>JAJHZJ010000914.1:1534613-2251744 GCA_023548195.1 Bettongia penicillata ogilbyi
CTGGATTCAATGACCTTGGAGAATCTTTCCAGTTGCAAACCTATGATCCAATAACTAGAGTTTCTTTGACTTAATGGGAAAGACTATGTTGTTACACACTCCAACCAGGTTGGCAAGCAGGGTACATGGTACCTGCTACATGGGTACTACCAACAGATTTCAGTATTCATTTGTTCAGTATTTAGTATTCATTAGTATTCAGTAGTATTTAGGTTTAAAATGGACTCTGTAACTATTGAAGAACATTCCTTTCGTGCTTACTGATTGAGTCATGAGGAAACTGAATCTTCAAGTGAAAGCTCATGTAATTAGGATTGTAAACAGGATGAGGCAAATGGGGCTTCATGGGGGGGTGTGAATTTAGAAGGCAATGATTGCAGAGGACAGTGATAGCACTTACAATCCTTTTATAACATAGAAACAACAGCATTTACCATTTATTTTATAAGACTAATTAGTTAAATTAGGAGTCGTCTAATAGTGGAGTAGGTAAGAAGGTCCCTCATCTGGCTTTGCCCACCCTGCGCCACACTCTTCCCTGCATTAGCCAAGGCTGTTTTGTCACTGTCTGTCCTCATGTGACTTGTGATACTTGCTTCCATATAAATATTCCCACATGAAACTGAAATACTTAAAACAGTTTTTTTTTACTGTGGAGATGTAGTAGTTCAACATAAATCATTCTTTGGGAATTATATATTTTTTTAAAGTATGTTTTTTGTTTTGGAATCACAATCCTTTCGGAATATATCCCTCTTCCAACCCTAACCAGAGAGTCTTCTATTATATCTGAAAACATGTGAGATATACCATAATCATGTTCCCTCATATTTTTAGTAAAAGAAGGAAGTTGCATTTCCTTATTTCTTCTCTAAGGTCAAAATTGGTCATTACAATTAGGAAAGAAAGAATTATTTATTAATCACTTATTATATGCCAGGCTCTGTGTAAGCACTTTACAAATATTATCTCATTTAATCCCCACAACAAGTCTGGGATAGGTGCTATTATTTCCCATTTTTTACAGTTGAGAAAACTCAAGTAGATGGAGGCTGACTTCTTTAGAGCATCATAGCTAGGAAGTGTATGAGACTGAATTTGAATTCAGGTCTTCCTGACTCCAGGCCCAGCCCCCTGTTCCCTACACTACGTAGCTGCCTCCAGATTTGAGTTTCATTTTGCTGCCTTGACTATTTATGTTGTTGTAGTGATTATATTTATTGTTTTGTGAACAAGTTCCTTCAATAGATAAGACTGATTTAAAGAACCTGGTGGGAGCCAAGATGGCAGTATTCAGTAAATTGCTGTAACTCTCCCATATTTGCCTCTAACCAACCGTACAATTGCAGCCCCAAACAAAGCCTGGAAAAGCAGAAACAACCAAAAGATGGGGCGAAACAATCTTTTAGCCTTAGAAACTTGGAAGATTGGCAAGAGAGGTCTGAATCACTTGAGTAAAGGGGAAACACAGTCCACGACAGGAGGCATCCAAGCAAGCCAGCAGCAAGCCCTGCCTCAGAAAGCCAGTGGGAGATCTTGAGCCCCAGTGCAGTGGACCAGGCAAATGTCAACACCAGGACCCCTCACATGCCTCAGAATAGACAGGGGAATGGGTAGACTACAGATCTGAGAGGTACCACATGCTTCAGCATAGGTTTTGGGTAAATAGATATCTCCTAGAGAGATACTACCAAGTGCTTCAGTGTAGCAAATAGGCAACTTCCAGCTGCCAGACTACCACATACTCCAATTTAGTTCTGAGGAAATGCAGAAATACCTCAATACACACCACACACCAGCACTAGGACCTCAATTTAGCACCAGGTAAGATGTCAGACTCCTATGGCCTCCAGCAGCATCAACCAAATATCAGGGCAGCATGACATCAATAGCTAGTTTGCAGCCTTTAGCACGAGAAGCCTGAAACAGTGCCCCTTTCACCCTGGGAGCAGAGCTCAAATTTAAAAGGAAAAAGGACAAAAAAGATGAGCAAAAAGCAGTAGAAATGTATCTGACCATAGAAAGTTATTATGGTTACCAGGAAACCAAAACACAAACTCAGAAGAGGACAACAATGTAGAAACAACTATGGGAAAAACCCCAAAGAAAAATGAGAAGTGTTCTCAAGCTCAGAAAGAACTCATGGAAGAGGCCAAAAATGAATTTAAAGAGAGGTAGAAGAAAATTTGGAAGAGAAATGAGAATGATGCAAGAATATTGTGAACAAAGTCAAAAGCTTGGGAAAAAAGAAAACCACTGCTTGGAAAATAGAATTGGCCAAATAGAAAAGGAGATATAAAAATCCCCTGAAGATGTACTTAATCCCCTGTACTTAAAAAGTACAAGTGGCCAAATGGAAAAAGTAGTACAAAAACTAACTCAGAAAACAACTTAAAAGTTAAAATTGGGCAAGTAGAAGTTAATGACTCTATGAGATATCAAGAATCAATCAAACAAACTCAAAAGAATGAAAAAAATAGAAGAAAATGTAAAATATCTCATTAGAAAAACAACTGACCTGGAAAATAGATCCATGAGAGACAATGTCAGCATCACTGGACTACCCCAAAGCTATAATCAAATGGAGGACTTGGACAGCATCTTTCAAGAAATTATCAAGGAAAACTGCACTGATATTCTCGAATTAGAGGGCAAAATAGGAATTGAAAGTATCCACTAATTACCTTGGGAAAGAGATCACATAATAAAACCTCCAAGAAGTATTAGAGTCAAATCAAAGAACTATCAAGTCAAGGAAAAAATGCTTTGAGTGGCCAGAAAGAAACAGTTTAAATATTGGGGAGCCACAATCGGTTTTACACAGGACTCAGTAGCTGCAACATTAAAGGATCAGAGTTCATGGAATACGATGTTCTGGAAGGCAGAAATAATTAGGACTACAACCAAGAATCACCTACCTGGTGGAATTAAGCATAATACTTCAAGGGAAAAAATGGTCATTCAATGAAATAGAAAGATGTCAAGCTTTCATAAGGAGAAAATTAGAACTGAACAAAAAAATTGATCTCTAATAGCAAAACCCAAGAGAGGCCTAAAAAGGTAAATGGGAAAAGGAAACATAAGAGCTTCAGTGGAACTAACCTGTTTACATGCCTGCATGGGAAGGTGATACTTGTAATTCTTAAAAATTTAATTACTAATAGTATAACTAGAATGAATATACACAGACACAGGGGAAAGGCATAAGGTGAATTTGAGAGAATGACATAAAAATAATTAAGACATGAGAAAGAGGAGTACACTGGGTGCAGAAAGAAGGGAGAAGTAGAATGGGATAAATTATTCCACATGAAGAAGCATGAAAAATCTATTACAGTGGAGGGAAAGATAGAAGTGTGGGTGACATGCATTGCTTGAACTTTGCTCTTATCAGTATTGGTTCAAAGTTGGAATAATACACAGTTAGTTGAATATAGAAATCTATCTTACTTGACAGGAAAGTGGGAGAGGAGATTAAGTAAACTGAGGGGACCTGACAAAAGAGAGGATAGACTAATGAGGTGGTAGGCAGAAAGCAGTAGGTGGTAGACAAACAGGGGCTGGTAGACAAAACATTGTTGAGGAGGGAAAGGGTGAAAGGAGAGTGAGGACAAACAGGAGGAAAAATAGGATAGAGGGAAATACACAGTTGGCAATCATAACTATGAATGTGAATGGAATGAACTCTCCCATAAAACAGAAATGGAGAGCAGAGAGGATCAAAAACCAGTAGATCAAACTAAAATTTGTTGTTTACAAGAAACACACTTGAAGCAGACACACACACACACACACACACACACAGAGTAAAGGCAAGGGGCTGGAGAAAAATCTGTTACGTTTCAGCTGAATTAAAAATAAAAACCATGGATAGCAATCCTAATCTCAGACAAAACAAAAGCAAAAAATAGATCTAATTAAAAGAGATAAGGAAGGAAATTACATCTTGCTGAAAAGTACCATCGACATTGAATATCAGTGCTAAACATATATGCACAAAGTGGTATGACATTCAAATCCCCAAAGGAGAAGTTAAGTGAGTTATAGGTTCATGACCAAAGAAGAGATAGATACATTACAAAATGTAAAATAGATAATTTTGATTACATTAAATTAAAAAGTTTTTGTATAAACAAAACCAATACAGCCAAGAGTAGACAGAAAGACGGATGGGAAACAATTTTTACAGCAAATTTCTCTTGGATAGAGACCTCATTTCTCAAATTTATGGAGAAATGAGTCAAATTTATAAGAATATAAATCATTCTCCAATTGATAAATGATCAAAGGATATGAACAGGCAGTTTTCAGATGAAGAAGTCAAAATTATCTATAGGTACATGAAGGAGTACTCTAAATCACTTTTGATTAAAGAAATGCAAATTAAAACAGTTTTGAGGTGCTACCTTACAGCTATCAGGTTGGATAATATGATAAAAAAAGGTAAACAAAAAATGTTAGAGAGGATGTGGGAAAATTGAGAAACTAATGAATTGTTGATGGAGTTACGAACTCATTCAACCATTCTGGAGAGCAATTTGGAACTATGCCCAAAGGACAGCCAAACTGTGTATACTTTTTTATTCAGCAACACCACAACTAAGTGTGTATCCCAAAGAGATCATAAAAAGGGAAAAGGACCTACATGTGCAAAAATATTTATAGCAGCCCTCTTTGTGGTGGTAAAATATTGGAGACTGAGGGGATGCCCACTAGTTGGAGAATGACTGAACAAGCTGTGCTATATGAATGTAATGGAATACTATTGTGCAATAAGCAATGATGAGCAGATTTCAGAAAATACCTAGAAAGACTTGTACAAACTGATACTAAGCGAAATGGGTAGAACCAAGAAAACACTATACACAGTATTAATGGCATTTGTGATTATCACCTATGAATGACTCAGCTCTTGTCAGCAACACAGTGATTCAGTTCAAGTACAAAGGATTCACAAAGGAAATTGTTATCCACATCCAAACGGAAATGATGGACTCTGAAGGCAGATTGAAGCATACTTTTTCCTCTAACTTTATTTTTTTGTGTGCGTTTTTTTCCTTTTGATCTGTCTCTTCTTTCACAACTGTGATTAATATGGAAATACATTTTACATGATAACACATGTATAGCCTATATCAAATTGCCTACCATTTTCAAAAGCCGGGAAGGGAGAGAGGGAGAAAAATTTGGAATGCAAAATCTTGTAAAAGTGGATGCTAAAAATTGTCTTGACGTAATTGGGGGAAAATACTATTAAAAAAGAAAAGAAAAACGAAATAAAAGAGCAGAGTGGTTATTCAAGTCAATTCTAGAAGGATTTATTGGGTTGCCACTTGTGCATGTCATGGTATAATGTTTAAGGTAGCTAGTTTTTTAGAATAGGTATCTTTTAAAAAATTCTGTTTAAATGTTTAAATTACTTCTCTAATGATGACTCTGTTGCAAACAAGAAGAAGGATGGGAAATAATTTTCTCAATTTTTTTCAACATTAGAAATCCCTAAACATTTCACTCACTGGTTCTCATGTTTGTTCATGGCAGAATGAGAGGGCTTCTTTAAAAGTCTTAAAAAATACATTTAAAAAAATTTCTGTAACTTTTCCTTTCCCTTCTCTGAGAGAGCCATCCCATATAATTTTTAAAATAAAAGAAGAGAAAGAGGAAGAAGAGGAAAAAAAGCCATTCAATTCATGAAAAAAAAATCTGCAAAGAGCTTTCAGGTTTTATAATCAAGAACTTTGTACCTTTGCAAAAGAGTGGGGGAGGCATCTTCTTCTATATCTTCTCAAATCTTATTCCAATATGTGATTTAGCAATGCTGGAAGGTACCCGGGGGCATTTTACACAAATAGAAACAGCTCTGCTTTAGTGATTTTACATTCTATTATATCCCTAAAATTATTCAAAAATGATTTTTTTCATTTTTTTCTTTGAGGAAGAACCAACAAGGTAAATGGGAAACATTTATTGGCATGATGTTATTATTTCAATTTTAAATGCCCTTAAGAGAATTTAAGATAATGTCTCTGGTGACATACTCCCATCACATTATAACAAAAAGAATAAGAAACAAATGCTTTTCCCCTTAACTAAGCAATACTGTCTAGTCAAAATTGTATTAAGCTGTGGACTCAGCACCTCTAGGTGGGCTTTATTTGACTGAGGATGCATTTTGGTTATCTACAGGTTCTTGGCCAAACCTTTTCTAGGAAAAGGATTGGTCGTCTTTGTTCCATAGGACTTTCATTTCTCTGGCAGTAAGGAGTTCCAGAAATAGAAATAGGCATTGATTAGCCAATGGCTTCTAATTTTCTTAGTTAGTAAACAACATTAGAAGTAGATAAAAAGGCTTCCCTTTTTTCTGAAAAAATAAAAACAAGGTAGCTTAAAGTCTCAGGTGATTTTCTTATTAATATGTTAACATGGTCATCCTCCATCCTCATAAGTATCTTCCTGGGAGAGAGGCGATTCTGGTTTCTCAAAGGTAGACAGAGTGTAGGATTTGGAGTCAAGAAGACTTGAATGCAAATCCTGCCTCACATACTTACTGGTTGTGGAACCTGAGGCAAGTCACTCAACCTCTGTCTCCTGCAATGCTCTCTTCTGTATAATGGTGATAATCATACTTCTACTTCATAGGGTTAAAGATACAGATGAAATGAATTAGCATATATGATGTGCTTAGAGAAACCTTAAAGTGCTATATAAATGCTAGTTATTTATAATAACAGTATATAATTTTTATGTGATATAAAATAATATATGCATAATAATGACATAATTATTATGTATTATATGTAATATATTACACACAATTATATTGATATAATAGTAATTAATATTATTAAAAGTTGTGCCAATTGAGTATAAGTTCTCCCTGGTTCTATTAAGCTGGGAAGGCTTAAAGTATGTTCTGGTGACAAGACTACCATCCATGGATCAGCCAAAATAGGTTGGGAGAAGTCAAATTGGCCACAGAGTCATTAATTCTGTAGCCAGTGCAATTCTTTAATACCATCTATGAAGTCATAAGACAGGGCAGCTAAGTGGTGGTGGTCACTGCCAGACCTGGAGTCAGAAAGACTCATCTTCTTGAATTAAAATTTGGCCTTAGGCACTTACTAGCAGTGTCACTCCAAGAAAGTAACTTAACCCTGTTTGCCTCCATTTCCTCATCTAAAAATGAACTGGAGGAAGACAGTAGACCCCCTTACTGTGTTAAAGACACAGTGTCTATGCCAAGAAAACTCCAAATGGGGTCAAGAGGCATCAGACATAACCAAAAATGACTGAACCACAAAATAATCATAAGAAATGATCTTTTGGAACAGCCAAATTGATGAAATTCACTAGAATCTAAGTTCCTTGAGGGTAGAAACTATTCAGTTTTTGTCTTTGTATGTCTTGCTCCTACCACAGAGCTTGGCACATTCTTACTATATGTTTGCTGAATTAAATTGAATTGTTGATATTTTGAGGCACTCAGACTCTTCATATTTTAATGAATTAAAATGAAAATTGTACATGATTACATATTCTTTCTTAACACATCTTGTCCAGATTTTCCACACCTCTTTTCTGTTGTTTCCTTCTATTGGAACTGAGTATTTTCAGTGTTTAACATGTTACTTGGAACACAGTGAGTGCTTAATAAATGCTTTTCCATTTTTTATTTATTCATTCTTTATAGAGTTTCTGAGCTTTTTTCTTTAAATCTGTGATGAACATACTTTTTATATACTGCAAACCATCGGTAGTAGCAGTTATCTTTGTGAAATTTTCTCTCTCCGTTTCCCGGCAGGCTCTGCACTTCTCGGAATTTCTCCATCATGCATATCCCAGATACCACCCATCCTGGAAGATCACTTCTCCCTTGGAACTCACACCTCACAAATATATACCCTCTGCTTCTGGAGCCCCTCCTTCTAGGAGGTAGAAAACTCCACCCAGAGCCTTCATCTAAAGTGAGGAGGAAGTGCCAAGGCCAGCCATTTTTTTATTTCCCACCAGGCAGTACTCCTCAGAATTTCTCCATTATGACCCAGAAACTCCTTATCCTTGAAGATCACTTTGTCTCTGGATTTCATAACTCAAAAATACTGCCTGCCTCTAAGATCCATTTCTGTAATTGGAGAGCAGAGGAAACCTCCCAGAACCTCCATTGAAGGAGGATGCTCAGGCCAGCCATTTCTTCATTTCCCACCGGGCTGCACTCATCTGGATTTCTCTCTCAATATCTTACTTCTAGTACCCTGCTTTCCCTTTTGGTTTCCTTTTCTGTATTGTCTTCCTCATTATATTGTGAGTTCCTCAAGGGCAGGGCCTGTCCTCTTGCTTGCCTTTGTACAGTGCCTGGCACATATTTTTCGTTTGCTCACTTTTTTAGTCATGTCTGCCTGACTCTATTTGGAATTTTCTTGGCAAAGATCCTGAAGTAGTTTGGTATTTCCTTCTCCATCTTACTTTACAGATGAGAAACCTGAGGCAAATAGGGTTAAATGTCTTGCCCAGGGTTACTTGTAGCTACTAAGTGAGGTCACATTTGAACTCAGGACAATGCATCTGTCTGACTCTAGGCTCTATCTACTGCACCACCTAGCTGCCCTCTTAGGTGCTTAATAAACTTATTGACTCATCAACTGATTAGTTCATCTCTGCCTCCTGACTTCTGTCAAGTTCCAGCTAAAATCCAACCTTCTACATGCCAGATAATGCTGGTACCATCCCTCTAATTATAATTTCTAATTTGTCTTTTACTCTCTCATCTATCTATCTATCTATCTATCTATCTATCTATCTATCTATCTATCTATCTATCTATCTATCTGTCTGTCTGTCTGTCTGTCTGTCTGTCTGTCTGTCTATCTGTCTGTCTGTCTATCCATCTCTCTCTCATTTGTGAATAATAGTTTTTGTGTGGTATCCCTCATGTGATTGTGAACTCCTTGAGGGCAGAGAGAAAAATTTTGCCTTTTTATGTTTCCCCAGCACTTAACATAGTACCTGGACCATGATAGATGATTAATTATTGCTTGTTGATGACTTGAATTGAAACATACTTTCGTGAAGTTATAACTTCTCAGCTCTCTTTAGTTTTCATTTTCAAGGGTCTGCTTTCATATATTGTGATTGGAATAAAAAGCTCTCAAAATGTAAAGAAACAGGGAGAGGAATCACAAATCAATGGAAGCAGAATAAAGAACATGTCATTCCTGTCATCCTTTCTGCTCTGGAGTTTCCCAAAATGCTTTTGGTGAGTCTCTAGACAATGACCTATATCCCCATACTTTTATTCAATTACAAAAAGCAGTCATTTTTCCTACCTGTGTGATCATCTGATGAAAAGCAATCCCCAAAGAGCAGTGTCAGGACAGCAACGTCTCCTAGGACAATTTCTATCTGACCTCTATTGAAAATAGGATGAAGAAACCAGAATAAAAGTGATAAAAATAACAGTAAAAGTAGTTCACATTTTTAGAGCTGGTTTCCAAACAGATTTGCTTACATCATCTTATTTGACCTAGGGGCCCAGGCCATCCCTGTTACATGAAGAGACTTCAGAGAAAGACTTGAGGGGAAGTTGGTCAAAATGTGTGATATCATTTATGACTGGCCCTGCCTGTCAACCTCATCCCTCCACTGATCTTTTGGGTCTTGAGGATCCTAATGACTTTTTGATATAGTCACTATAGAGATACATGATTTTGCCAGTGAATTCTACCTGTCAAGCTGGGAACTGGAAGAAGTTTGTTTTTTAGCAATGGAACCTCAGATTTGACAGCTCTCTTATCATCAATAATATGCATTAAGTCCCCCAAAGGAGCCACAGAAAGACATACACAAAGCAAACCAAAATGATGTGGTCTAAGAAGTTCCATCTCCCTTTCTCTTTCTCCCTTTTTACTTGGTCACAGTCTAATGAATACCCAGTGGACCTTGATCATTAAGACACAGTGCACGACCTACCTTTTTAAGCTCACTTTTTGAATAGCATATTGACTCAATTTAAACAGCTTTTTAAAAATTCTAAATGCGTGTCTGGGGAGGTTGGCACCCCTGTGCTTTGCAGGAAGGCTGTGAGGATTAATATATAACCTTGATAGAGCATCCTAAGTCTTGTGGATGAAAGGCTTGGTTGAAAGTACAACTTTGGCACTTTAAATTAAAAAAAACGTTACTTTTGGCAAAGAGGCTTCTATTACACTAAAACTTCAGATTTAAAAAGTATGTAATCTTGTACATTTTCCAAAGGCAATATCAGAGGAGGTGGGATTGAACACTTCACTCCTTGCTACTTGCCAACATGTTGCCACATAAGATATAACAGATCTGAATTCATTTTTGTCAATCTATTTTCAGGGCAGCATGGCCTTGGTCAGCTTTTGCTGGACTGAACAGTGATTGAGTGGGGTGCTGTGTTTTATTCAGGGTCTGTACCTTTTCTCGTCTAATTTTAATTATGTAATTGGAACTCTACCCATGTGACCAATCCCCTGGCATAGTTCTTCTGTCTCTCACAGAATGGTTCCCATGTGATGGGTACTGGATGGGGGTTGGGTAGCCATGGCAACCACATCATAAACTTTGATGGATGGCAGGTGCTTTCAGCACTTCAACCATTAGGACGTTATGGGCACTCGATGTGTTCAGCCAAGAATGACACTCGCCCACAGGGCTCATAAAAGCAAAAGAACCTTTACTTTCAGTTTGGCAGGAAGGAGGGAACAGGCATGCACTAACTAGCGTATAATGGAACTCAATGAGAACGATGCAGAAGACCAGAACTGATGCATAGTTAGAATGTTATAACACAAAACTTCATGCATTGCATACACATTCAATCAATATCACCATTACTGTGGGCAGCAGTGGCAGCAGCATGGCACTCTGACCTTGGACCAGTCATGGGACTGGAGTTTAAGTTTTCCCACTGATACCACTTAGGTCATTCACTTAACCTCTCTGGGCCTCAGTTTCCTCATCTGTACCCTGAGGGGACTGGATTAGATGATCTCTAAGGTTCTTTCCAGCTACAACCCCATGACATGATCCTATTATTAACATGATATTCCCCGATATTTTGTTATCAGTAGAAAATGTCAACCTTTGTTGGGTCTGGGAGCACAAATTAGAGGTAGTATAGAAGGATTTCTTTGGGGTCCAGGGTTCTTGAACATTGTAGTAGATAGAAGAGGAAGTATGCGGAGAGATGTCACAGGTCTGGGAATGGATCTACGAGGGGAAAGCACCATGAAGGAGACAACTAGAATTTAGAAACCTTTTAAGCAATTTCATTTCACAGAAACGAGTGGAGTATGGCCAGAAATGAAAGTGATGGAATTTATTAGGAGTTTTGTAAAAGAAAGGGGAAAAAAACTGCCTTAGAAGTTTATGGTAATGAGTGGGCTAAAGTCATATGGCAGTGATGGTTTACAAAGGGATATCAGGATTCAGAGTGGGTAGTAACAGAATGCTCAAAGTCATAATTGAATGCTGCTTAATAAGCACAATGGTGCTAGGATGAGAAGGCTTTTCGGTATTTATGTAAAGCATAACCACTTTGTGCCTCTGCATTGTAACAGACATAGAAATCTGAGAGCTTTTTGAGAAGTAGAACCCTCCAAGGATAAAGGAAAAATTGGAAGAAGCTTGGATTATTTTTTTACCAGGCACTTCAGTTTAATGAAAAGGAGATTAGCTTTAGAACCAGATGGTGTGGATTCAAATTATAGCTCGACTTCTCAATCAGAGTGATCTTGAGCAAGGCCCTTACCTCTGGTACTCAGTTTCCTTAAATGTAAAAGGAGAGGATTGCCCCATATTGTCTCTAAAGCCTGTTCTGAGTCTAAATTTGTGCTCCTATCTCTGAAAACAATGTACACAAATCACAAGAAGTGGAAGAGGAGAAGGGTAGACATTTGTAGTGCAGAGAAAAAATATTAGACTTGTAGTTAGGGGTTATAGAGTAAGATAACTTGGGTTTGAATTCTAGCTCTCACTACCTGTATGAACTTTGGGATAAGTCCTTGAAGTTCTCTGGATCTTTGATCTGTCACCTGTAATACTGACTTGGCTAACCAGGTCCCTTCTTGCTCTAAATATATGATCTTCAAATATTAGTGTGTAAGTGTGGATGTTGAGCAAGTCCCTTTGTAGAAAAGAGATAATAGCCAACAAATAAAATAGTAAGAAGAAATGAATCCAAAAGGAAGCATGAGGGCTTGAAAATAGACACATGGAAGAGTTTCCTGGACAGTAGACCTCTTAGATCCTGCAATAGCTTACCAGGGAGTCTCTTTCACTAGTAGCCTTTAAACCAAGATACATTCTTTTGGTAAAGCTCAACTAAACTCAACAGTTTTAAGATATTTGCTGCTATGACATACTTCCTATAGGTGCCACAGTGGAATCAGTTGACTTTCAAGACTCCTTCAAGATCCCTGACTTGAAAATTCTACTTAAATTCTCTAAAAATGTTCCTAGTTCTGATTGGGAAAAAGCATGCTCTGTGTTCTAGGTTGACTTCGCATGTTGAGATTCTATTGAATAGTAGCCTTCTGTACTAAAAAACACATGATTTGATTTATTACAAATGTTAAGCACATTTCTCTGAGCTAAGATGGTCAGGATTATTATTTCTGTGCACAATAACTCAGAACACTAATAATTCAAGTCAAGAAACATGAATAATTTATTAGATAGCATTTATTAAATAGACAGCAATAGAGAGCATAATAGATAGAGGGCTCGATTTGGATGCTGCAGACCTAATCCTGTCTGACACTTTGTAGCTATGTGATATTGGGCAAGTCATTTACGTTCTCTGAGCCTCAGTTTCCTCAACTGTCAAATAAAAGAGATAGACTAGGCTACTTGTAAAGTCCTTTCCCTTATGATCTTATGGTTTAATCTAGGCAGGACACTGGGAATGCAAAGACTGTGATGAAGCAATCATTGGCCACAAAGAGTGTTGATTTATTCTTAGGCTACATTAGTAGAAGGATGTTCAAAATGGGGTAAGAAGTAGTCCCATAGTATTCTATAATGGTTGAATTGTACCAAAGCTTTCTGGGTATCACATTGTAAGAAGGATATTGGCAATAAGCTGGTATGTGTTTAGCAGAGGGTAATAAGGATGGTGAGAAGATTGGAGAACTTGTCATGGAAGGACTGGTTGAGGGACATTAGGGCATGTAGCCTGGAAAAGGGGAGAGACTTTCTAGGGTAAATGGCTGTTTTTAGATATTTTAAAGGGCATCAGCTAATTAATGAAGAAACGTTTCTTAAGCATCTGCTACATTCTGGTAACCATTCTGGGCGCTGGGGACCCAAAGAGGAAAGGGAAAATCACTGTCCTCAGGGAGATAATGTTCGACAAGGGAGGAAAGGAATAAACAGTTCTTAAGTGCCTACTATGTGGCAGGCATTGTGCTAAGTACTTTACAAATATTATCATCATGTAAATGGATGTGATGAGAGTTCCTTGCGTTCGCATTATTATTATCATGGCAATTTTTCAGTGGAGGCAAACTCAAATGATTGGTCAGAGTCACACAACTAATAAATGTTGGAGACTGGATTTGAACTCAAATCCTTCTGACTTCAGACCCAGGGCTCTATCCACTGGGCCACCTCCCTGGAGCCATGTGCATTTATAGGCATATACAAAATGGAAACAAAGTGAGGATATTATTAGTTGTTAGGAGAATCAAGAAAGATATCATCTGGTAGATGGCACTTTAGTTGAGTCTTGAAAGAAGCTAGAGGTTTTAAGAGGTGGAGGTGAGGACTCTTCCAGTCTTGGGGACAATTTTGTGAAGAAGACTCCAAAGAGCAGATCTAGGAAGGACCGGTGGATGTACTTGGTGAGGAAGGCAGAATGTCCACTCAAAGAACTTCATGTCAGTTAGCATGAGTCAGTAATCGCATGGGCTGGTTTGTTAGGTATTGACTTCTCCGTCAGTGGAACGCTACAAGCAGAACTAGCTGATGATTTGTTAATGACATTGAAGAGGAAATTCGTATTTTGGGAAAGGTGTTGGATTAGATCACTTCTGAGACCTCTTCTAACTCTGGAATTCTTAACTTACCCGACTGCTCTGTAGCCTATCCCTGACACTTTGGGCGTTATTATGTACTTCTAAATATGATTTAGTCTGTTTGCATTTTAGCAAAGGCAATATATGCAACAATTCTTTAGAAAATTTAGAGAGTTCATATGGATAGAAAAGGAATTTCAGGGGGATAAAAAGGGAGGCTAAAGAGTCTAAGTCAGATAGATTGGTGATAGAACTGAGAAGAGAGGATTGAAAAGAGAACTCTGGAGGCTGTTACTGGGGCCTTTTTTCTTCCAAAGATTATTGGGATAATTTTGAGAAGAAAAAGAAAGTCACACTTTTAGCTAGTCTTGAGTCACATTTCTTCAAATGCTAACCTAAGGTAACCCCCCCTCCCCGCCCCAACAATTTGGATTGGTTTATTTAGAATATCCTAGATTCAGAAGTTCTCTAATGGAGGGTGTATCCTTATAACTTGCCATTTTCTTCTTTTGTAAAACACAATGAGCCTTCCTTAGCCAGTTCATCAAACCCCTTTACAGGATGTTAAGCTTCTAAAATTGCCTCATTTCCCCTCATTTCAGAACGTTAGTTAAAGAGGAGACTGCTTGAATTAACCACACTAATGTTCATGAGCCAAGAGAATACTTGATTCTGTTGCCTAAAAGATCCAAGGTCAAAACAATATCAATATTTAGTTTCTCCCACGAGGACTTCTAAATGCCTCACCCTGAACCCAAGCATCTTGGGGAAAATATTTGGTTCCTGCTGGCAGCTCAAAATGTTCCATCCTTTAGTTCATTCAGGAAAAAAAAGGTAAAATTCATTGTTAGTCTATTTGAGTCTGTGTCTCAAGGGAGTTATCATTCTACATTAAATCAAAACCTCTAAACACCTTCATCGTAATGAAAAAATCTTTCACAATGGACAGTTTGAAAGATGTAAAAGTTATTCTCTGTCACTGAGATTTTATGAGGAAAGCTGATTCTAAGCACTACCTCCCCTAGCTTTCCAATAAATTGGCACCATTGAAAACATTTAAAAATGTCAGTGGGGCCATGGAATTATGCCTGCTGAAAATTATGACTTTTTTTTGGCTTTTCTATAGCTTTGAGAACACTTTAGAATATTGCTAACACCCACCATTCCCCTGGACCGGTAGGACTAGTGAATAGCACTGAATATCAGAAAACAAAATGATAGAAAACATGCATAAGAAAATCTTATCAGATGAAATGCATGAATACTTCCTGGAGGTTCTGGGATTTATAGTAAATAACCTAGAATCACAGTCTATGAGATTTCAAAAAGGACTTAAAAATCTCCTTGAGATTTAAAAGACTTCAAGGAGAGGAGCTTTGGGGATTTATAGGGTTTTCAAATTTGCAAATGCTTGAAATGCTATTATCCAAGGAAGTCTTTATTAGCCAAAATAAATAATACCTTTTATCTTTCCAGAGGGAAACTTTAACTTCGAGTAGGAGAATACTGCATATGTTATAGAGCTCACCTTAACAGGAAGGTAAAACAGTCCATTCAATGTAAAGTTAATACCACATTCAAGTTTAATATCTTATTTTTGCTAAATGAGAGGGAACTCATTAATGCTGGTAGGATTTATCAAGAGGGGAAGTCCCGTACTTAGGTTGTGCTGAACAATCTACATATGTATTCACACATGATCACTGAGATGTGTAAATGTAGATGTAGAAGACTTAAATTCTTAGGTCAAAAGAGTATAATGCAAGAAGTCATCAAAAACATTTGGGAATTAAATAACATTGTGAGTTGAGGCTTTCCAAAAGAATTACCTTTGAGGGAGACAAATTCCCCTGAAATGAAACTTTCTTATTCATTTTCCCATTTTCCTTTTCTTCTTTGCCCTCATCTCATAAACTCCTTTAGAGCTAACATTGTATATTATTCATCTTTGGACCCCTAGAGTATCAAGTACAAGTGCTTTGCGATACTTGTCCTGTCTCTCATAGATCTGGAATTTTTGCCGTTGTGGGTATTCTCTGCACCAAAGCTGATCATCACCATCTATGACTAGTTTACACCAGGAGGTAGGAGGTTTCTCTCTCATTTGAAGGCTGTCAAACACTGTAAGAAGGACTTATAAGTTGGAGAGAATAGAGAGGAGGCAACCAAGGAGATGAAGAACCTTGAGTTTATACCATATTCAATTCAATTCAATCCAATTTAATCAACATAAGTTAATTTCCTATATTTAAAACTCTGCCAAGCATTAGTGATAGAAAGATAAAAATGAAATATTCCTTGCTGTCAAGAAGCTTATATTCTACAGAAAGAGCTGGAACTGCAGGGTATTTATCTTGGAAATAAGGAGACTGTGGAGGGAATATGAGAGTTGGCTTCATTGAGGAAGACATATTAGACTTATGCCTGAAAGGAGAATTGAGGTCAGAGTTTGGGCAGAACTAGAAGAAATGGGTAGAAGTTACAAAGAAGGACATTTGGACTTGATTTTATGAAGAACTTCCTTGTTATCAGAGCTATCCCAAGGTGGGATACCTCAGAAGATAGTGAAGTAATCTTCACTGGAAAAATTCAAGTCAAAACTGTATGCTCAGTTATAGGGTTTGGGAGATCCTTGTTAACTTATGGGTTGGACTAGGGGGTCTCTGAGATCCCTTCCCATTCTATGATTTTGTGACTTAGAAATTGGTTCCATGAATTACCATGGCTGAAAAATTGGTTACCCCACATCCACCGGGGTGATGAAAGTCTCTGAATATATATATATATATATATATATACACACACATATATATGTATGTATGCATGCATGCATGTATGTATGTATATGCATATACATAGACACAGAGAGAAAGGGGGGTGTCTCAAAAGTCTTAAGACTTTTGGAAAACTATGTTGTGTGTGTGTGTGTGTGTATGTGACCAGTTATAGAGTACATATCTTTTGTGCAGGGGATTAGTTGATCTACATATAAAGTATACCAAAGGTTTTAGTGAATTTTGAAGCTATTTAAAACTTAAAAGTGAATTAAGATTTTGGGACAAGTGTATATATAATTTATATGAACATATGACCATAAATGTAGGTATACCCATCTGTATACATACATACATTTACATATATGTATAGGCACACGTGTGATTAGTGTATATATGTGTCTATACACATGCACCTACATTCATGTGCATCTGTGTCTACATATAGTCATTTTCAATGATTTTCCCAATGGGTAGCATCTGATAGCATACTTGAATATCTGTGGCATAGACTTTGAGAAATGAATCTCTTCTATGCTATGACTGAGGTACAAAGTAAGCACTTAATAACCTCTTATTGATTGAGTGAGTGAATATGGTTTGAGAATTCTTCCTATTGTCTCAATTTTAGCCCAAGATCTAAGCAGAAAGGTACACCAACACTTCAAAAGAGAGCAAAAATAATGTGATAGTTAAACTTAATTTGGTCCAGAAATAAGATGTTTAATTTTTAACTGAACATTTGGGTTTGTTTTCTGTGAAGGGAACTCTAGGTTAGAGATAATGTTGATCAAAATTCACGGCTTTGAATAATATTTTGCACAACAAGAAAAATTATGGCAATTTCAAAGAACCGTAGAGATTCAGTGTCAGCGTTATGTCATTTAAGTCTTTGATCTGCACATTGGGAAACTTGTGGGAGGCACAGAAGTATTTGTATAATCACTGAGGGACCAGATTTGCAAAACAGAAACTAGGAATTTGTTTTCATCCGGTAAGTATTTTTCAGTACCTTGGACAGAGACTTTTTACTGTGAGATAACTCCATAAAAATAGGATATTTGGTCCTAGCCTTGGGAAGTCTCTTACCCTGAGGAGAAAATTAAAAAAAAAAATCATATCACCAGTGATTGCTTACAATGAGTTGGTCCACTTGGTTAAAGGTAACAATAGCAGTTTAATAATGGCTTTTGTTTATGTAGTGCTTTATGGTTCTTAAGTGCTTGAAAGCTTAAAAGATATTAGTCCCAAAGAAAACAAAATTTAACACTTAGAATTTAGGAATTTAGTGATATATACTAGCATTTTCCAAATGATTTTAAAAACAAAAGGAAATCCTTTCCCTAAAATCAACATTCCAGTTTTATTTCTCCTCTCTATATTTTCAGCTTTAGAGAATGGAGGTGGGAGTGGGATGAAATGTAGGGTGGAACAGATAGTGGGAGTATTGCTGGCTAGGTATAAAATGGCTAAATGAGAGTATCTATATTTGTGCTATAAGGTAGGCATCTGGAAGCAAAATATAAGCTTGGGATCTGTGGTGTGGGTGTCATCTCCCACTTTGGCTCTGTGCCCTGATTCTGCATGAGTATCTCTTCCAGAAAGAGCTGTTTCCATCCTAACAACCTGCCAGCCAATTAACAAGGTGGATTCAAATAGTATGGACTTCCATAGACTATCCCCAAGGGAGAATTGGATAGACATGCCTATTCTTATCCTAACCCTGAGAGGAAAGAAGAAAAATGACCATTGTTCAAAAGACTGCCAGGGACAAAGTTTGAGAGAAAATAATGAAAGTGCAAAATGCAGCCACTCATCTACTTCCAGTGACTGTCTATCTTGACTGCCAACTCCACTGGGAGTATGTGCTCATGAGGACAATGTGGTAGCTAATCTGATCTCCATATAAACTGTTCCGTGAACATAGATTCTTTATATCCTTTTAGCCTTCTGTTTTGAAGGAAAGAGTGATGAGCAGAGGACCAGAGCACATAGGTCAACAGGGTTGAAAAGAGCAGTGGCAGCAGCAAGTTAAAGAATATGCTCTAATGATAGTGAGTCTTCTAGAATAATGAAAGCATGTCAATTATGAAGCTGTTGCATAGAAGAGAGGGTCAACTCATCTACTTAGAAGTAAAGGACAGGACTAAAAGTGATAGACGAAAGTTGTAAAAAAAGCAATGAAGTCTTGATAACGGGGAACAATTTCTTAAAAAACCCATTCCAAAGTGGAACAGACTTCCTAGGAGAAAGGGAGTTCCCTCTCACTGGAAGTCTCAAGCAGAAACTTTTTGGCCTCTTGTGATAGAATTATGGGTTTGCTCTGGAAAGGACCTTGTAGATCACCCAGTGGAACACTATCATTTTACAGTTAAGAAATGGACAGAGGGAATACTTGTTCAGGCACAGACTGAACTAGATGTTCCTTCCTGATTCTGAGGATAACTTGAGGAAGCTACCCTATTATAATATGGGCATTCCTTGAATTTGGAGAAATATCTTAATCATCAATCAAGCATAAATCCACAGACTTCTCATAATATAGTATTTGTAATCCATATCCTTCAAGTAGTTCTGATTCAGCTTTAAATTAATTTCTGGGATTCAACTCCTCCCTCCCACCCCTTATAACTTGGCTTTTCAATAATGAATTTTGAGTTAAATTAAAACAAAATTGTGAAATACAGAGAATCATCCCACAATTCTTGAACATAGGATGATAATATTATAGAGCTAAAGTTGGGTAAAATACTAGAGGTCATCATTCAATCCATCTTCCCCCTCTTGTTTTTTTATTTAAACAAATGAGGAAACTGCAGCTCAGAGAGCAGTGACTTACTCAAGGTCATGCAAAGATTAAATGGTAAAATTTGGATTTAGTCCTAGATTCTATGACTCTGGATGCTGCTTATTATTTAAATTATTAGCAAATTTCAGTCTTGGAAATAGGATGCTTGGGGAAGCTTCCATGTTCTGGAATTTACTGTGCTTTTCTAAAAGGAAATTGCCTGGAGATTGGAAATTTTTTGATGAGCACTTCTATGGAGTGTAGAAACAGGAGTTCAGGAGTTTTAGGACAGCTCAAATCTGGAGTTGAGTGGTAATTTTTCAGGGAGGATTTTTTCCTCTCTTTCTCTATGAAATCAACAAAATATTTCATCATTTTCCAAAACCTTTACCAAGCCCTTTATGCCTTAAATGTGTACAGAAGCTTCTATATTACACATAAATTGTTTTGCTTTCAATTGTTTCCCTCTCCCCAAGTATTCTTTCCTTTTATTTGTGCATTATCTTTATGTCAAAGCATTTCTCAACTTGACATTTTCCTTCCAAGGTTTTAGCCTCCCGTAGCACTGGCTTTTTATTGCTTCACAGGAGAAACTCATCCCAAAGTTGTTTTTATTCTCTACCTGATTATTTTACTTCCTGACACCAGCATCATTTTAACCTCTACCCGTGCAGGTGTTCCTTATACGATTAAGGAGACAGGAGGCTGCGGATGAAGACAATTAAAAATCTATTTGTGCTTTCTCATACCATCAACTTCACAACTGACAGATATTGATGCTTAGCTGCTCGAAATCGGGTCTGCTTCTTATGAACTTTCTCATACGATCTTTTCTCATCTTCTCATGACCTGACAGCCCCACTGGCTTTAAGGGCACAAGGACATGTACTTAATGAGTTTAAATATAGACAGAGGGAATTTGGAAAGTTTGACAGACCCAGGATTATAAATACTATTGTCCTTATCTCCTCCCCAATGGTGCTTAATGCTGTTTCGATGGAGTTTCTGTTAACGCCATCAAGTAGAGATTGAGGTTTACATTTCTCATTTCTTATAGTGAGCTCTTAAGCTAGCATTAAATGTGGAAATTCTTATAGGCCTATCTTACTTAAGAGCAAGGATAAGAAAAATCTCTCATTGGTTCTGTCAGCTCATTTGTCCTGTCTGTGAATTTTTATAAATGTTGAGTCACATCTTTGGTACATCTTTGATGCTTTGAATAGGATGATTCTTTGGGAGTAGCCTTAAAATTCTCAGCATTGTTTCTCCCTTTATCCATCTTAAACATGGAGTATTAATTGTGAGTGATAATGCCATTCTGAATCTCAGCTTGCCCAATTCAAACATTAACCATAGTTCTATCCAACTTTTAGACTACTTCTCATTTGCTTCTTTCCCATCAATTGCATATTTTTTATGACAATAACTATCCCTTCTAAGTAATGCTTTTTCACTTGCCAGACAGATAAGCCATGAGGATTGATCACTGGAGATCAAGAGTACATTCAATTTATCTGTCTCTATCTACTCACCTTTTTTCTAAACGGGCAGCTCTTATGTTAGCAGCTGTTCTCTGTGAGGGTGAGGATATATCTGGAATCCAGCAAGAGAAAACATTATCAAAGGATACTTCACTTTGGTGACCTCTAAATTGTCCAGCTGCATTTTAAAGTAAGTCCAATAGGAGAATAGAATGAGTGAATACTGGGGAGCTATTTATTGTTTGCCTCCATTTGGAGTTAAAAGTAGTAGCTTGCCAAATACCCAGGATGCCTAAGCTTGATTGATTGTCTGTGAGTCATTGGGTACGTAGTCCAATTTAAAGGATAGTAAATTAAGTACAAGGAGAAAAATAGAAAGGCAGCATGATGCATTGAGTAATAGGCAGGCATTTAAGTGAGGAAGACCTAGACTCAGTTCCTGTTTCTGACATATACCAGCTGTGTGACCAAGGACAGGTCATTTAGTTCATCTAAATCTCAATTTCTTCATTTGTAAAATGGGTAAAGAGAGAGCTATCATGTTTAAATGACTAGAGGGCCAAACTCAGTTCCTCTGACGCATATACTTCTGTAGGGCAACCATTTAGCTTCTGGGTAGTGCTCTCCATCCTTCAGGCAGCTCTCTAAGGTAGAGTGAGTTTCTTCACTGGGCTCCCCTCACTGAAATCCAGGTTCCACTCCCCTGAAAAAATAGAAAATGAAATCCAGAAATATGTCTCCAATGTGTAAATTTGGAACCTTATTTACTGTCCTGTTGTTTTTGAGAAGATTTAGGTCAACTTAAGCCACTTTCAAAGTATATTATCTAAGGATAAAAAAAGCAAAGGAAGATCATAGATCTACAAAATGATTTAAGAAACAATCAAAATATTACATGCAGAATCAAGAAATTTTAAGGGTGCTCTTGAGGGAGTGCAAGCCTTCATTTCATGGGAAAATAAACAATTCAGTGCTAAGGAAATTGATGCTATGCTAGTTCTCTGTCTGAAAAATGTATCTGACTTGGGAATAACAAACAAAAAGGAAAAACAAAAAGCCTGCTATGGGAAAAAAACTTGACATCATATAAATGAGGTAAATGAAGATGAGAAAATATTTGGAAAGCATTTTGTAACCCTTGAAGTGCTATATAAATGCTGGCAATTATAATTATAATCCACAAAAAAAGTTGAGAATGAATGTTTAGGATGTCACAAACACCATTGTTCAAAATCTCAGTGATCAAATTAAAATACCCTATTTTGGATCCTAATTCAGCAATAATATTAGTGTCCACTCTTGGAGAGAGGTATTTGGAGGCATGGAATGATGAGACTTCAGACGGTGAAAGGCTGAGGCTCTGTGACCCTGGGTAAGTCTTTAGCCTTTCCCTGTCTCATTTTTTCACTATAAGTGATAAGAACAGCACCTTTCCACAGAGATGTTATGGCACTCAAACAAGATGATATGTTGTGGAAAGCATTATCTAAAGATTAGTGATGCTGTTAGTGACAACAATGGTGGGTGATGGTGATGACCATTGTCTTTTATGACAAGAACTGTGGCGCACTAACAAAACACCCCTACCACAACCACCACCAAAAAATATTTCTCCTCACTGTGTATTTCAGCCTACCTGACTAATCTGCTGTTCTTCTTGCATAACATTTTACCCTTATTTTCACGCCTTTGCTATGCAGCTTTTCTGCCATATTTGGAATGCTTGTATTTCCCATCCAAATATTTGGAACCTGCAATTCCCTTCAAGGCTCAGTACAAATATCCCACCCTGGAAAAGACCATTCTCGATCCTCCCAGGCATCAATGTGTTCCTATCCCTCAAATTATTCTGTATTTTATTTGTTTTGTTGTCTATGTACATGCCATTTCTCCCTCTATCACCTCTACTTCCTGCCCCCAATAGAAGTTTCTGGAAGGTAGGGGTTGATCTCATTTTTATCTTTTTTTTTTTTTGTCCTCAGTGTTGAACACAGTATCTGATACTTAGTGAGTGCTTAAGTCAGATTAGTTGATTTACATGGAATTGAATTTCCTTCCCTCAGGGATCTTGAAGTCCTTTGGCATAATCCTGAAATCTCACATTCAAGATCTGTGATCAGAAATTCCAACCCTGTAAAGAAATGATGAACAAGATACGCAATATGGTAGAACTGAAAGAGTACTGAGATGAATCCAGAACACTGTAGTTCTGTGCCCAATGAGATACATGGTCCAAATATTTTAAAGTAAATATTCTTTGATATCTTTTCTTTTTATATTTCCACTCTTTCCACCTGATCCTTTTCCATGCCTTCTCCCAGAGAGCTAACTCTTAATGTAAGAAATCTTTAAAATAATTTAAAAATTATACAAAACTAACTAAAATCTCCAAAAATCTGTTTATACAAACTAATCCATTCCCACAGTTCCTCATTTCAGCAAAGAAGCAAGAGGATGTATTCTGTGTTTTCTCTTCTTTCCTTTTTTTGCCCAAGCCTTTTTATAATGGCTACTTTGCTCTCTAGTTATCTCCCCTACCTCATACTCATGAAGTTGATTTTTTGAAACCCAGTAGACTTTTATATTCATCTTATGAAGCTTTGTCTTGTTAGATTCAGCCAACCATTACCACTTATCAAAATCTTTATAAGATGCTGTTTCTGTCATTCAAAAAATTAGGCATTCCTCTCAGTTTTAGGTCCTATGCAAACATGATAAATAGACTAGTTATGTCTTTATCCAAATCATATTTTAAAGAAAAATAAAAGCTATAAGCACAGTGGTGCCAAGCAAATCCCTAAGACATCGCAATAATAATTAATTAATTAATAATAATATTAATAACCCGGAGGCATCGCAATAATAATTGTCATATTTCATAAATAATAATGAAAATTAATTTGACATAGCACCTTAAGGTGGCAAAGCTCCTTATAAATAACATCTCGTTGTATTCTCACAGCAATCCTGGAGCATAAAGGCTGTTTTGGGGTTGTGGTTAACTTGTTTCAATTGTGTCCCACTCTTTGTGACCCAGCTTTTGTGGGATTTCTTGGCAAATATACTAGAGTGGTTTGTCATTTCTTTCTCTAGCTCATTTTACAGAAGCAGAAACTGACGCAAAGAGGGTTAAGTGACCTTCCCAGGGCCACACAGCTAAAAAGTATCTGAACTGGATTGGAACTCAGGTTTTCCTGATATCAGGTCCAGTACTCTATCTACCCTAGCATCTAATTCCCTGCTTCATATGACTCCTTAATATTTGCAAAATTCTTTACATAATCATTTTTTATCCTTCCAGTGACCCTATGAAGTAGGTACTATCACTAATCACGGAGGTTAAAGACCTGCCAAGGATCACACATGGAGTAAATGTCTGAGGCAAGATTTGAACACAGCTCTTTCTGACTTCAATTCAATGCTATCTCCACTTTGCCATGCTGTCTCCCATGTTGACACTAGTTAGCGTAGAAAAACACTGCATTTTGAGTCAGAAAATTTGTGCCTATGTGACCTTTGGCAAGTCCCTTGACTTCTCTAGGATTCATTTTCTCCATTTGGAAAATGGTGGTTAGACTAGCTTGTCTTAAGGTCACTTGCAGCTTTAAATCAGAGTTTCTATAATCCTGAGAGCTAAGACTTCTTAATGATTAGGGCTTGGGCAAGGCCATTCAGCTAACTCCGAACTGAGAGTTTCTATCATCATCTAATTGAGACCTCTTTTTATTTTTCACAAGAATAGTATGAAAGACTGTTATATTCTTTGTAGAAGACTGGATAAATCAATAATCATAGGATTTCCCTGAACTATCAGAATAACAATGTCGTTGAACAAGGCTATTAAGTAGGTTGCATCAACCTACTCAAGATGAAGTTCCACTGGTTCTTTATGGTCACCATTTCCTTTTCTAGGTACTCACTCATCATTTCTGTGATCAAATACTCTAGATTTTTCCAGGGATATAAGCCAAGCTCTTGAATCAGTTTAAACACTTCCTTCTTTCTCCTTATTTCCTGAAAATCAGAAAATCACCTGCCCTTCTCCTGTCTGGCATTTCCTCTCCCATTCTCCATGATTTTCAAATACCTCAGGCAGTGGGTTAGTAGTCCTATACCCCAATTCTTTCAGGGCTTTATGATATAGGACACCTGAGGTTGATACTCAAATTTATCAGAGGCAACTGCATGCTTTCTTTTCTTATCCCTTCTTATCCTTGCAATTTTTTTTTGCAATTTTTGTTCAAATTTTTATTCTGCAGTCCTTTCCTTCCTCCACTGTGTTATATTCTTCCATACCCCAGTCTTCTGACAGCTCAGGGCACCCCTCAGAATATTCACATCTTTCCCTGAACATTGAATATTGTCTTATAGTCAATATGGAAGAGCTCTGGTCTTAGAATCAGGAGGATTTGGGCTTGAATTTCACTTCAGATGCTCACTAGTTGTATGAACTTAGAAGGGCAAATCAGTTAACTTTTCTCAGCCTCTGTTTATCTGTAAAAAGTGAATAGCAGTAACATCTACTTCAGAGGGTTGTTGTGAGATCAAATGAGATAACATAGTTAAAGTACTTTGCAAACTTTAAAATGTTATATAGATGCTAGCAATTGTTCCATTAAAAAACCCCAACTTCCTTGGTTCTGAAAATCTAGGGTGCAGGGAGACTTCTTAAGGCACTTTACCCCTCCTAGAAGGGAGAGCAACCTGTTCTTAAATTCTAAAAACAGTCACTTGACTTGTTGAAATACAATCATCTTACAATATATTCAAGAAAGAGCAAAATCTCCTTTCTCCTTGTTATTGATATTATATAGCTCCTTTCTTCTATACATTTCTACTGTCTCTTTTATCCCTTCTCAACAATTTGACAGTCACACCCAACTTCCTTTCCCTACTCTCAACAATATGACCATCCTTAACGTCCTCTCTCTTCTCCCACCAAATTCTTCCAACATCTGATTTATCAGTTCATTTACATGTTTTTTCTTATTTACCATGTTCTACCCAATTACCTTCTTGATCTCAATAACCCTTTATCCAAGTCTTCTCCATCTGGATTTCACACATTTTGTCCTTCAATCCAAGTCAATATTTCTCAAGCATTCTTTAAGGACACCCTAATTTTTCTTCCCCCAAGTTCATTGTTTCAGTTGTGTCTGATTCTTGGTGACCCCACTTAGGGTTTTCTTGCCAAAGACACTATAGCAGTTAGCCATTTCCTTCTCCAGCTTATCTTACAGATGAGGAATCTGAAGCAAGCAGGGTTGAGTGACAGGGTCACATGATTAGTAAAGTATCTGAGGCTGGATATGAACTCAGGTTTTCCTGATTCCAACATGGTGCTCCATCCCCTGTGCCACTTAGCTGCCCCTCCCCAAGGTCAGTCTTTTAGAATTTTCCTCTTCTTATTCACCATAAGTTTTTTTTCATTTTCTAAACTGTTCTACTATTCAGACTTCTCCTTTGGAAGCCATGATTAGGAAAAAAGTAACTTTGATTTAGGTAGGATTGCCCACGTAGGAAAAAATTATGTCATGTAGTTGTTTTTTTCTTTAAATTATATAAACCCAAGATATTTGCTATTCTAATAAGACCATAAGTGACATATGGCAGATTCAGCTTATTTAAATAATGGTAAACTAACGACTTAGTTTTAATTTTAGAGTACTTGGAATGTCAGGCATGACAGCTTTAGGAAACGACAATAATTTTTTAGGTATGTTGGGGTGTTTTAAAAAGTATACAATATTTAATTGTTATTCCTAACGAAGATCAGGAGCTCTAAGAGATGGGCAGCAGGAGGATCTTCAATGGGAAGCAAGTTGATGAAAGATAAGGAAGAAGAGAGCAGCGCATGTGTCTTCTGTGCCCCTTCATAAGGAAGCTTGATCCCAAGAATCATGGAGCTGCTCCTGAGACCAAAGGAGACGGGTGGGGAGATGAGGGAGCACCCGAGTGAACTTTGGGGTGATGCTCAGAGATCCTGCAAGGATAGACAGAGTCAAGTCAGGTCAGGGGCACAAAACGACCCTCCCTTTCAACGGGCTACATGGCAAATGGTGAATAAAACCCAGGGCTGATGTTATGAACGGTCTGAGGTCCTCATCCTCCCTAGAGGCCATGACTACAGAGCTTGGGGAGAGCTAGCAAACACTTCTCAACCAGACTCTCATACTCCAAAAATGTTTTAAGAATTCTGTACTCAAGCATTATCTTTTGGAATAGGTTTTTCCTCATGTGCCCCAGCTGTCCATGCCTCTGTTCCTCATTCTCTTGCATTACTGTATGCACTTTGTATATGAACATGTACACAACCAGAGTAGCTGCTTCACTCTTCTCCTTCACCACCTCCTCCTCCTCCTTCTCCTCCTCTTCCTCCTCCTCCTTCTTCTTCTTCTCCTTCTTCTTCTTCTTCCTCTTCTTCTTCTTCTTCTCCTTCTTCTTCTTCCTCTTCTTCTCCTTTTTCTCCTTCTCCTTCTTCTTCTTCTCCTCCTTCTTCTTCTTCTCCTCCTTCTTCTTCTTCCTCTTCTTCTTCTTCCTCTTCTTCTTCTTCCTCTTCTTCTTCTTCTTCTCCTTCTTCTTCTTCCTCTTCTTCTTCTTCCTCTTCTTCTTCTCCTTCTTCTTCTTCCTCTTCTTCTTCTTCTCCTTCTTCTTCTTCTTCTTCTTCTTCTTCTTCTTCTTCTTCTCCTCCTCCTCCTCCTCCTTTTTCTTCTTCTTCCTCTTCTTCTTCTTCTCCTTTTTCTCCTTCTCCTTCTTCTTCTTCTTTCTCTTCTTCTTCTTCCTCTTCTTCTTCTTCTTCTCCTTCTTCTTCTCTTTCTCCTTCTTCTCCTTCTTCTTCCTCTTCTTCTTCTTCTCCTTCTTCTCCTTCTTCTTCTTCTTCTTCTTCTTCTTCTTCTTCTTCTTCTTCTTCTTCTTCTTCCTCTTCTTCTTCTTCCCCTCCTCCTCCACTTCCTGCTCCTCTCCCTCCTCTTTCTTCTTCTTCTTCTCCTCTTCCTCCTTCTTTACCCTGCTCCTAGAACAACACCTGGGACATAGTAGCCCCTTAATGAGTGCTTGGGTCTGTGTGTATATGTGTGCACTGTGAATAATGGATTGGCCAGGGGAAAGTCTGGAGGAGGGGAACAAATTAGACACTTTTACTGTAATCAGTTGAGAGCTGATCGGAGGGGAACTTGAGTGGCAATAGTGGAAAAGGAGAGAAGAAAATGGATGACAGATTGTGAACATTGGACTAGCAAGACTTAGCCCTTTTTGGTTGTGTAGATTAAGAGTCACAGATGACTTTAAAGTATCCAAACCTAAGTTATTGGGAAGCTGATGATGCTTTGTGGTAGTGGGAGTAGTTTGGAGACGAAGCAGCTTTGGGATGGGATAGGATATTTTTCTAATTTTAGCTTTTTTTAACTTTCAATCATCATTGCTTGCCTTTTGAAAAGTGCATACTCATGAATACTGCAGAAGTTTCTTTTTTTTTTATTAACTTTTAAGTTTTACTTTCATTCTACCCACCAGGTAGCCTTGGTTGCTGATATTTCTATTTGAATTCACATTACAAACCTGCAAGGGCAGCAGATCACAGTAAATAATATTCCATTTGTCAATTGAGAGAGACCAAAATCCTTGACAATGGCTTCAGCTGACAAGAAAGCAAGATCCATTTAAGTCATGACTAAGCAAAAGAGACTAATAAGGAGGGACCTGGGCATAGAGTGTGATGAAAATAAAAGCCTCACTTTGGGTACTTGTAGCTCACAAGTTATTAAAATCAAACCATTACCTTTTATGATCTACTCAAAACTTTTATGATCTGTTCAATATACTGCATTAGGGCGAGTAGTAAGAGTGGATTTACTTTATGGTTTCATAAATTCTGCTGGTTTTATTTGTCAATATTTACCATTTTGAAATGCAATATTTTTATTAGCCCACTGCAATTAGTTTCTCAACAGGGTCCTTAAATTAACATTTCTGCTATTATAAAGATAAAATGCAAGGTTTTTATTGAGTCTGTCCACACCTTCTGTTAAGTTTACTTAATATTTAATTACATGGTAGTGTCAGATTCTAAAAAGACATTCAAAAGTCACCCAGAAAGATTCAGTTGCTGGACCCAAAGGGGTTGTTTTGTGACTCCCTTGTACTTGGTTCCCCATTATGACCAATAGACTTAAAGCTGAAAGTTCCAGGTCTCAATTCTTCATTGTTTGACATGTGAGCAAGACATTTACATTGCTCTATAAAGCAGAAGTAATCACTTCTTGTACTAGGTAATGGAAAAAGTAGTTGATTTAGTATCAGGAAGTAGCTGAGTTAAAATCCTGCCTCTCAAAATTAGGAGATGTGGGTCCATGGATAAGCTCTCTCAGTCTTGGCTTCCTTATCTATAAAACAGGGATAATAATGTAGATATTACTTACCCCACAGGGTTTTGTCTGATTCAACTGAGGTAATGTATGTGAAGTGTTAGATACATATAATTTATTATTTTCACCTATCTGCAAGGATTTTCATTAAAAAAATTCTTGTTACCCTAAAGGAAAGTGATACCAATAATCTGTACTCTATCATATCACAGTCACAAATGGGTTTATAGAGGAGGAAGAAATGTCACTGAAAAGAATGAAGACGGAAAAAGCAGCTGAACTTGCTTAGAAGACATGAAGTGAACCAATGGAAAGAACGCTGAATTTGGAGTCAATATGCCCAAGTTTCAAAGCTGCCTCTGAACCTTATTATCCTAATGAGCTTGTGCAAATCACTCAACCACCACGTACCTCAATTTTCACTTCTGTAAAATGGGAACATTGGAATTGGTGATCACTAAGATTCCTGCTACCTTTTAATCCTATGACATCCAACTTCTCCCTGAAAAGAAGGAACATTTTAAAAACAATTTTTACTGATATTTAATTTTTTTACATTGCCTACATTTTTCAATGCATCCTTACTTTTGGTCCTTTTCCAGAGTCATTCCTTATAAAAAAAGGAATAAAAACAAATTAGCTAATTTATTGAGAAAGTTTGACATATGCATTGTTCCACATTCACAGTACCTCATTTCTTCAGAGGAGAGGGAGATGTCTTTTCTTGTGTATTCTATAGAAATCCCTCTCTTTTAAAGACCAATGTCATTCTAACAGTATTGTATGATGATGGGTTATGGGATACCTTAGGATCTGAAGAACTGAAAATGAATGAAACAGAGAGTATGATGGAGAAGAGATTCTAGTAGTGTGAACTCGTGGCTACAGATACTTAATAGGGCATTTGGAAGGAGAACCATAGTAAAAAAAATGGCCTCAAAGATACCACATAATGAATCTTAATGATAAAACCTGTCCTTATAATGTCAAGAGAAAGCAAAGAAGGCCCCCAGGATAGGGGATCCCCTGGGATAAATCTATGGGGAGACATTCAGGAAAATTCCCTAAAATGGATAGGTGTAGATGTATTGCAATCTGCACTGTCTGTAGGGAATGTTCACCTTGATGGGATCATAGATCCATTGAAATGTCCGAGTACTAGCAGGGTTAATGTGAGAAAAGCTCGGAGTGCTTCTATAAATGGGAATCTTTAATCCTTTGATAACAAATATGTGCTGAACTTATCTAATGCTTATGAAGACTCATACATGTAGATCTTTTAGCTCATTGACACATCCAATGTTATGGGGTCATCAGAAGGAAAACCAGATAATGGTAATGATGACCAAGATTTGTCTCCTTGGTTTTTCTGGGTTGGCCATGCTTAGGGGGAGAGGCGTCTGTGTTTCTTTTGATTTTAACAGCATTTTCATTTGGATTCAGTTTTTAGGGAGGTAGAAGGAATGGCTCAATTATTGCCCTCAGGATACAGTCTGCCTTGCAAGGTTGAGAGCAAGCTGACAGGTTTCTGGAGTAAATTTATGCAACTGGATTTTACTCTGAGGTTTCAGTGGTCATTAATACATTTCTTTTAAACTAGCACAGAATTAAGTTTAATGATTTCCTTCATAATCCTTCCATGGCAATAAAACTACAGCTTGAGTCAATGTTACTTAATAACTGCTTGGGTAGGGTCACAATTAGACTATTTAGGCTGGTCCTAAGTAAGGAGCTGGCTGCTACTGACATGAACTATTTGAGGTGGGCACCAAGAAATTCTCTCTTTCCAGGGTTCCTCTCCTTTCAGACACCTGGTGCAACTCCAAAGAAGATGTCTTTGCTAGAATTACAATATTTTGGGTCTTACAGAGTCCTTTGCTGAACTGCACATTACTTTGGGAGGTGGCTAACACATTCAACTGATTATCAGTTCTTACAACCTGAGTATGAATTGGGTTATCAGGTTTCATTTTGATTGTTAGATGAGAACTAGGGAGAAAGTATAGTTATATTTCAATGTGTATGTTGTGAGGGGTGTAACTAAGAGAGTTGAGCTATTCAGACTTTGAAGCCACACCAATGAAAGGAAAAAAACTGGGTAGCATCCCTCTGGGTACCCACTAAATGGATGCATTCACAAGAAGTTACTATGTGGAATGTGAGAATGGGGCACTGTAGGGAGGTAGAAGGGCACTAAAGATTGACTTTCCTTCTTTATGTATTATGTCTGGAACTTGTCTTGGTTCCTATATTATATTTTTCTGTTAATTGATTGGGTCTTCTGTGAATATTTATTAAGTCCCTCATGTTATGCCTATGGTGAAGATGTAGATAAAATGATGGTACAATTGAGGGGACTTGAAAGTCTTGAAATGGTTGGATTGAAAGAGTATCATTAAGTATCCAATGTCAAATTGGAAGGTCTCTAGTGAAGTACTTCATGTGTCTTTCCTAGCTATAGTTTGCCTATTTTTGCATATGACTGGGATAAACACATGAATGGCATGCTTAGCCAATTTGCAGATGTTAATAACCCACTAAATAGTAACCCACATTTCTAGAATAGTTTATCATGGGGTGGAGTCAAGATGGCGGAGTAGAAAGACACACGTTTATGAGCTCCGGACCCACAGCCCATAGAATTAATGTAAAAAGAGATCCCCATAAGTTCTGGATCACTGAAAGGTGTGCAGAAACAGAGTGGAAGAGATTTCCATTCCAGAGAGCCCTGGAGAGCCGTCCCCAGGGTCCGTGGCACCCTGAAAAGCGGACCCCACCCCAGCGCTGCCCTGGCCGTGGCCCCAGAGAAGCTGATCCGAGCAGGCTTCAGGGATGGAAGCTCCGGCGGCCGGGAAAGTCCTTCCGCCCACAGAAGCTACAGGTCTGTGAGAGAGACGGCTGGCTGGCCGAGAGGGGGAGCGGAGTGTCTCCGTGACTCGGGCCCCCTCGGGAGGAAGCAGCGGAGGCAGAGGCGGGGGCGGTGGCAGAGGCAGCAGCGGCACAGCTGGCCATGGCGGGCCGGGACTCCCCCAGCAGCAGGCAGGATCTTCATTAATGAAAGTCTCTGCATAAACCACCTGAGGGAGCTGAGCCTGGGAGATGGGCCCTGCCCCACCCGCTCCATTTCTGAAGGTCTCTGCATAAAGCCCCTGAGGGAACTGAGCCTGGGAGGCCGCCCCGCCCCCACCTGCTCCATTACTGAAGGTCTCTGCATAAAGACCCTGAGGGAACTGAGCCTGGGAGGTGGCCCTGCCCCCACCCCAGCACCAGAACTAAAGCTCACATTGAATAGCAGCGGTGCCTGCCACGGAAAGCCCATTTGAATCTCAGACCCCAAGCACTAGCTGGGCGGATCTAGGCGGGGGTGGACAGGAATCTCAGAAGTCAAGTAACTGGCTGGGAAAATGCCTAGAAAAGGGAAGAAAAATAAGACTATAGAGAGTTTTTTCGAACAGATGCAAATGATCCCAACTTTTGGATCTGACAAGGATGAGGACATATTCTTGCCATCAGGGAAAGATGTGGAGGGCGGGGCCTCGGTACCCCAGACATCCCAGGGGGATATCGGGTGGGCTTAGGCCTTGCAAGAGTTCAAAAAGGATTTTGAAATGCAAGTTAGACACGGGGAGGAAAAACTGGGAAGAGAAATGAGAGACATGCAAGAAAAGTATGAAAAACAGGTCAATACCTTGGTAAAGGAGACCCAAAAAAATGCTGAGGAAAATAACACCTTGAAAAATAGGCTCACTCAATTGGCAAAAGAGGTTCAAAAAGCCAATTAGGAGAAGAATGCTTTCAAAAGCAGAATGAGCCAAATGGAAAAGAGGTTCAAAAGCTCACTGAAGATAATAGTTCTCTCAAAATTAGAATGGAACAGATGGAGGCTAATGACTTTACGAGAAACCAAGAAATCACCAAACAAAACCAAAAGAATGAAAAAATGGAAGAGAATGTGAAATATCTCATGGGAAAAACAACTGACCTGGAAAATAGATCCAGGAGAGACAATTTAAAAATTATGGGACTACCTGAAAGTCATGATCAAAAAAAGAGCCTAGATATTATCTTCCATGAAATTATCGAGGAAAACTGCCCTGACATTCTAGAACCAGAGGGCAAAATAAGTATTGAAAGAATCCATCAATCACCACCTGAAAGAGATCCAAAAAGAGAAACTCCTAGGAACATTGTGGCCAAATTCCAGAACTCCCAGGTCAAGGAGAAAATCTTGCAAGCAGCTAGAAAGAAACAATTCCAGTATTGTGGAAATACAATCAGGATAACTCAAGATCTAGCAGCTTCTACATTAAGAGATCGAAGGGTGTGGAATAGAATATTCCCAAAGTCAAAGGAACTAGGACTCAAACCAAGAATCACCTACCCAGCAAAACTGAGTATAATACTTCAGGGGAAAATGTGGTCTTTCAATGAAACAGAAGACTTTCAATCATTCTTGATGAAAAGACCAGAGCTGAAAAGAAAATTTGACTTTCAAACACAAGAATGAGAAGAAGCCATGAAAAAGTAAACAGCAAAGAGAAGTCTTAAGGGACTTACCAGAAGTGAACTGTTTACATTCCTACATGGAAAGACAATATTTGTAACTCTTAAAACTTTTCAGTATCTGGATAGTTGGTGGGTCCATACACACACATGTACACACATGCATGCCCACACACATACACACATGCACACACATACAGAGCCAGAGAGCACAGATTGAATTGAATAGGATGGGACCATATCTTAAAAGAAATTAAGGTAAATGGTGAGAGAGGAAATGTAGTGGGAAGGAAAGAGGGTGTTAAATGGAATGGGGGTAATTATATGTCATTTAAGAGGCAAGTAGGAGGACTTTTTTAGTGGAGGGAGAAAGAGGAGAGCTGAGAAAAAAAAAACAAGAAGTTTACCCTCATCACATTTAACTAAAGGAAGGAATAAAATGCACACTCATTTTGGTATGAAAACCTATCTTACAGTATAGGAAAGTGGGGGAGAAGGAGATAAGCAAGGGGGGATGATGGAAGGGAGGGCAAAGGGAGGAGGGAGCAATTTGAAGTCAACACTTGGGGAAGGACAGGATCAACAGACAAAAGAGACAGAAGAGAAAGAATGAGGGGCAGGTAATTGAGGGTAATTGAGTTAGTCTTATACAACATGACTATCAGGGAAGTCATTTGCAAAACTACACAGATATGGCCTATATTGAATTGCCTGCCTTCCCAAAGGGAATGGGTGGGGAGGGAGGGATGGGGAGAATTTGGAACTCAAAGTTTTAGGAACAACTGTTTAGTATTGTTGTTGCTACTAAGAAAGAAGACATACAGTTAATGAGGAATAGAAAGTCATCTGGCCCTACAGGAGAAAAGAGAAAATGGAGACAAGAGAAGGGAGGGATGAGAGAAGAGAGGGCAGATTGGAGATAGGGAAAATTAGATTGCTTGGGGTATTGGGGTGGGGGGAGGGGATAAAAGGGGAGAAAATTTGGAACCCAAAATTTTGTGGAAAATGAATGTAAAAAGCCAATAAATAAATAAATAAATATAATAGTTTATCATTTGTAAGGTACCACATATATAAATGATAATAGTTAACATTTATATAGTACTTTAAGATTGGCAAAGTATCTTTTATGTATCATCTGAGTTGGTTAACATTGTAATAGGTAGCAAAGATTATTATCCCCATTTTGGACATGAGGAAATGGAATTTCAGAGAGATTAAATGACTTGTCCATAGTTGCTGAGTGAATGAGGATCAGAATCTAGGTTGTCCTGACTCCACATCCAGAGCTCTAGGTATCCTATGGTGCCTTTGATAAAAAGCACATTTAACTTTAAATATGTCTGAACAGTCTGAGCCTTTGGGAAAGGTGACAAGAGCAAGATGAGAGTAAATGCTGAGGATGACAGGTGAACAAAAGCCAGAGTTTGCTTCCTAACAGCAGGTCAAAAGAACTGGTGATTACAAAATGGCCTCAGAGTGATATGAATATTTTAAAATCTTTCTGGATGTGCGCAGGTTAGATCAAGTCTAAAATATATACATACATATCTCTATATATGTGTAGTAGAAATCTGGCTCTGTGTGTCTATGTGTGTGTGTGTGTGTGTGCGCGCGCGCGTGTGCATGCAGCTATCTAAATGCAGATTTTTCCCCCAGTTAGACCTTACTCCATCCAATTACACAACCAAGACATCAGATACTATGCTCATCTCCAGGATACGTTCCCATTAGAGAGCATGAGATTGAATTTCTGGGACAGTTCAGGTGTTTGCTGTATTCATTCTCTTTCTAAATTCACACTGTAGTCCCTTACCTGAGATGACTAAAGGATACCATGGTGCTACTCTCTCCCTGCCACATCCTGCCAGAAGAAGTAAAGAGTTAAAGGTGCCCACCACTCCCTGAGGCTTAGGACCTGTGCCAAAAGAAGGGAGTCCAAAGATGGCAGAGGGGAGAAGAAAAGGTGAGAACCTTGAGGCACAGCTCTGGGAATGGACAATAGTTGTCTTAAGGCAGAGGTTGAAGTCAAAGGAGACTACTGAGATGGCAATTAACAAACCAATAAACATTTATTAAGCACTTACTAGCTGCCAGGCACTGTGCTAAGCACCGTTGTGTTTGTTCTTCACTTTTAAAGAGGACCATGACATCACGGAAATGATGACATGACTTGCAGTTGACTTTGATTGGAATAAGGGAGGTCTGTGCAAGGTCACTGGTCTCACTTTCATCAGGACTGGAGATGACCCAAGATGCAGTGGGAGACTCTGGCCCTTTTAGGCTAAGGCCTTTTCAGGTTCTCACTTAGAGTGAGGTAATGCCCATTCAGTGAATAAGCCTCTTTAAAAAGTAAGTCAAAGGATGGCCCCTTTAATTAGAAAAAAATATCAAGCTGGGAGGGGAAGACTCTCAGGGTTGCTGTTCCAAGGAGAAACAGTTACCACTGACATTCACTTTAAGCCAGGAGAGCCCAAAATACAGTCATTAAGTGGAAGCTGGGTTGGGACCTATTGTGGTCCAATCTAGGAGCTTCAGAATTAAGGGTACAAAAAGAGGCAAAAATCAGTTCCTACCCTCAAGGAACTTAGAATCTAATGGCAAGAGAATAGAAGAGATGAAGGGCAAAGCCAAGTCACTGGGTCATAGAATTTAGAGTTGGAAAGAGGTCATCTAGTTCATCTTCATTTTATAGATGAAGAAAATGGAGACCACAGAGAGAGAGAGTTGTTTGCCAAGATCATAAGGTAGTAAATAGCCAAGCTCCAATTTGATCTCGGCCCCTTTACTTTAGCTCTTTTCTAAATCTAGTATTCTTTCCATTGTCTCATATGAGCAGAATATTCACTTAGTTTAATGCATATTATATGAAGCACTTATGTGCCCTGGGGTCTGGAGATCTAAAGGTAAGGAATGAGTTCCTGACCTTAAGGACTTCACAGTCAAAGAGGTGCTATGTAACATGAAAGAAGAAATTAATAAGGTAAAGGAGAAATCTGCTCTAAAGAAAAATCTGAGAAGGCACAGATCCACAGAGATTCTTGCATTTTTCACCTTTTTTTCCTGTGAGGCTGGTGTAGAGGCCAGCACATAGTAGGTGCTTCACTAATGGCAATTGCTTGCTTGAATGATTTTAAGTGTTGAAGTATAGGAAGTCTTCTAGGAAGAGATGACTGGTATCTGGCCGGTCTCTCTGTTCCATATCTCATCATTATAGCCCACTCTCCACTGTCCTATCACAATGATTTTCTAAAAGTGCAGAATTGACCATATCATACACCTACTCAATCAATTCCAGTGCATTCATTTCACTTCTGGGATGAAATATGGGCTCTACCCCCCTTTCCCCATCCCCCCAAATCCAAGGCATTGGTCTTGCTTTTTCTTGTACAAGACACTGCATCTCTTAACTCTGGGCATCTTCACTGTAGCCCTTGAGTCCTATGTTGTGAAGGCCTGAACCAAAGCTTTTCCCAGGTCTCAGTTTGACTGAGGCAATGCCCTTTCAGTGATTAAGGCTAGGTAAGAAATGAGGCAAAGAATGACCTGTTCTTCCTAGTCCAGGGGTAGGGAACCTGCAGAAGTAAGGCCACATGTGGCCTGAAGGTTTCCCACCCTTGACCTAGTTCACCCCTCCTCCCCACCACAAAAATAAAAAAAAGAAAAACAATCTGGTAGGGAAGACTTCCAGGGTTTTTGGCCAAAGAAGAAACATTTGCTATTTACATTCACTCTGAGCCATCAGAACCCAAACAATGACCAAGTGAGGCTTGGGAAAAAAGGAATGACAAGTAGGCATGTTTGACCAGAATGTAGACTGTATAATAAGAGTTTGAAATAAAGCTGGAAAAGTAGGTTGGCACCAGATCCTGAAAGTCTTTAAATGGGCATATGTGACCACTGGCCAAGATTTTTGCCTCTTCCTGTCTTCTCTCTTAAGGTCAATGGAACTGTGCTGGCCATATCCCTTTTTGCCTCTAACGGGGCCTGGCTCACTAGAATTCAGAAAAAAATCTGTTCCATTCTCCTCCTGGCTACCCACATACATAAACTCAGGGCATCCATACCTTCAAGCCCAATACTCTACTGTTGTCCTTAGCAAACAGAATAAATACTGCCAATATTTCAAAATAGCTTGGAAAGGTTGTTCGTTCACAGGAAGACACTCCAGAATATTAATGAGTCCAAATGCAGGTATATCTATCTTTACTGAACTTCGCTTTATTGTGCTTTATTGATAGTATACTTTTTTTTTCTTTTACCAGTTGAAGGTTTGTAGCAACCCAGCACTGAGCAAGTCTATGGGTGCCATTCTTCCAATGGCAGGACAATATATCATATTTCTGTGTCACAGTTTGGTAATTCTCACAATATTTGAAGCTTTTTCATTTTTATTATGTTATGCTGATTGGTTATCAGTGATCTTTGATATTACCATTGTAATTATTTTGGATCTCTATGAACTTGGAAATTAATTGATACATGTTGTGTGTGTTCTGAGGGCTCTATCAACTGGCCCTCTCCCTTGGAAATATTGGAGGTTTGGTTCTAGATCATGCCTCTCTATTCCTTGAGATGCGACATTATTGAAATTAGCTGAATTAATAACCTTACATTGACCTCAAAGAGTTCAAATGAAAGAAAGAGTAATCAGCACTCTGCTGTTGCCTTATTCTAAGAAACTGCCACAGCCACCCCAACCCTTAGCAACCACCACCCTGACGAGTCAGCAGGCATCAGCATCCAGGCAAGATCCTCCACCAGCAAAAAGGATTATAACTTATTAAAGGCTCCAATCACGGTTAGCATTTTCTTCCAGTAATAAAGTATTTTTAATTAAAGTATATACAATTTTTTTAGACATAATACTATTGCACACTTAATAGACTATAGTATAATGTACATATAATTTTTATATGTACTGGGAAACCAAAAAATTAATGTGACTCACTTTATTGCCACATTCACTTTATTGCTTGGACTGGAACTGAACCTGAAATATCGTCAAGGGATGCCTACACGTCCTTTTACAGGTAAAGAAACTGGGATCCAGAGAAATAACATGAGTTGTCCAATAGATTAGCATTTATTAAGCATCTACTGTGTGTCAGGCACTGTGCTAGGCACTGGGGCAGTGAAGAAAACAACCTCTCCTCTCAGGGAGGTTACACTGTGTTGGGGATGACAGGCATAAAGAGATTGATCTATTGAAAAATATAAAGTACTCAATTACAAGAGAATTTTAGAGAAAGAGCATCAGCATTGGAGGGGAGAGGATGCAATTAGGAAAGGTGTCAGGTAGAAGGTAGTGCTTGGGATGCATCTTGAAGGAAGAGAGAGATTCTTTGAGGTAGAGGTGAGGAAGGGGATGTAACTTGGCATAGGGGAGAGCTAGTGCAAAGGTCAGGTGATGAGAGATTAGATGTCATGTATGGGGAAGAGAGAGAAGGCCAGTCTGACTGGATCTCAGAGTGCAGGAGGTGTAATAATGCCCATGAGTCTGGAAAGAGATATAGGGACTAGGTTATGAATGACTTATATGCTAAAGAGAAGTCAGGAAACAGCAGACCCAGTATTTGAATTAATATTTTCTGTTTCCAAATCCATCTTTCCCTCTTGTGCCTAAATTAAACACACATTCATCCTATTAATAAAAATGAGTGTTTTGTCGGTGATAGAGGGGGATGTAAAAATTTAATCACTGTTTTGAATTGTTGCCCAGGTCAATATACCTGGGTCACATTTAAATAATCTTGAAGCAATGACTGTTTTTGTAAAATTGAAAAAAATATGTATAATCTCACATATATATGATATGTATTATATTATATAAAGTTATATATTACAGTATTTTATATAATATATAATACAGCCAAATAGTATTACATGTAAAATTATATATAGTATGTGTATGCATATATATATGTATATGTATATATATATATATAAAATTTTACCAAAAAGAAATTGAGCTGAGCTGAGCAGCAAGGGAAGAAGTAAGTCAGACATACTTGAATGGATTTACTGGCTTGTTGAGATGAAAAGAGAGAGAGTAGAGGAATTGAATGGTGCTGTGAACTGCCTTATCATTACTTCTATCTGGGCAGATGTGAATGGGAAGGTGCAGATGTGAATGGAAAGATGAGAATGGACCCAGATGAAGGGAAACACACATTCTGACTTTGGAAGAATTGTGATCCAACTGATCCGTTCTGATGGCGCTAGACCAATAAATGTCAAAGCGAAATTAGAGTTTGTCTAGGTCTACATTTCAGTTTACACACTAAGCAGTCGGGGAGCTTTGATGATTTTATGACTGCTTTTCATCAGGATAGTGTGGGTGGGAGCAAAGGAACTCCTTTTGAGATGTAGAAATAACCCTACTGCCCTATTCCATTAGATACACTGAACACAAACAGTGGTTCTACCATAGTTTGTCATCGAAGCAGCAAAATATGATCATTCAAAAAAGTGTCTACCTGTGGCCTATTTAGAATAAAATAAAAGCAGTGAGAGAGACACCTTGCTTCCATCTGCAATGCCTGTGAGGGTTCCAACAGAATATAATCATGAAGGTTGGGATTTTGTTGGCGGGTCAATAGTTAAGGCATTTACCTGACTTGCAAACTTGTTCCTCTTCATGATTCTGCTATCTATGAGGTATATGATCTTAGTGAAGTCTTTTTGCTTGGGGTATAGCTAGCTAGGTGCTTGGTAAAACATTTATTAAGCACCTACTATGTGCCAACAACTGTATTAAGTGCTAGAAATAGAAATACAAACAAAAAACCACAATCCCCACTCTCCTTTTTTCCTTCTCAGTCAGATTTTGAAAGAATTGTCTCAATTTGTTTCCACTTCTTCTTTACTCAGTCATTTCTTAAGACCTTACAATATAATCTGTCTTTGTAACTACACTGAATCTGTCTTCTCCAAGTCACATTATCAGTAATATGCTAAAACTGATGACCTTTGATGGTTCTAAGCTCTTGGGTCCAGATGACAAACCTGAGGAATGGAATACACAGAAATAATCTTTTAACAATATGCAGTCAAGTAAAAACCAATTCCCTTATTGGATATTTATATAAATATATATATGCATATGTATACATGTACATATTTAAGTACCTATATACTTTCTCATTATCTATCACCTATAAACTATCAATATCACACCATCTCTGGTCTTTCATGTATTTGTGTTCATATCTTCTTATCTGTCAGTCTATCTGTCTGAGACTGTACCCTCACTCTAATATTTTCCTGTAAGGAGGTAGGTAGACTGTATGTTCCATCACTGGTCCCATGGAACCACGGATGACCATTGTGTTGATTACAGTTCTTACAGCTTTCAAGCTTTTAAAAATATTGTCACTGTTATTGTATATTATTCTCTTACTTCATTCTTCATCTGTTTGTAAAATTCTTCACGATTTTTCTCTTTTATGATATGGATATTATGTTAATTATTCTCTTGCTTCTGCTTACTGGACTCTATATCAGTTCATAAAAGTCTTTCCATTTCTCCTTGAAATCATGACTTTTTTTTCCTAATAATAGTATTCCATCATATTTCCTCATCTCAATTTATTCAGGCTTTACTCATTTGATGGGCATTCCTTTAGTTTCATTTCTTTTTGCCCTCACAAAAGTGTTGCAATCCCTCACAAAAGTGTTGCAATTATATATATATATATAATTTATAGGATCTTTTCCTCTTTCCTTGATCTCTTTGGAGTATAGGCCTAGTAGTGGTATGGCTGGGTCAAAGGGCATTTCCTGTTTAGTAAGATTTTATGTGTACTTCTTAACTGCTTTCCAGAATGGTTTCACCTTTCACAGATCCAAAAAGAGTGTATTTCAATTCATTTCAGTATATCACTGAAGCTGTGATTTTATTGGGACCCATTAACACCATCCATTTTCCATCCATCAATGGAGGGATTGAAAGCCATCCATCCTTCCTTCCATCCATCCATCCATCCATCCATCCATCCATCCATCCATCCATCCATCCATCCTTCCATGTCAGGGTGCTCTGGGTTAAAATCTAGCTTCAGATGCTTACTGTGTGACCTTGGACAAGTCGCTTAACTTCAATTTGCCTCATTTTTGTTATCAGTAAAATGATAATATTATCACCTATTTCTCAGGGTTGTTATCAGGATCAGATGAGTTAATATTTGTAAAGCACCTTACAAATCTTAAAGCTATATAAATAGTAGCTATTTTTATTGTTATAGCAATCTTTACATCCTATGGATACCAATTATTCATATGGTTGGTCCATCAGTTATCTCTGGTACTCTCTATTTGCCCAGGTCTCTTTCTCTTCTGGCGATTGTCTCTGCTGATATCCTTTACTTGTCTTCAGGCTAATTCTTGGTTGGTAATGTATTGTAGCTTACTCACACCCACCATGCACCTTTCCATTGCTCTTCAAGTTTCCTAAAACCTTGATCCTTCAGAGACTATGGTATTTTATGATACATAGTCATATAGTAGCATTAGAAGACTATTGTTAAAAGATGCGTCTTTGTTTAGGAAGAAGCTTGGGATCATTAAAACCCTTCAATTTCCCAAAGGCAGTTCCCATCTCACCATTCATTTAAAGTGTCATTATAAGGTACGTGTACTGATGGACCAGTTCTATCGAATGTCAATCAAACTGCCTATCAGACTTGAAAACAACTAACTCTACTTTTACTTGGTGTTTCCTGTTTGAATGGTTAGGAAATGTTTTTTTTTTTGAATGATCATGGATCTCATTTAGAGACTTTGCAACGTTCCTGGGCTTGGTGCAATTACAATGATGTGATGCACCAAAAGGACATATGGAGGACATCATATCCTAGTCAGAGATTCTCTCCAGAGTTGACTTCATATTGCATGACCACAGCAAACACCTTCATTGACCATTTGTCTTTGATAATAATAAGAGAATGATTTAACAGAAATTATCACTCTGCTATGTCTTTTTTATCTGATCTGGAGGCTATTGGAAGCTATTAATAGCTTCCCTTTTGGCTTATCTATTTATGTTCAAGGTCTTTAAATGAATTTTCTTCCTCCTGTGGTCTTTGATAATTTCTGCTTTTCCTTCCCTCCTATTCCCCTATCACTCATTTTCTGACTCTTTTTCCTTTAGTGGAGGTTTACCTGGGGGCTGGACCTCAAAGCTATCTAAACCTTCTTCTGTAATTGGCAATTCCCATCTCACAGGCCTTAGTTTTTACCCCAAGTAAGTTGTAGGGGTAAAGCCCCCACTGGATGCTGGGCTCTTTCTCCTGGACTCAGTGGAGTGTCATATAATTCTTCAGACTTGTTCTACTGGAGTTCTCTGGGTTTCTTCTCACACTATCATCAATAATGAATATTATATTCACAAAAATAGTGTGGAGCAAGGAAATTAGGTATATCAGTAACTGGTTATTAGTCTTCTCTCCATAACTTCTCAATATAATGATAAGATCTATGTTTTTTCCCCAAACCATTGGTGTCTCCTCTTTCAAATTCCTTCAAGAGTGATTCTCTTAACACTGTCATGATTATGTTGTTTCCTGCATGGACTTTGTGCCAGCTGCTCTTTCCATCTTTATTTGTTCCACTTAAATTCTGCAAAATATAGAAATGTTTATGCCACTTTTGAAGAAGTTAATTTAGAAGAATTTCATCTCCCTAAATAGCATAAACAACACATAAAATACATTGTATTATTTTAAGTGGCAAACTATCCTTCTTTCCTCCACTCACGCCCCCTGACATTGAAGTAAGTAGGTGATGGAAAATTTATTTTTTCAAAACTGATGTCTGGCACAGTGGCTTCTTTCCTTTTTTCTTTGTTCCTATTTTAAAGATTAAGGCCAAGTTAAGGCCAAAGCTGGGACCCTTTTGTTTCACCTGCATCTGGCTCTCAAGGTTGTGATGTCAGTGTTCTAGGACAGAATTGAAAAGTGTTTGCTGGCATTTGTTTTTTTTTAAAAGAAGGTAAAAATAGCTTCCTTTGGTTTCATGCTACATCATCTAGAAATTGTGCAAGTAGCATGTTTTTTGGAAAGGGATAAAACAGAAATTTGTCAGATTGGAATACGACAACTCATCCTCTGCTAACTTCATTAGTATAGTTAATGTCTGTGCCTTCAATAGTCATTCCTTTTTCTAGTTTTCTGTAGCAGGATAGGAAAGGTAACAGGTTACTCCGAAATGAGAAACTGCATACATTAGTTGTGAGTAGGGAACCCCAGGAAACTTGTTTGCTGAGATGTCTGGAGATTGAACTATCTGGGTACAGATGTGAGGCTTGGATGTCCCCATCATTCAGGGCCACAGATGTCATGCGGCCAGTGGGTGGGTGCTTTCTTTTGTCTGTTTTCCTCTATGTTTCACAATTCCTTGTGGGGTTCACAGGACAAAGTGAGGCTGGTGATCTTGCACAGCCCTCTCTCTCTTAAATCCAATTCACTTAGAAGTCATGGCATTGTCTTCCTGATGGCATTGAGAAGGAAGGACAAACACCACCACCACCCACATCAACAACAATCCCTTGCTGCCTTGGTGCTGCCTCCTCAGTTTATGTGCCCATTTTGAGGCCCCTCTTCTGTGAACATTGGATAACTATCACAGCTGTTTCCCAGGGTCTTGCATACCTCACTGAATGGGATAGAGCAGTGGTTGGGAACCTGTGGCCTCAAAGCCATATGTGGCCCTCTAGGTCCTCAAATATTGAATCCAAACTTCCCAGAACAAGTTCCCTTCATAAAAGGATTTGTTCTGTAAAACTTGGACTCAGCCAAAAGTCCACACCTAAGGACCTAGAAGGCCACATGTGGCCTGAAGGTCACATGTTCTCCACCCTGGGGTAACTTATCATCATTATGCCTCCAGGTCTAGGGACCCATAGTAGGTAGGATGCCTGGGTACTCCAGTGCAAGAGGGATGCATTGGTCTCCCCAGAAGTGGCCTCAGCATCGATCTCCTAAAGTTTCCTTCACCTCTCCCCTTTTCCCTCAATTAAAGTGATTGTAAGTGCTGGGATTCCTAGTTAGAGCTCTGATTGCATTTTTCTCTTCAAAGGAGATGTCAGTAGGATCATGGGATCAAAAATGTAGTCTTGGAAGGGCCTAAGGGTCCAGTCCTCTTTTTTTAATATTTGAAGAAACCGAGGTCCAGCAACGTTAAGCAATTTGCCTAAAATCACACAGATTCTAAGTATCAGAAGTAGGATTTGTACAGAGGTCCTTCAACTTCAGAAGCTCCTTTTCCAGTGTATCATGCAGGTTATTTTATGATTATTATATGGAAGGCAGTCAGGCGGGATGGAATAATTTTATGAAGTCAATTTCCTGAACTATTATAACAGTAAGGAAAGAGAGAAACAAACATTTATTATGTACCTATTATGTGTCATGCTAGATCTGGAGTCAGGAATACCTGAATTCAAATCCAGCTTCAGACACTTACTAGCTGCAAAACCCCAGGTAAGTCACTTAAGCATGTTTGCCTCAGTTTCTAATATGTAAAATGATCTGGTGAAGGAAATGGTGAACTATTCTAGTATCTTTGCCAAGAAAACTCCAAATGGGGCTACAAAGAGACTGAAATGACCAAACCACAAAATGTGCATGCTGCTATGTGCCAAGCACTTCATGAATATAATCTCATTGGATCCGTACAACAACACTGGCACTTTTACTATCCCCAGGTTACCACTGAGGAAATTGAAGTAGAGGTTGAGTGACTTGCCCAGGGTCACATGACTCGAAGTTTCTGGGGCTGACTTTGAGCTTAGATCCAAGTCCATTGCCAGTATGTCATCTGACCGTCTCAGAGGCAGGATGACTCCAAGGCTGAAAATCTCTACGCACTGGAGCAGCCTTGTGACCTGTCAGGGTTCTACAGTATGCTGAAGAAGGTATTTATATCCACTTAATATATTCATATGTAAATATGCATATGACCACACATGTAGAGATATCGGTATAGATATATACATTAGCACGGTGGCTAAAGAGGCTACCTTGGAACTAGGAAGCTTAGGCAGAGATGGTGCAGCAGACAAAGTGTGGGGCCTGAAGTTAGCAAGACTTGAGTTCAAATCAGCTGTGACCCTGAGCAAGTCCCTTAATGGCTCAAGCATCAGTTTCCTCAACTCTAAAATGGGGATAACAATAGCATCTGCCTCCCAGGGTTGTTGTGAGGTTCACATGAAATAATGTTTATGCGTTGCTTGACGCAGTGCCTGGCATGTAGTTGGTGCTTCATAAATGCTTATTCTTTTTTCCTTGACAGAAGGCTTTCTGTCTTCTTGCCTCTGACACACTGGCTGTATGATGGGGGATGTCACTAAGCTGAGCTTCTTGGGGCTCTGGTCAGCTCTCTAAGACTAAGTTGAAAAGAAAGTTCCACTCCATATTGGTAAAGGGAGCTTCCTTTCCCAATCGCTCCTTCAAGCAATAAAATAACGAGTTCACTCCTTATCCATATCCCTTGTGGGTCCTTCAATCTTATCATGGTGGATACACCAACTAGTGGCAGAGACTTGAAGCAAGTCATTCCTTTTTAACCTGTGTGTCTTGCTTATGTCTTGTCAGAAAGTCTATGTGTGGTGGGAACAACATACTGGGTCCCCAACCCAGGAAAATTAGGTGAATTTTTCCTTAAAAGTTATTGAAACTGTCCTTCAGATTTAATTGGCTCAGAGAACTAAGGTTCTGGCTATTGATCTAGGTTCCTGGTTATCTGAGTACAAAAATAGCCAGGACATGAGTGACTGGAGTTTTTCCCTGGGGCTTTGGAATGCAGACCAGGGACATTACCATCAGAGGCATAGGAAAGCAGTATTTTCCTCTTTCTACTCCTCCCTTATGAATGTTGTCTCCCTATTTAGAGTACCCTTCTCTTGTTGTGCTTGACTTAGATCAACTGTAAGTGTCTAGTTTTTTAATATTAATTGGGAACTGGTGCAGCACTCAGGATGCCTGCTTGTTAGACCTCACTTTTGGGGCTTAAGCAGTCTTTCTTTTCTAGACAGAGACTTTCTGAATTAGATCTTTCATATAATTTCTGGCTTTGGATTACAAATGTCTGTCTCACAAAGTGCCTTGAACCTATGGTTGCTAACTGGGGGCCAGAGAGTGAAGGGTCTATGGGTGCGACACATACCGCTTGTGTTACTAAATTTGTACACATAATAAAGTTAGAAGGGAGAGGCGAAACACTGGGCAACAGGTTCAGGATCCAAAAGATATTGTTGGGCTATAACACTGAGTTGGATAGTAACAGTAACAACTACAGCAACACAACCCTAAAGTGAGAGGTGTAACGCTCAGACACAAGGAAGTGATGCTCCTCTCTCGCTTTGCCCTGGTCAGTCCCATTTAGGGTATTGTGCTTAGATCTGGGCATCACTTAAGAGCAAGAAAGGACTTTGATAATGGGAAAGATGTCCAGAACAAGATGACTATGATGGTGAAAGAGCTTGAGACCATGCCGTGTGGAGATGAATGGAATGATATTTGAGGGATATTTAACACCAAGAAGAGAAGCCACAGGGGACACCAAGAGAATGGGTCTCAGATGTTTGGAAGTTTGCCATGTGGCAGAAGGATCAGCTTTCCTTTGCTTAGCTTGTCAGGGCAGAATTAGAAGCAATCTGCAGAAGCTGCTCAGAAACAGAATTAGGTTAGATATAAGGGAACAATCACCCATCCCTTGACACTGTCCCAAAGTAGAAAGGGATGCCTTGGGAGGTAGTAGGTTCCCCTTCCCTGGGGGCAGTCAAAGCCTGGATGATGACTTCTCACATGATGGAGAGGGGGTTTTATAAAAAGGATAGATTGAACTAGATGACCCCTGAGATTCCTGCTGGTTTGGAAATTCTGGGATACTTCCCCTCTTGCATTCAGATCTCCAGCTTTTCTTGCTTGGTACTCATACTTTGTGAATTTTTGTGTAGAAATAACTAAGATTATGTTGGTTTTCCCCTTGATTCTTTCTTTGAATTTTGTCTCCTGAATTTCTTGGTCTCTCTCCTGAATTTTTCTCTTATACTATTGCTACTTTCTATGGCATTGAGTTTGGTAAATATATGTAGACAATTTTAATCTCCTCTCCTTACTTTGAGTTTGAAAAAGTTTTTGGTTAGATTTGCAAGACTACAAATAAATATATTCTTTTAAAATGTAATTTGATTTCTTTCTTTCTTTCTTTCTTTCTTTCTTTCTTTCTTTCTTTCTTTCTTTCTTTCTTTCTTTCTTTCTTTCCTTCCTTCCTTCCTTCCTTCCTTCTTTTTATTTATTTATATAAATTTTTACATTCATTTTCACAAAATTTTGAGTTCCAAATTTTCTCCCCATTTATCCCCTCACCCCACCCTAATACACCAAGCATTCTAATTTTCCCTATCACCAGTCTTCCCTCTCTTCTATCCTCCCTCCCTTCTCTTGTCCCCATCTTCTCTTTTGTCCTGTAGGGCCAGATGGCTTTCTATTCCCCATTAACTGTATTTCTTATTCCCTAGTAGCAAGAACAAACTAAACAGTTGTTCCTAAAACTTTGAGTTCCAAATTCTCCCCATCCCTCCTTCCCCAGCCATTCCCTTTGGGAAGGCAGGCAATTCAATATAGGCCATATCTGTGTAGTTTTGCAAATGACTTCGATAATAGTCATGTTGTGTAAGACTAACTATATTTCCCTCCATCCTATCCTGCCCCCCATTGTTTCTATTCTGTCTTTTGATCCTGTCCCTCCCCAAGTGTTGACTTCAAATTGCTCCCTCCTCCCATTGCCCTCCCTTCCATCATCCCTCCATGCCTGCTTATCTCCTTCTCCCCCACTTTCCTGTATTGTAAGATAGGTTTTCATACCAAAATGAATGTGCATTTTATTCCTTCCTTTAGTCGAATGTGATGAGGGTAAGCTTCATGTTTTTTTTTCTCACTTCTCCTCTTTTCCCCTCCACTAAAAAGTCTCCTGCTTGCCTCTTGAGTGAGATATAATTTACCCCATTCCATTTCACCCTCTCTTCTCCTACTACATTTCTCTCTCACCATTTACCTTAATTTCTTTTAAGATATGGTCCCATCCTATTCAATTCACTCTGTGCTCTCTGTCTCTGTGTGTGCACACACGCATGTACATGTGTGTGCGTGTGTGTGTGTATGTGTGTGTGGTCCCACCAACTACCCAGATACTGAAACGTTTTAAGAGTTACAAATATTGTCTTTCCATATAGGAATGCAAACAGTTCACTTTTGGTAAGTCCCTTAAGACTTCTCTTTGCTGTTTACTTTTTCATGCTTCTTCTCATTCTTGTGTTTGAAAGTCAGATTTTCTTTTCAGCTCTGGTCTTTTCATCAAGAATGCTTGAAAGTCCTCTGTTTCATTGAAAGACCATATTTTCCCCTGAAGTATTATATTCAGTTTTGCTGGGTAGGTGATTCTTGGTTTGAGTCCTAGTTCCTTTGACTTCTGGAATATCTTATTCCACACCCTTCGATCCCTTAATGTAGAAGCTGCTAGAGCTTGTGTTATCCTGATTGTATTTCCATAGTACTATAATTGTTTCTTTCTAGCTGCTTGCAATATTTTCTCCTTGACCTGGGAATTCTGGAATTTGGCCACAATGTTCCTAGGAGTTTCTCTTTTTGGATCTCTTTCAGGCGGTGATTGATGGATTCCTTCAATACTTATTTTGCCCTCTGGTTCTAGAATCTCAAGGCAGTTTTCCTTGATAATTTCATGAAAGATGATGTCTAGGCTCATTTTTTGATCATGAGTTTCAGGTAGTCCCATAATTTTTAAATTGTCTCTCCTGGATCTATTTTCTAGGTCAGTTGTTTTTCCAATGAGATATTTCACATTATCTTCCATTTTTTCATTCTTTTGGTTTTGTTTGGTGATTTCTTGGTTTCTCAGAAAGTCATTAGCCTCCATCTGTTCCATTCTAATTTTGAGAGAACTATTTTCTTCAGTAAGCTTTTGAACCTCTTTTTCCATTTGGCTAATTCTACTTTTGAAGGCATTCTTCTCCTCATTGGCTTTTTGAACCTCTTTTGCCATTTGAGTGAGCCTATTTTTCAGGGTGTTATTTTCTTCAGTATTTTTTTGGGTCTCCTTTAACAAGGTATTGACCTATTTTTCATGCTTTTCTTGCATCTCTCTCATTTCTCTTCCCAGTTTTTCCTCCACCTGTCTAACTTGCTTTTCAAAATCCTTTTTGAGCTCTTCCATGGCCTGAGCCCACCAGACATCCACCTGGGATGTCTGGGATACAGAGGCCCCAATCTCCACGTCTTTCCCTGATGGTAAGAATTGTTCCTCATCATCAGAAATGAAAGGCGGGAACAAGAAAGTAGCTTTCTATGGTCTTATTTTTCTTCCCTTTTCTGGGCATTTTCCCAGCCAGTTACTTGACTTCCGAGATTCCTCTCCACCCCCACCTAGATCCACCCAGCTAGTGCTTGGAGTCTGAGATTCAAATGCTGCTCCCCAGTGTCAGGGCTTTCAGGGGTGGGTGGGGCTGCTATTCAATGTGAGCTTAAGTTGTGGTGCTCAGGTGAGGGCAGGGCCACCTCCCAGGCTCAGTTCCCTCAGGGGGTTTATGCAGAGAACTTCAGTAATGGCCCTGAGCTCCTGCTGGCTTGGGGAATCGCGGGCCGCCTGCTGCCTCTGCCACTGCCTCTGCCATGGCCTCCCGAGGGGGCCTGAGTCACAGAGACACCCTGCTCCCCTCTCAGCCAGCCAAGAAGTCTCTCTCACTGACCTGGAGTGTCTGTGGGTGGAGGGACCTTCGTGGCCACTGGAGATTCTGTCCCTGAAGCCTGCTTGGGTCTGCTCCTCTGGGGCCCTGCAGCCAGTGCAGCACAGGAGTGGGCTCTACGTCCGGTGCGTGATGGACCTTTGGGGTCAGTTTTTCAGGGCTCTCTGGAATGGAAATCTCTTCCACTGTGTTTCTGTGTGGCTTGCAGTGCTCCAGAATTTATGGGGAGTTCTTTTTACAGGAAATATATGGGCTGTGGGTTTGGAGCTAGCATATGTGAGTCTTTCTACTCCACCATCTTGGCTCCTCCCCCATAATTTGATTTTTTTCAGTGATCAAAAACACATTTTCTCTTCCCCCTGAAAGAGACACAAAAAGCCCCTTGTAGTAAATATGAATAATAAAACAAACCAATTTTTATATTAGCTATATCCAAAATGTATATACTCTGGTGTATATAAATTTACACTCTGAGTCCATCACATCTCTGTTAGGAGGTGGGTATATTTCATCATTAGTACTATGGAATCATGCCTGGCCATTGTGTTGAGTTCTTAGGTCTCGCAAAGTGATTTTTCTTCACAATGTTGTTTTTATTGTATATATTGCTTTCCTGGTTCTACTTCCTTTACTCTGTATGGGTTCATACAAAACTTCGGAGGTTTCTCTGAAACTGTCCCCTTCAGCACAGTGGTATTCAATTTCCTTTGATTACTACAATTTGTTCAGTCATTCTCAATTTATGGGCTTCCTCTTACACACACACACATACACACACACACACACACACACATGCACATGCACACGCACACATACACGTAGCTAGGTAACATAGTAGATGGAGTGCTGGCCCTGGAGTTAGGAAGACATCTTCTTGAGTTCAAATTTGATCTCAGACGTTTACTGAATATGTGACCCTTGGCAAGTAACTTACCCTTGTTTGCCTCAGTTTCTCATCTGTACCACGAGCTGGAGAAGTAAGTGGCTAAACCACTCCAGAGTCTTTGCCAAGAAAACCCTTCATGGGGTCATGAAGAATTGGACATGACTGAACAACGGCACCAACACTGACAATAACACCACAAAAGTATGTACAATCCATCCCTGGAGAGGAATACCATTACTATTAAATTTTAAGCCTTGGTCTAGAAAGTCAAATCTTATTCTCTGGCTCTGTCTCATTTACCAGCATTCATTCCTCAGATCTGCTCCCCCACCCCATTCTTCATTGTGTGCCTTGTATTAGAATCAGTGATGAAAACACTACCTCGTGTTGCAATGACACCCACCTTCTTGTGCCAAAATTCATCATTTTTACAATTTTTTCTGGTTTTCTTCTTGCTGTTTCATTTGTGATTTCATGAATGACTTTGTCGGGATACATTTGATTGAGCAGATTCAATCTAGCCCCATTCAATGTCATTCACTCGTGTTAGTTACCAAAGTGTAGCCCTTTATTACTTACTTTAGGTGGGGGTAGGGTCAGTTGCGAGATTTACTCATTTGACCCCCATCTGTACAATTTTATGATCCTTCTCTTTCAGCTTCTCAAGTCCTCCTGGTTTCAGTCTCTGGCCTTCTTCATAAATCCCTATTTCTACTGATTCCCTTTGTAAATCCTATTCCTTTTCATTTTCAGCTCCAGTCCTCAACACTCTCTTTCTCTCATATAAGCTTCTCCATAGAACTGCTAAGTAGAATCAATGACTTCTTATTTCAGGCATCACCTCCTGTGGTGAAACCCTTCATGATCGTTCAGGTTATTAGCTCTGCCTTGTTTCTTAGATTACTTTGAATTTGTTTGTCTGTGTAACTGTTTTTCCCTTCCAGGAAAATATAAGTTTCTTGAGGGCAGGGCCCATATGTTCTGGTTTTTCTATTCTCAGGGCTCAGTGTGAAATGTTACACTGAACACACTGCTTGTCATATGAATAATTGAGACACTAAACCCACCAAACTTGCCCTAGAACAGAAGAAACATTAGAAATAATGCTTTCCTTCCAGAGACTTTGTGAGGATGAAAGAAATGAATCCTGCCATGTGCTCTGATGACTTTGGGGAAAAGTGCTGTGGAAATCTAAGATATGGTGAAGGAGATAAGGCTTCATAAATGAAGACACTTTGGATTATAAAAGTCCAAATGCATGAGCTTAGTGAGAATTTCAACATAGGGATTTCCATTGACACCTTTCTTAGCTCGTAATATTTTTCATACATTTAATAAGCATTTACTTTATGACATTCTCATTGCTTTGAAGGTAATACAAAAGAGAGAAGATCTCACCATACCTGTGAAAGAAGATAGAGTGAGTTTTTCCAGTAAATTATGGTGAAAATGAAAGGCAACATGGTACAATGGTTAGGGAGCTGATCTTGTGATCAGGAAGACCTGGACTCAGTGTCTGCCAGTGACACATAATGGTTGTGTGATCAATATTGGATAAGAAACTTCACCTCTCAGAAGTCACGTCCAGAGACCCTCTATATCCAACCAGTGGTAGAGGGAGTTTCCTCACCCTGGGATTCTCTGTACTAATGAAATCACCTAAGAGGCCTACATTGTTGAATTTAGTTGGTTTAACATGAGTCCATTCTTCTTCTAAAGGGGAGCTAGGTGGTACAGTGGATAGAGCACCAGTGCAGGAGTCAGGAGGAGGACCTAAGTTCAAATCTCACCTCAGACACTTGACACTCACTAGCTGTGTGACCTTAGGCAAGTCACTTAACCCCAGTTGCCTCATCCTGGGTCATCTTCAGTAATCCTGATGATTATCTAGTCACTGGATTCAGATGACTCTGGAGAAGAAGCAAGGCTGGTCCCTCACTCAAAACAAATCAAGTGCAAATCATGTCATTATTTCTCTGATGGCATGGTCTTCTTTGGCAAGGAAGGATGAACACACACACATTCTTCCTCTATGAGTTCCTCAAACATGCTTTCCACTGGCTACCATCCTGTAGAATATTTCTCTCAATACATGTGCGATTAGCTTCTGGTATTGATCATTCCTTAGTGAACAATAAAATGTTTCACTTTTCATATTATCTCATCACTCAGAAGATTTACCCAATAGTATTTGTAACAAATATGGCAGTTATCTGATAATTTTCTATCCTCTCCATAATTGTATTCTGGGTATGTAATTACATGATTCTAAGGAAATGGTTTTGAGGTCATTCCTCCCATGTTCACAGACTCTGAATATACAATAGATGGCCTTGGCTTATCCACTAAGCTGCTATACAATTCCTATGGGGGCAGAATTTACATTATTTAGGTATCTTAAACCTTATCCTATTACCTGCGTCCATCACAAAATGATCCCTGGGAGTAAAAGCATTTCTGAAGCCTGTCCCTGTTTCTCCTGAAGACTGCTCCAAAGGCAAGAAATAACTGCCATAGGAGTTTTAGATGGAAGAGACCTTGGAGGCCACCACATCCTTCATTGTACAGGTGAGAAGGAGGCCCAGAGGGGGAGGTCATTTGCCTGAGTTCACTTTCCTTCTTTGTGGCAAAGTCAGTCTTTGAACCATGGTCCTCTTAAATTGCAGATCCAGGGTACTTTTTAACTCCCATTCCTTATTAATGAACAAAACCCAAAATAGCTGCTGTTTGATGTACCTGGATTCAGTTAAATTTAATAAGCATTGATTTAGCACCTGGTAAGGTTGAGGCCCTACTTTAAGCTTGGGGATCCCAAGGGGAAAAATAAAACAAGTCCAACAGTCCCTGCTGGGAAGGGAGATGTCATTCTGAGCCTCCAGTTGAAACTCCTCTAATACTCAATACTCATAACTTAATCAGTAGCTTCTGTAAAATGGCATTGCCAATTTTCATTGGCTTATTTTTCAAAGAGCTCTAAAATGGAGTCCTTCAGAGACTCTGGAATGGATTGTGCATTCCCTTTTTTTTGTCACCCTAGCCACAAATAAAACCACCCATGAAAGGGGCCCAAAGGAAAAAACCTAATATGAATGAATGAATATATCTTCAGTAAACCTTTATTAAGCACCTATTTGTGTATGAGTCACTGGAGATAAAAATTAAATTGTTCCTGCCCTCAGGAAGTTTACATTTTATTCAAGAAGATGACATATATATATATATGACAAAGGGAAGAGATCAAAAAGGGACTATACAAAAGGGACTCTAGCAGGTGGCTCGTGAGCCGAGGGTTGATGGAAATGAAGGAAGGATCTTAAGATGAGTCTTTCTCTTAGGGAAGTCACTCTACTTCCCTTGGTCCTAGTTTTGACATCACTGGGTACTTTTCACCTCCACCCCCACTCCAGCCCCATAGAGGCATCCCAAATGAAGATTTCCTTGTTTTCTAACATTTTAAGGGGAAGTTACTGTAATTTTCCAGAATCTAGGATGGCTAACCTCTTCCTCCCACCAGTCTCACAGACTTTTCCCGCTCATTGTTTTATTTGTACACCTGGTTTCATTCTTGGGATCTTTTAATGAAGTTTATGTTAAAATTTTCTCCCTTTAAGTCTTGAATGTCTTTATTCCAGTTTTGTATTTCCAATGCTGGTATTTCTCCTTGATATTTGGCAGCACATTATTACCATCATCCTAAGGGTAAATTAATCTCAGCCACCCTACCTACCTACTGTGATCTCTTGTCTTGTCATTTTTTTCTTGTCAGAAAGGTAGAGTGTGAAATAGAAATTTATAATAGAACTTGATAAGTGGAGTTTTTCTTTTCTTCTAAACAAGATAGTGGCTTCTGTTTAGATGCTGAATTGCTCATTTGAGTTGTTATGCTCTAGTTATGATGGCATCTGGAGTCTTAAGGTCCCTCCACTGCCTAATAAACCAGTGAACAGAATCATTCAGTTGAATCATCTTGGATCCATTCAGAGCCATTGTATTCATCACTTCTTTTCTTTCTGTTCCAGAGCTCCCATACTAGAGTTTATGAACCCTAGAAGGAAACACCAAGGTAAGCCTGGGAATAGCCTCTCATAGATCTGAGGTGCACAGATGTGACTCTCATTGATTTTATGGGCTATTTGTGCATATAACCAAGGGGAAAATGTCACTGATTTGTTTTAATTATTTGGATCAGTAACCTTTTACTAATGATGTGTCTCCTTTTGTAACTGGAAAACTAATTTTAATTTTTGTTTCTCTATCTGTGGAGTAGTTTAACTTCTGTTCTTATGCCTAGGAAGGCATAATAATGACCTAAGATAAGTTTTATTTTGGGTAGGGAGAAAGGTGGAATGCTGTATATTGGGATGTCAATTTCAGTAACTTTTGCTTTCAAGGAGTTCAAAAGCTCATCATTTTAGGTCAAAAACTATGCAACAAAAATGTGATCTCTCCTTTGTCTTTCCGGTGTCTGTGTTTTAGAACTGCACGGAGGGTAAACATTTATTTAGTACAAGTATAACCTTGGAATGCATCTACGAGGTAGATTTGTGACCAAATTCATACCTATTTTGCACTTAGAAAGGCAGTTATGAAATGTCCCATGCTTATGCCCCTACTTTAGGTAAGAAATTCTCAACAATGGGAATTGAAGTTTAAGCTCACAGTTTTGTGCTGGTATGGGTCCTTCTTTCCTGTGTGGTTCTCATTGCATCAATAAAACACACACACACACACAGTCACATACATTTCTCAAGCTTCTCCATTAAGATGGAGATTGTCTTTCATGATCTTGCAGAAGGGAACTTCAGATGAGGCCAACACTAGCTATTGCTCCAGGCTCATACATCTGCTGTGGGATAATGACCACCACTTGTTTCTTTTTTCCTTGGTCTCTTTAAGAGTCACATATGACCAACTGTAGCCATACTTGAATGTGTCTGCCCCATTTCAAGGGCAGATCTTATGAGTTTCCTATCTGTTGTTTACATAGCAACTGTGCTTGGTGTTATGGTAGGAAAAAGATGGATAAGGGGGCAGAGCCAAGATGGCAGGGTAGAAGGACAGACCTATAGAAACTCTCCCCAATAGCCCATAAAATACCTGTAAAAATGACTCTAAAAAAATTCTAGAGCAGCATTTATTCTTTATAGTTCAGTTGAAGGAACTAGGAATATTTAATCTGAAGAAGAAAAAAACTTGGGGTGAATGGAAATGATATCGTAGCTGTTTTCGAGAATTGCTTTACGTGGATAAGGGACTTGACATGAACTTTTAAAAAATATTTGTTCAGTTTTCAATTTATGAAATAAAATAAGCATTTCTATAACATAGTATAAGAAAAAAGATGACTGCACATGAAACTGCAAATCCATTATGTACAACATGCTATTCCTTTTAAATATATAATGAAGTTACCATTAACATGCTCTTTTTGACCTTAGAGGGCTAACCCAATAGCAATGAATGAAAGTTACAAGCTGTCAAAAAGTGGAGTGGGCTAGACTTGGTGGGTCCCCTCTCCTTGAAGGCCTTCCAACAGAGGCTGATTATTTATCAAATATATTACAATGGGCATTCCTTCAGAGGCTAGATGCTCTAGACAGTCACTGAGGTCCTTTCCAGTTCTTCAATTCTGGGATTCTTCATTCATTTAACTGTGGACATATTACATATATGCCCTCAAGACAACATGAACTCCTAAAGGCAGAGACTGCTTCCTTTTCGTCTTTGTATATTGCTAGCACTCAGCATGGTGACTGGCACACAACAGACATTTAATAAATGTTTGTCGAATTTAATTGAAAGATCGAGCATTCAGGAATGATGAAATGTTTAGCTCTGGGTCATGTTAGATGCCTTATTGATATCAACACCATCCAAAGCATTATGACAATGCTCTCATCCTAATGTTTCCTGATTTGCTTTTGTAAAACTCATGAATTCATACTTAATGTAACTCAGGCAGCAGCACTAGTCATTCCAATTACACTTCTAGCTGAAATAATATTTCAGAACATTCAGTGCCATAAGGAAATAATTGTATATCTATTATTTATATGACATTAAAGAATGGAAAATATTCCCCCACTCCCACTTTGGTAAAAAGCTACATTTCTCCCACTTAGGCACTGAGCCATTACTAGTTTTCCTGTAGGTTATAATTTTCCCTGTCAGTTACTTCTGGGCTGTAGATTTGCTAATTAGATGCTTTCCTCGCTCTGTAGGACATTGTTTCACGAAAGCAGACTAATGCCTTTCTTTGAGGTAGAGCCTACGAGTTGGCTGTGAGTTGACACATGATTCATCGTAGGGAAGGATTGCAGGAATAGAAGAGAAAATTGCATCTTCAAAATGCATTTTCTTTTAGTGATTTTACACATTCTCAATGACTTTTATTTAAGGAAATGAAAAATTCTGCCTTTCTATAGCAATTGGTAAGTTTGTTTATCCTTTGTATATACACAGCTGCAAATTATATTTGACCAAATAGAAAATAGCATTCGACAAGAACTTGTGTTTTGCAACAGTGCACAATTTCCTGGACTTGGAAATGGAAAAATGAAGTGACTTTCATCAAGACTTGCCTACTTTTATTGGTTGGTTAGAAAAGAGAATATTTGCCTAAGACACCATTGTTGGTTGAGTGTGAGACTAAGGAATCCGAAGTCATTTAACTAGATTTCATTTTTCTCAGATAGTAACCTCTATCCCTGCTTTCCCTGCCCCCTCTACCCCCACTCCCCAGATTGCCACAATGCTTCTTGCTTTTGAAGAGCTAGCAACACCTTTGTAAATTCAACGCTGCCTCCCTGGATAGTGGGAACTCCTAGGGAAACACCAGTTCAGACTAGATCTTCCTGGCATTTGTGATGCTTGGAAGCTGCTAATGCCCTTAATCTGTGTTAGGCTCGTGGGCTCTAAACGTGAGTCAAAAGCAGAGCTAACCTTTCCTTCTAAGGAAGTCTGTGGACTGAGGAGCACAAATCACTTGGAAATGATGAATCAATAATTTGGGTGTACCTAAAGGAAGAAAAGGGAGAGCAAAGCGATGGTCTGGAGTGGTAACTGGTGAATTGGACCCACGTGAAGCATCTTTGAGAAGTCCTGCTCAGTGTTTGTTTATAACTAGTGCTGCTGACTACCTGAAAATGATTGCCTTGGGTGAGACAGAAAATACCTTCAACCTTAGTTCTGCCTCTCAAAAGGAATCGTCCCCCTTCCAAAGTGGATAAAAGCAGGAGAAAATGAGAAGAGAGGGTCAATGATCAGAAAGAATTCTTAATTATAGGAAAGGCAAAGTGAAGGATGGCTTCCTTAAATAAAGCTGCTACTACTTCACCTGATAACGGAGCCTGGAGAATCAAGGTGGCTTAAAGCATTTTTGGAGAGAGAGAGGGAGAGGCAGAGGGTGAGGGGTGGAGTGGTGGGGGGGCAAGAGAGAGAGAGAGAGAGAGAGAGAGAGAGAGAGAGAGAGAGAGAGAGAGAGAGAGAGAGAGAGAGAGAGAGAGAGAGATTTATTTTTAAAATTAAATTTATTTTTAAAAATCATTTTATTTTCTTTCAGTTTTCTACAATCACTTCAATATATCTTAGATTTTTTCCTCCCTCCCTCCCCCTTCTCCTTACTTCTCCTTCTCTTCCTGAGGTGGTGTTCAATCTTATATATGTTCCATACATACATTCTTATTAAATACATTTTCACCTTAGTCATGTTGGATAGAAGAATTGAAATGAATGGGAGAAACTATAAAGCAAACCAAAACAAAGCATAACACAAGAGAAAATAGCCTGCTTCATTTTGCGATCCAATTCCCTAGGTCTTTCTCTGAATGTGGAAGGCATTTTGCTGTAAGAGTCCACTGGGAATTTTAGGTCCTTGCACTGCTGTGAAGGGTTAAGTCTACTAGAAAAATTCCTTGCACACTGTGGTTGTTGCTGTGTACAAAGTTCTCCTGGTTCTGCTCCTTTCAGTCAGCATCAGTTCATGTAAGTCCTTCCGGGTCTCTTTGAAGTCTTCCTGTTCATCATTTCTTATAGCACAATAGTATTCCATTACATTCATATACCACAACTTGTTCAGCCATTCCCCAATTGATGGGCATCCCCTTGACTTCTAGTTCTTGAACACCATGAAGAGAACTGCTATAAATATAGTATTTTTGTACATGTGGGACCTTTTCCCATTTTTATGATCTCTTTGGGATATAATCCTAGAAGCAGTATTGCTGGGTCAAAGGGTATGCACATTTTTGTAGCCCTTTGGGCATAGTTCCAGATTGCTCTCCAGAATTGGATCCAGATTGGATGAGCTCACAGCTCCACTAACAATAAATTATTGTTCCAACTCTCTTCTCTAACATGTATCATCTTCCTGTTTTGTCATATCAGCCAATCTGATAAGTGTGATATGGTACCTTAGAGTTGTTTTGATTTGCATTTCTCTAGTCAGTAGTGATTTAGAGCTTTTTTTTTCATTTTTTCATATGACTATAGATAGCTTTAATTTCTTCCTCTGAGAACTGCCTGTTCACATCCTTTGACCATTTATCAATTGTGGAGACACTGTTTTTTAAATATCTTTTGAAGAACCAGACACAGATCCTTCTTTTTTGATGGGTGGGCTGGGGTGAGAGTGGCCAGTATGTGGAACAGAGTGGGAAGATGGTCAGTCACTGTACACAGTACAGCAATCAAATAGTGGTCTGACTTCCCTCAGCCACAGGAGGTGATTGGTTTTGTTATGGCCACACCATGTATAAGAGAAGAGTATATGAATGTGCCTAGACTTACATATATATCATACATATGTTGACATGTCTAGAAACTGAATTCAGACTTTTAGTAGGGTATATATTTTATTCTCCCTTCTAAACCTTTTGTTATTTTGCAGTATTCTTTCTCCCTAAGATATGGCAAGATCTGTGGTTTTTCTTTTATAATCTGTCCCCAGGAGTCATTTAGTGGTCTATGTCTCTTTTTGTCCATCTGTCGCTGTTTCTATATATCTCTTTTTATCTCTCCCTGTCTCTCTCAGGGATTCTAGAAAGTAACTCAGAAGCCTAAGACTTTTTGCAGTTAAGTGACTTATCAGATCACTCAGGTAAGAGGTGACAGGGTCAGGATGGGAGCCTATGTCCTCTGGCTCCAAAGTGAATGCTCTTTCCACTGAAACACACTGCCTCTTAAAAGTTGACTTTAGTGAATACATGAGCTAAAAACATGGGTGCTTATTCCTCAGTTAGACTTTTAATATCTTTGAGGACACTCTCTTCCACTGTGTTTCAGGCACACTGTAGGTGTTCAATACATCATTTTTTACATTTTCTGCCTGTTGTATGAGTTACTTGGGTACCTGACTGGATCTTGAGACTTATCAGTATAGGCACTCCCACTAATGATACCAATTAGTCTTCATCCACACCTTTTAATCTCATGTGACCCTGGCCCATGTCCTTCAGTTAATTGCCAACAATGGAACCATTCAGTGTGACTAAGGACCTTCCTTTCTATTACTCACATCATGTCATCATTTTGCCCAGAACATTCGACCCACCAACTGCTCTTCTTTTGTGCAATCTTGGTTGGTCATGTGCCATGGGCTCCTGGCATTTACCATGCCCTTGGGCTGGTGCTCCATCTTTGACACTTTGCAAGAGTGGCATTCTGTGATTTAGAGTCACACAAAAGTGTCACCAGAAGAATATTGCTGCTAAGAAGATATACCACGGTCATGCAGTGATAGTGTGCTGCCTTCTATGTAGAGAGATGAAGGAGCTGATAATTGGATGTGATCTGATCCAAATACAGTAATGATTTAGGCAGTATGCCCATTGAGAGCTCCGTTCCCTGCCCATTACCTAGTTTGCTGTGAAGAGGAAAATCAGAAGCGCCACACTTGTTTTAATTTTAGGATAGAAGAAATAGATATTTCAGGCAATGTACGGACAGTCAATTAATAATTCAATGCAATCCACTTGTTAAGAATCTACTATGTGTAAAGTTTCATGCTATATGTTCATAATGTAATGACAAATCAAAATAATCTCTCCCTTCAAGCTTATATCCTGCTATAGTTCAGTGGCAAAGCTGATAGAGTGCTGGACCTAGAATCAGGAAGACCTGAGTTCAAATCCTCCCTCAGACCCTTAGGAGCTGTGTGATCTTGGGAAAGTTGCTTAACCTTTGTCTGTGTCAGTTTCCTTATCTGTAATTAGGCATAGCACCTCCTCCCAGAATTGTCATGAGGAGAATTAAATATTATTAGGAAAATGTGAAAAAAATCAGGTTAATAATCACAAAGACTTTAACTATATAAATATTATCATCATCATAATTGATTGTTGTTACTGGGGAAATATTTCATTTGAGGAGGTGGCTGCTTGATAATCTGAAGCTATATTAATATGCCTAGATGTAGTAACTGATTCCCTCAGTTGACCAGATCCCACCATCTCATCTAGCATCTTGTTAAAATGAAAATCATGGTTAATTGGGGGTAAGGCCATACCACCCTCTAAAATAACATTAATAAATAATAAAGAATAAAGAACCAGATTAGTCTGGTGTATCAGATCCTCTTCCCTCATATATGGGACAAGCACAAATAAAAAAATGACTAGCTTCAGTGTTGTTGTTTTGGGGTAGCAAGGAGTCTAAGGACAAGTGACAAATACTACCATTGTTGGAGACTGGAGATGATTCAGTATAGTTCAGCACTTTGGGTTTGTAATTGGAATGAAATGAAACATCCTAAACCATATAACTGTTCACAAAAGGAGGTTGATGTAGCCATAGCTCGGGATTGCTTTGAGGGTAACTTTCCTGTTTCTGGGGAAAAGCTCCATTATCCCTCCCATAGTAATGTCTGATACTTGAGTTTGGATTTAGAATGCATTATTCACAGGATCATGGTCATCTAATCAAACCCTGGCATTTTAAGGATATTTGGTCCATGCAAAGAGTTTGTGGTATTTGTGGGAGATCCTTTTTTTTTTTGGATGACTATGTCCCCCTGGTGAGTTCCAAGCTTTGCCCTGTACTAAGCCTGCTCCACAGAGCATGGTGGTGTTTAGAGTGTGAGCCCAGCATATTTTGGTTATTACTGTCATCTTAAAGTTTTTGGGCAAAATTCTTACATTCATAGGCTTGAATTATGAGGGAGGGAAGGATAAGGTAGAAACTGATTTCAGCTCTCAAACACTTCAAGGTAGAAGTTCAACATTTGAATATGTACAGATTTATCCCACTGGAATTAGTTATTTCACTAATGGCTAATGTTTACATAATTATAAGATTTTTAGAAAGTGCTTTGATACGTAAGCTCATTTTTATCCTCACAGTTATGTGAGGCAAGGGTTATTATTGCCTCCATTTTACAGAGGAGGAAACTGAGGGTGAGAGACAAGAGGTGAAGTGCTTTGGGTCACATAGTTTCCAAGTATCCAACTCTAAAGCCTATAAAACACTGGACTGCCTCTCATTGTCAGGTCAACTTTTTTGGAGTGATTATTGACCTCATTTAGAGGACTTTGCAATGTCCTGAGACTTGCTAGACAATTCCAGCCACAAAAATGAAGGATCTAAAAAGTCTGTCTCCCCTGGAGGGCTGCCATGACTGTGACCAACATGGGTGGGAAGGACACAGCACCCACAATATTTGGTCTTAGAACCAGAGGGTCATGTCTGTTGATGCTGCACATTTGGTATATTCGGAGCAGTTACCTCACTAGAGGGAAGCCTTGATGACGCTATTTGGTTCTGCTGTAAAATGGGGATAAACATGGCTCCTACTGCCTCCAGGTGCTGCGAGGATCACACAGTGGTGATGCTGGCAATTATAAAATAATAATAGCCCTTATCTGGTGTTTTTAGTTTTGTAAAAAATTTTATCTAAATGAACTCATTTGATCCTTGTAACAACCCTGTGAGGCAGGTTCCATTTTTATCCCCATTTTACAAATGAGGAAACAGGCACAGAGCAGTGAAGTTATAGCTAAAAATCATATAGCTAGGAAGCGTTTGAGGTGGAACTTAAACTCAGTCTTCCTGACTCTAGCCCTACTCACTGTACCACCGTGCTGCTTCACAAATGAAATCATAAAGGCAAATCACTCTGCAACCCTTAAAGTACTTTACGCAAATGCTCCAAATAACAATATTGTTATAATTTTTGTAGAAATGTTAGCTTTTATCATGATTACAGAATCAAATACATTTTATAATAAAATATGATTTGCTAGCAATATTTTACAATTTTTTTGCCAATATATGGGGGTGGGTGGAGCATGGCCATAGTTTTAATCTGCTGATGATAATTCCTCAGATTCATTTCCAAGTGCTTTGCAAACAAGATGAGCACTCAATATCCTTTGGAAGCTGTCTCCATTCCCCACAGTTGGGTTTTGGGAACTGAATCCCTTTTGGAAGCCGTCAACGCTTTGGGTCTAGGTTGACACTCCATATTACTGGAGTAATGGGAGGAAGAGTGGACTGGGAGCCAGGAGACCTGGAATCCAGTTCTGATTCTAGCACTGTGACCTTGGGGAAGTCATTTGTTTGTTTATCTGTACAAGACTGTACTAGATTATACAGTGTCTAAGGTTGTCCCCAGATGTGGGGCAGAATTCTGGGCTTAATCCAATAAAATAGTGAAGGGCCCATCATGGAAATGAGAGATCTGAAGTTAGTTACTGAAAGGCCATGTCATTCAAGCAGCTAGGGAACACATGATAGGCTTGGGATCAGTTAACCAGTTCTTTGAAATGGAACTCTGCTGCTATGAGGCATGCATATTGACAATGTCAGTCAGTACTCAGAGGGAAGAATTTTTCTAAAACAGAGTTTTTTTAAAAAGGATGCGCATTCTTTCTAGTTATATACTATTTTGCTCTCTTGGGAAAAATGTCATTTGTTTCAGGAAAGTCAACTTAAATAAATTTTGCTTTGGGAATTACTACTAAATACACATTGTCAAAGCCAAACAACTCTTTCTCTGCATGATTTGAAAGTTCCTGAAAAGTCTGAGGGTTTGTTTTTTAACTATTCAAGTAACACTTTATTTTTTGGATGATGACAATTTACCAATATTAACGTTTGAGAGATAACATTGTCTAGTGGATAAAAAGCTGGCTTTGAGCCAGATGTCCAGGGTTCAAGTCCTGACTAATCACAATGGCTGTGTGACCCTGAAGAAGTCACTTCACTCCTCAGTGACCCAGACTATTCTTTAAGATTATCAGGCACAGTTGCTAATCATCATTGGTGGAAAGAGTTTCTACCTCCGAGTTCTCTCCACATAACAATAAATTTTGGAGCTCTCAGAGTCAGATTAAGAAAAAAATAACTGTTTATCATAGTAAAGTCTTACTTAATGCCACATCATGGAGATGACCTTAGTTTCTCCAATACTTGGCCAGTAGAACACCAGCTCTGGCATATATTGCCAAGTTGGAAAGGCTTTGAGTATGGGGCTGGTGTTGAACAATATGTCTAATGGCCAATGATCAGCAAAGTTGAATTCTGAGAGGTTCATCCTCACATTGGCTAGGTGTGTGTGTGTGTGTGAGTGAAAATTTCCATTTTTCTACTGTAAATCTCAAGGAGCAGCTACATAGACACAAATTCCTGCCTCAGTTGGTAGAGGGCAGACCTACAATCCACAAATCCTTGAAGATTTGAAATATTTCCAATCTTCACCTGTGATGAATATTAGTGAAGGACTGATAGTGTTACTTTCATGGGGGAAAGCATGACCTCACTTGCTGTGTCAGTGAATTCCATTTCAGCAAGGTATTGAAACCAGTCATGCTTCCAGACAGGCGCCCCCAGTCATCATGGAGATGAGACAAACAACTGCTTCCACTGGGGCTACAGCCTCTATTTCTTCAATCGCTACTGAAGGGACAGAAAAGAAAGTTATCTGGGTTTGTTTTTGCCATAAAATCTTTCATACTGTCAAATGATTCGATATCAGAAACAGTCGTGATTTTGTCAGTAGAAGTGACAGTATGGAAGATACACTATGATCTACTTTATGTCTGTACTTTAAGGATCCAGAGACCTTTCCATCTGACTTGAGACTGAAACCTCCTATGAATTACCTCCCCCACTGGAATATGAGGGATCATACTTACTACTTTTGCTAAGTTAAGTTATTATTTCTCTGTCTTTGTCTCTATATATTTTCCCTGTCTATCTCTATCTCTTTTCTCTGTCTGTATCTATATGTATCTGTCTGTTTCTCCCTGTCTCTGTCTGTATCTATCTCTTCTCTCCCTTTGTTTTTGTCTGAGTCTCTATCTTTTCTCTTTGTCTCTATCTCTGCCTCTGTCTATGATGTGTGTGTGTGTGTGTGTGTGTGTGTATAAGATTCAGAGACATCATTTCCTGCTTCTGGACCTATTTCATGGCCAAAACAAAAATGTCTTTCAGCCCCAGGTTTCTCCCATAAAATGACTGCCCAGAGAATATACCAACTTGCTTGTGCTGACTTTTCTGATGGTAGGTTTCTTTTCAGTTAGTTTCACTTCTTCTGCATTCCAAGTGGCTTTGACTTTCTTTACCCAGAAGACTTTTGGAGGGCACTTTTTGTGTTATATTCAGGTGGCTAACTGTCTTCCTGTTGATTTCCCACCCCAGATTGATACATGCTTTCCTGGATCAATGATAGAGTTCATTCGGTTCTGTTTCCATGTTCAACTGGCTGGAGTGGCGAAAGGGTTTCACCAAAGTAGCTGATGAGAAGATGGCTAGAGAGTAAAGTGAAGCATGACTGGAGTCATCTTGATATAGTATGCCACAGGACAGCAAGGAACCCAGAGGGAGACTTCTGGAACTGAAAACGTTAAGGTCTGGTTAGTCTTCATTTCAGGGAGGGGTAAAGTACCTACTATGTGCTAGATTCTGTGATACTAAAGACAAAAATAAAAATAGTCTCTGCCCACCAGAAACTCACAGTAGAGCCAGAGGAGACAATTGGTACAAACTGTTAACAAGTATTTTATTAAATGCCTACTATTTGCCAGGCTCTGTTGTTTTTCCTTCATTTTCAAAGAGTTAGCTGATGTCTTGATGTGTGTAGACTGGATTTAAATGAAAGTTGCACAAAGTCATCAGCTTCACTCTTTTCCTGAGTCATCTACGTCCAGTGGCAAGACAAAAGTCAAGTGGCACCAGACTTGTGCTTTGGAAGAAGGTAGGGATTCCAAGATGTCAGCGTTAAGAGGACAGTGTGCATCGTAGACATGGGAGATGTCTGTGAAAAGGCATGGGCATCAGAAATGGAATGTCCATTATGGTGCAGAGCTAACAGGTCAGTTTGAAAGGAATAGAGAGTGTCTGAAAGAGAGTAACATGAGGGAGGGGAAGGTGAGTGGGATCGGATGGTGCCAGATCTAGGGTTGTATATTTCATCAAGGAGGCAATAGGAAGCCACTATGACATTAAGCATTTTAATAGATTTTGCCAAAACTCAAGTAAGAAAATTGGGCTGGATGACCTCTAAGGTCCCTTCACATCCTAAAGCCTATTGTTTAATATGATCCAGGGCTGTTTGGGGGATGAGAAAGGAACTGGATTTACATTCTATTATTTCCCTGATTATATCAGTGTGAGTATTATCTCTACTGTTGCCCCGTAGATGCTTCTGTACTTTCTCATTACGTGTGACTTGCATTAATATCTTCAGTGGCCTCTATTACCTATAGGAGAAGACGTCTTACCCTCCCCATCTGGAGTTTGGTTTATCATAGAACTCCTTGCTGTTTGGTGGAAGCTGTGGATCCCTTCCCCAAATAATGCTTTCAAATGCACAAAATGAAATGCAAAAGAATCCAATTATACTGAGATTCAATTATCTTTATTTAAAAAACAAGTTTGCAGATCTAAAGGTAAGGACCCTTCCTGAATGATAAAATGTAAAACCTGTAGCCTGGCATTTAAATGCTTTTTGTTCCAGTTCACACAAATATTTTCTGACCTGGTTCATATTTCATCTCTTCATCAGTTTTCTGTTGGGTCCAACTGGCCTGTTGAGTCTTCCAGAAAGTAGCCAAATCATTTCTCTCACTTCTATGTGTTTGCATATGTCTTTCCACCATGTCTGAAAACACTCCCCTATCACCTCCATCTCCTAAAATTCCTACTGCTACCTCATTCACAAGCTCTTTTGTGTGTTTCTTAGTTGGTACTGTACCTCTGAACACTGCTTTACATACATGTGTGCATTTCCTTATTTGTATATGCATGTTATACTTTCAGTAGAACGTAAACTCCTTACAGTTACAGCAAATAGAGAAGTTTTGAATATTGTGGATTAATTCACTTACTTTGGCAGTTTACTTTCTGGGAATGTAACACTGGTGCTGAGGCTGATGCATGCGTTGTCAGACGCATGTACAGGTCAGTGTTTGGGAGGCTCCGAAGGAAAGTGTGGGAGAGAAGAGATTTTAGGCTGCCTACCGGATGGATCGTCTACTGAGCCATTATGCTGACTCCATTGCTGTATTCCTGTGAAATCTGCACAGTACCAGGAAACTGAATCGATTCTGTTGGAATTATCTTAGGGAGATCACCTAGAAAGATAGGGTACCTGACTCTGAAGTCCTTTCTTGAACTGAGCTTCCAAGCATTCAAACTCTACTGCAGTGAGTACCACTCCAACGGACTGGCCACATTGTTCGAATGCCAAACGTACATTTGCCTAAAAGACTATTTTACGGAGAACTCACATGGGGCAAGTGCTCCCATGGAGGTCAGAAGAAGTGGCACAAGGACAAGGTCTTGTGACAGGGGAGACACTGACAAAGGACTGCCTAGTAAGGCATGGCCATATCAAAGAAGGCACAGTATTCTATGAGTGAAGCAGAATTGTCGTAACTCAAAAGAAACACGATGCCCCAATTTAGAGATATTTCCACGCCAAATGTTCCCTGAAGTAGAGCCTTCTGAACTCATATTGGTCTGATCAGCTGTAGTTGGACATGCAGCACCTTGGCCCCAATGTAGTGATGCCATTTTGGTCCCCTTTGAGAATGACAGACAAATACCAAATTCCTTAAGGGCAGGTGGGTAGCAAGGGGAGCAATTTCATTTTTGTCCCTGTAGCCTGGGGCCTAGCACAATGCCTTGCCCTCAGTTCTTAAGTTTTTGTTGAATTGAATATCCATAAATCCACCTAAGGGAGACACAATATACAAGCGTCCTTTCTCTAGTCTTTTTTTAAATGTATCTGGGTGATCTGTACCCCCAGATCAAATGTTTTGTAGTTCATTCCTTACCAGCCAACCTCTTTTTCCAGTCATACATTTCTTCAAAAAATATTTTAGGTAATTTTTCACCTAGAAGTTTTCACTGGTGATGTACTGCTCTCTACTAACTCCCACCAGAATCATAGTCAGTTAGTTGGAAGGGGCTTCAGAGGCCAGCTAAGCCAACCCACACCTGAAAAAAGTTTCTCCTTTACAACAGAGCTGACAAGGATTCTCATCCTTTGCTTAGAGATTTCTCGTGAAGATTGACTCACTCCTAAAGCAGCCCATTACACTGTTGGAGAGCTCTTCCCACTCAGAAGCTGTTTGTCTTTGTAACTTCTATTCCCTTCTCTTGGTTCTACTCATGTAGACCAGAAAGTACAGGTTCACTACTCCTTCCCTGTGACAGCCCTGCAAATGCTTGAAGGCAGCTATCACATTCCTCTTGTATCTTCTCTAGGATAAGGTTTCACAGTACATCCAAGTGATCCTCATATAGCCTGACCTTGAGACCCTTCAATATTCCACTTGACTTCTTTTCTGCACATCCTAACTTGACATTGTCCTCCTTTAAGTGTTATACCCAGAATTCAACTCTGTACTCCAGGCTTGTTCTGGTTAGGCAGAGTCCTTCTACCGTATGTCTTTCTGTCACTCTTAGGGTTACTTGTAACTTTGAGTTGCCTGAGATAGTCTCTCTCTCTCTCTCTCTCTCTCTCTCTCTCTCTCTCTCTCTCTCTCTCTCTCTCTCTCTCTCTTTCTCTCTCTCTCTCTCCATCTATCTATCTTGATTTGTAGCCATGTAAATGCTACAATGTAATATGGCATTTAAGAATTATTTGGCAAATTGAATCAATCACTTAAACATAGTGTGTCTCATTTTGAGATCTTTAAAATGGGGAAAATTGCTTGTTACCTGAAAAAATTCATGATGATAGATGAATTGAGATGCCTGTAAGACTTTCAGAGCTAAGCCTTTAAAAAATTAGGAATTAAAGAAATTAAAGATATCTATAATCATATGAAAAATGCTCTCAATCACTATTGATTAGAGAGATCCAAATCAAAACAACTCTGAGATACCACATTACTCCTATCAGATTGGCTAGCAAGACAGACCAGTTAGATGACGAATTTTGGAGGAGATGTGGGAGAGTTGGAACACTAATTCATTGTTGATGGAGCTGTGAGCTGATCCAACCATTCTGGAGATCAATTTGGAAGTATACCCAAAGGGCTACAAAAATGTGCATGTTCTTTAACCCAGCAATACTACTTCTAGGACTGTATCCTCAAGAGATCATAAAAATGGGAAAGGACATGTACAAAAATATTTATAGCAGCCCTCTTTGTGGTGGCCCAAAACTGGAAATCAAGGGGATGTCCATCTATTGGGGAATGGCTGAATAAATTATAGTATATGAATGTAATGGAATACTATTGTGCTATTAGAAATGATGAACAGGAAGACTTCAGAGAGGCCTGGAAAGACATATAATCTGATGCTGAGCGAAAGGAGCAGAACCAGGAGAACTTTGTACACAGCAACTACCATAGTGTGTGAGAGTTTTTTCTGGTAGACTTGGAACTTCACTGACTTAAAAGCAAGGACTTAAAAAAATTCCCAATGGTCTTTTAAGGAAAAATACCTTCTATACCCAGAGAAAGAACTTTGGAGTTCAATCGCAGAATATAGCAGAACATTTTCTTTTGTTTTACATTTTGGTTTGTTATATGATTTCTCTCATTCATTTTAATTCTTCTATATAACATGACTATAGTGAAAATGTATTTAATATGAATGTGTGTATAGAAATAAAATTGTATGCTGTCTCAGGGAGGGAGGGGGGAGATAGGCAACAGGGAGGGAAAAAATAATCTAAGTTATATGGTAGTGATTGCAGAACACTGAAAATAAATAAAATTATTAAAAAAAGAAACTAGGAATTAGTACAGTTTTTATACAGACAAAAGATGTTGCTGCATCTTTTAACTTAAACCTGATTTAATTTTAATTCCTCCCACCCTCTTTCCTTCCTTCCTTCCTTCCTTCCTTCCTTCCTTCCTTCCTTCCTTCCTTCCTTCCTTCCTTCCTTCCTTCCTTCCTTCCTTCCTTCCTTCCTTCCTTCCTTCCTTCCCCTCCTCCTCCATTTTCCTCCTTTTCTTCCTTCTTCTTCTCTCCCATTCCTCTCTGCTTTTCACCTTCCACCTCCTCACTGCTCTCTCATTTTCTTCTGGAAATTGACTTCCTGGAGAAAGAAATAAGTGTTAAGAAATATTTCTGATGGATTTGGTGATATATGAGTATAATTTCTGCTTGTGGAGGAGACTGAGGTTGGTAGAAATCTTGACTTTGGGAGTACTGAATTGCAATAAGGCTAAAGCCAATCATTTGTTTGTACTGAGTCTGGTACCAATATGACTAGGCCCTGGAAGGGCTACCATCTTACCTAGGGAGGGCTTGACCAACTCAGATTGGAAAAACACGAGTGGTTAAAGCTTCTATGCTAATAGGTATTGGAACTGGATCTCTGAGTGGCTACTGTAATACCAGCCTGGATGTGATAGGGAGACCTAGTCATTCAGAAAAAGGGCCCTTTTTCCTGTTCTCCCTGCAAATTATCAGAGGATATTCCCATTGCCTGAGCTCTGCCTAGGATGGGGCCTTTGGAGCTTTGCCCTAGGTTTGTAAATTTACAGGGTACAACCACTCTGTTTCAGGACAGGCTTCATCTCATGTCTTCCACACATCTGGCAGCGATTGAAGCCATGTATCTCAACCTTTGGCCATTTAGAGATTTTGTGATCCTCTAGCACATAATTTCTTTCCTTCTATCAATATATGCTAGATGAGTTTATTCCCTCATGCATGTTGTCGCTAGCCCTAGGTACAAAATTTCTTAGTTATGTTTCCACTAGTTTTTATCATAATGATCTTATTTGGGTGATTAAACAAATTTATATTCTCACCCAATTGCTGTGATCTGATGGTGTAGAAGGTAAAACCATTCTCTGGCATTGGATCAAAAAGGTTGAAACATACTAGGACCTGGTTCTGGTCAGTATCTTATTCCTATTCATTTTCAGCAGAGAACATTTTTCTACATTGAATTGAACATTTCTGGCAGGGCCTGGGGCATAATAGTGATCTGTAACTGGACTGTGAAATATGTTGAGAATTAGAAATAAAATATGCCTAATAAGCTAATTATTTTTGCACCCTAGGCTTCAGGCTCCCACTTGATAGTTACTATTACAGATGCCAGTAGTTGGCACCAAAGAGTTAATGAGGTCATTTCCAAAATTATTCATCGTGCCAAAGAGCATGGTGGCCAAAAGCCACTCAGATTGTCAAAATGAACTGGAACATCAATCATGGGCTCATAGATTTTGAAATTATTCTATATTCAAGCTAAATTTAGTTTCCACGGTCGGACTCTAACCTGCCTAGCAGACTTAATTAGGCTAACTGCTTTCAAAATAGTATAAAACATATGGGTGGGTTCCTATTCACCAATGGTTTTATGGACATTTTCTGAGCTGTTACTGAAAATGGATGGACTTTCAAGGATTTTAAACTGAACCGTCTGTTTTTTAATTCCTCAAGGACAATGAAAACAATGCTACAAAGATGGTGGTGTCTCAAAAAGTTCTTCATTTTTGAGTTTCTTCTTATAATAACATGCATAACAACGTTCCCTGGTTCCACGGACACAATGAGGGTTGGGTTATCGCCTCAGTTTCTCATGCAGAATTGTCCTTTTTAACAATGCAGGTAGCCTTTTTACAGAGCCTTCTTGGGCATACAAGAGGATGAGTGCCTGTCAGCCCTTCCAAATCTTTGCTCCAAGATGGAACAAAAGATAAATGGATATCAGAGAGTGGACTGCTCAAACCAATCTTTCACCTTCCTTCTTGGCAGTGGGCAAAATAATAACTGATATTGGGGCTTAGCTTAGGTCCTTCACCTTTCTTGTCTAGAATGTTGCCATGTTTTCTTCATTGGATTCTAAGTTTCAATCGTTTCTGCTTAGAGACCTTCCATGATTTTCTCTCATCTCTAAAATATGAGCTCTTCAGCTTGGCATTTATAACATTTTACACTCTGGCTTTCACCTAGTTTTTCAGGTTTATTTCCAGTTATTATCCTTCATACATTCTATATTCTAGTCAAATCTGGCTATTTGCTGTTTTGTAAATGCTTACTTCCATTTCCTACCTCCATGTCTTTGCACATATTTGGATTTCCATATTTGGAATGAATGGCTTCCTTGCTTTACCTCTTAGTATCACTTACTTTTCTCAAGGTTTAGCTAACGTTTCACTTTCCATGGGACTTTAGGCATACAGTTCCTCATGTTCCCTCCTTCCTTCTCAGTTATCATGTATACGCTGTGCACATATTGATTCTGCCTAATAGGTTACAAGTGTTTTGGAGGCAGGGGATGCCTTTCCTTTGTCTTTGTATTTCCAGTATGAAACATAGTGGCTTAGAAACTGTAGATGCTTAATAAATGCCTATTGGGTTTCAGAGGGTGGTTTAAGGTTTACCCAGAAGCCTCCTCGATGACCTTGCTGTGGACATCTTTCTCTTTCCCCAATGACAGAGGGAATTGTCTCTCCAAACATTTTCCTATCTTTCATTACTTAAATAGGCAGTTGAATTGAGACTCTTGCCCTCATGTCTCTCTGCTACACCATCCTACCTTGTCTTTATCCAAGGATAGGATGGTTTTGTGTGTTTTTTTTCCTGCCTATTTCAAGTAGTTATCATGTGACAGGGGTTCCAAGAACTTAGATTCTAAAGATTTCAAAGCCTGTTGCATCCATTGTATCAACTGAACATTGCAACACCCTGAGACATAAATAAAGCATGTATTATTATCCCCATTTCATAGACAAGGAAATTGAGTCTCACATAGGTTAACTGACCTGCCTATGGTCATATAGCTATTAAGTGTTAGTGGTGAGATTTGAAACCAAGTGTTCTGGACTTTAAGTATGGCGTTCTATCTACTATACTGTACTGTCTACCAGTTGTATGATGGTCTATTCAACAATTTTTAAAATCCAATATTGTGTTATACCTTAAGACATATGTAGTTTTGTGACTTTGCTTTTTCTGTTTTATTTTGTTTTGGATCCGATTTCATTTGTATAGGTAACTTTCAGTGAAGAAACTCCTTCTACCTATGCAAATCAGCAACTGTTTTGATACTTAGTCTAGGAGAGTTTTCTAGGGCATTGATTTATTTTTTAAATAATATTTTATTGATTTTTTTTTGCTTTTTTACATCATCAGAATATCTTCCAATATCCCCTTTCTTCCCTTTCCCAGAGAGCTGCCTTACATGACAAACACTTTTTTTAAAAAAGAAGAAAAAATGCAAAAAAGTTCAGCAAAATTGATCAACATATCGAAAACGTCTGCAAAGATGTGCAGAGAAGCAGAGGCGGGCCTCTTACCTTTCCAAAGGCATGGAGGTATCCTCTCATTTATTTTCTTTGGGTCATGCTTATTCTTTGTAATTTTGCAACATTCACTTTTCAGTTGTTTTATGGTATAGGGGATGGAGTACCAGGCCTGGAGTTAGTAAGACCTGAGTTCAAATCCAGATTCAGATGCTTCCTAGTTGTGTGACCCTGGGTATATCACTTAACTCCTCTTAGCCTGTTAATAGGCTTGTGAGGATCCATTGAAATAATGCTTGTAAGGTTCCTGGTACAGTGCACAGTGCCTGGCACACAGTAGGCTCTATAGAAATATTTCTTCCTCTCTCCTTTTCCTTCTTGTCTCTTGTTTCTGCTTCGCTCTAGTTGCGATCATGTTGATCTTTCTATCCTTTTCTTTGTCATATTTCTTAAGTATACTAGTATTCTTTTGCATTCATATACCACAATTTGTTTGGTCATTCTCCAGGGGATGGACATCTACTTTGTTTTCAATTCCTTGCTACTGCAGCAAATATCTTGGTGTATATGAGGATTTTCTTCTTTTCCATGGGTGTAGCAGTAAGCACCCCAACATGCACAGGGGAGCCTGATATCACAGGTTCTTAGATCTGCATTCATAAAAGGAATATAACTTTTAAGGGGTTAACAATCATTTTAATCAAGCACATGTATCATTCCTTTAACCAAATCTATATATCATTCAGTTACTTCAGGGAGTCAGCCCCTGAATTTCAAAGAAAACACAGAGAAATCAAAAGATCAACAGACGTGGTTTCCTCATTCAACAGACAATTGGACCCCAACTGTCTGACCATAGTTACCAGAGAGGGAAGCATGACATCTGGGTTCTCAAAGCCCAGGCGGGTGGGTGGAGAGCTCCTTAGCTGCTTCCCTGAGTCCTCAACCGGCCAAACAAACATTTCCAGTCAGTAAGCCCCAAAGTAATGAACAGACATGGCTTCCTCTGCTTGACCGTAATTCAATAGATAGGTATAGCTGTGTGACCATCTTTACCAGAGAGGGAAGCACAACGTCTGGGTTCTCAAAGCTGAGAGACTCCTCAGTGGCTTTCCAGAGTCCTCCTCTGGCACTCAAACCTTCTCACTCAAAACTAAACCCCAGAATAAAACCTGAGAATATTTATACCTTATTTAGAGCCAGAGGGCATCACAACCCTTTGACCCAGTGCCTCAATAGAAAAGACAAAAGGTACTTGGGACCCTCCTACAAAACACCTTCTCTAATCAAGCTTCCCACAATGGGCAGACCCATCAATGGGGATGGGGGGGGGGGAACATCTTTAATCATATTAAAATAATTAGCAATACAAATACATATACTTTTTCTAGTTAAAGAAACTCTTGTTTCTGTACTTTACTCCTTGTAAAGACTCTTGATAGACAAAGGCAAGATTCAATCAGAGGTACTTGATTATACTAAAACAAAAACAGCAAAAGATCCTATTTTGGTTGCCATCACTGTGGGGCACTGACACATTAAATAACTTGCCATAGGTCACCAAGCTAGTATGTGCCAGGTGTGGGACTTGATCACAGGTGATCTTGACTCTAGACCTATTTACTAGTCTTTAAGGCCTCATGATGACTGATGCTATAATAATATTATTAGATGAGATGGGAGAGTCATTGAGGAAAGGTCCTGAGAGACTGAGAACTTTCAGTTCAATAGACCTTAAGGTTAGACATGGAAGGTCTCTGAGTCCATCTAGATTTGTTATTGTCCTTATTTTGGTTGAAACTTTGGGAAAAGGTTGTTGATGCAGGATGGTATTAATTGGTTCCCTGGTTGGCAATCACTGCACATGAGAATAATAACTAGACATTGGGAAGAGGCATTCCCTTATCTCATTCATTATGTAGCCCCAGAGGCTAAGGGCTGGGTTGAAGGAGTGATTGATTAAGCATTAAACTTTGCTGATCAACTTAGAATAATTTTTTTATTAATATCCATTGTTTTAAAAATCATTTTCATATCTAAATATATTCTTCCCCCTCTCAGTCATCCCATGTACCAAAGAAGAAAAAGAAATGGTTTAGCAAAGCTCTCAACATATCTGACAGAATATATAATGTTCTACAAAGTCCCTCACCTCTGCACAGAAGGGAGGGAAATGCATTTGCTCATTTAATATTTTGACCGATATTGGCCTGACTTACCTTCTAGTTAGTCACAAAGCTAGAGATGACTATTTGTAGATAAGAGGCTCTTGTACATCAACTTCCAGATTCACGATGGAGCGAGCTATTGAGCAATGTCCTATCCAGAGACTTTCATTTTTTGCCTGAATTGTCTATTATGTGAAAGAGGAACTAATGTCCTCTCTTTCCCTCCCATAGGGCAGGGGTATTAAGATAGATTAAGTAATATTTCTAAACTGCTTTGAGCTGTAGACTAAATGTAACATCATTGATCCCTGTTAATTTTTCTAGAGGATTAAATTGGCTTAGTTTTTCTTCCATCATTTCAGGCTACAACCTTTGACTGCCCTGATAGACATGGAGTTCAGAATAAGAGAGATGATGGATGGTTCAGCTTAGTCTGCCTTGATCAGGCAACATCTGAAATCTTGTGTTCAGTTTTGGGCACTGCCTTTTAGGAGGGCCTTTGACAAGCAAAGAGGAATCGTGGAGTGGTACAAATAGAGCCTGCTTTGGTGATAGGAGGATTGGATTCAAGTCTTAAACTAGGGAAGGCAAGGGGCCTGAGAGTAGCCATAGGGTCCTACCCAAGAAATTAGGGACCCTAATACCCCTAGCTCTAACCAGGTCACCATTAAAAAATTGTGACAACAGAAGTACCTAGGTATGCCCATATTCCTCACTAGGTACCTGGGAGCTAGATCTGTAGACTGGCACCACTTCTGGTACCGGGTGGTGATTCCTGCTCACCCCATGCCTTTCAGTGGCTTCATCTGGGTAGTTATAATAAAAGAGGCGCCAACTGGACAGAAAATTGCTAAGAAGACTGTATCCTTTCACCTCCTAGAAGCATTAGGTGAATCAAGGGAAAATGAGAGCCCACTAAGTAACTGTTATTTCTTTCTAGTATTTTTCTGTGATATATCCTAGTCATCCTGGTGACTTGGTCACCAGTAACCTGTGGAGTTAGGGTAAAGAGCTTCTTAGTCTTTCATGAATGGCAGGGGTGCGAAGCTATACAAGTGGGAGCACTAGCCCTGACTGACCTAGAGGGAAAACCTCCTCTGTTCCCTGTCCCATTCCCTTTATGCCAGGTACATCCCTCCCACCCACCCAATCCTTTTGTGTCCCTGAAACTCTTTACTTGGTGGCTAGTTAGCCCTAAAGTCAATTTCTTTGACTCCTCTTCCCACTGTTCTTCTTTCCCTTTGGTGTTCTGTGTCCTTGGAAGTTTAAGTCTGTTTTTTTTTTTTTAATTGAACACCTAAGGTTGGTGAATGTGAAAAGCCCCTTCCCTGCCCAGGGCTCTAGATAAAGACAAGAAATTACAAATCTGCATCAGTGGAGGGGGATCCACCTTGGATCCTCCCTTCATGGATGCATGACTGGTATGGAACCTCCCCCCCAAAATGACATGCCAGAGAGCATAAAAGTTGGGTAACACATTGCTGTAGGATGAGTGGTGAAGTAACTGGAACTGCTTTGTTTATAGAAGAAAAACTCGAGGTGGGAGAAACATGATAGCTATCTTCTAGTACACATGTGGAAGAGGAAATAGGTATGTCTTGCATGGCCTCAAAGCCCAAAGTAGGAGCAATGGATGTCAGATTCAGAAAGGTAGATTTCTGTTCAAATAAAAACTCGCTAACAATGTAAAGAATCCCAAAGCAGAATGAGCTACCTTGGGGAGTTAGTGACATTCTCCTTCAGGAGATATCTTCAATCAGGGCATGGGTGGCTTCCTAGTAGGACAATTCTAGAAGGAGTCCCTCTTCTGACACAGACTGAGCTAGATAATCTCTGGTGTTCCTTAGGATCCTGAGATTCTGCAGTTTTTTAAAAGGATATTTCAAACTCAGAAATGAAACTACATCTCTATCTGATTTCTTTTGCAATGCCCATTTCACATACTGCAGAGTTTTACAAAAGGAAGGTTTAACATCATTTGGGCCATTTTATCTTTTGATCTTACACTAAAGGCATATTAAGGAATGGAGTTCCAGAGCTGGAGAAAGGAAGATCTGGATTTAAATCCTACGTCAGATATTTATTAGCTGGGTAACTATAACCAATTTGTTTTACATTTATTTTCTCATATTCAAAGTGGGAATGTTAATATGTGCACTGCATATCTCAAAGGTTTATTGAGAGGAAGGTATTGCATAGTCCTGCAAGTATATCTGAGTGAACTCTTCTTGATCTGCCGACCCCTTCCACCGGGCCCTTTGGAATGACTTCTCAGTAATTCACAAACTTTCTTCCATTCTACATCTTTTCCTATCTTATTACTTTCAGCATCTGACACACATCTCACCTAGTTCCTTCTGAACAATGTTGCATCCTTGGCATCCTTTCCAATGCTAGTTGTCTTTTCTCTCATGTCCTCTAACTCAGTTGTCATGGTGGGGGAATTGGATTTATTTCTTCCTCTCCATTGTCATTTCCAGATTCTCCTTCTATCTCTGTCACTTAGTGTCTCTCCCTTTGAGGTTCATGTTACTGAAGTTTATTATCCAATTCTGGTCCCAATGGTCATTATGTACTGATGTCCAGGAAATTCTTCTTACTTCCTCAGAGAGTTAAGGGCCAGGTTCACAATTTTCCTCTTCATCCATGGTTTGTCCTTTGACTAAGATATTTTTAACCTACATATTGTTGTTCTCTCAAACACCCTCGTTCTACTCAATTCTGATGACTGAGTCCACCATTTCATCTAAGCTATACCTTAATATTACCATCATCCACAAGTATTCTATTTTAATGTTCATGAATATCAAAATTCCTTTATCTGATCATATTTTATCTTTCCATCTTTACTACCCCTAAATCTATTCTCTTTCCTGATTTTAATCTCCATCCTTTTACCTCAAGCTATCACCAGTACTAGGGTGGTTGCTATATGAGTAGTAGGAAAGGTATGTATAAGATGGGTGTTGAAGATAGAAATGACAAGACCTCCAAAAGGGAGAGCATGACTCAAGGATGACACCACGGTCATCTGAATGACTGGGATGATAATGGTATTGATGATAGTAATGGGCAAATTGGGGAAAGGGCACACTAATTTGTTGTGAAATCCTCATGTATCAATATTCATAACATCTCTGGTATGTATAACTCTTCTTCCTACTCATACAGGTATCATCCGAAAACAAGACCTCATTACACGTCATCTGCCTTGGTGGTAGACTTCTAATTGTTCTTCCAGAGCATTGTACAGTATCTGGCACATAGAGAGTGATTAATGAATGATTAATGAATGCTTGTTGACTTAACTTGTTGGAGTTCCTTGAATTCTAGATTGAGGAGTTTGTAATTGATCTGTTAGGTCAGAGGAAGCCTCTGGAGGTTCTTAGTCAAGTTCTTAGTCAAGTAAGGACCTGTATGACTGCATTTGCACAACACTAACTAAGCTTTCATTTCTACAGAGGGTCTCAGTTGTCCATAAAGGAATATGTAAATTTGATGTTTTCTGGTTGAAGCCAATGGCAGAAGCTGGGAAAGTTGTGTGATTTTAGAAAATGAAAACAAAAGACACTGGAAATTGTGCACTTCATGTTAAATGAGCATCTCATTTGAACTTAAATCTCTTGAAATTCAATTTAAAACAAACTCCCCACGGGTGGTAAAGGATGGTCATTTTGTAACAAACTTTTTTTTTTGACTTTGAGGTCCTAGTGCAACTAATTTTCTAGAAATTTTTCTTTAGACTGTTACTTTCTTTGAATGAATCTTAGAGTGAATGAACCTTGGAGTCATCTCATTTAAACCCTTATGTGATTGAGATCATAAGATGATAGGTTGTCCAGTGTAATACACGTTAGAGGTCATTTAGTCCAACCACCTCATTTTAAAGCAAAGCAAACTGAAGTTGAAAGGTCAAGTAAATTCTCCAAGGCCACAAAGATCATAAATGACAAAACTCAGGTTTGAATCCAAGCCTCTGGCCCCCAAACTGGTGATCATTCCAATATGTCACACCTACTTCTTTAAGGTCCTATTGTTAGGCTGTAGCAAAGAGTAATGTGAAGGTCTCTTCACTCCCACAGTTGTCCTATTTCCATTAAGCCACATGGCACTACTGTCTCCTTTAGTCCAAAGGTTTGAACTTCTATTTTTCCCCCCAAAGCACTGAGCTGCTAGTCCTGGTGCCATATTGAAAGGGACAGAAGGAGAGTGGGCGTCCAAGTTGGGAGACTTTTTTGAAGCTCATGGAAGGATTCCAAATCAAGCAAAGCTTGAAATGTAGTCTCAAGCTGACAATGAGCATAATCTTTCCTTAGTAGGAGCAACAATGGTCTTAACTATTAAATGGTAATTTAGTAACTATTGATTTTCCAAAGGAAATCCATTTAAAAGGGATAGAAAGGAATTGGTGAAGCAATGTACAATGAGATAATCTCTAACTTCTGATAGGGAGGGGACTCTCTTCTCATATTTAACCTGGCCTGGTCAGAAGAGCTGTAGAAGAGTCTTGGAAATACAAAGAATTGTGGTAACCATCTGCTAGCATTCCCTATAAAGATCTAGATGTGACCTCATGACCACTATTTTAAGAAATACTATGATAGGAACTTGAGAGAGGATTCTGGGAAGGAGGTGGAGTAGGTCAGAAAATTTCAAGCTCTCCAGATTTTCTCTTACAAGAGATAAAATAGCAACATGGGCAAACTTAGAGCTTTGAAAACAAGTAAGAGTAGGGGCAGAACATGGGTCCTGTTGGGATAATTTGACAAGACCTGAAGAAAAAAAATCCCAGGAATAGATTTCCTCCAGGCTAGCATCTGCTTTAACAACAAGCAGAAACCACAAATCCTAGGGTTAGATGGGTTGGGTGGCTGCCTTGGCCACAAGAACTTTTACCCCTAGGGTCAGTGGGGGGAGTTAGCATCTGACCTGGGAAAGATCTAGGAAACCTCTGCTGACAAGAAATGCCAGATCCAGCTGTTCCATAAAGAGTGGTTGGGCAAGAAGGAACCAGCACATCCTGAGGGAGAACAGAAGCAGTGGGGCAGGGATGCTGCTGGCTGTGGGCGTTTACAGGAAGCTGGAGATCTTGGCTTGAGTTCAAGATCAGAGGGGAGAACTGAAATAGATCAGAGGCCAGAAGCATCATCTTCCATACCCCAGGACTAGAGGTGATTGTAAAAATTAAGTTATTAAAAATGTACCAATTATTTAAAAAAGGCAAATAAAAAAGAATTCAACCATGGACAGGAATAGAGAAGACTGGGATTTGTCTTTAGAGGAGGATACTGAAGCAAAGAAACCCTCTTCTACCCCAAAGGGTAATGTCAAATGGTCTCCTGCCCAAAAAGAATTTATTGAAGAACTTAAAAAAGACTATAAAAATCAAGTGAGAGAGATTGAGGAAATTAAAAAGAAAACTAATACAAGAAAAGCAAAATGATTATGATAAGAAAGTCAACCAATGAGAAAAGGAGATGCAGAATCTTAAGTAAGAAAATGACTTCTTGAAAATCAGAACAGGGCAAGGGGAAGTCAGTGAATTTTTAAGAGATAAAGAAATTATATAAAAAAATAACAACATAAAAAGAATGAAAGAATAGAAGAGAATGTGAAACATTTCATAAGAAAAGCAACAGATCTGGAAAACAGATCAAGAAAGAAGAACAAGAATAATTGGAATACCTGAAAGTTCTGATCAAAAAAAGAATCTTGATACAATAATACAAGAAATAATTGAAGAAAATTATCCTGAAGCAGAGGGGAAAGTAGCAATAGAAAAAAAAATCCACCTATCCACCTGAAAGACATCCTACAAGAAAAATTCATAGGAATGATATAGTTAAATTCTGAAACCCCCAGATCAAAGACAAAATATTACAAGCAACAAGAAAAAAAACAATTTACATATGAGGGAACCACATTTAGAATTACACAAGACCTTGTGTTGGCAATGCTACAAGATAGCAGATCTTGGAACTCTATATATCAAAGAGCAAAAGAATTGGACCTCTGGCTGCAAATATCATAACTGGCAAAGCTAAGCATAATTCTGAATGAAACAAAAAAGGACATTTGAACAATTGTCAGACTTCTATAACTGTTAAAAAAAACCCCAAACGAACAAACCCTGAACTCAATAGAAGATTTGACATACAAGAACCAAGAGAAGTATAAGTTACCTATTGATGACCTATTATAAGGGACTAAAAAAAAAGTTAGAAAGTTTACCTTTTATGTATGGAAAATGTAAAACCTATGTCTAAGAATGTGACTAATAATTAGGTAGGTTATATAAGAAAGACTGGGGTAGATCTGAGTATGATATGACTTTGAAAAGTTAAACAGTTAAAAAACAGCTAAAAGAGTAATTATCTTATACACACTAAGTGCAAAAGGAAGAACCTATACAGAGGAATTAGGTGGGGGGGACATTGGCTCTGAAAACCTACTTTATAATTAGGAATGGGTTTAAGAGGGGAAAATACATATGCATCCAGAAGAGCATAAAAGTCTTCTAAATTTAGAAATAAAACTCTAAGGCAATAGGGAGAAGGGGGAGGATAAATGAGGGCTCTTTAGAGGGGATGTGAGGGAATAGTTTAAAAGAGGGATATAGAAAGGTCTTTAAATTTAGAGGAATGGAATGATAAGGGAGTGATTGCTGGAGTTGGGGTAAGTTAAGTAAAAGGAGGGGAAGGTAGTACATAGAAGCAAAATAGAGGAATTATGAAAGATGGGAAAAAAGAAATCTGCACAAATATAAAAATAAGATTAGGAGTAGAATCTTTTAGGGAAAGTATAAATTTAATTACATGTATATATATGTATGTAAGTATATATATGTATATGTGCATACATATATCAATACCTATATATTAATATATGCATGCTCAATTGTAGGTGATGAGAAGAGGGGAAGAAAGGGGAAAAACAAAGTAAAAAGTGTACAGCAGAGAACAAAAGAAAACCTGCAAGGAAGCAAAGATGGACAGCTTTCACCATAACACACAGTATTTAATACACAGGCTTTCTTGAAATAAGTTATTGCCATATATTCTGAATTCTTTCCTATTTTCTATTATGCCCATGACATGTTTCTTTGGAGCAGCTAGGTGGCAAAGTGAATAGGGCATCAGCTCTGGAGTCAGCAGGTCAAATGTGACCACAGACACTTGACCCTTACTAGCTTGGGCAAGACTTTCTTGCCTTCCCCTCTCTAAAAAAAATACTATGATAGAGTAACTATTCCCAATGCTGGAACTTTTCTTTGGATTCTCAATTTCTTAAATATGCTTTTTTTCCCACTCTAATGCCTAGTAAATTGTGGCTATTTAAGTCATGCAGCTGTGTCTGACTCTTTGTGACTCCATGGACCATAGTACTCCAATATTGTCCATGGGGTTTTCTTGGTGAAAACACTGGAGTGGTTTGCCATTTCCCTTTCTAGTAGATTAAGGCAAATAGAGATTAAGTTAAGCCCAGGGTCACAAAGCCAGTGAGCTTCTAAGGCTGGATTTGAATTCAGGTCTTTCTGACTCCAGACCCAGTGCTCTATCCACTGAGCCATCTAACTCCTTGTCACATAGCATTCCCTTAATAAATATATGTATGATATATCAGAAGGGCCCTGCCTCTGAAGCCAGATGACCTGGGTTCAGATCCTACCTTGCTTGCTTATTACCCATGTGACATTGGGCAAGTTTCTTAACCTCTGTAAAATCAGGAGGTTGGATTCGGTGGCCTCTGAAATCCTTTCTAGATCTTGACCTCTGACCCTATGTGTGCTCTTGGGTAAGTGACTTAAACCTCTTTGGGCTTTAGTTATTTCATCTGGACTTAAAGGCCTCTGAGCTTTCCTCTAGCTCTAAACCTATAATCCTATAATCTGAATTTAATTATGATTGTAACACAAGGAAAAGAAGAAATATATTATTGAATGCTTGTGGGAGAAGAAAATGATTACTATAGAATAACTTGTTAAATAGCAGCTAAATGATCCCTTACAATTCCACCCAAACTATGTCCCACTCTCATTCTGTTGGGTAAGTGCCATCAGTAACATCATTTTTATAGTTTGTTTTTTATCCTAAAGCTGTGTCAATCAGTCAGTAAAGCTATGAAGTCAGTCCATAAAGCTATGTCAATTAGTCAGTAAACATTTGTTAATCACCTACTATGTGGCAGATACTGTTCTAAGCACTGGGGGTTCCAAGAAAGGCAAAAAACTGTCCTTAAGCAGTTCGTAATCTAATTGGGGAGACAACATGCAAAGTATGTACAGACTACATAGTCAAGAAAAATAGGAATAATTGAGAGGGAAGGCACTAGAATTAAGAGGACTGGGAAAGGCTCTCTGTAGAAGATGGAATTTTAGTTATTTCATTGATACAGACAACACCACCCCCTCCCAGACTGGAGATGAGCCACTGCTGGTCAATCAGTCATTTTAGACAGTCACCTGGAGTACCAAGAGATTGACTTAGCTGGGATCACACCAGTAGGTGTCTAAGGTGGCACTTGAATCCAGGCTTTCCTGGCTTTAACGTCAGAACTTTTGTTATAGTATCAAAGCTCTGGAGTTGAGAGGCTTGGATGACCATTCCATCTAAACCCTCATTTTACAGATGAGGAAAGTGAAACCCAAGAAGACAATACAGATAGGAAAATGTTGGTGTGTGATTTGAACTCAGAGCCCCTGGGTCCTTTCATTCCAGAGCAAGCACTTTGCCCAGCGTCTGCCAGTGTCTCTCAACACTTCTGTTTGCTTCAACACTATCCCAACCTGTACCACAATTCTGTTCTTTTCATTTGAAAAATACATTGCTCTCTCTTATGGCAACCTGGGGAAATTATTTTTGATTAATAGGAATCTAAAACAATTGCCTTTTTAACGGTGTTTGAGCAAATACTTCCTAGTCCTGTCTTTAATTGCACTTGAAGACAAAGTAGATAATCCCAGTGGCAACTTTATTTAGGGCAAAGGGGTTTTATGGACACATGCCTGAGATCTCTCCTGGAGAGGACAATTAGCTGCATTGTCAGGCCATCAAATGGGAGTTTTGCTGCCTGTCTATTGATTCCGATGCTTCTCAAATTCATTTATTTTGGGGAAGCTTTGGACAGGGTTGTCATTATAGCTTTTTATAGCAAGTCCTATAGCAGCATTTTCCCTGTGGTCCATTAATCTCTTATTACATTACTCTGAAATTGTGTTGGTTATAAGTAATCATAAACTGTCAGCTTTGAAAAGCTAACATTTGTTAGCTTCACAGGCATGAAAAAATAGTGATAAGTGAGGTTGTAAAAAGTCAAATTAAATGTTAATTGATGCAGGGGCACAAAGCAGGAAGGCACTTAAGAGTTTAGATATAGGCACTACATTTATCAGAGGTGACAAATGATCCAGAGTGGTTTCCATAGATATCTGCGTTTCTATTTTCCCTCCATCATGCAAGCATGTCTGTCACTCCTCAAAAGTAGTTAAGATGCCCCTCTGCTCTCCCCAAGTGTTTGCATTAGTCTGAAGTGAAGCTGGAGGCGAGATTCCCATACCATTGTGTGTATTTACAAGGTTTCATTTTAAGCCATGTAGCGATCCAACAAACGAATCAAACAGCAGACTATCTGGGAAATTTGCATAAAGAGAAAAGAACACACACACACTTGGGGAATTAAAGAGAAGATTCTTTCTTAATCATCTCATACATTTAAATTACCTGCATTTACATAAATGCTGAAGTGTGAATTGTTTGGGGTTTTTTAATCCAATTCCTTACAGACCCTTACTAATTATTCTCAGTTAATGTGATAAAGTTAGAGGCTTGGAAAACCAGTCAAACTTTTCTACCTTCCCCAAGGAAGTTGATATGGATTTTAGAGACTCATTAGCCCTACAACCATTTGTACAATGGGTGTAAATTTAGCAGCTATCTCACAGCATTGTGGGGAGGATCCAATGAGATAAGGAAAATAAAGTGGTTTGTAAACTTTCAAGCATCAGATGAATGTCATTTTTATGTCATTGAATGTTAGTATTATTATCAGTTTTCTCTACTGGACAACAGTTGTAGGAGTGGGGCAAGAACTTTAAATTTAAAACTTCACATGAATGTCACTCTAATGTTACATTTCATATTAATAATAATGATGATCATTTCTCTACCTGGTACAAGTTGGAATAAGCCAGGAATATGGTGAGTTACACAGGTTCAATTTGATTGCTTTTCAAAGGCTAGCCAACTATCAAAAATAGAAAACCAGCCTGGTGGGATTGCCTGCAGGATCTTAGGAAAATGGTCCATGAGGATGGCATCTCTTGCTATTATTACAAAGCTCTAGAAGAGATTCTTGGTGCCGTACTTTAGGAAGACATTGACAAAGAGGAGAACATCCAGAAGAAGGAAATCGGGAGGATGAAGGGACTAGATATATTTAACCTGGAAGAGGGACCTCATAGTCCTTTTACGTATTAGAAGGGCTGTCAGTGGAAGAGGAATTACGTTAGTTCTAGGGACAATAAGCAAAATTTCCAAAGGGGTGAATTTTGACTTGATGTCAGGAAAACCTTGTCAGTATTCAAAGCTCTATTCAGGAAAAATGAATGTTCTTGGGAGATAGTGGTTTCTTTTTCATTGGATGTCTTCAAGCAGAGGCCAAAGAACTATTTATTGGGTATGTTAGAGGCAACTAGATGGTTCAGTGGATAGAATGCTGGGCACGGAGTCAGGAAGTCCCGACTTCAAATACAGCGTTAGTTAATTACTAGCTTTGCGACCCTGGTCAAATCACATAAATATTTTCTGCCTCAGTTTTCTCACCTGAGTGGGGAGAATAACACTTGTTGTGAAGATCGAATGAGATATTTGTAAAATGTTTTGCCAGTCTTAAAGCACTACAATAGTATTGTGGATATTATTGCAGTAGGGTCTCATTTTCAGTTGTACGTTGGGTTAGAAAGCCAATGGCATCTCGTCCAATTCTGGGAATTTTGACTTCTCTTTGCCATTTATCACGATGGTCATTTTTTAAAACTACAGTACTTTAAGTGAGAACTATAAAGATGTTTTTGAAATCAATGAGATTTCAGGCATTTAGAGTCATATTTATGTGATCTTTGCTGAAGAATTTAGTGTTGTCTTTGAATCATAGAAAATTTTCCGTGACACAGGGGGAAATTACTCATGAAAAAAAATGCCAGGATCAAAGGGAAAAGAGAATTCTGAAACGAGAGACTCCTATTTACAGAATTTGTGACAATTGAGACCTTTATTCCCCTTTGACTGGTTTTGCTATCTGTGTATCAAAGCATGATTTCATACTCTTTTCTTTACCTTGTTAAACAGATTGGATTTTCTTTCATTTTCACTGAAAGGATATTTGAAGTTGCTTTGTCCCTGTACATGGTATACTCATGATAGACAAGTAGATGATGGATAAGGCTAAAGTTGCTTTTATTTTTGAAAAAAAGTGAATTTAGAGAAACAGTCCTTAGCTACTACTTATTGAGTGTCTACTCTAGACCAGTACAACAGAGGCAGTAAAAGAAATTCAATTAAAAACATTTATTAAGCACCTACTATGTGTAAGGGGGTAAAAGATAAAGAGGACACAGATCCACTGTGAAAGAGTTCACAATCTAATTGTTAAACAATTTAGAGGAGGGTTCACTAAACAAACTGTGTTTACAAACAGTTCTGTGAAAGTTGAGCATGGACTGATCACTTCTACTTGGGGAAGTCAGGGGGCTTTGAAGTAGAATGGTGAGCCTTGAAGCGAGAGGGCCTTCAAGCAGAGGAAATGGATTATAGAGACCATTCTAGAGGGATGGAGATAGAAGAGGACAGGATGAGAGACTCCCAAAACTGGGCAGCTAGGTGGTACATTGGAGAGAGCACCAGTGCAGGAGTCAGGAGGACCTGAGTTCAAATCTCACCTCAGACACTTGACACTGACTAGCTGTGTGACCTTGGGCAAGTCACTTAACCCCAATTGCCTCATCCTGGGTCATCTCCAGTCATTCTGATGAATATTTTGTCACTGGATTCAGGTGACTCTGGAGGAGAAGTGAGCTGGTGACCTGAACAGCCCTCACTCAAAACAAAGTCAAGTGCAAATCACGTCATTATTTCTCTGATGGCATGGTCTTCTTTGGCAATGAAGGACAAACACACACACACACACATACACACAAGACTCCAAAATATTTTATATTATATACAGTTATTTGAAGTGAAATTTCTCTTTCTATTTCTTACTGCTGGTCTTTGTTATTCATATAAAGAAATGCTAACAATATAAGTGAGAATATCTTATATCCTGCCACTTTGCTAAAGTTGTTAATTATTTCAAGTAATTTTTTTAGGTGATTCCCTAAGTATACTATCATACCATCTCCAAAGAGTGATAGTTTTATTTCCTCATTGACTATTCTAATTCCTTCAATTTCTTTTTCTTCTTTAACTGCTAAAGTTAATATTTCTAGTACAATATTGAATAGCAGTGGTGATAATGGGCATCCTTGTTCTGCCCCTAATCTTATTGGAAATGCTTCTAGCTTATCACCATGACATATAATGCCTGTTTATGGTTTTAGATTGATGCTACTTATCATTTTAAGCAAAACATCATTTATTCATATGCTCTCTAGTGTATTTTTTAATAGAAATGGGTGCTGTATTTTGTCAAAAACTTTTTCTGCATCTATTGAGATAATTAAATGGGGTTAATATGCTAGTCGATCTTTTTGGATCATTCCAGCTCTAAATCTATGTTAATACAAAGTAACAATTGTGAGAAGGCATATGCCAATGCCTGATCCTGACTAGAATGGTGAGAAAAGGAGCAGCTAGCATTTGAAAGGGCTGAAAATATCTGATCCTCAGAAAAAAGTGATATTCCAGTTAACAGGAAGAGGTTAAAGAGATGGGGAATGTAGAGGAGTTTGCAGGTGTTCTGAAGAGTAAGATTAAAGGAGTAGGCAGGGGAGCATTGAACAGGGCTGGAATTGGAAAGATTGGTAGGAACGAGAAGTTAGAGAAAGACAACAGCAGGGCAAGGCTTAAATTTTTGGATGACATAAGGCCTCTGATCTCAGATTTTACATTCATTCTCCTATGTTATACTGTGTCCAAGAAAATACTCCAAAGTAGTTCTCAATTCTTTTCTTATAGGTCCAGAATTACTTTTTGTTTTTAAGAATTAGGTCACACTATGGGAAAGTCTAAAAACTCACATATGTGCATATGATCACAAATGTATGTTCCATGTACTTTGGGGCACACCTAGGAAAAATTCATCACATATCTTTTACTACACACCAATAGCTCTGATCCTCACTAGTGGAGTTTTCCTTTCGACTCCCAACATTATAAGACACTTTTTGGCATGAGGAATGAATAATGATGAGACCCTGTTAAGTGAGTGAATGCCCCCAAATAATGATACCAGTAAGATGTATGTATAATTTAAGAGGAGAAGAAATTAGAAAGACCTAGAACAAATCCTGCCTTAGTAATTTACTAGATGTGTAACCCTGGGCTAATCACTTAATTTCTCTGTGACTTACTTTTCCATAAAATGAGGGAATTTGACTCAGTGGCACCTTCTGATTTGAAATCTATCATGCTAAGATGACTGTGGGTTAGAATAACTGAGTAAAACTTGATTTATGAAGACTATCTTGAGTTATGAGTAAATCTTAGATTAAAAAAATCTCTCTTCTAACTTTTCTTCATGGGGGAAAGTGCCAAAAAATGTACCTGCAGTTAAGTTGTGGAGTGCATCAGTGATGTCAGTGACTCAGCACACTCTAGGGTTACTGCTGGGAGGGGAAAATAGCATGAGGTTGGGCCAGGGAGGAACTTACTGAGGGCATGGTTGTCATAATGAAGAAATGCCACCATTTGTTAGCTTCCTACTTGAAACTGCTTTTACCGATCAGGTGCTGAACATCACTGTTTCCATATTGTGTTAGGATTATTGGAAAATTAGAATGAAAAGAGAAAAACAAAGTCATCCACCTTAGTAATTAATGGAGAAAATGATTGATCATTGGAAATTGTTATGAAAGGTTTTGTGACATTAGATCAAGGCTTCTCACTGGTAATTGGTTCCACCCCTCCTGATGCAGGATATTAAGGGGGAATGGAATGAATGTTCGGTGGTGGCTCCATGAAAGGACTTGATTGGCATTTACCATTCTTCCATCATACTTACCTTCATGATTTCCAGTGTCAGGAGGGAGAGCAGAATAAAAGATGTGCTCCACTGGATTTCATATCAGAATCCCTGGGTTGGAAATGAAGCTCTGCTACTTTGGGCAATGTGGAAAAAACCCTGACTCTAGAGTTAGAGAATCTGAATTCAAACCCTACCTCTGATACTTGCTACCTGTATGACCTTGGGCAAATACTAAAAATGTCCCTAGGTCTCAGTTTCCTTGTTGAGCTAGATGACCTTTGAAGTCTCTGTCATCTCTAAGTCTATCATCTTTTATTTTTGCGATCTCTTTAGGCCTCAGTTTCCTCATCAGAAATATAAAGGATTTACTTTTTAGATAATGCTTGTGTCCTGTCCAGCTCTAATTCCTACCATCATACAACTACAAATTTTTGTGAGCATTATCTGGTCAGGTGGTATGGGCTTTTCCCTAGTTAAAAACTCTAGGATTGCCACAATAAAACCTTGGAGCATGGTACACTTTTTATGGACTGGGATGAAGCTTTGATGCTGGAGAAGACTGGATGATAAGGGTAGATAATTTGATTAGGAGTTATGCAGGCTGAGGATTCTGGACCATAGATGGAAACTAAGGCAGCCTGAGCAATGCTGTATCCATGATCCCTTGCCTAAGCTAGCACTCCATAAATATGAGATGATTCCATCTTCTCCTGGTTCTGAGTCCTAAGGGTATTTGTGTACATGGAGGGCATATAATAAAAATTATACACTCTTCTCCATCAATAAATTTGTCAATTAGGATGAAAGAAACACTTTTCATTGATAATGATATGGCATTAAAACAACACAGTGACATCTGGATTATTTTTTTTTACTGAATATCAAAGAATGTCATTTCCAACTTTACAGGCAGATGTTTGGATCCCAGGCAGGTCATGGTACTATCATTTCCCTCCAGGGTTTTTGTTTTCCTTTTTCCCATTGTGAAGATATAGCAGAGGTTATATCATTTCCCTGTTAACTGCTTCACCTGCAGTGATAGCACTGAGTCATTTTTTAGCTCAAAATTCAGTTGCCTTGGTCCAATTGCAAAGATTTCTATATAAGGAGTCCCCATTTAGGGAGTTAAGACAAGAGCTCTGTGGGCAGGGGGGGAGGGGGAAGATGGGAATGGCTAATTAAGCATTCATTAACTTGCTTCAGTGTCAGCAGAGGTTTTCTGGGTCTCTGGTAGTGGGATGCAGAATGGTTGCAAGATTGAGTTCTAATTACGGAGATGAGCATTGTAGGGCACCGCTAAGTACAGCCTTGCTGGGATATTATATCAGCATCTGAGCAATTAGGCAGCACAGAGAGGTCGCTTGAAAATGCCCAGCTCAAACTTGAGTTTGGTTACTGCAGTCAACATGCACCATGAGGTGCTGATAAAGTGGTGTGTGTGTGTGTGTGTGTGTGTATGTGTGTGTGTGTGTGTGTGTGTGTGTGTGTGTGTGTGTGTGAGAGAGAGAGAGAGAGAGAGAGAGAGAGAGAGAGAGAGAGAGAGAGAGAGAGAGAGAGATGGGGAGAGAGACAGAAAGACAGAGACAGAGAGACAGAGACAAAGAGAAGACAGAGACAGACACAGAAAGAGAGACAAAGAGGCAGAGGCAGAGACAGACAGCAGACACAGAGATAGACAGAGACAGAGACAGAGAGAGAGAAGGAAAGAGACAGAGAGGAAATTGATAGAATCTTTAAAAAGAAAATTCCACTTTCAAAGCTATGTGATGATAATATTTGTTCTCGCATGATATCAACATTAAGGAGATGTTAATTGTCTTGGTCTGTATTTCAGAGAGTGAAGAATGTGCAGAATGTGGTGTGGTTCAGTGAATAGACTAAGGGTCCTAGAGTTAGGATGGTATCAGTCCCATCTGGAACTCTTACTAGCTGCACGACTCTGGACAAGTCCTTAACATCTGTTTGCCTCGTTTTTCTCTACAGCAAAATGGAGATCATAATATCACTTACTCCAAGGGTTGTGAGGATAAAACGAGATAATGTCTGCAAAGTGTACAGTACGGTGGCTGGCACAGTAGTTAATAACTACATGGTTCCTTTCTAAGTTTTTCTTCCCTACAAAGTAAGATGTCTTTTTTCTATTAAAAATATATCACTGCTTAATCTATTCTTTTTTCCCAATGAAATTTAATTTAAAAGATATAAGTTGGTGGTGCAATGTAATTTGTAGTTTAATATTTGTATCTGATCTTAGTTTTTCAAAGATAGTACTGGGATGTCCTTCCTGAGAGAAACTGTTAGGCAGAAGCATATCTCAGTTTTCCTAGGTCTACGATGGCTGGTGTATACTAAACTCAACAAGCATTTATGTTCAAGGCATGTGCTAGATACTGTGCATAGGGGCTGCCAAGGAAAGAAAGAAATGGCCCCTGTCCTCAAGGAGTTTAGTTCCTACTGAGGAATACATTGTATATATATAGACAAGTAAAAACAAAGGACATAAAAGTAATATGCAATAATTCCAAGAAGCTGAGAATGGTAAAGACCAGAGGTATGAAGAAAGGACTTGAGTGGGAGGGAGCACCTGCACTGTACTTAGGATATAACATGGGTGTCATACTGGCTTGAGTGCTAGACTTGGAGTCAGGAAGTCCTGGGTTCAAATCCTGTTTCTGTCACTTACTGGTAGTGTGACTCCAGGCAAGTCACTTAACCTTTCTGTGCCTTAATTTCCTCATTTATAGGATGGGGCTAATAATAGGACCCACTTCACAGGAGATAATATATAAAGTACTTTGCAAACTTTAAATCACTATAGAAATCATAAATATTATTGTCCCTCAAACTTGTAGTGTTTTCCTTTTGAAACTACTTTGTATTTATGTAAGTCATTGTCGAATGTCTCCACCCACTGTATAATACCTCATATCTATCCCACAGGTGTGTGCATATCTCCTTATTCTTCAGACCAGCCTCTATATTCCACTTGCTCTTAAACTGGTAGATCTAGGTTTTCAGAGAAGGATCACATTCTCTGGGAGTTTGGGGAGTCTAATCCCTCCATGGTGGGGAGGATATATTCCCCTTATTCACCACTTTGATTCTTGACCCCGCCATCTATGCATTTTCATTATACAAAAAGTCACTCAGAATGATACTTTTACATCATACACATAACCTTTTAATAGAAGTATGTCAAAAGAAGTAATAACCTCAGATACTAATGTATTAAAGTAAATATAGGAATAACATGTTTTAAAATACAATTAAACATAGGTCCCAGGTTTGAGCTCTCTGTGGCGAAGAATGGGGACACACAGAAATATGGCGTCAGATCAGAAATTCCATATACTCAGGGTAACATAGCTCTAGAAAAGAATTTGACATAGTTGGTCCCTCAGGACCAAAGCTGTTTCTTTCCCTTGTCACTCAAAATTGCTTCTCAGCTAATTACATTCTTATTTTACGGGATATAAGTAAATCATCACATGTTTTTAAACTGACAAAATATTTTGTCAAGATCTTTTCTTATCATCAGCCCTAAAGATCTCCAGCTCTTTGTCTGTTGTCTCCCAGATTAGATTGTGAATTACTCGAGGGTAGGGATGTATTTTTCCTTCTTTATATCGTCAGCACTAAGGCCAGCTCCTGGCACATAGAAGACATTTAATAAAGATTTTCTCCTTTTTGTTTTTCTCCCTCAAACTAGAGAAAAAGCAACAGGAACCTCTGATAGACTCCACCTCTTCTTACACTTTAGGTGGCTTTGGAGAACAATAGCTGGGCCTCTGAACTTTTCCAATAAATTTCAGCTTTTATTCAGCCAATCAGAAACTAGTAAGTGAAGTTTTCTGGTCAGTGGACTGATGTTTTCATTTGCCTTTGACAGAAATGGCACCTGATAACTACACCCTCATCTGGAGATTCAGTAGCTTAAATAAAAACCTTCTGGCACTCAGTGACTTGCCTTTCACTTATGAAACAAAAACTCCCCCATTTCCCATAGGAAATCAGTCAACCTTATTTACTCATCCCTCTGTTTCCAAAATGTCTTTTTTCCCCTCTCTCTCTTTTGCTCTCTCTTTCTTACTTTGTCTGTCTCTGTTTCTATCTCTTTCTCCCCCTCCCTTTCTCTCCCTCTCTCTCATTTTACCTTCTTAGAGTTTAAAACAGTTATATGCAAATAAGTGAACAGACCATAAGACCATGCAATTTTAAGTACTGAAAATTATCCTTCATTCAACTTTAGTCCTTAAAAATTGTTTTTCTTCATACTCACACTTTGTAAGTTTTTGGCTAATAAAACTTCTTTCTCAGCCATTTCAAGCCATGAAACTGCTCAGATAAAAATGAGGGATGACCCTGCATCCTTTACAAGCTTTATATTCATTTACTGATTTATATTAATGCTGCAATTCCTTTTCTGTCACATATTGCTCAGATCTCATCTGAAAACTCTCTATATGCATAGTTAAGCAGTTTTTATTGGATTAAACTTCTTTTCCTACTCCTTTCTGGCATCAAATTGGTCATCTATGAAAGAAAAAAAGCAGCATCTTATATTCTTTACCAGTTCATGTAACTTTTTACTTATGCGAAAGCACTTTTTTTCTGCTCGTTTCAGCACTAAACTTCTTTATAGGAAAGGGCAAAGCCTTAAAGGTTAGTACCTTACATTTACTCTGTGCATATATTATGTATACTTGTATCTATATTTCTTGGTTTGAATCATCCTTCTCTTGTCCCCAGTGTACCAAATTCTGTCCTAGTCCCTCTTCTCTTCTGTCTCTGCACTGTCTCATTGATGTCATTGGCTTCAATGGATCCCTTTATTATCTATGCAGATGGCCTCAAATCTACAGACCCAGTGCTCAGCTTTCCATTAAGGTGTAGTCCTGAATCAGCAACTCCCAGCTTGGTATCTCTACTGGCATCTCAAGATTAACATGCCCTGATTAGAAATCATTATCTTTCACCTTAAATATACCCTTCACTCACCAGTGAAGCACCAGCCATCAATAATCCCCATCTAATACTTAACAGAGACATTTTTGGGAGCTGCCCAAGTAGCTCTTTAGGTTAGACACTTTCCCTCAGGGTTACTTGGAAGTGACTTGTGGAATTTAATCCCAGGCTGTGTTGACTAGAAACCCTTCACTGACCTTTGTACAGTGCTTAATACTTGGAAATCACTTCCCACATATTATCACATTTGAACTTGGCAGCCACTGTTAGTACCAGGTAGGGACCAACCATATTGTGGTATTTTACAATTGAATTTGACCTATTTAAATTCATTTATTTTATAATGGAATTTTACATAGGTATTGCTTACTTATTCTTAGTTCTTCAGAATCATTAATTAAGGATATTAAATTAACCAGGGAAATGGTCTCTGGCTGAGCCATAAGAAGCACTAGGTAGAGATGTTACAGAATATTTGAATGTCTTTTTATCTATCTAGACTGAGAGCTAGAAGGAACTTCAGAGGTCATCTAGCCCAATTGCTTGATTTTTTAGATGGAGAAATTGAGGCCAAAGGAACACAAGTGACTTGCTCAGAGTCACATAGGTTGTAAGTGGCAAACATGGGATTGGAATCCAAATCCTCTGATTCCATAGCCAGGGCTATTTTTACAGTGCCTAATTCCCGGAAATCTTCTCAACAGTCACCTTGCTGTCATGCAAATCCCCTTCTCCCTTCCTAACCTCCATTCCTCTTCCCAACTTGAATTTTGAAGTTCTGAAGCATGAACAAATAAATTCAGTTCCTAAGAAGAATGTGATCTGCTCTTGCTATAGCCACCCCCTCCATCTCTGTTACTTTCTGGCCCCCTCCATGTTCATTACTCCCTCCATCTCTTGTAGTAGTAACAGTAGTAGTAGTAGTGGTGGTGGTGGTAGTGGTAATAGTGGTGGTGGTGGTAGTAGTAGTGGTAGTAGTAGTAGTAATGGTAGTGGTAGTGGTGGTGGTGGTAGTAGTAGTAGTGGTAGTGGTGGTAGTAGAAGGAATAGTAGTAGTAGTAGTGGTAGTAGTATTTGTAGTAATTTATGGGTTTTAAAGGTTTGCAAAGCTCTTTACATTTATTGCCTCATTTTACCTATAAAACAAAGCTGTGAAATGGTGCGTGCTATTCTTATGAATCCAGTTTTATAGAGGAGGATACTGAGGCTGAGAGTCCAAGTGTCACATAGCTAGTGTCATATAGCTAGTAACTCTCAGAGGGATGAATTGAACTCCAGCTCTCCTGCACCACTGATTTGCCTTCTTGTTAGACTAGGACTGCCCGGATTTTACTCTTTCAGGTTGTTCTTTTCTTGCATCTTTCATGAACCTTAGCAGCACAATGAGTCAAAAATACAAATAGCATCCACTTTAAATCCTGTGCACTTAACACATTTTTTTCCTAATAAATGACCCCCATTCATCCCCAATAACAATAATAGAAGAGCAGTCCTACCCCATTAAGTCAGTGAATTGGAATTTTTTTTTAGTAACATGATGATTCAGTATATTTTTACCATTTCTTTTGGCAGTGTGGTTCATTGACTGTGTTTTAATTTGAAGCCATATCATTGTATAGCAATAAATTATTTTGAAAGAATATGGCATATCATGGTATGAATATCCCTGTTTTTTTAAATTAAACTTTCCCTTTTATTACCCTCATGCCATTGAGCAAATAAAATAAAACAGAATACAAATATAGCCTCGACATATACCTACATAATCTCTCAAAACAAATTCCCACATTGGTCATGTCTGGAAATGTGCTTTCAGTTGATCATAAAGATTTTCCTTTGATTTCTTGATCTAACCTCTTGTTCTTAGAGGATGGAGAAATATGGGCACCAAGATCTCTACTTTTTCTTTGGGAAGTAGTAGAAATAAGGTTGCTTTTCTGAGGTCAGAAGGTGACTAGTAGCCCTCCCCTCCCCACATTCCTTCCCTCTCCTTTCCCCTGTCCTCCTCTCTTCTCCTCTCCTCCCCCTTCTCTTCCCTCCTCTCTCTTCTCCTCTTCTCTCTTTCCCTCTCCTCCCTTCCCTTTTCCCTTCCATCCTCTCCTCTTGTCCCCCTTCTTTTCCCTCCTCTCTCTTCTCCTTACCCCCCCTCCTCCCCTGTCCTCCTTCTTTTTCCCTCTTCTCTCCTCTTCTCTCCTTTTTTCCATCTTTCTGTCTGAGGAAGCCCATCTATGTTCACAAGATTTAAACTATGATTTCCTTCCCTTCAGAAACAATTGTGTCTCTCACATTCTCAGGGTTCTCATTAAGGATTCTATTTTCATCGTATAAAAGTATTGACAGATTTCCATATTATTTATTGGGATTCATCCCACTAAGCACTATATTTGCCTTTGCAAAACAAAACAAAGCAGATTTTGAGGTGGAATGTGATCCTTAACTTTCCAGTGTCACAGTCTCATTGACAGTTTGGGGCAGAATGTTATGGGGAGGGAATTTATAAACTCTTTCCGCTCTTAGAAGAATGTGGCTAGAACCTTTGGAAAGTCTGTGTACTCTAATTGGAGAAAATCATTCACACAGGTAAATCAAGGTAAACAACTAGAAACAGGGAAATGATCAGGCACTGTGAAGAAAGGAAAATGGTGTCAGCTAAGCTCACTAGGTCACTCTAGGCAGATGAGACCTTTTCTGGCAGAAACAGAGGTGAAGTGGTCTTCAGAGGCAGGACTGGGGCTGGGGAGTGGAAAGGGACTCTGGAAATCTGGGCTGCCAGATTCTTCCCTGTCTTTATTCTGCCATTTCCCAAGACAAATATTCATTAAGCTACAGTAAGGCTTTATTCATATAAAATACATTATTTCACATTAATGTAAAGTAAAATCTTTAAAAAATATATATGTAAATAATAGAAAATGGCATAATTAATATCTTTAAGGTGGAAGTTATCTTTTAGTGTAGATTTTATATCTATTTAGAATGAAAAATCAGAGAGAGCAGTAGAAATAGTAACAAAGGATATATGTACACTTCTGGTCAAGAAATATTTACTAATCACTTAGTTTAAGTGCTAGGGATACAAAAAAAGGCAAAAACATGATCTCTGACCTCAAGGAACTCAAGAGGGGAGTCAGCATCAAAACAACTTCACACGTATGGGATATCTCTGTTGTAATTGGGGTAAAATCTCAGAGCGAAGCAGTGCCCTAGGAGGGAAGGGGATTAAGGCTTAGCTGGACCTGCATTTTAGACAAATTAGTGCATCTAAAAAAAGAAAATTTGATGCATGCTTCTACTAGTTCATGTTAGCGATACCCAAAGGTCTCTGTCTCTCTCCCCTCCTCTCTTCTCCTCTCCTTCCTTCTTTACTCCTGCCCTCCCTTCCTTCCTTCTTTTCTTTCCCACTTTCTCCATTTCCTTTCACTTGCTTCTCTCTTGAGGTATATGAGTCAATAGGGCAATCTGGGCCTTAGTCTCCTGAGCCATGTCAGACTACTTATGCTCAGGAAGCGTGTTACTTCTCCCAGTGACTGTGAGATGTAGTAGAAAGGACACTGAAGAGTCATTAGTGAATTTGAATCAATTTGAATCATAAATGGATGAAACTGAAAATGCAAGCAAACAAACCCCCATGTACCTTGTATTTCTTGTAGGCTGCATAGCACTACAAATGTGGATTTGTGCTTGAGTTGAAAATGAGTCCATCTTGAAATACTCCTCTTTTTATGGAAATTAGGTCAATACTTATGTTCTCAGCCACAGCCAACTTTTCAAGCCAATTAATTTTCTTGTTGAGGGTTGGTTGGTATTTTGCTAGTTCATGTTAACAACATCCAAAGGACCTTTTAAACTTTATCTCAGGCTCTTCAATTATGAATTAATACCCCATAAAATATTTTTCTTTCTGACCTTCCCAATATGGGCAAATGTCCCATAAAGAGCTTTTTCTATCACTCTGGTTTTTAATGCTTATAGTTTGTTTGCTTTGATTTGACCTCAACCATTTGGGTTAATCATGTAAACCTTTCCATTTCACACATGCTTGGCATTAGTTAATACCCCCAAAGGGATCTGGCTTCTTTGGTGCCTGTATTTTGACCTCTTGCTATAAGCTAATGCCTCCATAAAAGTCCATAGATCTAAAGTAATGTTATTTAAAATGTACTATATCATCCTCCCATGTGTGCACTAAAAGGCTTGTTATCTGGGGCATGTTTAACAATTTCCATTCTGGAGGACCATGATATAGCAATCATTGTAAACTGGCTTTCGATAAAAACACAAAATTTTCATTGTTGGAATAATTGATCTTCAAGGGATTTCACAGCTCCAACACTCTATGCCTTCTCCCACTCCTCTGTAAGCATTCAGGGCCATTTTCTCATTTTTACAGTTTCAATTTTGGCCACATATAAACACCTCACAGGGTGATAATAGTCTATGAATTCTTTGATTCCTTTCCCCCCTACTTTAGAAATACATCCCTTTACACAGGGGTCTGCTGGAGCCAGCTTCTATTGGCTCCTAAGAGCTAACTGGTAAATTTTCAGTGTGGTCATTTACACCTTGGAAATCTGCAAACATTACAAATCAGGATTTGATGTATTGTTTTGTTTACTACATGAACTTAAGAAAGTGACAGATGAAATGTTAATAATACAGGTTAAACTAAGAGGTTTGTCGTGCTTCATTTGTCCCCTTAGAGAGCTGGTTGTTAAGCATTTACTAGAATACTTCTTCTTTTAGCTTTGGAGAAGCTGTATGTGCAACGTCAGTGCTAAAGCACAATGAGGTGAGAGACAACACCCAGTAGGGGAGAGATTGCTGAATTTGGAGTCAGAAGGGTGAATTTTTATCACCTCAAGTAAATCACTTAACCTCTCTAGACTCCAGTTTCCTCTTCTGTAAAAATCAGGGAACTGGGACTCCACAATCTCTAATGATCCATGATCTAACTTTTCAAGTCAATTGAATTCCTTCTTCTTCTCCTTCTGTTCCTCCTCCTCTTCCTCTAAATCTATGATTGAGGGTATATCCTATACCTTTTTATAATTTCTGGTGAGTCAAAACAATAAATCTGTCATCAACAGCAAATACTGCCAATTATAGTATATTCATAATGGATAATAAAAATTTACATTTATATGCCACTTGAAAGTTTGAAAGTGTTTTTGAAGGCTTTTCTTACTTGATTCTTATAACTCTGTGAAGTATGATCTGGGGACATTGTTTTTCCCATTTCACATATTTGGAAACCAAATCTCACAGCAATTATGTGACTTGCCCTGGTGGCTAAACAGCTAGTTGCTATGAGAGGCAGTGTTGGATGTCATTTATACCTCTCCTGACTTCAAAAGTCAGCACTCCATTCCTAATACCATGATTTCTCTTTGTATGTCATAAATAGCACAGATGGACAGATAATTGGAACTGGAATCAGGATGGCCAAAGTTCAAATATAACCTCAGACATTTCCTAGCTAACTGACTCTGGGCAAGTCACTGGCCTCTGTCTGCCTCAGCCTCCTCATTTGTAAGACAGAGATAATAATGGCATTTCTCCTCCCCTTCCCAGGGCTGCTGTATCACAGGAGATATCCATAAAACAATTTGTAAACCTTGAAACTCTTTGTAAATGCAAGCCATTATCATTGGTATTACCAGGATGGTATTTTTATTGATAAAATAAAGTAAATATACATAGTAAGTTCTCAAAGATATATTGGATGAGTGGATGTGTCTTTTAAAGCTGTTGAATATTTCCTTGGGAATACCTAGAGAAAATGTGTAGAATATAGTTTAATTCAGAATGCATGAGAGAATACTTTCACCTGTACTAGATTTCGTTCTGATTTACTCATTCTTCGAGTCCTTCAGAAAGAAACAAAAACAAACCAACACTAAAACAAACAACCAAAAGGAAGAAAAATAACCACAAAAATTGCTTCCAGATTCTTCTGTTCATTTTATGTGTGTTATGCGTTTGTATTTGGTACAGAAAAAATTGAAACTGTGAGCTCAAAACGGTCAGTTTGGAGATTCAGCAAATCCATGCTAAGATGAAATCCAATAGAGTAGAACAAGGAAAATTTGGCTCCTAAGGGATTGGGGTTCCCTGTAGGATCATTTAATCGTTCATTGGTTTGTTTGTTTGGCTGGACTTGCGATTTCCTCAAACTATTGAGCTTCCTACTAAGATTTTCTTTTAACAATTCAGATCAATTCAGGCTCTGCCATCTACACTGTGACTTTGTGAAATTAACTGACATTCTCAGGGTCATGTAGGAAGTAAATGTAAGAATATACATTTCTTCCTGACTCCAAGGCTAGCTTTCTATTCACTGTTCCATGCTGCCTCCATATACATAATAGAATCTCTATAATTATGAATAAGGCACGTTGGTGGAGCAGTGGATATAGTGCTGGACTGGAGTCAGGAAGACCTGAGTTTCAATCTGACCTCAGACACTAGCTGTGTAACCCTAGGCAACTCACTTAACTTTGCTTGCCTCCATTTCCTCATTTGTACAATAAGCTGGAAAAGGAAATTGCAAACCACTCCAGTATCCTTGCCAAGAAAACACCAAATGGGGTCATGAAGAGTCAGACATGACTGAAAACAATGAAACTGTTATGAATGTTGATGTTTCATAGACTATTATGTTTGGGCTGGAGTAGTATATTGCTATTGCTATAGCAATTGCTAATTGATGCTATAGTCATGAGGGCTAAAAATTGAGTTTTAAAAATTAGTCCTATGGTCATTTACTTCTCTGAGTCTCAATTTGTCATATGTGAAATGAAGCTGACCTCTGAGGTCCTTTATTGACCATATTAACTATTTTTTACTAAAGACCTGCCATGCCTCATGATGGTGTTGAGGTGTTCTTGGGTTCCTGAAGGCCCTTTCTATTGGCACAAGGTACATCCATTCCTGAATTGTTAACAAGGCTTTGAAGATGAACCTGGAGATTTAACATGTGCCTGCTAAGGACAAGTCTAGACAATTAATCATGATAATAACTGGTAATAATACCAATAGTTGGCATTTACATAGTGTTTTAAGGTTTCCAAAGTGCTTTACAAATACCTCATCTGATCTCCACAACCACACTCAAGGATAGATGGTATTATTTTCATTTTACAATGAAGAAACTGACGCAGAAAAAGGTGAAGTGACATGTCCAGGGTCACACAGCTAGTAAATGCCTGAGGCAGGATTAAACCTGGGTCTTTCTGATTCTAGGTAAAGTTTGGAGAGTCCCATCACTAGCTTGGTAACAAGGGAATTACTTGGGGACAGAGAACAGAAATTTGGTAGGTCTACTATTAAGCTACAGTATAGAGATGATATATGATGATGGATAGAGAGCCCCAAAGTATAAAATCATAGACTCTTAAAATATACTAATTATAAAATGTAGTAATTTTAAAAATTAAAAAGCAATACTGAATTCCACCAGGAATTTATGCAATGCTTCATTAAGCTTTATTTCAACCATAAGACAGTGGTTTGGAAACAGTGCCTTGATATCAAAATCTTTTTGATGAGGGTGGGGAATGTGAAGAGAATTTGTTTGTGATTTTATACATGTAGGGACTTTCCAGTTTGGAAACTCTCTTCAGCATTATAATTCAGAACCAAGTTTGGACTATCCTCTTAGAGAGTTGTCTGGAGGGCTGGAAGATTAAACCATAGGCCTGTAGTCACACAGCTAGTATGGATCAGAGCTAGTTCTTGAACCCTGGTCTTTCTGACCCAGACCTTGAACCCAAGTCTTTCTGACTCCAAGACTTCACATTTTCCTACAATACAAAATGACTTTTCAAAATCACCCAATTAAAAATGTACTCCGAAAGCATTTGGATTGGCCTTGGAATGTGGTGGTTGTCTTGGAGAATGAAAGTCTTCACCATTATGATAAATTTTCTATTATTAGTGTCAATAACTAGGACAATTTTGCAACTGGATTATAGTATAAACTCCAGCCTCATGGAGGAGGATACACTGCCCACTGGTGGAGAGAGAGAGAGAGAGAGAGAGAGAGAGAGAGAGAGAGAGAGAGAGAGAGAGAGAGAGAGACCTTCTTGATGACATGGTGGGTAGCTGGGTGGGGGTGGAGCTAGCAAAGGACCATGAGCTGCAAGAGTTGCTCAACCATGATGGCCAACTGGCAGCTTCCAATTGTAAGTAATTATTCGTTAGATTGTGAATTCTTTGATGTTAGACACTCTCTTGCCAGAATTTACCAAAGTGCCTGGCACACAGTAGGGACTTAATAGGTGTTAATGGGTGTTAATAATGATGAGGCAAATGGGAGTACAATGGATAGAGCCTTAGACTTTGGAGTCAGGAAGGCCTGAGTTCAAATGCTGTCTCAGGCGTTCTGATTGTGTAACCCTGTACATGTCACTTAACTTCTGGCTGCCTCTGTTTATTAATCTATAAAATGAAGATGATCATAATATCTACCTCACAAGATAATTGTAAGGATCAGATGTGATAGTATAAGCAAAGCTCTTTGTAAGTCTTAAAGAGGTAGGAAAAAAAGTCAACCCCTATTATTAAGTTGTTTCTATTTTTTCATTCTTTTGGTTTTGTTTTGTGATTTCTTGGTTTCTCAGAAAGTCATTAGACTCCATCTGTTCCATTCTAATTTTGAGAGAACTATTATCTTCAGTGAGCTTTTGAACCTCTTTTTCCATTTGGCTAATTCTCCTTTTGAAAGCATTCTTCTCCTCATTGGCTTTTTGAACCTCTTTTGCCAATTGAGTGAGCCTATTTTTCAAGGTGTTATTTTCTTCAGCATTTTTTTGGGTCTCCTTTAGCAAGGTATTGACCCATTTTTCATGCTTTTCTTGCATCTCTCTCATTTCTCTTCCCAGTTTTTCCTCCACCTGTCTAACTTGATTTTCAAAATCCTTTTTGAGCTCTTCCATGGCCTGAGCCCACTGGACATCCACCTTGGATGTCTGGGATACAGAGAGCCCGACCTCCACATCTTTCCCTGATGGTAAGAATTGTTCCTTGTCATCAGAAATGAAAGGCGGGAACATCTGTCTGCCAAGAAAGTAGCTTTCTATGGTCTTATTTTTCTTCCTTTTTCTGGGTATTTTCCCAGACAGTTACTTGACTTCTGAGATTCCTCTCCACCCCCGCCTATATCCACCCAACTAGTGCTTGGGGTCTGAGATTCAAATGCTGCTTCCCAGCCTTGGGGCTTTCCGTGGTGGGGGGGCTGCTATTCAATGTAAACTTAAGTTCTGGTGCTTGGATGGGGGCAGGGCCGTCTCTCAGGCTCAGTTCCCTCAGGGGGTTTATGCAGAGATCTTAGGTAATGGTCCTGAACTTCTGCCTGCTGCTCGGGGAGTTCCAGGCCGCCGCCGCTGCCTCTGCTGCTCCCTCTGCCGCTGCCTCCCGAGGGGGCCCGAGTCACGGAGACACCCAACTCCCCTCTCGGCCAGCCCAGAAGTTTCTCTCACTGACCTGTAGTACCTGTGGGTGGAGGGACCTTCGCGGCTGCTGGAGATGCTGTCCCTGAAGCCTGCTCGGATCTGATCCTCTGGGGCTGCATGACCAGGGCAGCACAAGGGTGGGCTCCGCTGTCTGGAGCGCGACGGACCCCCGGGGGTGGCTTTCCAGGGCTCTCTGGAATGGAAATCTCTTCTACTGTGTTTCTGCCCGGCTTGCACTGATCCAGAATTTGTGGGGAGTTCTTTTTACTGAAAATATATGGGCTGTGGTTTCGGAGCTAGCATACATGAGTCTTTCTACTCCACCATCTTGGCTCCTCCCCGATACTAAGTTGTTTCTATACTACTGAAGGATCACACCCGCCATCAGAGCCTTCTAAATTTGGGACCCTGAATGAAGTCCCTGTCACTTTACCATAATGACATCTTTGATTTTTATTAATATTGCCACCCTGATTTTCCTTTTTCATTTCAATCTCTCTCACCCAACTCTACAGCCAACCTTACTGGACTATCTCATCCTCAATGCAGCATTCAATATTGTTTATAGCCCACGTCTAATGTATGGAGCACCCAGTTTCTATAATGGTCAGTTAACGTGATTTGTAAAAGGTGCATTTTGTGGCCACAGTGGCAGGCCTGTCAAAGTACATCATGCTATGATTTCAGGAGCTGAAGAACTTCACAAATAAACTTTTGCTCCATGAGACCCTGAGGATCCCCATGGATGCCTAAGAAAGGGGAGATATGAAGTAGTTTGCCTGAAACATGTTCTGGGTGTCAGCAAGTTATTGTAATGTAGAAAGGAAAATGATAGTGCACTATTAGTAAAGCACAGTAACTGGAAATGTGGCATCCTCTGAAGAGACCTGCTATCCCTGGATATTTAATTAGAGATCAGGCCCAGGACAGGTAGAAGAATGCAGACACATTATCTTTATGTGAATTTCTACCTCATGGAAGCTGCAATTTGTCACAGGAATAAATGGGCAAGGGATATGTTTCATTTAGATGCAACTTGCTCAAATTAACCGGAGCCACACATGCTGTATGCCTCAACTTACATTTTTCTCACTAAGAATTTATGGAAACCTCCTTGTTAGTGGCAGAGGCCTAGGGCAGTTAGTGAAGCTGGGAATGATAAATCAGACACATTTTCTTCCTTTAAAGGGAAAAACTCATGAGAGCCAGTCCTGACTCACTTCTTTTATGTTTCTAAGATATCTTTGTTTGATGCCCAAAGGAAAGAACTTTTTGCTTCAAGTTTGTGATTAGTAGCTGTGCCATGTGATGCTGCACAATATAATTTATTAGGCACCTTTCTGTGCAAGTACCTTGAGGCTTTATGTAATAAAATAAAAAAACCCATAAAAATAGATCATATCTGTAAATTTAAAAATCCAGTATTAAGTGACTCTGATATGAATCCATGGTATCATCAACTCTCTTCACCTAACAGTTCTCCTTCTAAATAAGCCTCTCCACACCTAGTTCCAAGCCAAGCCAAAATGGCACTTAGTTTATTTTCAAGTTTCTCAAGGAAATTTCAATGACTTTTTGTATTTCTTCTCAACTTTACTGTGTGATGGTTCATGAAATCATCGACTCTCATTCTTTCCATGAAAAGACATTGTGTTTGTAGTCAGAACACCTGCTTTTGTTCTGCTGCTTATCCCTTGAGTGACTGTGGGCTTTAGATGTCTTCTGTGACAGCAGATCTCATTCAGCCCACCCTGAACAGGAACCTCCATAAGAAAACCACACAAATGGCCAATGAGCCTTGACTTAAAGCCTTCTGGTTAAGGTCACCCATTCCCTCCTAAGTTGCCCCTTCTCTTTTTGCACAGTTCTAATTGTCGGAAATCAGCAGGGTACCCTAGTCAGGTGTGTGGGCACACTGAATTCTTGCTTTCTGCATGGCTGTGATAGTTAGGAAGTCTTTCCTGACAAATTTCAATCTGCCTCTTTGCAACTTCTGGACTCATTGCCACTGGTTCTACCTTCTTTGGACAAACAGAGTTAGTCTGGTCCCTCTGCCCTATGGCCACTCTCCATTTCCAGGCACTTACTAGCTCTCTGACCCTGGGGAAGTCATTTAACTATGTTTGCCTCAGTTTTTTCTTCTGTAAAATAGGAATAATAATAGCACTTACCTTCCAGGTTAGTAGCGATCATAGAATGAGATTTGGCAAAGCACTTAGCAAACCTTAAAATATTATATAAATGTTAGCTATTTTAATTAATTCATCATCATCATTAATTTTTACTATATTAGTCTCCCTGTGTGTAGTTATAGAATTCTTAATATGGTAAAGGTTGTGATGCCTAGGAATATAGCAATTAAAATCCTTATGTTTTCATATTTCCCTTTCTTTGCACGAGTGCGGATGTATGTTTCAAAATCTTTAAGGTAGTTGAAGGTAGAGAGATGGACTCTAGCTTTTCCAGGTTCTCTTATCATCCTTTAAAAAGTTCATGGTTTGATACGAAGTAATAACCATTTTTATTACATAAACTGCCAGAAATATTGGAAGGTACATTGAATCCAGAGTCTGAGGACCTAAATCTTCCACCAAAAACCTATGTGACCTTGGTGAAGTACCTTCTCTGAGCCTCAGTTTCCTTATATAAAAAGAAAAATGTTGGATTAGATGATCCATAAAGTTCCTAAATGCTATGATCTTACATTTGAGTAGAATTAAAATCTTTTTATTGTGAACGTCACCACTGATAATTGCAAACATTTCAATTTACAAAGCACAAGACAAAATTAAGAAACTGAATTTTTGCTTGAGTTTGTTTTTGATATATATGTATATATGTATACATATATGTATATATACACACATACATACACTAATTACATCTACATATAATTTAATTATATGTTACAGATAAATCAAGAGTAGTTACAGAATTCTATTGTGCATCTTTTTGTTCTGTGAATTTAAAAATATTTTAATAATGCTTTTCTTGAGTATCTATCACTGCCTAGTAATCTATCCCTTTCCAGAAAAGAAACTCTCCCTAATAACAAATTTGAATTTTCCAGGAAAACAAATTAGCATATTGACCATATCTGAAAATACATGTCTGACTTATAGTCTGTTTCTTCTGTTAGAAGGAAAGATTTTTTTTCCCCACTGTATAGACTTTTCAAAGTCTTTCTTATATATAAAATCTCTTTATCCTCACAAGTCTATGAGGTAGATAGAATGGATATTCTTTTTATATTTCAATGTAACAGAGAAAGAAACTGAGGCAGAGGAAGGTCAAGTGACTTACCTAACCAAGAGCCATGATCATAGCCATGCCTTCTACTTCCAACCCAGTACTCTTTCCTTTCACTTGCCCCACTGAGTTTTCTCTTTGTCAAGCTTACTATTCCTCATTGTTGCCATCAATCCTCATGTTTTATGAAATGGCAGCTCATCACCATCCTGGCTTCCACCCTTTATGATAAGGCTTCTTAACCTGGGCTCCATGGACCCCCTCAAATGGTTCATGTATAGATTTCAGGGGGTTTATAAACTTGCATGGGGAAAAATTACATCTTTGTTACAATATGATTGTTTCCTTTGCATTTCTATGTATATTTTAAATGATCTTTAAAATCTTGAGAAGAGGTCAATAGACCTCAAGGGGTCCAGGACACAGGAAAGGTTCAGAACCCTTGCTTTACAATACCACTTCTAGTTCTGTATCCCAAAGAGGTCATACAAATATGAAAAGGACTGACATGTGCAAAAACGTTTATAACACCTCTTTGTATGGTGGACAAGAATTGGAAACTGAGGGGATACCCATCAGTTGGAGAATGGCTGAACAAGTTGTGGTATATAAATGTAATGGAATACTATTGTGCTATAAGAAAGCAGATAGACTTCAGAAAAACCTGGAAAGACTTGAATGAACTGATGCAGAGTGAAGTGAACAGAAGTTGTACACAGTAACAGCCACGATGTGTGATGACTAACTTTGATAGCCTTATCTCTCATTAGCGGTGCAAGGATCCAAGACAAATCCAAAGACTCTTGATGAAAAAAGCTGTCCACATCCAGAAAAAGAACTATGGCATCTGAATGCAGTTTGGAATTAGACTGTTTGCTCTGGCTTCATCTTTTTTCTTTATGTTTTCTTTTTGTGGTTTCTCTCATTGATTTTAATTCTTCTTTACAACATGAATAAAATGAAAACAGGTTCAATATGAACATATACGTAGAGCCTATACCAAATTATATACTATCTTGGGGTGGGGGAGGGGAGAGAAGGGGAGAAAATTTGGAACTCAAAATCTTATGGAAGTGAATGTTGAAAACTAAAAACAAATAAATTTTAAAAAGAACCTTTGCTTTATATATTCTCTAGCTAACCGATGTTCTTCCCAATATGTGGTAACCAGAACTGAATGTAATTCACTGGAACAGGGCAGAGGATGGCAGGTATGGCGTGCCTTTTTTCTTGTAGACTTTCTTAATGAAACCTAATATTACATTGCCTTTCTCTGCTATCATATCATATGGCTAACTCTTATTGATACTGCAGTCCATTAAAACCCTTACATCTTTTCTAGAACAACTTCTATCTAGATAGTGAGGAGGATTTTTTGGGTATAATCTTGTACTTGAGAAGGAGATTTTGTGAACTCGTTGTGAGATGTCCATTTATCCCATTAAATTCCATCTCATTTCATTTAGTTCCAATGTTCTAGCAACATAATTCAGAGGCTGCCTGACCTTGGCTCCAGGAGCCCCATTGCATATATAGGCATTCCAATATATTTAAAGAAATCCTAGAAAGGAGCCACAATTTGGCAGGAAGAGCCTTGTGCAATGATTGGATGGTCAATTCCACTTAGGCCATAGAAAGTAAGCCCGCTGAAGGCAGGAATAGAACCCCTTTTGCCTTTGCATCCCCTCCTTGTAACAACAGGGCCACAGTACCTGTTCGCTGAAATTCATTAAACTGAGCAAACAGGCATTTTGTTTTGTTGGTATCCTCTTTCTTGTCCCACTTTCCTGTGGTGAGTAAGTTTTCCATGGACAGGAATCATAACAGCTCAGGTAACTGAAGAAGTGAAAGGCTCTTCCCAGAGGTTCCTGCCACAATAAATGAGGTACCACTGAAAACAGCTGATTCAGCTTCTCCTCAAAGAGTTCAACATAATACCAAACCAAATCCATATTTTTAGACTAGCCCCCAAAGGACTGGGTTGTTAAATATACCTAGAACATAGAGATGACTGTGCTTTTAGAACAGGGGGAAAAAACAAATAAACTTTTATTTATAGACTGAAGAGGAGATTTTTAATTTCATTTAGACACTCACAGGGGTGGGGTGGGATAGGATGAGAAGCATAGAGTGTGTTATTCCTCCATGATGGAGGCATTTTGAGGCAGTTTAATTTCAGAGATACTAAAAACAGTAAATCATAATGGGAAGAATGCTGAACTTGGAACCAGTGAACCTGGCTCTGTTATTACCTGTAGAACATCAAGGGTAACCACTTGACCTCCATGAGTATCAGTTTCAACATTTGAAAAATGGATTAGATGATCTCTGAGGTTGTCTCTATCTTAATATCTATGATGACTTTGGATGTCCATGAGGTTCCATGCTTGAATCTGGCTCCCAACCATGCAGTTGATTTATTTCATGTAAATACAAATATTCAAAATGGAGGAAGATGGCAAGGTGGATAGAGAGCTCACCCAGCAGTGGAGAATATCTGGGTTCAAAATCTGAGTTCTATTGGTGTGTGACTCTAGACCAGGGGTGGGGAACTTTTGGCCTCAAGGATACATGTGGCCCTCAAGGTCCCCAAGTGGGGCCCTTTGACTGCATTCAAACTTCACAAGACAAATCCCTTAATAAAGTGTTTGTTTTGAAAAACTTGGACTCAGGGGGAGGAGTCAAGATGGCGGAGTAGAAAGACTTACGTATGCGAGCTCCGAACCCACAGCCCATAGATTTAATGTAAGAAGAGCTCCCCACAAGTGCTGGATCACTGCAGGGTGTGCAGAAACACAGTGGAAAAGATTTCCATTCCAGAGAGCCCTGGAGAGCCGTCCCCAGGGTCCGTCGCACCCTGGAAAGCGGAGTCCACCCCAGCGCTGCCCTGGCCATGCGGCTGAGAGGAGCAGATCGGAGCAGGCTTCAGGGATGGAAGCTCCGGTGGCCTGGAAGGTCCCTCCGCCCACAGACTCTACAGGTCAGCGGGAGACATGTCTGGGCTGGCCGAGAGGGGAGCGGGGTGTCTCCGCGGCTCGGGCCTCCGCAGGAGGAAGCAACGGAGGCAGAGGCAGGGGCAGGAAGCGGCGGAGACAGAGGCAGCAGCTGCGGTCCCCAGGACTCCCCGAGCAGCAGGCAGGATCTTCATTACTGAAGGTCTCTGCATAAAGCCCCTGAGGGAACTGAGCCTGGGAGACTGCCCCGCCCCCACCCGTTCCATTCATGAAGGTCTCTGTATAAAGCCCCTGAGGGAATTGAGCCTGGGAGGCGGCCCTGCCCCCACCCCAGCACCAGACCTAAAGCTCACATTGAATAGCACCCACGCCTGCCATGGAAAGCTCATTTAAATCTCAGACCCCAAGCACTAGCTGGGCAGATCTAGGCAGGGGTGGAGAGGAATCTCAGAAGTCAAGTAACTGGCTGTGAAAATGCCCAGAAAAGGGAAGAAAAATAAGACTATAGAGAGCTTTTTTGAGCAGATGCAAATGATCCCGCCTTTCGGATCTGATGGTGAGGAGATATTCTTGCCATCAGGGAAAGATGTGGAGGGTGGGGCCTTGGGGCCCCAGACATCCCAAGGGGTTGTCAGGTGGGCTCAGGCTTTGGAAGAGCTCAAAAAGGATTTTGAAAAGGAAGTTAGACAGGTGGAGGAAAAACTGGGAAGAGAAATGAGAGAGATGCAAGAAAAGTATGAAAAACGGGTCAATACTTTGGTAAAGGAGACCCAAAAAAATACTGAAGAAAATGACACCTTGAAAAATAGGCTAACTCAATTGGCAAAAGAGGTTCAAAAAGCCAATGAGGAGAAGAATGCTTTCAAAAGCAGAATTAGCCAAATGGAAAAAGAGGTTCAAAAGCTCACTGAAGATAATAGTTCTCTCAAAATTAGAATGGAACAGATGGAATCTAATGACTTTCTGAGAAACCAAGAATTCACCAAACAAAACCAAAAGAATGAAAAAATGGAAGAGAATGTGAAATATCTCATGGGAAAAACAACTCACCTGGAAAATAGATCCAGGAGAGACAATTTAAAAATTATGGGACTACCTGAAAGTCATGATCAAAAAAAGAGCCTAGATATCATCTTCCATGAAATTATCGAGGAAAACTGCCCAGAGATTCTAAAACCAGAGGGCAAAATAAGTATTGAAAGAATCCATCGATCACCGCCTGAAAGAGATCCAAAAAGAGAAACTCCTAGGAACATTGTGACCAAATTCCAGAATTCTCAGGTCAAGGAGAAAATCTTGCAAGCAGCTAGAAAGAAACAATTCCAGTATTGTGGAAATAAAACCAGGATAACTCAAGATCTAGCAGCTTCTACATTAAGGGATCGAAGGGCATGGAATAGGATATTCCAAAGTCAAAGGAACTAGGACTCAAACCAAGAATCACCTACCCAGCAAAACTGAGCATAATACTTCAGGGGAAAAAGTCATCATTCAATGAAATAGAGGACTTTCAAGCATTCTTGATGAAAAGACCAGAGCTGAAAAGAAAATTTGACTTTCAAACACAAGAATGAGAAGAAGCATGAAATAGTAAACAGCAAAGAGATGTCATAAGGGACTTACCAAAGGTGAACTGTTTACATTCCTACATGGAAAGACAATATTTGTAACTCTTAAAACTTTTCAGTATCTGGGTAGTTGGTGGGACCACACACACACATGCCCATGCATGCATGCACACACACACACATGCACACACATAGAGAGACAGAGAGCACAGATTGAACTGAATAGGATGGGACCATATCTTAAAAGAAATTAAGGTAAATGGTGAGAGAGAAAGGTAGGGGGAGGAAAGAGGGTGAAATGGAATGGGGTAATTATATGTCATTTAAGAGGCAAGTAGAAGACTTTTTAGTGGAGGGAAAAAGAGGGGAGCTGAGAAAAAAAAAACAAGAAGTTTACCTTCATCACATTTGACTACAGGAAGGAATAAAATGCACACTCATTTTGGTATGAAAACCTATCTTACAGTATAGGAAAGTGGGGGAGAAGGAGATAAGCAAGGGGGGGGATGATGGAAGGGAGGGTAATGGGAGGAGGGAGCAATTTGAAGTCAACACTTGGGGAGGGACAGGATCAAAAGACAGAATAGAAACAATGAGGGGCAGGATAGGAGGGATGGTAATCCAGTTAGTCTTACACAACACGACTATTATGGAAGTCATTTGCAAAACTACACAGATATGGCCTATATTGAATTGCCTGCCTTCCCAAAGGGAATGGGTGGGGAGGAAGGGATGGGGAGAATTTGGAACTCAAAGTTTTAGGAACAACTGTTGAGTATTGTTGTTGCTACTAGGAAAGAAGACATACAGTTAATGAGGAATAGAAAGTCATCTGGCCCTACAGGAGAAAAGAGAAGATGGGGACAAGAGAAGGGAGGGATGACAGAAGAGAGAGCAGATTGGTGATAGGGAAAATTAGAATGCTCGATGTATTGGGGTGGGGGGAAGGGGATAAAAGGGGAGAAAATTTGGAACCCAAAATTTTGTGAAAATGAATGTAAAAAGTTAAATAAATAAATAAATATTTTAAAAAAAAAGGAAAAAATGAAAAACTTGGACTTAGTCAAAAGGCTGTACCAAGGACCTTGTGGCTTGTTTCCTATCTCTGCTCTAGGCAGTGATTAAACTCTTAATGCTGGGCACAATTAGGTGGATCAGTGGATAGAGTACCAGCCATGGAGTCTGGATGATGTGAGTTCAAATCCAGCCTCAGACATTTACTAGCTATATGACCGTGGACAAGTCACTTAGCCCCTTGCCTCAAGATATAAACTCTTAATTCTCTAGGAAACTGTCTCTAAATTACAGAGAAGCTGCTGAATTGCATTGGAAGGGAAAATTCTTCAGGGAGATAGTTTTTATATCAATGACATCATAGCTCTAGTCTTGATCCCTATAGACTTTAAAAACCAAGGGATTGGATTCCTTGAAGAAGGTAGACCTTGTCTGAAAGATATCTATGAAACTCTTCCATTGATTTTTGAGGACAATTTTTAATTGTTTTAGTATTTGATTGAATAAGAATTTACTTTCCTGTTGCTGTCTCAGGAAGTGGACTGAGTTTCAGCAATACAAATTCCTCATAGATATGATGATATTTTATTCCCCTTTTTTTGGTGCCAAACACTCCAAAGAAAAATAATTCTTTTGTGTTCTACTGAATGAAAGCAGACTCTACCTTGAGAGAGTTCAAAAATGAAAGGTATGAGAGTGAGAAAAATAATCTGTCATGTAACACTAATTGATTCATACACTCTTTTGAACCAAAGTACATCTCTTTGTGGTCAGAATTAATTTTCCTTTTGGAGAGACATAACTATCTCATTTTAACAAGATGTGGGTGATCCCTCCATATAACCAAGAATATTCAGAAAAAAAACAATTTGGATGACCAAATCAGAATGAAATATATTCTCTATGCCTGGGAAAGTAGGTTGGGGGGAATTCAATGTACTCAGGAAAATGATTGTTACTGCTTCAGAGAAGGTAGGGGCAGCTGGCTCCATTGATATAAAGGCATGCTGAAGACCTAATTTGGAAATGGGTTTTGGCAGACAGAGAGAAAGGTCTAGACAATCTCCACCTTGCTGGACACCCTTCTGGGCTTTATATAATTAACATTTGTAAGTCATGCATAAAACTTCCTGGAGTTCTTAAGCCAATCTGAATTATTCTTTTAAAATATTCTCTCTCATAAATTAAATTTGAAAGGATTTTACTTGTCTAGACACACCAATGCTGCCTCTGTATAACAGAGCCAGTATAACTGGCAGGATTTCATTCTTTCTGGTCTATTATCCAACTACCTTCTTTCAAGAGTCTATTATAAATGGAACCAGAAAGACTGGAGTCAGCTCAAATCAGCTCAAGAGAGCTGATTGTAAAATTTTCTTTGTGAATATTTTCACCTGAATATTGGCAAATGCTACAAATCAGGCCTTGATTTACCATTTTGTGAATAGTCTAGACTTAAGAAAATGATGGAGAAAATGTGAATAATGCATGTAACTCCTGTCCCAAAGCCAATTGGTTTGAGGCTCTCGCCTTGTTGGCAGAGAGGGAGGCCATGCCCTGTATGAGAGAGAAGAGAACTTTAGTTCTCAGGAGTTCCCCTTCTCTGAGTGTAGTGTTGAGTTTGCTTCCACCTTTGAGGGAGAAAAGGAAAAAGGCCAATCACTCTTCAGGAGCCTTCGGCAATCTCCATCAAGTCCCTATCTCCAACTTACTACTTGAGACTTTGGGGAGATCTAGGACCCTCTTTTTTGGTTCATCTCTTTCCCATTTAGAGAGCTCCTTCATTCTGTGTTGTATGGAATAGATTTTTTTATTTTTGTTTGGCTATGATTTAGATAAGTGGGCTTTCTTTGCTATTTACTATTTGTGTTCATTATGGAACTGGTATTAGGAGGGAAAAGGGGTCAAGCAAGCTTCCCATATGTTATCTAATACCATCCCCAACAGCCCTGTGATATTGGTGCTATTTATTTTCTTTGTGTAATAGATGAGGAAACTGACACTAAGATAGGTTAACTGACTTGCTTCTGATGACATAGCTAATAAGTATATGAAGCAGAATTTGAACTCAGGTTTTCCAACTCCAAGTCTAACATTCTATCCACTGCCTACTATTTTATGCTTTTAGTATGCATGCATATACACACATATCTTGTACATTTGGAGCCATATTTATTATGGCTTACTAGTGTGTGTATGTATATGTATATAGTATGTAGCAAACACTATATATATGTATATACTATTTATTGTGTATATATGCATACACATGTATATACGGGAAACCACACTTGCAAAAAGTTTGGAAGGAAAGTAAAAGCCTATACAATGGTGACTGACAGAACGAATTGTGGGAAAAAATGTGATAGAATATTTCTGTGCTTTCAGAGACAAAAGAAAAATTCAAAGAAATTTGTATGAATGCAGAGCAAATGAAATTGACCCAGGCTGATGTTTTATATGGTGACCACAGTAATGGAAAAGAAAGCAACATTGAATGATTTCTGAACTCCGAAGAATTCAGTGACCCGCTGCTATACCATAAAACTTAGGGTGAAGCATTTTACTTGCCTCTTACCAGAGGGCTTGTAGCCAGTGGGTACTGGATGAGGCATTATCAGACACAACAAATGTGTTGATTTTTTTCACTTGACTCTTTTGGTATCATAACAGAGGGTTCTTTTAAGGAAATTATTCACAGCCCCTAGATGAAAAAGAATTTTTTTTTTAGTTAACTTTCATTCATCAAATATATACCATATACCAGGTATTGTACTAAACCTTGAGGATAAAAAAGCAAAAGAAGCAAAAAACAATACAAAGAAAAGGTCTCAGCTGCTAAAGACCTCACGTTTTTTAAGCAAACAAAAAAAATCCTAGGTTTAGTGTGAACAAAATAGGGCTTTAAACCTGGATTTAATACTTACTAGCTAGGTACTAAATCCTTCCTAGGGAATTACTTGCCCTCCATTTCCCCATCTGTAAATGAGAAGTTGGACTAGATGATCCTTAAGGCCCCATTCTTATCTAAATCCCATAATCAGTTATAATGTATGGTCCATAACTTGGAAATTGTAATCTGAACAGAAATAAGATTTATTGTAATTTATTCTGCTAATAGAGAGGTATCTCTTATATGCAAAGTTCCAGGCATTCTGATAGGGAAGGTGTTTTATCACTGACAACCTGAATTCCCCTCCCCTCAATATGGGGAAATCCCAAGTGTCTTCCCCAGAGTCTTTCCCTGGGCTGGGAATTGTGCCTCGTGCTTGTACCATATGTGCTTAAACCAGGTGGAAACTATAGCTGGCATCTTTCCTCCATCTGCCTCTCTAAGTCTTTCTTCCTTACTGTCTTCCTTTTACTTTAAATACCCTTGTAGTCCCCGTGATATTGGAGTGAGCCAGGAGAACCCTTTTACTTCTATAGCCCCTTGTAAGGGTAGAATTGATGGACCTGACACTAACACACAAAAATTGTTAGAAGGTGGTGCATGATCATGTGCTCAGTTGCAAGGCGTGTGTGTGTGTGTGTATGTGTGTATGTGTGTGTGTGTGTGTGTGTGTGTTAAGTACAAAGGGAGATCAGCAAAAAGAAAGGTTGATATGGGTCACATAGTTTGTAAGAAGTTACAATGATGTCACTGTAGCATCGTACTGGTCTTAGGCTCTCCAAGGATGTGCAAGTTACAGAAAAAAATTCTGGATCTTTTCTGAGATCAGACCTAATTATTTTTCAAATAATTGAAAAAATTGGTAAAACATTGGTAAAATTGGTAAAAAAAAAAAACCAAAATCAAATTAACTTCACAAAAAATATAGGAGAACACTGACTAAATGGTAGTTCACAATTATAAACAAAACAAAACAAAACTGTGGGGCTTTTAGTGGACTGCAAACCCCAAAAGCAAAATGGTGGCCCCAAAAGTGACTGATCTGAGGCTGCATTAAGATAAATGTAGTGTCCTAGACAAGGGAGTACAGTGCTGTACTCTGCCCTAACCAGATCCCATCTGGAATCTTGTGCTTAGCTCTGAGAGATAAGGGTGACAAATGATTGTCATATCATGCTGTCAAAGGATTCACTGAACGCATTGTCAATATCTAGCCTGGGGAAGACCCAAAGGGCACGTGATGGCTGTTTTCAAGTGTTTGAAGAAATAGGCAAAAGTTGGCAAACAGAGATTCAGTTTGTTCACCTTGGTCCCTGAGGGCAGAATCGAGGGATCCGTGAAACTATAGGGAGTTAGTGGGATGAAAGGAAGAGTTTCCTTAACAATTAAGATAGAGAAGCAATGGAATACCTCAGAAGGGAGCCTGCTTCCTCCCACTGAAGTCTCCAGGTGAAGTTTGGAGGACCACATGTTGGGGATGTCAAGGGAATTCTTGGGGACAGTGTAGCCAGGTATAAGTTGACCTTTCAAGTTTCTTTAACCTTAAAATTTTTTTTTTAATTCTTGAAGTATTGAGGTCTTCTTGGATGTGTATGAACTCTAGCTAGGCCTTGAGGGAAGGATTGGTTTTGCATAGACAGAGGAAGAGGTGGAGAAAAGATGATGAAGCTGGTTTGACTGAGATAAGTGTTTTGGTGAGTTAAAAGAAATTTGGCCAAAGTGGAAGAAAAATACTAAATTGTAAAGTGTCTAGAATACTAGGCAAAGATGTTTATACTTGAATGCATGAGCAAAAATCAAAACTGAACCATTAAATATTCACGTAAAGGGGGATGACCTAAGGTGGGCCATCTCTGAGAAGAGGGATCTAGAGGATTATCAGATAAGATGGCAAGATCTATTTGGTGTGAGTTGCTAGGTCAATCTAATGGATCTGGAAAGCTCTAGTCCCATTACTCATCCAGGAGAAGAGATTTTGTTGACCTACAAATCTAAAAACATAATAATAAACTTCCCTACTTCTTAGTATATATAAACTAAAATCTTCCTCTTCAAGTGTCCTTTCCTTCCACTTCAAAGTCCCCACTCTTTGAAACTCTCAAAGTTTATCAGTACCTGAGCCAAGGAAGCTGGCTATTTTACTGGCTCATGCTGAATTTAGGAAGCCCTGCCCTGAACACATATGGGCGTTCCTGACTCTTGGCTATGAAGAATATCTCATCATAAACCACATTCAAATCAGAGAATATTTTGGTCATGGGTACTTCTAGCATTGTCATATAGGTGTAGCCAGGGCAGTTAAGTGATGCAGTGGATAGAGCACCAGTGCAGGAGTCAGGAGGACCTGAGTTAAAATCTCACCTCAGACATCTTACACTCACCAGCTGTGTGACCTTGGGCAAGTCATTTAACCCCAATTGCCTCATCCTGGGTCATCTCCAGTCATCCTAATGAATATCTGGTCACTGGATTCAGATGTCTCTGGAGGAGAAGTAAGGTTAGTGACCTGCACAGCCCTCCAACACTCAAAATAAAGTCAAGTGCAAATCATATCATCATTTCTCTGATGGCATGGTCTTCTTCAGCTATGAAGGATAAATACACATAGACATACTGAAGTTGGAAATTACAAGAGAAATCTCTCTTCATCTGGTATAGTGGAAGGCTTGAAATGTTTCATAGAGGAAGTAAAAGACCTGGATTCAAGTCCCAGCTCTGTCACTTATCAACTATATATCCTTGAACAAGCCATATTACCACTTTAAGCCTCAGTTTCCCCTTCTGTAGAATTATCTTCAACTCCTCACTATGCGACTTCCCTTATCTAAGATGTTGCCAAAGCCTGTTGATTTCATCTCTGCAAGGTCTCTCCAATACACACCCTTTTCTCTTCTGCCACTGTCACCAGCACTGCTACAGATCTTCATTATTTCAAATCTGGATTACCGCAATAATCTGCTCCTGGGTCTGTCTGCCTCAAGTCTCTCCTCACTTCAACCCATTCTCTATTCAGCCACTAAACTGATTTTCCTAAAATTCAGGTATGACCATGTTACTCCCCAAACCATAGTGGCTCCCTTTTGCCTCTAGCAGCAAATATAAAATGCTCTGTGTGGTGTTTAAAGCCCCCCTCTTCCCTTTCCAGTTGTCTTATACATCACTTCCCAACATGTATTCTGCCAGCCAATGACACTGGCCTTCTGGCTGTTCCATGAAAAAGATATTCCATCTTTTGACTCTGAGCACTTTCTCTAGTTGTCTCCCATACCTGGAATGTTCTTTTTCAACTCTACCTACTACCCTTCCTGGTTAAAATGCCATCTTCCTCAGGAAGCCTTTTCCAACCCCTCTTACTTCTAGTGGAGCAGCTTGGTGGTAAAGTAGATAGAGTGTTGGGCTTAGAGTCAGGAAGACATCTTCCTGAGTTTAAATCTGGCCTCAGATACTTACTAAGTGTGTGACCTTGGGCAAGTCACTTAACCCCGTTTGTCTCAGTTTCCTCATTTGTAAAATGAGTTGGAGAAGGAAATGGGAAACCACTCCAGTATCTTTGCAAGAAAACCCCAAATGGGGTCACCAAGTATTGGATTTGACTGAAAAAAACCTGAACAACTTAATTCTAGTGCCTTCCCTCTGAATTGTCTCCTATTTTCCCTGTATAGCTTGCTTTGTATAACATATTTATTTGCTTGTTGTCTCCTCCATTAGACTGTAAGCCTTTTGAGGGCAGGGATTGATTTGTGTTTCTTTTTGTTTCCCCAGTCCTCAGCATAGTGCCTAGAATATAGTAGGTACTTAATAAATATTTATTGAGTGATCGATATTTGGACTGCCTACCTTACCAGGTTGCTGTAGAGAAAGTGCTTTACTAACTGTAAAACACCATAAAATATGAGCTATAAAAGCAGTTAATTAGAAAGTGAAAAAATTCACTCAATCAACTGGTTGTTTTCTTTACATAATAATAATCATAGCAATAAGTCACATTTATAGAGCACTGGGAAGTTTGCCAGGTACTTGCTCTTTGTTTTCTCATTTGATTTGAAGATGAAAACACTGCTCTCTAGCTTGGGGACAACTCAGTCATCTGCACTTGGGGAGATCTATCCTAAATGGATTTTTCATTAGTTTCACATATTTCTCTGTTCATCTTTCCCCCAGATATCAAGCTTCCCAACTGCTCTCCCTTCCCTACCCTTGTGATACCAAGTATATGCCTTGAGATGCAGCATAGTACAATGGATGGGAGTCAGAGGTCCCGAGATCAATTCCTGCCTCTGTCTCTTACTACCTGTGTGATTTTGAGAGAGGCATTTTACCTGACTAGGCCTCAGTTTCCTTATCTATAACATGGGCAGGGACAGGGAGGCACTGGATGACTTCTAAGTTCCCTTCTGGCCCTAAATCTGTAATCCCGTGATCCTGTGTGCCCAGTAGGTGTGACACATTGGTAGAATGAAAGGGTATACCATTGAGAAAAATGAAGAAAAAGAGATTTGATGATGACAATCAAGTTGTAAAGAAAATCATTTTGTTTTAATTTAGTGAGGCAGATGATTGCATTGGGCTGGTAGTAATTGCCAGTGAATGTGCTGGTATGTTATAACTCTATTGCAGAGTTTTACATTGAAGATGTCATGGCAGCCCCACAGCCTTCTGTGGAAGGGCCAGGATTCTCCAGGCATAATTAATTTTTATGGGAAGGCTACAGCTTTGCGGCGGCTGAAGGGTTTATGAAGTACAAGGAGAGGAGGTGGTTGCTATCCCTCAGCATGGGCTCCAATGAGAGTTTTTGAGCACAGTTTTAACACCAAATTCCTTAAATACTTAGGCTGAGCCATCAGTAACGTTGATATCCCTGACAACTCTACATGTAATTGCCCACTTCTTTCCCCATATGAAGATAGATGCTTTTAACTTCCACACATCTCGTTTAATCCTCTAAAATGGCAGGTTTATGAATATACAGATTTTGATCTTGCTTCTGATGCCATCCAGCTTCTATAGCTCTTTTTGGAAATGATGCCAGCTTTAATTTCATCTGTGCTCATAGAGTTTAATCTTTCTATGTTCTGGACACTTGGCCAGGACTGAAGTGATCTTTTATGTAGCTTTCTTCCTGGCCTTTGATTGATTTCCTTTGGGCTTTACCTATTTTGCATTAGATAACATTTTTCTATGTGTCTGGGTGTATTGGGGGTGTGTGTGTGTGTGTTTTAAAGCATAAAAGTAAAAAAATAACGTGCCAAATTTATGTCATATTACTGAATATTAGCTATATTTGAAAAATTCATGAAGCCAGAATGTGCCTCTACTTTTGAAGGTTATCCAACTGCAAGCTTAAGTTGATCATATGCCTTATTGAGAGGTATCAGTACATGAAAATATTGGTTGAGCTTAGGTCCCTGATGTAAAAATCTGAGATTCACATATACTTTCAGAAATTCCACTATCCATTGGCAGGGATTACTGACTATTAAACAAGACAAAACTTAAACAAATGGCAATACTTGACAATGCTATTGTCTAGGACAGGGGTGGGGAACCTATGTCCTTGAGGCCGCATATGGTCCTCTAGGTCCTCAAGTGTGGCCCTTTGACCGAATTGAAACTTCATAAATCTCCTTAACAAAATTTGTTCTTTGAAGTTTGGATTTGGTCAAAGGGCTGTACTTGAGGACCTAGAGGGTCAAATGTGGCCTTGAAATTGCAGGTTCCCCAACCCTGGTCTAGGACTGACAATATTGACAGTATAATAGCATCTCTCCTACTTGTTCCTCTTAAGCTATTAATTTGAAGGGATATCACCACTATGGTACTGCTTCTTGCCCTTAGAGTATATAACTATGAACAATGGGTAGAAATTTCAGAGAGACAGATTGAGGCTTCATGTAAAGGAAAAACTTCCTAAGAGTGCTTTCCAAAATTAAAACGGGATGTCTTGGGAGGTATTGGATTCTCTCTTCCAGGGAATCTTTCACCAAAGTCTGAATTCACCCATGTTGAGAAGATTATAGAAGGGATTTTTATTTATGTATAGCCTGAATTGCCAATTTTTCTTCCTTGTCCTATTAGCAGGTATGTATTCTTTAACTGTGAGATGGATGGTCATAAATTGGGCTACAATTGTGGGTGATATGTTTCCTCCATAAGCTTTCTTATCTTCTAAAATTACTTCCTAAAGGGATATGGCTTACATACCAGAATTCAACCATTTAGGATCATGACTCTGTCCAAGAGCATAGCACTGGAGATAATAGTATAAATATAGAATGTAAATTCTGTGTGGACTTTCCTTGTACAGAGGTATTTGTGGCAGCTAGCATAATACTTAGCTACAGTGCTTAGGCATTTACCAAATGATAGCTGAATTGAATTGAATAAAGCAATCACTTTCAGTCTCCCCTTTCGTTTCCCAATGAAATTACCAATTGCACTGAAACCTCCATATAAAATTTCTATTTTGAATGAATGAATTCTAATTCCCAATTGCTGCTGTCATATAGTATTATGTAGCTGTTCAGACCAAAAAATTCACTGGGTAGTCAGTCGACAGGTATTTATTTATTAAGTGACTTCTATGTGCCGGGTACCATGATAAGCACTGAGAATACAAAGAAAGGCTGAAACAGCAACAATACAAAAAACCCCATAACAAAAACTATCTCCTAATCTCAAGTTGCTCAAAATCTAATGTGAGGGACAATATCCAAACAACTGCATAGAAGTAATACAGAAACCGAATAAATGGAGGCTAAGCTCAGAGGAAACAGATCAAGATTAAGGAGGACTGGGGCAAACTTCATGTGGAAGCTGAGACTTCAGCTGAGAGTTGAAGGAATCCATGGAAGTCAGGAGGAGGAGATGAGGAAGCAGAGGGGTCCAGGCAGGGAAACAAAAATGCCTAGAGTTGGGGAAGGAACAACATGGAGGTCAGAATTATAGAACTGGAGTACATGGAAGAGATGCGGGTGTAAGACTGGAAATATAGGAAAGGGGCAGGTGATGAAGTGCCTTCAAAGCCAAACAGTAGATTTTATAGTTGATCCTCAAGATAATAGGGAGCCATTGTAGCTTATTGAGAGAGAGAGAGAGAGAGAGAGAGAGAGAGAGAGAGAGAGAGAGAGAGAGAGTGCGCGTGTGCGTGCGTGCGTGCGTGTGTGTGTGTGTGTGTGTGTGTGTGAGTCTGGAAGGACAGTGGAAGCTGCTGGCAAATCCCAGAATGGCTGTGAGCTGGAGAAGGAGGATTGCCAATGGTTACTCTAATGAAATCATCCTGAGAAGTATGATTTCAATTAGAAACTGAATGACACATGAACTGCTACTAGATCAAGGTGTGTCCTGCATCTTGCTGTTGCTAGACATGCAGCATGAGACAGCCAGACATGATCTTCTCATTAGACTTGGCACTGGACAGACATTTATTAATGAAGCTCATTTGGGACTCCCCAACTGTGGAGAACAGGGGGGAAACATATGGAGATAGTCTCAGGGGGCATAATGATAACAATTAATGAGTTGGGAAAAAAAGGGCCTATGTACAGAGAACAGAGGAAATCAATGCCTTTACCGGCAGAGATTCTATGGTTCAGCAGGCAGACAATTGACATTAACATCAGAATGACCAGAGTTTAAGACCTACTTTTGACATCTACCTCTGTGTGACCTTGGGCATGTTACTTACCATCTCAGGGCTTTGGGCAACTCTTTAAGACTCTAAGTTGCAGAAAAGATGCTGACCTACACTGGAAAAATGTTTTTCCTATATCACAAAATCATTTGTTTAAGTCCCTTTCCCAACCTCTAAAATAAAGGTCAGAGATGTAGTAATTACCATAGGTTACTACCTAGAGTAGATTTTTAGCTTTACTGAAATCATATCAAGGAATTTCAGCTGTACTAGTTGACAGTCAAGGGTAGTACGGAGAAAGTTAATGCCTCTATGAAACTTTAAACAAACTGAGATGTATCAATCTTCACTTTCTATCCTTGGTCATAAGATTCAGAACTAGAAGGTAGCTAAGAGATCATTTGATTCACTACTCCCCTCATTATGAGAAAACTGAGACCCAAGAAGCCTAAGGGATGAGAGTGATTAAATGGCAAGTGCCCAAGGGAGAGGAAAAGGAATAGGAGTTGAAGGATGTTCTATTTGGCAATGAGATGGATTATCTTTTTCCCAAAGATGAGCAAAAGAAGAGAAGCTAGTTGAAGGTAAATAAGGTGGCAGTTTTGAGGTATGGAGGAGGAAGGATGAGAGAGCTCCTAATTTTCTTGATTTTCTCAGCAAAGTAGAACTCATGTGGTAAGAGAGAGGGGATGGTTAGAGTTGTGTTAGGCTTGAGGAGATAGGAAAAATTTGGAAGAGCCACTGAGGAAATCATGACAGGGAGCCAGTCAGAGAAAAATAAAAGGATTTCTTTGTAGGGATGCAAATCAATCTGAGCTTAGGTAATGTAATGAATTGCTCCCAGAACCTCCATTTTAAGGAACAGCCCAGAGCTGCCTTTCTTTATTCTCCCAATTTAAACATTATGCCTTGATTGCTTTCTCTTTAGGTCCCTTTTTGCTATTGGTGAGCTTTTCCTGGGACTTCCATTTTGGGAAAAAGTCCAAATCATCCACACATCATACCAATACCCACTGTCCTTTTCTCCCATTGTTGAGTTCTTCTGGTAACCTCCTTTTCAGGGAGTGGCACAGACCAGTCATCCTTCCTTCCCTGGTCTTTGCTACTACGTGCTTTGCATAACTCTTCCCTATTTTCAATTTCTTTTTATGTGTTGTCCTTGAAGGCAGGGACTGTCTTATTTTTGTATTTGCATCTCCAGCACATGGTACAGTGCCTGGCACATCGTACTTTATAGGTCTGATTTGGTCCAGCTGAGAGTAGAACCAGTCAGTAATGTTGCACATCCCCAAACAGTATTCAATAGCTTTGAAGCTGCAGAAGAAAAGTCAGATATTGGGGATGATACAAGGTTGAGGGCTGGCAGGAGGTGAACCACAGAAGAGTAAAGGGTCATGAGATTCAAGAGGAGAATTGTGCAGAGTTGAAGAAGTTACCTCTTGGCAACCAGGATCATGAGGACTGTGATTTAAGGAAAGTGAGACCAAGCAGATGTGATAGACTGGGGGTTGGAGGTAGGGAGGAAAGTCATAATTAAAGAAATCAACTGCTTTATACAAATGAGAAACAGAAATGAGGCAGAGGGTATGATGGAATATAGGAATCATATAGTAAGAGCTTGACAAACTCTTAATAAATTACTGAATGATTATCTCTATGGGCATCCAAGGCAGAGTGGAGATGTAGAAATGAGAATCTTGACGAGCTTGGAGGTCATATATGAAGGACATATTATGGTGAGTGCTAAAGGCTTCAAATAAGAGGCCAGGAGCTGGGGAGGAGAATCTTTAAGGTGCTGAATTCTTTGAAAACCAAGGAAACTGAGGAGGAGGTTAGTTAATAACTTCAAGAGGAATCTGAAAGGAAGGGATGCTACTGAGTGATGATGGCAGAGGGACAGTCTGGGAGAAAAATGGAGCAAGGAATGTGCCAACTAGTCTGCTTGGCTCTGGATTGCAAGGTCATGTGAAAGAAAACAAAGACATAGTCAAGGGCAGATAGGGCAGAAATATCTTCCAGAGAAAGCCATGTTTCCATGAGAAGAATAAAATGGAAAGGGTGTATGAGAGGAAGAAGTTTAGGCTAAAAGAGAACTTGTTAGGGATAGAGGGAATACTAAAGGCATGGAAGAGCAGAGGCTGAGAGTGATAAGTATGGGACCACAGCTGATCTTGATAAGGGCGGGATGGAAAGGAGTTATAAGGAAAAGGATTTTCACCTGATTTACAGGGATAAGGGAGGAGGAGGTGGGATGTGAATACACAGAGTGAAACAAAGCCTACCCTTAAGGAGTTTATGTTCTAATGGGTAAGAAGACAAATGCATATAGATATATACAGAATAATTATAAATAAAAGAAATATAAATCAATGAGATAGATACAAGACATTTTTAGAGAGAGGTCACAAGCAGCTGGGAGAGATCAAGAAAAGATTCATGTGATAGGTAGTGTTTGAGCTGGATTTTGAAAGAAAAGAAGGATTATATGAGACCGAGCTGAAGATGGAGTACATACCATGCATGGGGTATGACCAGTGCAAAGGTAAGGAGATGGGAAATAACATCAGTAAATAAGAAACATAGAGAAGGCTAGTTTTGGTGGATCATAGAGTGAGAGAGGGAGAGAAAGGTAAAATGAGACTGGAAATATAGATTGGGACCAGGTTTTGGAGGTCTTCAAAGTTAGACAGAGACTTTAAAATTCATCCCAGAGGCAATATGAAGCAATTGGAGTTTATTGAAAAACAGAGTGACATGGGCAGTTCTGTGCTTAAAAAAATCTCTTTGGCATCTGAGGGAAAGTTAGACTGGAGTCTCTCTCTCCAGGGAAACTTGAGGCATGGAGGCTAGTTAGGAGGCTTCTGCCATACTCTAGTTGAGAGATGCTAAGAACCTTAACTAATGTGACAGTTATGTGAGTAGAGAGAAGGAATTGGATGTGAGAGATCTTGTGGAAGTTGAAATGACACAATTCAACATATGGGTTGAAAGAGTTTGAAGAGTTGAGGATATTGCTTAAGTTACAAGCATGATGGGTTAGAAGAATACTCATGCCTTTTGTAGAGAGAGAGATTTTAAATAAAGTGAAGGATTTGGGAGGAAAGATAGAGTTCTGTTTTGGACACATTGAGTTTGAGATGAATATCCAGTTTGAAATTCCCATAGTCTATTAGTGGTAAAGGACTGAAATACTGGGGTTGGAAACATGTATCTATCTATGAGTCATCACTGTAGAAATAATAGTTAAACCCATGGCAGTTGATGATGTTGCTCAGAGAGAAATTATAGGTGGAGAAGAAAAAGGCTGAGGACAAAATCTTGGAGAATGCCACCTCATTAGGGGGGGTGTGACATGAATAAGTTAACAAAGGAGACTGAGAAGGAGCCGTCAGGTAGGAGAGGAGAGTGCCACAACTCAGAGAAGAGTGAGTATCCTGGAGAACAGAGTAGTCACCAGTGTCAAATGCAACGAAAAGGTAAGAAAGGATAAAGGCTGAGAATATACAATTACGTTTGTCAATTTAGAAATCTTTGGTAGGTAGTAGATGGCTAGATGATGCAGTGAATAGAACACTGGATTTGGAGTCAGAAAAGTCTGAGATCAAATCTCAACTCAGTCATTTAATGATTGTGTCATCCTGGGTAATTCACTTAACCTTCAATTTCTTCATCTGAAAAATGGAGATAATCTTAGCCCTTAACTTCCAGGATTAAGAGGATCAAATGAGGTAGCACAAGAAATGTGCTTTTCAAACATAACAGTTATATAAATGTTAGTTTTTATGGTTACCTTGGAGAAAGCATGTTTTATCTCCCCATTAAACTGGAAGAGATTTGAGGGCAGAGAAAGTCCTTTATCTTCACATCCTTAGCACCTAGGAGAGCACCGAACACAGGGCATTTAATTACACTTAATGTTTCATCGTTGTTCTTGGTTCTTTAACCAGTGATCCTCAGTCTCAGTATATTTAAACAACTTTACAAAAGTATTTTTTAATATAAAGTATACGGAGTATTTGAAAAAAAAAAAAAGCTTGACTCCACTGGGCAAGGAAATCTTCACAGAATAATTTTGCCCTGAAATTACAAGAAGACAGAAAAAGAATATTTAAATTTCTATCTTGAGACAGTTGAGTTAGCATTGTTTTTACACAGTGTCCCAGTCCTTGCTGGCACATGTCATTGTGAGATATTTGATCATTTTACAGCTGGCAAAATGATTCTTATTCTTAATTTTCTCCTGGCTGTTTCTAATCATAGCCCATGTCTTGGTGAATGGCTCACGCCATTGCCTACAGAACTGAATGGAAAGGTTGCTCAGAGAAACCACATTGCAGCACTGTGCATGCTATCTAGGGGGTAGTGAAATTCTACTAGAGTGAGGTGGCTGGAGTAAAATCTCCAGCCACTGATATCTATGGGAGCATGTTTATTTCCCAAGGTGGCCTGGGGATAGACTCCCCATTAAAGTGACCTAGAAAACACCATCAGTGCATTCCATGTTAGGAAGCTTTCCTTTAGCCCATACCCTGATGGGGGTCCATGAGGAAAACAGGTTCCAAGAATGGAAGAGTAAGGGGGGGGGGGTCCCTGGCCAAGCAATTCAGGAGGGAGAAGACTGCTCCTTTCTTTGCAACTGTACCTATAGTTGAATTGTCTAGAAGGAGATCTACCTCTCTTGTTCCCTCCCTGTCCCCTGGGGGGTACATTTAAACTCTCTGCATGATAATACTGTTGATAATACTAGCTGAAATTAATAGGGCTTTATTTATATTTATGATATTTGCTTATGATACATATATATTTATATTGTGATATTTATACATTATCTCTTTTGATCCTTATAAATACTCCATGAATCAAAAATGTTATCATCCTCTTTTCTTCCAGAAGAATATGAGTTTTGCAGAGTTTAGGTGGCTTGTCCATGGTGGTTGTCAGAATTAGGATTCAATCCTAAGTCTTCCTGATATCAAGTCCAGGGCTCTATCTAGTATTTTCCCTGACATATGAATGAATTTGTTGGGACTCATAGTTACTTCCTTATATACCAAATTTGATTCTCTATAAATAGCTTCTCACAGAAACACATAATGAGGGATAATGGTCATCTCCAGATGGCTTGCCAAACCCCAATCAAGCAGTGTGGTTTAGTAAAAAGAACACTGAACTCCTATTAAGAGGAACTGGGTTGGAATTGTGTCTATGATACTAACTGTGTGACCCTGCACAAACCATTTGACCCCTCTGTGCCTCAGTTTCACCAAATATAAAAAGTGGATAATAACACATCTCACAGAGTTTTCATGAAAATTGAATAAAATGATGTATAAAAACACTTTGCAGTGCTCAATAACTCTATAAAATGTTGGCTTTCATTTTAATTAGATACCCTAAGTAGGTACTACAGAGTTTCAAGTATGTTATTTGTTCAAGAAATTCTAGGGTCTCCAGGATTAAATATAAACTCCTCCATGGGTATATAACGCCCCATGTCAAGTCTGCCTTCTGTCCATCTTTCTAGGCATCACTTACTCTAAGTTTCAGCCAAATTGACCCATATGCTATTTCCTTTATGCAACATTCTGTCTCCCATCTAAGTGTCTTTACTATTCCTTCCTGCCTGGATTGGGCTTCCTTTTGGAGAGAGGAATTCCTAATTCTTTCCAAATTCAGCTCAAATATTAATTTCTACATGGAGTCCATCCTGATTCTTCCAGGTCTTGGTGTTCTATCAAGACAAAACATTTTGTATTTGCATTGTGTATGTCTTGAATATGTGTCATTCTTTCCTGATAGCGTGTAAAATCCTTGAGTACGAGGACAATTTGGAGCTTATGTTTGTATTCCCTTTACCTAGCACAGCATCTAGAACCCAGTAGATGATTAATAAATGTTTGTCAAGAGAATGAATGAATATGACATTGGCTTCTTTATAAAATTTGAATATCCAATGACATCAATACCACTCCCATACTCCCACATCCAGAGCGAAGGAAGCTAGACCACAACATATTCCGACTCAGACCTATTCACCTTTTATGGAACTCAACTACCAATCATCCCCAGAAACCTATAGTAAAGCATAAGATCAAATAAAAAATATTTTATATCACCTTCAGCGACCATGCTGATAACAAAATTTCTTGCCATGTAATTTTATAGCACTATATAAGCTATCAAGTTACTACGATTCCCATATACTGTGATAGGAATTTGAACTTTGTGGTCCTTTCAATTCCAGAATTCCCCATTACACCAGTATGTGTGGGGATGGGCCCCCTGCTTCTTTATGCTGACTGATTTATTGCCACTATTGATGAAACTAAATAAAATCTGTCTTTCCAGGAGGTCTAGCATTAAATAGGAAAATCCAGTCCAATGCTAGCCTAGGTCTAAAGGTTAATGGCTTTGCTTTGTAGAATGCAAGGCAAAACGAAACATATCCTTTGCCTACAGTAACTAAGGACGGTAAAGTCAAACTCTTCACTTCTTGGACATGTTTTGGAGAACCTTTCAAAGCAGATAAATCTGAATTTTGATTCCACTAAAGAAAGCCTAAGACTCTGTTATGTGGTAGATGTTGAAGTTTTACATTAATTCTAGTGGCAATGGGGAGAAGGGAAGCAGTTCATTGCCCAAATAAAATTTATTATGAATGTGATTCTGCCAATTTGAAGCAACCTAATGTGTTATCCAACAATATGCCTTGAATACTGGCTTTGGTTTACCATATGTTATTAGATGCATGACATTACTACTTAGCAAGGGACCTGATTCAGGATGAAGTCCACAGGAAAAGACTGGGAATAGTCTTGTCAGAGGGTAAGCATGGGCTGCAGACCATCATATAAATATTCCCTGTAATCTTTTTAATGATTTAATGATCCCAACCATTCAGTGCCTAGTGATACTCTCCCTGAGGTGTGTGTGTGTGTGTGTGTGTGTGTGTGTGTGTGTGTGCATTTGTGTCTATAAGAGGCCTGGTATTGAAAGCTTTGCATTGCATGTTTCTCTTTCTGAAACATGACCAAGAAGTTTCAGGTTTATCCTAAGGAACAGAACTTTCCAGGACAAGGATAACTTCCTCCATATGGAATCAAGATTATGACAAGTGAAACCACTTTAACGCCCAGGCCACCAGTGGAATCAGATTCCTGAAATGGCCATTGGGAGGAAGAGGATTTTTTTTTCTCGATGAACATGATGGTTGAAGGTGAAAGATGGGCTTCTTCATTTCTGTTTTCTCTGTATAACCTTATCTCTTTTTTACTCAGCATTTCATGCTTGGTGTTTGATCCAGCAGCCTCACAAGATGCTTAACTTCTAACCTCTCCTACCTGTCCTCCAAACAGGCAGGCAATGCAAATTTCTTAAGTACTTCCCATGTGTCAGGCACTGTGCTAAATTCTGGGACCACAAATAAAACCAAATGGGATGACAGTTCCTGTCCTCAACGAGCTTATATTCTAATGGAGAAAGACAACACATAAAAGCAGGCTGACTGGGGACGGTGAGAGAGGGTCCCTAGGTAGGAGTATGAAGGTGAAATCTGGAGAGAGACAGAAGTACACGTGGGAAAAGAATGTCGAAGAGGCAGTTTGGGTCTTAACCCCAAATAGAGGCTCCCAGTAGGAGCTCATTAGTGGGAGAACAGAGGCAGCATGAAGGGAAGGGAAGGGAATAAGCATTACTATAAAACTTACTACAAGCCACACATTGTGCCAAGTGCTTTACAAATATCTCGTTTGATCCTTACAACTCTCTGAGGTAGGTGCTGTTATTATTCACATTTTGTAGTTGAGGAAACTAAGGCAGACAGAGGCGAAGTGACTCCTCCAGGGTATCCTAGTGAGGAAGTGTCTGAGGCTACGTTTGAACTCAGGTCTCTCTGACTTAAAGCCCAGCATTCTGTCCACTGCACCACCTGAATGAAAGAGGTATATTCCAGGGTGAGAAGACAGATGCAACTTTCATCCAACTCCAAGCCAACATTCCTAAGGGGTGACTTGTCACCTCTTTTCAAAAAGCTTCTATGCCTCCCTGTAGCCTCTACAATAAAATTAAGATTGCTGTGATGAACATTGAAAGCCATTATCTCACTCTAATCTTCTACCCTCATTGATTCCAGTGCCTGGCACACAGTCTTTTTCTTCTCCCCAAATCCTAACCTCATACAAGAGGATGTCAATGTATATATTGGCAGTGCCTCAAATAATCTAACTTCCCAATTCTTCAATTTACTCATTTCCCACTAACTAATCCTCTACCCCACCACAACTATACACAGAGCTGGCCATACCCTTGACTTTGCTGTCATCCATAAGTATCCTACATCCATGTTCGTGGACTCAGAAATTCCTTCATCTGGTTATAATCTGTTGTTATTCTATCTTTACTGTTGTTCCACTTCTGGTTGCTATATTAGTAAATTGTTAATATTTGTAAAGTAAATAGCACACAGTAGGTGCTATTAAAATGCTTAGTCCTTTGCCTTTTCCATCTGCCTTCCAACCCCAAAGTCTGGTTTTCATTCTCACCATGACCTCCCATTACTCCATCCCAGTTGTTTCCTAAGCCATCAGTTCTGCCCTGGCTGTGGTCTCTTCCCTTCCTAATTTTGACCCCTTGGTCATGAAATAACACAGGAGTGATATACCACATTCATTCATCTATAAGACATTTATTATGTATTTCTTAAACTCAATATATCTAAAACAAAATTCATTTATCTTTTCCCTTAGCCCCTCCTTGCTCCTCCCTTCCTCTCAGTCCCTTGGGTTCATAATCTAGGAGTCATCCTGGACTCCAAACTCTCTCCCACATCCCATATTTAACATAGTGCCAAGGTCTTTCAATTTCATCTTTGTAGCATTTCTCCAATATGCTCCCTTCTCTCTTCAGATCCTGCCCTGCCTCTAGTGCAGATCCTCATTACCTCATACCTGGATTATCACAGCAACCTTCTGGGGGAGTTTGCATGCTTCAAGTCTCTCTACACTCTAATCCATCCTCCATTCAGCTGTCAAAGTGATCTTCCTAATGAGCAGGTCTGTCCGTGTCATCCCCCTGTTCAATCCACTCTAGTGGTTCCCCATTACCTCCAGGATCCAATATTAAATTCATTGACTTTGAAAGTCTTTCATAATTTGGTACCTCCTTTCTTTTTCAGTTTTCTTATACTTTAATCCTTTCTACCTCTCCTGTGATCCAGTGACATGGCCCTCCTTATCCTTCCCAACAAGACACTCCATCACCTGTCTCTGAACATTTTCACTGGTTATTCCCTGTTCCTTGAACTGTTCCCTTCTTCATCTCTACCTCCAGCTGGACATTATAACTTTCTCTATCTGGTTTCATTGCCTCCGGTTCCTTCTAAACATGGAAGCCTGATGCATTTTTCTTAGAGGACCTTTCTAGCATTTTGCTCTCTTATTCCCCAAACTTTAGTTAAGTTCCCATTTCCTGTAGGATGTTGTACAAACTTTTTAGTTTATTTCTCAAGGTCTCCCACAATTAAGCCAAATTGTACAATTACAAACAAAATATTCTCTTCATTCCTCTCTCCTCCCTCCCCCTACTTTGCAAAATCCTTCTCTTCCTTTAAAGAAATAAGTAAGACAATAGAACCTGCTCCTTGGACAACTTAGCTCCAAGTGATAAGATGACCATGGAACAGCAAATGAGTTTAGAGTTTGAGCCTTGGAGTTCAAATCCTGCCTCTGTTTCAATGAATCAATCAGTAAACATTTATTAAGCACCTACTATGTGCCAGGGACTGTGCTAAGAGCTGTGGATACAAAAGGAAGTAAAAGCTAGCCTCTGTCCTCAAGAATCTGAGTCTTCTTACCTATGTGGCCCTAAGCACTTAATCTGTCTGAGTTTTATCTGTAAAAGGAAGGGGGGGACTAGATGCTCCCTGACATCCCTTTCTCTTTTGAAAAATATCTTTTATTGTTTTTTATAACCTTACAAAACATTTACAGATTACCATCCCCGCTCTCCATTGAATAACAGGTCTCTTTTTTTTTTTCAAGCTCTAAATCTTTCATTTCCCTTACTGAATGGGATTCCATAAAACTTGTTTGAAGGAACTTAACAAGTCCTTCCTTCCTTCCTTCCTTCCTTCCTTCCTTCCTTCCTTCCTTCCTTCCTTCCTTCCTTCCTTCCTTCCTTCCTTCCTTCCTTCCTTCCTTCCTTCCTTCCTTCCTTCCTTCCTTCCTTCCTTCCTTCCTTCCTTCCTTCCTTCCTTCCTTCCTTCCTTCCTTCCTTCCTTCCTTCCTTCCCCTTCCTTCCTTCCTTCCTTCCTTCCCATTTTTATGCTTTATTTTCCCTTTTCCAGCAACTAGATTGTATTCATCCTGAGAATAGGGAATATGTCTTACATGGTATGCTTGTATAGTTCATGTATTTTTACTCCCCCTAGTAGTGAAAAGATGACCAGAAGGCTGGCACAAGACTCAGGAAGACCTGGGTTCAAATCTTACCTCTGACACATACTAGATAGCCCTGATCCTATAAATCACAACCTTTCAGTATGCCAGGCAACTCTTGAAGATATTTAGCTAAAGAAGAGTTGACAGTCTGCACTGATGCACTGATGATTGTAAGTTTCCTACACTAATGAAATCACTGGACCAATTGCCCCTCTCATAGGAATCATCCAATCATCTTCCTTATTCAGAAGCAACACTCCACAAGTTAATTATTCAATTTGTTTTTGTGAAAATGTAAATATAGAAAGATTTTGTAATTTACGGACTAACTTATCCATCCTTAGTCTGAATTAGTGAGGTTTTACTATAATAATTTTCCATAGGAAAAATGCTAAATAAACTTTAATTAGATATACTTTATTTTACAAAGAGAATTTATTGATATCTTTTACTTTTAAATTGCTGAGCTTTTCCCTGTAATCCTTCTTCAAACCCCACTCAAAGATCCATCTCTTTTGACAAAGAAATTTTCTTTAAAAAAGAGAAAGAAGAAAAAAAAGTTTCAGCAAAACTGATTAATACCTTAAAAATAGCATTTTATAGAATGTGGACCCTATGCCTCTGCAAAACATTGGTGGGGAGGCAGTTTTTAAGAACTGGGAGGTGGGGATGGGGGAAGCATTGTCTTATCCTTTCACTGGGAACAAGCTTATTCTTTGTAATTTAATTGTTTTGTGTTTGTTCTTTGCATTTACATTCTTGTAGCCTTTATACTTAATTTTCTATCTCTATTGATATATTTTATGTCATTGTAAAAAAAAAATAGCCAGTGGTTCCTTCCCACCCCCACCCCAAGGGTTACATAACAAATATTGTAGATTCCAATTCCTGGCTCAATGGCAAAAGTATAATTTAGAATGATGATTTTTATCTATAATTACATTTCTCTCTTGCTGTCACAGAGTGTATGATACTCCTAGAAAATGTATTGTTCCTCTTTGCTAAATTATTAAGGGAGGGGAGATCTTTGTTTGTAGTTGCAGGGGAATTTTGTAATTACTGCATGAAGATACTTGAAACTTTTGCCACATTGAAAAGCACCAGATATTCTGAGAAAATCAATATGCCATATTCCTCTCTGAACCCAAAAGGAACACAGTTATTGAGGTCTGAAATAGCTTCCCCCCAAATCATAATTTCTGTACCATAGGGAATTGTGAGTTCTCTATGCGGCTAACAGCTAATCATACTGTACTTGGTGAATTATTTTCATTATGCAGAATAAACTTAGTCATTGCACATTACAAGGGATGCTGAAATCATTCCATTAAATAAGCAGTGTTAGGCAGGCTCTTCATTTTTAAGATCTATTACCAAATGGTTCATGAATATTAAGCGATCACTTGTTTTATTCTTTTTAAATTCAATTGCGGTTGGGGCAGAGGTGTAAAACAAAGGGAAGAAAATCTAAATGTCAGCAATGAACTAAGAATTGAGACCTTTCAAAATCTAGAATAATCTTAGGCCATTTAAAAAGTTTGGCACTTCTGTAAAGAAATTTGTTAGCATTAGTTAGTCGTTGATTTCCAGCCCTAGATAAGCCATTGTTGATATTTTATAACTGTACAGATTGCAAAGTCTTTGGCTTGCCAACTGGTGACCCAAAAGACTTTTAATTGTTGGTTGTGTTTCTAAATAAATCCTAATAATATGAAGGATTTCTTCCATTTGAAAATTACAAGCATCAAGACTAGCTATCAGTAAGGTTGTTGTAAAAATCAAAAGGAAAATACACATGAAATGTCTTGGGGACATACAAAAATAATACTGAATGAGAAGATATGGGCATATGAGATCCAATAGGTTTTTAAGGGGTCATTTTTAGTTACTGACTACTGAGTGTAGCTTGGACATCAATATTCTTTACAACAAAATTCCTTATAACAAAAGATGGTCTTCCTTTTGAAATAAAATTCCCAATTCTTAGCATAATGCTTGGTATATAGTAATCACTTAATAAATGCTTTCTATTCATTCACTAGACCCTTTCTATGGCATAGAGAAGGAGGCAGGGGGCTATCCATAAGTACTCTTCAGTCCTGGGCACAGTTGCCCAGCTTCTGCATCCTATCTGTTCCATGGAAAATCCAATAACTAAGATTTTGATCCTTGGTTTCCAGGTTGTTTCCTTCCTTTAGGACTCCATTCCCTGAATCTTCCAAGGTGCATTTGCTGAGTATCTGTTGTGTTTACTCTATGTTAAATACTTTGGTGGCACAGAAAGACTTAATACATGTTTCTTTCACTTAAAGAGTTTACAATTAGTAGACTGCCTTGATTTCTTCACATGAAAAGATAAGTAGTAATGCAAAATGCTGTGTCATAAGGGTCTAATATGGGACAGTGGTGATAATAAGGATCATAACTGTTCTTTTATTATTCCCTTTAATAGAGAAAAGGACCTTAAGGGTTTTGCCCCAAGAAGAGATTTCTGGTGCAAATGTCAAGATAATACAAGATTCTTCAACAGGTGCAAGAAAAGAGAGAATTGTCAGCAATCTTCTGGTTAAAAATAATAAATAAGACATAAATCAAGGCACTGTGTACTTTCCAATGGTCTTCATCGTCATTATGGTGGATGCCTTGGAAGGTCCAAATTCAGCAGGGGTGACCTATAGATGTGACTCTATTATTTGTGGATGGCATTGTATTGATTGCATCAAGTGCTTAGAATGGACAAGACTTTCTTAGTTATATGTAAGACATTCCAAAAGGGACTGGCCTAGAAATCCACATGGCAGAAAAGCAAGCAAAAAAAAAAAGTAGCAAAAAAGCCACTGAATGGCTCAAGACCATTTTGTATTGCTTAGATATTGGCACGAACACTCCATGAAAATTAGGTTGTTAAAGTGGATAGCAGAAAGTAATAACTCACATTTATGGAGCATTTTAAGGTTTCCAAAGAGCACTTATCCCAACAGCCTTCGAGGTGGATAGTGTTGGTAGTATTATGCCCACTTTATCAGTGACAAAAACTAAGATTGAAAAGTGAAGTGATTTGCCCAAGGTCACAGAAATAGTAATCAGAAAAACATGACAGCTGAGCATCAGCTGATAGCGACTGTAGATGTGGACTGGTCCACTGGGAAAGGAAGCAAAGGCATGTCTCTGTGAATTTTAATGGTTTATTTGGGAGAAAAACACATCTCTATGTCAGAAACAGGGCAGAAGTAGAGGGGAACGGTGGTTACTATGATCAGAGACCTGAGTTGGGGTCATATTGTTGCGGACTTGGACATGAACTTAATTTTGTTTGCCAAGCATCTTTAATAACTATCTTCTCAGAAGTAGAATACCAAGTATTAAGAGTACTTCAGAACTCAGGACAGCACCTGGCACATGGCTGGAGCTTAATAAATGCTTGTTGATTCATTGGTCTATACTCAGTGAAGAACTGTTCAAGGTATTTGAACAAGTGGTGTTTTATTATCACTGTTGTCAGTGTCTGCAAAAAATTCTACTTTGGCAATTCTTTGAAGTGTGTAGGTAACCTTGGATTCTTGAGAGCTTTGCCTAGGAAACTGAAGTTCTGTCAGGTTCTATCAAGTTAGATGGGAATTGAGACTATATGTCTATCATTGGGAACTCCATACTAAGTTTGGAGAGATGTATCCCTCCAATGTCTGCCTTGAGTTGATTTTTTTTTGGCAACAGTAATAGTAACAACGACCCATGAAACCATTTTCTGAGAGAGAGAGAGAGAGAGAGAGAGAGAGAGAGCACTTCATTACCCTTCATTACCTGAGAAAGTGAAAATTCATAAACCATTGAAGTAATATGTCAGTGTTGTCTAGGGATTGGTTGAAAGGAGGGGCAACTGGAATTAGGGAGACAAGCTCAAGACTGGGAAGACCAGCTGTCTTCATCCATTGTCTCTCTTGTGATATTTCTCTTTTAACAGTAACCAGGTAAAAAAAATTATCAGTTGTCTTAACATTTTCGTTTTGGGGTAGACTCATGGCCAGCCATATATTCTTACAACAAGGTACTTCAAATGCTATTAATTAAATTATTGTTGATCCTCCAGGAAAATGTAAGTTTTTCAAGAGCAAAGGCTTTGTCATTTATTTATCTTTATATCACTGGCCTTACCAGGGTATATTTGATTTAGTTAAATTTGATATGAATTCATCAAGTATCTACTATATTTCAGGCACTGTACTGGCTTCTAGGTTAGTCTGCCTGCCTCTCTGTTGTCTGAGTTACTAGCAATAGTAGCTAATTGTATGGCATTTTCAAGTTGGTAAAGTGCTTTGTAATGATTACATCTTTTGATCTTCATAACAACCCTCAGAAGTTGCATTTCATAGATGAAGAAATTGAAGCAGACAGAGTTATGGGATTTTCCACAGCTACTAAGTGTATGAGGCTGGATTTGAATTCATGTCTTCCTGACTCTAGGGGCAGCACTGTATCTCCTACATAAGTCATGATGCTATATAGCAGCCCTACTAGATACATTAATCTCTCCCTCTCCTTCTCTCTCTCCCTCTCCCTCCCCATCTCTCTCTCTCTTATCTATTTGTTTACTTATCTTTCTTTCATCTCTCTCATTTCTTAACACATGTGCCGATATATCTATATGTATGTATATATGTATGTGAGTGTGTATATTCTATTTTATAAAGAACACATACAATTTTGTCTTTATGTTGTAAAAGAAATATGAGAGTCAGTGTAGAATTTTGGATAAAGAACTACACTCAGAGTCTGGAAGACCTGGCTTCAAATCCTGTATTTGAGGCATACTGTCTCTATCTCATTGGACAAATTTTAGTTCTCTGTGCTTGAGGCAAATCTCTAAGACTATAAATTGCAGAAAAAGATGCTGACCTGAATTAGGAAGGGAAATTCTTTACAAGAAGCTCCCTAAACCAATAAAATCCCAGGTTTGGTCTCAGAAAACAAAAACCCCCACAATAATTATAAACATATTAGGCATTTAAATATTGCTTGATTTAGAGTGCTATAGTTAGTATGTGTTTTTTCTCTGTGGAGCCTGATTTAATTTTCTTTTCTCAGTAACTCAGTAAAGGTAGAAAATGGGGAAATATAAGTCCAAAGAGACTGAGTGAGCATCTCTTCAAGTCATATAACTAATGGCAGAGGCCAGACAGTCTCCTATAGCCCATACCTCACACATTAAGACTTTTCCCACTAGAAAGATTACATGATCACCCAGAAGAAAATCTTCAAAGCTGCCTTCAAGGCAAGATCCAATCTTTACAAGGAGCCTGGGATTGCATGGAAATATTTTGCAACACACTTAGAAACACAATTTTAAGAGACTTGGAGTATTTCCTGAAGTAATCTATCCACAGCAGAATAGATGTCTGTTTACTTGAGCATACTGGAAAAAAAATTGGAACCGGTTCCCACCTCCATTACCTGCATGACAATAAAGGAAGATAAATGCTAACAAAGAAACAGCTTTCATCGATCATCAGAGGAGTAAATGGTACCCTTCTCTGATCAGCTACTGATTTTCATCGTCTATCATCCATCTCACTAATGGTAGATTCCATGATGTTTCAGAGGCTCAGCTGAGATTGGTTGATGATTAGCAATAGTTGGGTCTCCCTTCAAGTTTTTGAAATTGTAAAAGGTCAAACAAGACTTTGACATTTTTTCCTGATGGTGATGGTGATGAAGTATCCAGTGTGGAAAGCCTATTCTGCTATAGAAAGTCAAGTTTCTTTATCTGCTTCTGTTCATTAATCTTAGACTTTGCCATGTTTCTTCGATCATAGGTATCACTTAATGTTGTGAGAAATTAAGGGGTCTGGGTAATTCTGGAAGTGTGATACCACACACACAATCTACCATGGGTCTGTCTTAAGGGATCTAGTAAAGTCATCACCTTATTCATCTTAAAATTTTATTTGCATTATTGGTTGACCAGAGTATGATCATGAGGTTTAGGTGACAAAGGCATCTAGTTAGTCCTTTTAAACTTTTATAGGTCTGTCATCTTTATCATGTGATTCTCCTTCCACTTGAGCAGGTTACAACCTATCTTTGATTTCTCGGTCTGACCAATTCCTATTGAAGAACTAAATTAAGAAAAGAAAAATTGAAAAATACAAACTTTCTTGATAGGAAAGAAATTGACAAAGTGCTCAAAGACAACCAGTATGAATTTAGTTATCAACTTATATTTTCAGAGACATTCTAGAAGATGAAAATAAAACCAAATAATTAAGGATGCACAGGATTATCAGAATAAACTTAGATGAAGTGAATGATTGCAATGAGATGAAGAGTCACCAAAAGAACATATTTAGCTATGCTGGAGACAAGCTGAAGTTAAAAAGAGGGATAGGTCCATAACTATAGGATGAGGTAGGAGACAGTAGTGAAATGAACAGAACATTTGGATATGTGATGGGATTTAGAGTCAGGGGATTTGATTTTCAAATCTTAGCCTTTGTCATTTGTTTCCTGGGTGACCCAGAAAAAGTCATTTAACTTCATGATCCCCAGTTCCTTTATCAGTAAAAGGAGGTGGCTAGATGGAATGAATTCCAGTGTCCTACCCAGGTCCTAGGACCTGCCTAGAGATCATTTTAGCTAACTATCCCAAATTCACTGTCCCAAAAGTTAGGGTGAATGTCAGGCTGTTCTTGGAGTTCTTCCTTTGTCATGACAAACTCTATGATGGTGTCATCATTTTCTCCCAAGGTTACTGTTATTTCTGCCCAGACATCTATTATTTCCTTGTTCTAAGGAAACACCATATGATTGAGCACTTCAGCAAATCCCTGTTTGTCCCCTAATATTCATTTTGTTTTTGATTTCTGGGTTCATAGGATCATAAACTAAGAGCTGGAGTGGACTTTAAATGCCATCAAGGCCAAGTCCTTGATATTACAGATGAGGAAACTACATTCAGAGTCATGCAGCTAGTGTTTGAGGCGAGATTCAAATTCAGGTTTTCCTGGAATTTGGGTTGAGTCAAAGGGTCACATTTGAGGACCTAGAGGACCACATGTGGCTTTAAGAATATAGGTCCCTGACCTCTGGGACAATACTAAGTTATTTTAATTGATATTTTAAACTAGAGAATTTGAACATATTTCTACAATAAAAGGATCTATTCTAAAAAGAGAAAAGGAAAGCAAGTGCCTTTCAGCATCAGGGAAACTCAGGACTAATTCTTATAAAGAAGACTAACTGCCATGCTCAGTACTGGCAAAAAAAGAGTTCAGTGAGTTCTATAGCCTTTAGTAGTATCTGCCTCACATCCCTGAAATCCTCCCCTCAAAAGGAGATCTAGTAATTTCTCAACTTATGTTTGGTCTCCTGTGACAATTTTAACTTTGCTCCTTAAACCACAAGAAGCTTTTTGACATTTTTGAACGTGTCAGACTCTTAAAGGATTGTATTGTTAAGGAAAAATGGGGAGAGGGAGCCAAGAATCCATGGAGATGGGATTTAACAAGGTGGTGGTTGTTTTTGCAAGGATAAGATTTTGCCCTGCATCCTGATTCTAAAATGAAGGTAAAACCCTAGGAAAACAGAGCCAAGACAACAGTGAAGGATTTGTAATTAGGAAGGCTTGGGGTGGAGTCTGCTGCCTACTAGGCATGTGACCGAGGCATTTTTTTTTTCATCTTTCAGAGCTCACTTTTCTTCTTATATAAAATGACGATAATAAAGCATCTAGCCTACCATGTTGTTGTCAGGAATCAAATGATATCCTCCTTTGAAAGTACTTTATAAACCTTAAAGTGTCATATTAGTAGAAGCTATTATAATCAATCATCTTAATTAAAATAGCATGAGAGGGTAGAGATTACTGAGTCCTTCATTTTACAGATGAGGGAACTGATTCCTAGAGAGAGAGAATAACTCTTCCAGCATCTCATTGGGACTAATGTTCAGAACCAGGATTTGACTCTCATCCCATATCAATGTCCTCCCATTTCCTTGTAAAGTTCACTGTGACGCTTATTTGAGAAAATGTGGCTTGTATTTTGTAGCTATAAAGTGTTATGAAAATGCCAGCTGTGAGTGTTGTTTTTAATGGACACATTTTAAGATGTAATGGAGATATCAAGATGGTCATAAGCATCAGCTGCAGCATCTTTCATTGCAAATATCCCCTTGTTACCTGAGCTTCCATGTAAGCCAGTCTGCAGCTAGCTGGTCAGAAATTAAATCAATCAAATCATATATTTATTAAAAATGTTCCAGGTACTGTAGTAAGGGATACCAAAAGAGGTAAAATACAGTCCTTTCCCTCAAGGGGCTTGCAGTCTACAGGGGAAACAGCATACAAACAAATACATACAAAGTGAGCTACTTAGAAAATAGTATGGAAGGCAATGGAATTAAGAGGAACTGGGGAAGACTTCCTGTAGAACATTGGATTTCAGTTGGGACGTAAACTTGGGAGTTCAGCAGGTACAGATGAGGAAGAGAACATTCCAGGCTTGGGGAATAACTAGAGAGAATGCCTGAAGCCAAGAGATGAGGTATCTAGTTTGGGGAGCAGCCAGGAGGACAGTGTCACTGAATGAAAGAGTGTGTGTAGGAGAGTAAGTAAGAGAAGACTGGAATAGTAGGAGGAGGCTAGAGTATGAATGACTTTGAATGCCAGGAATAACATTTTGTATTTACTCTTGGAGACAATAGGGAGCCACTGGAGTTTGAGTACGGATGGTAACATGATCATACATGTACTTTAGCAAAATCACTTTAGTGGCTAAATGGAGGCTGGACTGGAATGGGAAGAGACTTGATCTAAGAAGACCCACCAGCAACTATTGCAGTAGAACAGGCATGATGTCGTGAGGGACTTTACCAGCATGGGGACAGTGTCAGAGGAAAGAAGGGGTGTATTTGAGACATGTTGCAAAAGTAAAATAAACAGCCTTGGCAACAAATTCGATGTGCAAAGTGGGAGGGGAGAGGGAGGGAGGGAGGGAGAGAGAGAGAGAGAGAGAGAGATATCAAGGATGACTGTTAGGGTGACTCCTGAGGAACCAGGAAGGAGAAGTCTATCATTGGAAAATCTATTGTAATGCATTGTAGAGAAAATTGGAATTATAGTTAGGAAGGAAACCCCTTCTATAAGGGGTTTCATTGTTGAAACCCCTCCTCACATCTTTACAGGCTGTGTGATGCTGGACAAGTCAATTAGCCTCTCTCAACTTCCATTTTCTCCTCTGTAAAATGGGAATGACAATGTTTGCTGATCTCAAAAGGTTGTTGGAGAATCAAATAGATAAAGCTTGTAAAGCACTTTGAAAACTATAAAAGCACAGCATAGATAGAAGGCTGGATGGAAACCTTATAGAGCAAAAATTTCAGAAGCACCATGGAGACATTTGGATTGTTGGCTCATTATGAAACAAATTATCCTTTCATTTTGTTTTACTAATGGTAGAAGAATTAATCTTGTCTAAATGTTGGCAAAATCATGCATCAAATGCCCACACTTACTTATGTTAAATACTTAACCAATTTAATTTTTTTTTTGGGTGGTAACAGTTTTACGTAAAGCATGAAAGGATACCTTTCCAATTTTTCATTCTAACATATAAGAAAATGAAATGTTCCATTTAAAAAAATAATTAGGAAACATGATTTTTTCATTCTTGTTGCCGGCTATAGCAAAACCTCAATAACTGGCATCTTTTGAACCCTTCAGAATATCAAAGTTAGAGCCAAAAGGCAAATAGAGGAATGTAGATTCCACTTTCTGGTAAGATCTGGCAACATTTGGGGGATTGATGTTTTTGGTGCATGACATTGATAGCTTCTCCAAAGGACTGCACCACATTTGCATGCTGAGCTCCTTTCTCTCCTCTTCCTGCCTTTCTTTTTCCTTTTGGGAGCCAGGTGGGAAATCAAAACCTCATCTCATGAGATCTAACTCCCATTAAGCAACTAAGCCCGTATCTGTTTGTGGTTTCCACAATTGCAGTCCTATTGGAATTTGATTAAAAATGTCTGAGACAAAAGGAAAAGAACAAGTCTTGTTTATTCCAGAGGAGTCAACCTACATTAATAGAACTGAACAGACGATACAGATGAATTGATTTTCTAAAGAAGCATAAGCATGTTTGTGTCATTTATTGTGAAAATAACATAAAAATAAAACTCTTTACCTACTATTTTATTTTATTTTCTGTCAAGACAAATCTTTAAAATGTCATGCCTTTATTTTATGTTTTTGTAGGCAATCAGGGTTAAGTGACTTGCCCACAGTCATGCCTTTTCTTTAAGATAAAGAATAACCATTTACCTTGTAGGCATAGTATATTGCTATAGAATTACATGAGGCAAAGTTATCTATAATAGGAATGCTAACAGTAATATAAATTTCACATATATATGAATATATACATATAAATACACACACATATATTTTGTGAGAGGATGGTTTAGCCAGGGTCACATGGTCAGGCAATGTCACAGGCTGGACTTGAACTCATACCCCTTTGATTACAAGATTGTTTTCCTTTTACTCCAAACTGCTTTTTTTCTTTGAGTGAGAAGGTGGTGGTCAAGGTTTGTGAGTTCACTGGTACTGCAAACTCTGTATACCAATGCAGATATACCAGGACTGATCTTAAAGAGAGAAGGGAAGGAGGCAAGAGAATACTTGTATTCTCTTACTTGTAAGAATACTTGTATAGAATACTATGTAGCATCTATTATGTGTCAGACACTGGGCTAAGTGCTTTTTATAAATAGCATCTCATCGAATCCTCACAACAATCTCTCAAAATAGATGCCATTATTATTCCCATTTAATAGTTAAAGAAACTGAGGCACGCTGAGGTTAAGTGACTGGCCCAGAGTAATACAGTTAGAAAACATCTGAGGCTGAATTTTAACACGTTTTTGTTTTTTTTAACTCCAGATCCAGTTCCCTATCTATTGTGCCACCAGCTCCAGCTATCCAGTACTTGCCAGTAGCCAGGGTATTTAGTGTTCAAGTAAATTGACCAGGATCACACAGCAAATGTTAGAGGAAGGCCTTGAACAAAATGCTGATTAGGAGGCCGCTAATCCGGTTGTCTCTCTACATGAATTATGTCTGTCTGTCTATCTATCTATCTACATATATTTACATTTATAATAACATATAAAATTTTAAATACTAATAACATTTCTCTTTATATGTGTATATGTAAATGTATATATATATGCATATATGTATACACACATATGGCGAGACATACACAGAAGTCCATAATTAAAAAGGAATACTTCAAAGTACTTCAGTGACCTGTAATATTGAATGTAGCATGATAAAAGGTAGTAGAAACTTGCTCTTTGCTATAGATATATTTCTGAAATAAGGTGAACAGAAACTTATTTTCTGTTAATTGAATCATATTTTAAACTGCCTAAGGAGGCTTTGAGATTTAAGGGAAACTTGTGCGCTTATTTTTTTTTTTGCAACAAAAACAATCCTACAGTGAGATGAATCATTTATCTGTTTGTAGAACTTTATTTTTCCTATATTAGATTTTTATAAGGAGAAGTGAAATGAAGGTGTTTATTAGGATGCTTGAGAATAACATCCTGAGGTCTTAACAATGGTGTCAAGAGCTCATCTGAAGACTAAATTGGAGATACAGGGTCACAAACATCAATCAGTCGTTTAGCATTTATAAAGAAAGGCGAAAAACAGTCACTTCTCCAACATAAGGTCACTATGTACAATCAAGGCAGAGATAGGATCAATTAGAGGAAAGCAACAGAGGGAAGGCCTGAGTATTAAGGAAGATCAGGAAAAGTTTCTTGCAGAAGGCAGGATTTTAGAGGAGACAAAAGTTAGCGAAACTATGATATGGAGATAAAATAGCTCCATGCAGACTCCATTATTTTGGTTCTTTGGCATGGATTGTCAGTTTCTGGATGACAACTGGTTTGTCTTTTAAACTCCTTGCTTGGCAGCAAGGAGAAGGACCTGGTGGAGAACTAAGCCTCTTGACAAGAAAACACACTCTATAAACTGCCTTTTTGGGGCAAAACTCCCTCCATCTTAAAGTAGAATGGTTCGTGAATTCCTCCTGTGTTCAGAACCCTGTACTATGAGCTGGAGGAGATGCAGAGACCCTGCCCTTAAGAATTCTGGTCCTTAGTAAGATCAAGGAATTAGACCCAAACTCTTCCTGGTTCATATTGGTTTCACAGACTAGAAGCTGGCAGGACACACAGGGAATTCTATTTCTTTCATAGTAATTTCTTTTGATCTTTGAGGAAGACCCATCACTTCCCTGAAAAGAACTTTTGTATGGTGAACTTGCTTATATAGAAAAGAATAACACTTCAAGGTAGTGCCAAAAGAAAGCAATATTTAGTAAGACAATAACAATGATGCCTGCTGACAGTGAACAATGGGAAATGGAGAAAAGAACAGATATTGACAGAGATTATTACCATTGCCTAAGGAAGTTTAAAAACATAAAAATCAATCTCCATAAGGAGGGATAAAAAGACCAGAGAAACTACTTTAGAGGGAAGAAAAAATGCTAAACCATAAAAAGTAAACTTGTACTAGTATTGACTCATAAGACAGTGAGAAATAACAAAGAGAGAAAAGAAAAGAAAAAACCCTAGCTTGGTGAGAGACTCAATTAAGTGAAATCACTCTAAGAACATTTAATGAAAAAACTGGAAATAGGAAAATAATGAGATGGAATATTTAACATAAATATCAAGATTCTTATGGCAAAATATTTTTCAAACCAATGTTTATGGAGCTTTTTACATCTGAACTCTAATATTTTGGTTTGGCTGTCTTAAATGGAAACTAAAAATGGCACTAATGAAAACAAGAATAATAAAAAATATAAACAGAACAAAAAGACTATCTGGACTATGCCAAATTTATGAAGAAGAGCTCTATACAAGATGCAACCTATTTTTGAGTATATTGGGAAATTGGTTATTAAATTATCTAACAGAAGAGAGGTTGTCCAAGTAAAAAAAAATTATTTTTACAGAAAAAAGACATATCAAAGGATATCAACAAATTGTGGCCAGCTATGCTTACTTCCCCACCTCCATAATAATCTTATGATAATAACATACATGCACATACACATATACACACATGTGTTAAGAACCTCTTTGTGGAATAAACAAGATTTTTAATCTCTATAGTCACATGATTGACTCAAATTGCACAAAATATAAGATCCTTCTGTTAATTGCTAAACATTTGATTTGGTAATTAAGCTAAAAGAGTCTTAAAAGGTCTCTTGTAATGAGGTTCCAGAGGTCGTGGATAGATTGCCAGTCCTAGAGGCTAGATCTAAGTTTGAATCTAGCCTCAGACACTAGTAATGTGATCCTTGGTAAGAATTTAGCTTCTGTTTGCCTTGGATTCCTTAATTGTAAAATAGATATATTGATAGCACCTACCTTCCAACATTGTCATGAGAATCAAATGAGTTAATGTTTTTAAGCACTTTAAAGTGTCTGGCATAAAGTAGCTTTTTATAAATGCTTATTTCCTTTCTCTTTCCTTCTTCCTTCCTTCTTTTCTTTCTTCTTGCTTTCTTTTTTCCTTCTCTTTTTCTTTCTTTCCTTCTCACTTTCTTCTTTCAATTTTTGAGGGTGAGGAGCTTCATATAATCATTTTCTGTCTAATAAAAAAATCAAATCACCCCAAGAAGATAGAGCAAAAGAGCAAGAAATAGCAAAGAGAAATGAGATAAAGATTCCTAATGGCAATATTCTTCAGACATAGTCACTTTTCTCTGTCCCCTGTTTAGAGAACCAGATTGTTAAGGCTGTTGAAGGCCTTGAGAAACAATATCATGAGCATGATTTCTCAGACTGGAAGAATAAAATTAATGAGTTGCCAGATCCAACCCAGCATGAAGGGACACTAGTCAATAAGATAGCTCTGAATATAGTTCACTTTCACTGTTCCTCTCCCCATATTTTTCACACTCATTTTTATGTGTTTAACAAAATAAAAAATATAACACAACATAGATAATGTGAATTTTTGATTTTCTAAGTCAATACATGACCTGAAGGAGTCTGTTTGTATTTGAGTTTGACACCACTAGTGTAGAGCTTAGCCTTGGCATCAAGGAGTGCTAGTTTCAAATCCTGCTTCCGTCACATACTGACTTGTGTGACCATGAGGAAATTGCTTACCTGCTCGGTACACTCTACAAAATGCAGTGGTTGAGGGGACTTCTACACTGGAGTTAGTTGCCCATGAGAATCAAATCTTAGGGAAGAAACAGAACAAAGGATGTATCATATGTTTTATTCAGGTATATGATCTTGTTTCTTGTGTTTTATAACAGTCACTGTCAATTTTTTAGGCAAGCTAAACTTTGTTCTCAGCTATTAACAATTTTCATTTTATTATCAGAGTTTTATACATGATGGGGAAAGATGATGAAGTGTGGTAGTAGGAATACCATTGCATCTGTAGCTTTAGCACAGAGTTAAAATGCTCTTTCTAGTGATTACTAGTTGTATGATTTTGAAGGGTACCTTGATGTTGTAGGGTATTTTCTTATCTATAAAGAAAGTGGATTGTAATTCCTTTCAGATCGAGCTCTATGGCCCTATTATCTCTAGCAGCTTCCTAAGGCAGAGAGTTTAAAGGATTTTGTTTGTCCTTTTTTGTCTTTCTGAATTTTCCCCAAAGAATTATGTTGATCACATTTCAGCAAGTCGTTGCTCAGATTTGATCATTTCACTTATATGACTCTCTCTTGAAACAAGTATATTTTTAAGAGAATATTTCCATATATATCAAAAAGCTAATTCATGGATACAACAAGTTTCCTCCTCCCAAGGGAAGATTTAAAAAAGTTATTTTAAGTAAATTTTATTTTTCTTTTTGAAAACAGAAATTAATTAGTGATGGGCATCTGCACTGTGACAGGAAATATCTTGCATTCTGAAGGTAATTGCACAGTTTGAGCTTCCTTGGGTAAATGGAAAGTTCCACTTCCATCTCTTGACTACTGGTTGCTGTTGGCCAACATTGTTGATTAAGCTCCTTACTCCCTGTAATGTGCTTGTTTCACCAGGGGGATCGCTCTGGATTTCCTGGCTGCAGATAAATTTTCCCATGGTCATTAGTTAAGACATGGATGTTATGTTGCTTCATAGGAAGTTAGCATCATCCAGGATCCCTGAGTCTCATCTGTAGCAGTGAAATATCAAAATTAAGACAACTGAAGACTTCTTTCAAAACCAACCCAAGGGAATCAGATATACTAAGGGAAAATGATATTCTCTAAAACCAAACCAAACATTTCTTGGCCAGATTGGTAGGGAAACTATGTTTCTCTCTGTCTTCAGTTGCACTGAGTGGTCATTCATGTGTGAGAAAATCAATTTGAAAGCTAACTGAAATCTCTGGTCCATCATTCCCAGTGTGTATCTTCTACATCGGTGAGACTTTCAAATTTATTCCATCATGCATGGATGACTGGGCTCTCCAAATAAAGTTGGCAAGCCACAGTCTGTTGGTGTGTATGTGAAACTCACTTCCCCGAGAAAACAGCTGGTTTTGCAGTGAACTTCATAGCTATTTCTAGATGTTTGTTTTTCAGGGCTACCATCTTCCCTTACTGTTCATTCTTGGTTATGTTTATGGTGCTTATCCAGTATTTTCTGCTTTCTTGTGAAAAACGCGCTATTGATTAGATTTAGCAAAAGGTGCAGAAAAGTGATGTACAGATAGACTCATGTACATGATGATATTCAGAGCTATGATTTCCTCAACTTCAAGGTAGGAACTCCTTCCGCCAAGGCAAATCTCAACTCATCCATGATTTACTTAGTAGGTAAGTCCTAAGGTATTGCCCAGAGGCATTTTGGGGTTAAGTGACTTGGCCAGGGTCACATAGCTAATATGTGCTAGAGGCAGAATTTAAAATCTGTCTTCCTAACTCCAAGCCCAACCATCTAATCTGTTATACTCCATTGCTTAAGAACATGGTAATAACTTTCAAAATGCCTTCTAGAAAGGTGTCTCTCTCCCTGTCCCCAAAATCTTTTGCCCTGATCCCCCTGTTTGAACTTTTGCATCTTTTATCTTTTCTTTTTTAAAATTGAAGTAATATTCAGTTGTCTTGATCTGTGCTACACTAGGATTTAAAACTGAAATCATCAAGTCCCTTCCCTACATTTTATGGCTGAAGAAGGTGAAAATTAGAAAAGTAAAGGGCCTTGACTGAGGTCATGTGAATAGTGATGGTGGCAACCAGAAACCTTTCATGTTATTATAAAAGATGAATTCTCTTTGAGACCATTTTGTCTAACCACACATCTGCAATCCTTTTTGTTCTCTCCATTAATTGTGTTTAATTTAAAAACCTGATATAATGTGTGGATTTTTTTGATATCTGTTCAGTGAGGCAGATGGTAATTCATATTATTTCTCCTTATTAGTTTTACCTTTTCTAACAGATAGGCTTCAAATGGAAAAGTAGTATGTGAAGCACCACAAAATTAACTTTTAGGGCACCTAGCATAATAGCAGATGCACATTGACCTCCAACGATTTCTTGGGTAATGAACATTAGTTTATTTATCATATCTCTTGTCTTTTGTAACTATTGAACCTGCCAATTATCCCTAACTCCTGGATGCTCTCTGCTCCTTTGGTCTCAGTGACTATATATGTATAGGTATATGTGTATATTCAATACATACGTACACATATATGTTATGTGTATATTTCTCCTACCCGTCTGATTGCTTGTTCTCAGTTACCTACGCTGGATCATTATCTTTTTGTCAGTTACTGTGGGACTCTTTCCCCTCCCCCCACACTTCCCCATCCAGGGCTCTTTTGTCTTTTCTTTGATTTTTCAAGTCTCATACATATTATTTCTCACATTCCCTTACTCAAAAGTATTAATTGCTTCCCAATTGCCTCTAAGATGAAACACAAATTCCTCAACTTACCACATTATAGCTCACAATTAATTGCATTTCCAATTTTATTCCATATTACGCCTTTTCACATACTTCATCATAGTCAAACTAGCTTGGTAATTGTTCTCCATGTACAACATTCCATCTCTGGAATACCCGTGTTTGTGCAAATGGTCTCCCCTCTTAGGAAGGCATTTAGGGTAACTCTAACCCTCACTTCCCTCACTCATAAGATACATAACTTTCTTCAAAACACGGCAAAAATCATAACATTAGAGGATTGCAATGGAAGACACTTTCTGACTCCTGTTAGAGATGTGGTGGGCTCTAATTATGGAATTCTCTGCACCTTTCCAGATACACATATGCAGTGGCATGAAAGTCCACAGGGTGTGGACCTGGTGTGCCAGCACACTCAGGGACAATTTTCCTATCAGTCTTCCTCTTTTCAGAGGCCAATGAAAATGTTCTTAAGTTCAGAATAAAATAAAATTTAAAAAAAAATAAAAATTAAAAAAAAGCAAATGTTCCCCTTGGTTGTGTCAACATACCTGGCCCACATTCCATGCATTCTTATATCCAATGTGTTGACTGGTTTTTACTTAATTTCGCTTTGTTATATGGGGACATCCCATTGAAATTTAGGGACTGAGGAACAGTGATGTAAATAGAACACAGATATTAACCATGTGACCTTGGCAAGTCAACCTTACTGCATTACATCAGCAAAAAAATGAAAGAATTGGAAGAGACTATTTCTGAGGGCCCTCCCAGCTCTGGACCTATGATAATATGGTCCTCTGAAAACAGTAAGACAGGAATTAACCAAAATCAACTGAAGAGCCTAAATCAGGGGCCACGTAGGACCTTTCCAAATCTCACCTGTGATTAGTGATCTATATCACTTCAAATTACTTTCTGTGTCTTTTGTACAGTCTTGGTATTTATCTGCGTCATATTAAAATACTTCAAGAGATTATAAGCTTTTTGAGGTCAGGAACTGTCTGATTCTTGTATCTTTATTTCCAATGTGTCTCACTCATGATATGCGCTTGATATAATCTTGGCAAATTGAGTTGAAATGAATTTGTGACAATGAGAAAAATGGTGAATTTCCCAACTGGAAATTGGCAGACCTAATCACCTTCTGCCATTGTAAAATTATTACTTGGATTCTGTCTGTTGTACTAAAGCGGGGGAAAAACATAAGCTTTCATCGCACTGAAATTACATCTTAATAAATTCAGTATAGTGCCTCAGATGTTTTGAGTGCTTGAAAAATATAGATCCATTTACCAAAATAACAAGAGAAAGCAAGTTCATGCTGGGACAACAGACTTTGTGATGAAAGATAATCCAGTTGGCACAGACTGGTAGGAGAGTTAGTCATTAATTCTGCACTAAATTGATCTTCAGAAATTGGTTCTGGGTTACCATTTAAAATGCCTTAGACCTAAACTCATCTTTTTAGTTTAAAAATGAGCTTCTGATATACTGACTAAGCTGTTACCATAAATTTAAGAAAGGTCTGTCCTCGCTGAAGGGCAAGTACTGCTTTTCATTTTTGTCTTTACAATCCAGAACCCAGCACAGTTCCTGGCACAGAGGAATAAAAATAGGTAACATGTAAGCATGTTAAGGTTTGTAAAGGGTTTTCTGTATATTATCTCATTGTCCCTGTTCAGTCATTTTTCAGTTGTCTCTGACTCTTCATGACCCCATTTGGGGTTTTCCTAGCAGATACTGAAGTGGTTTGCCATTTCCTACTTGAGCTCATTTTTACAGATGAGGAAATTGAGGCAGACAGGGTGAAGTAACTTGCCCAGGTTAATATAGCTCATAAGTGTCTGCGGTCAGATTTGAACCAAGGAGGATGTCTTCCTAACTTTAGGCCAGACATTCTACCCATTGCACCATCTGGCTGTTCCCAAGTTATCTTATAGTGTATGTTTAATGAATGTCTGCTGAATCTAACTGATTTGAACTGTTAGACCAGATAAGAGAAGACTGGTGGGGTTTGGGGGGAGGCAGAATATGATAACTATCCTCAAATATTTGAAGATATGTCATGTAGAGAAGAGATTAGATTTGTTCTGTTTGGCTTTAGAAGGCAGATCCAGGAACATTGAGGGGAAGTTGTATGGAGAAAATATAAACTTGCTGTAAGCAAGAAACTTCCTAACAGTTCAAACCATCTTAAAGCTGAATTGGTTAACTTGGGGGGAATAGGGATTGCCCCTTAAACAAAAAGCCAAATGACCATTTGCTGGAAATATGGTAAAGGAGATTGTTTTTCAGGTACTGAAACTAGATGGTTGAACTAGATAGTCCCTGAGTTACAATTTGAAGTATGTGATTCTGTGAATTTAACTTACATAAAGAAAATATAGGAGCTGTAGGGCCCAGGTATGCCTCTTTCCTAAAGTGACAAGAAATCCATCACTAAGCTGAAAAGAGAGCTTCTGGCTCTGGCCCAGGGGCCACTGGGCAGGCAAATCAGCCTTCTGCTTAAGTAGCCTTGTCAAAATGTTGCATGGAGGTCAACTCTGATGAATGGTTCTCTGGAAGTATCAACCAGGAAATAGAATTCTATTGATAAACATTTTTCTAACAAGTGGCATCATATGGAGTGCCAGCCATATACAGTTTCCTGAAAACATTTACATTTTCTCCCTTGATTTTAAATTACATTTTCCCCCCACCCCAAAGAACAGCAAGAGACAATGTGAAAGTAGCATTATGACTCCTGACATATGTGAGAAATAACAAGGCAAGCGTAGAAGGAACTCAAACTCTTCAATTTCACCATCACTCCAAAGCAATGAAAGAATTTTTTCCTCTCACAAAGCACAGGCTGTCATATTCTCATTTTCTTAATTTTTTATTTTATTTTTTTAAAAAGTGCCACCTTTTCCTTCTAGGTTATTTTTATTCATTCTTCAGTATTTCGTTCAGAGCAAGCCAAATGTTATTTCACCCTTTCAGGAGGGGGAAGTGACACCCTGAATTGTGTGCAGGGAGAAGCTGATAATGTACCATTTTCTCCCCAGTGTCAGCTGATGCAGGGGCTTTGAAATATACACAGCAAATCATCTGCAAAATACCATAGAAGAAACTTGCAAGTTACACTCCAGAAAGGCAGTGTTTGTCATTTATAATAGAGCTGGTGTCTGGGGGCCACTGGCACAGGCATTTGACTTTGAATCATTTAATGGACTTCTCTCCACTCACACAGCCATCCTCTTTAGTGCGGGCTCATCACCTCATACCTGGACTATTGAGGGTACACCTTAATCAGTCTCTTGACCTCAGAGTTCTCCCTGCTCCCTAATGCCACACAGTCACCAAAGGGATTTTCCTTGAGTGTTGGTCTTTTGGGGTCACTGGCATGCTCAAGAAGCCCAGGTAACCTTCATTTCTTCTAAGATAACACACACCCTCTTCAGCTCGGTACTTATGGTCTTCCACACTCAGGTTCTAGCCTCCCTTTCCATACACATCGCACTGATCTGCCTCATGCACCATGGTCATTTTTATTCCAGAGAAACTCTCATACTTGTTATTCTCTGAACTAGATCTCCCATTTCTTTACTCTCATTTTGCAAAGGTATCCCCTGCCTCTCTTCACCTTTGTCTCTGAGAATACGTACCTTCCTTCAAGGATCCAGTCAGGTACCAGGGGGCAGCTAGGTGGTGCAGTGGATAGAGCACCAGTGCAGGAGTCAGGAGGACCTGAGTTCAAATCTCACCTCAGACACTTGACACTCATTAGCCTAATTGACTCATCCTGGGTCATCTCCAAGTCATCCTGATCACTGGATCTAGTCACCGGATTCAGATGGCTCTGGAGGAGAAGTGAGGCTGGTGACCTGCACAGCCCTCCCTCACTTAAAACAAAGTCAAGTGCTAGTCATGTCATTATTTCTCTGGCATGGTCTTCTTTGGTGATGAAGGACAAACACACATACATACACTCACATACACACACACACACACACACACACACAGAGGTACCAGAACCTTGGAAAACCTTTCCTAATGAAACTACTACTACTACTACTACTACTACTACTACTGTTTACAGAATTTTTTAACTTATATGTGAACTCATTTGATCCTCACAAAAATCCTATAGGGTAGGTGCTATTATTATCTTCAATTCACAGAGAAGGAAACTGAGGCAGAATGGTAAAGGGACTTTTCTGGGGTCATATAACTAGGGAGTGACTGAGTCAGGATTCAAACTCAGGCTTTCCCAACTCTAAGTCCTGTACTTCATCCATTTTCCTGATCTCCCTACTCAATAGTGTTCTCTTTTTCCTCATGTTGGCTAGAATTTAGTTATTAAAACACTGAATATTCCTAGTAAAACATTGGAGAACAGAGCGTGAGGGCATTAATTTTCCCTTTATTTTGTCCCCAATATCTTAAACATAGTAGTCTCTCAATAAATGCTTTTTTGATTAGAAGCTACTTAGATGATCCTGAAAAAGGTAGGTCTTCCCTCTTCTCCCTCATGCCCCTACTGTTCCTATGTTCCTCTGTATCCCCTTCACTGGGATAGAGTCAGGAACACCTGAGTTCACATTTGCCCCTGGACACTAGTTGTTTGACTTTGGACAAGTCTCTTAACTTCTATTTGCCTCAGTTTCCTCATCTGTAAAACTATGATAATAGTAGCACCTGTCCTAAAGAGCTGCTGTGAGGATCAGATGAGATACTATTTGTACAGAAGTACTTAGCACAGTGAGTGGCTTAGAGACTCAGAGACTTACTGAGAGCAGTAGTGACAAACTCAAATAGATTCAGGGGCCACAAATTGTATGTCAGGGCCTCTGTGGGCCCCAAATTCAATTGCAAACCACATATTTATACTTCTTTTTAAATTAACATATCAACACATTAAAATCAGATAAGAACTACATTTTGATCTGGTTCAGTCCATACTCAAGAGTGTTGTGAACCATGCGTGATCTCCTTCTCTGGTCTAGAACACTGAGAATTTAAGTAACTTGCCCAGGGTCACACAGTCTCCACACATCATACATAAGATTTTTCTGGCTTTGAGATTGGCTCTCTATCTTTATACCATATTGGCTCTTAAATGCAGAAATAGGACAGTTGAAACAAAAGACCATGTCTGTCTTGCTTTGGAAGAAGATTCCTAACCAGGACTGTTTTCATTTTAATACTGCATTTTGAATATATGCAAATATCATTTGTGCTCTGGATGAAGTCAATGGTGCTGTGTGTGTCTGGAGTCTGAAATAAAATGAAGACAGAAGGGTCAACTTGGATGGCAGAGAAATGAGGAGTTGCCATGACAACTTCTTTGTCACATGACAAATGTGGGGAGGGTCGCCATGCCCCTTCTGGGAGGCCACTTAAGCTTTTCTGTATCTCAGTATCAAACAGCAAATTCTTTAATGTGTTCAGTTTTGTGGAGGTTTGGGGGCTATTAACGAGTTGGGTGTCATAGATGCTGCCATACGTTGCACTCACTATGCTGTAATTTCGTTCAGTAACTTCCATTTCCAGGATCAGTTGATTTCCAGTATTTACTTGATGATTGTTCTTTGGAGGGGGCTTATTTGCTTTATATAATTGTGTCTCCTTGGTTGCCTTGGAAACATAATACGCATTTTAAATTTAGAAACTCATTTATTTTCTGTCACTTTGCGTTCTACTGTTAAGGAGACAAGCTGTTTTCTGTTAAATAAAAAAAATAAAAAAGGATTCATTATAATGGATGAATTGTCAGGCACTGCTCTTTGTCTCACTGAAAGCTGGAGGTGAAGGGAGAAGGCAATAGGGCTAGAAATTGAAAAACTTTTATATATATATATATATATCTGTGGGTGGGATTGAGGCAGAAAACGTAAATACAGGGAATCTAATTCCAACAGAATTGGAAAGTTGTCAATAACATCTTTCTAATCATGAGGTTCAAGGTGGGCATGCAGAATGAGAATAGGTCAAGTCTCAAGGGGTGTTCAGATTGACTTCCTCCAAGAATGAGGAGATTCCTTCTCAATTTCCTCCCCTTTTTTCTTTACCCCCCAGCTCATGAATTCCGATCATTGTAATAAGAAACCTTGGATTCCACAGGAATTATGATGAAGCATACCACCCCACTTCCCTTCCCCCCCAACCCCAGCTCCAGGTAGAGAGGTGGTGAACTATGGGTGTGCAATGAAGGATACACAGTCAGGTATGGTCAGTGTGCCGGTTATTTTTTTAAATTTTCTTTTACTTCTTTGTCACAAGGGAGATATCAGTTGCTAGGCAGGAGATTATTGGGGAGGGGCAACAATATAAATGTTAACAAACAAAGAAAGAAACCCCAAAGGAACAAAGGCAAATCAATAGAAACCATTTTGAAACTTAGTAGACAACCCTAGAAAACAAAGTCCTAATCAATCAATCACTAATAAGTATTTATTGTCCACTGTATGATAGGAAGACGCTGAGAATAGAAAGGCAATAATGAAACATTTCATGCTCTCAGAGAGAGTGCATTATATCAGTGAAGCAGGGATGGTGTAGAAGGCATCTCAAAAAGAACCATTTTCTTTGTCTATGGCTTGGCTTCATCATGGCACATCTTCTCTGCCATCATGCAAGCCCTAAAGCAAACCATTCACTTCAGTCAATTGCAGACTGAGCCTATCTCCAGGAGGGGGAGGGCCTTACCAAAGGTAAGGTTGTTACCAAAGGTAACTCTACATAAGGTTGGAAGGTTGAGAGGTTCACACTGTAGAAATCATTCAGTTTGTGGCTTCAATCCTAGAATGTGAGAACTGGAAGAGATTTTAGATGAGCTGGTTTAACCTCATCTTTGTTCCCCTATAGTTTAGGGTAAAGAGCTCTAGATTTGGAGATAGAGGACCTGGGTTCATATCTTCCTTCTGGTCCCTTAGTTCCATGTGACTTTGGCCAAGTCATTTCATTTCTCTTGGTGTCAGTTTCATTATTACACAAAATGAACAGGTTGGAGTTTGGGACTTTTCAACTCTAATTTAATTAATAAGCATACACACACACACACAGAGGGGGAAACTGAGACCCAGAAAAAATGACATACAAAAAAGTAACAGAGCTAATTAAATACAGAATCAGGAGGAGAATCCAAGTCTTTTGGCTCCAAGTTTGGTGCTCTTTCCATAGAAAAGTATTCCCTATTAACCGTTTTTGATTACTTGCATGTGATTTGATGGACTGAACGAGACTACTCATAAATGGGGCCTGGTGTCCTCAAATAATCACCATATCTTTTGGCAGCCTTCAGTTTTATGAGAAGTAATACACTGGAATATATTAGAAGAAGCTGGTTCAGCAGAGAGTCGTGATTGATTTGCTCAAAGTGATTTGGTGCCTTTCATGCATTCCCATTGAACGTCGTGTTAGGATGGCTAGACTCCTGAAGAGAAAGTTGTCCCAGTGGGGATCTTGCTACTTAGCACAAGGCCGGGTTCATAGCAGGCACTTAATAAATTCTTGTCAAGAGATTGATTGGAGGATGGTGTCAGCAGTGGACTTTATGTAGCTCTGTCATCTTAGAAGCAATCCAACTTCTCATCCTCGGGAGACTGGTGATCAATAAAAGATTGTGGGAAGAAATACAGAATTCCTCTTCTGTTTTGGTCCAGTGGTGATTCTGGATCTGGGTTCAAAATCTGTCCTGGCCCTTATGTGACTGTCACTTGATGTCTCTCTACCTCAGTTCACTCATGTGTAAAACAAAGGACTTGTTTAGGTGACTTGTCAACCTAAATCTATAATCACATGAATACTTGGTCTATTCTTTTGTTATAAGCAATATATTGGAGCACTGGGTGTCACTCTTATTCTTCAAAATGAAGAGGAACAGGATTCTAGACTAGGCTGTCGGTAACTGAAAATAGGAGAGGGATTGCACTGGGAGAGCTGTAGCTTTTAATGAAATATCTCATACCAAGCTGTTGTGACAATTTCAGATGGATGGCAGAAAGTAGAAAAACACATTTTAATCAATTTCTAATGGGAATACTTCAAAGTAAGAGTCATTTTTGGAGGGAACTGGAGAATTCTCTTTTATCTTGTCATTTGTTTTGGTGACCCTAGGTTACAGGATTCAATAAATGAAGATGCTGTTTATCACTGTATCGTTCATGGGGAGACAAAGAAACATAATTTTTCTATTATGTAATGTGCTGGACCTGATCCTTTTTGGGGTTCCATAGAAATAAAGGGGCATGGGTAGAACAGAAAATGAGTGTAAAATATTGATGTTGCTTTTAAAAAAGATCTGAGAGATTTCATTTTAAAAGATAAAATGACAGCTTAGTAACAACCCTCAAATGATTCAGGAAAGTGGGTTAAAAAAAAGGGCTTAATGACACAGTACAGAAAGAATGAGTGAGGAGGTCACCACTGAAAGACTCATTTTCTTCTGACCTGCTAGTCCGAGTAAGACTTTTCTCATATTTATTTCAATTCATTTCACATGATTATCTTTCTGGCTCACCTGCAATGGCATTGGATGTCTATGGCTTTATAAAAATTCCTTTTTTCAAGTACAGATCATGAGACACTTTCTCATTTTTTGCCACATGGTTGCTGAGTGACTTACAGCTGTGTGCTATAGTCAATTACAAGTGATTAAACCCATTTAAGACCCAATCCTTTATCTTTCCTGAGTAGGAATTACTGCTGGAGAGAATTAGTTCCCCACAGAGGTGATCATTTGCTGCATATTATTCTTTACTTCCCAATAGGCTGTCTCTGTGCCTTTGTCCAGAATGTCTTCCATACCTGGGATGCTCTTCCTCATTTCCACCTCTGAAAATGCCTCATTGTCTTCAAAACACAGCTCAGCCACTACCTTCTACACTATGTCTTTCCATTTGGCTCTACCTTATAACATTTGCTCTAAGCTACTTAGAATACTTAGTAACCCAGTTAGCTCTTAAAGACTCTAAATAGCAGATAAGAATTGAAAAAGAAAAAAACAACTGATGAAGGGAGTTTCTTCATTGAAAATTCTATATCCCAATGAAGAAATAGCTCTGGTTTTAATTTTACTTTGCACACATAGCATCCCTCTAGTCTAAGCTGTTCAATAACAGAGACTGTTCCTTTTATTTTCTTTGCATTCTCAGCATCTATCAAAGTGACTGGCATATGGTAGATGTTGAGTGGAATTGAATGAATTATGTTAATCTAGTGAGAGAACTGCTAAAACATGCTTTCTGATGATTATTAAGTAAATTATATTATATAAGTAAAATAGTGTATGGGGTGAGGAGAGTGAGGCCAGTGATTTAGTACTGATATCAAGATGCCTGAATTGAGCACTTTGGTCTCTCAATATCAGAGAGAATGAATGTCTCATGGGTTATGCTTGGAAAACAAAGCTATAAAATATTTCAGGTCTTTTCCACCTTGCTCCAGCAGGCTCCTGTCCTGAGAAGATCCCTCTGCTCTGGCAGTCCCCTCTGAGTGCTGTGTTCCTCCTGAAGCCTCCATTTGGAGGAAATGCCCAAGGCAGCTGTGTTCACTCATCTATTGCTCTCTCCACTCCACTCTTTAAACTTCTTCACTAGGTTCCTTTGTGGGGGCTTTCTGAGTCCCTTTTTATGCATTATCTTCCTTTATTAGAATGTAATCTTCTTGAGGGCAGGGACCATCTTTATTTCTTTTTTGTAGTCAGTCTTACTATCTGTATTTGTAGTCAGTCTTAGTACAATTCCTGGCACATGGTAAGTGCTGAATAAATGCTTGGTGTCTTTACTTGACTTAAGTTATAACAAAATTAAGGAGGTGATCTTTATCAATTCACAATTTTTGATTTTGTTGAAGTCTTTTATTTTTGCTTAGGATTAGGACTCATATTTCAACCAATATTGTTCATTGTTCAGTCATTTTCTGTTGAGTCTAACGCTTTGTGACCTCACTGGGGATTGTCTTGGCAAAGACTCTGGAGTGGCTTGCCATTTCGTTCTTCAGTTCTTTTTACAGATGAGGAAACTGAGACAAACAGGTTAAGTGACTTGCCCAGGATCATATAGCAAGGAAGTGTCTGGGGCCAGATTTGAACTGAGGAAGATGAGCCTTCCAGCCTCCAGGTCACTCTATTCACTGTGATACCTAGCTGCCCATGTTTCAATCAATAAATGCTCACCAAATACCTACAACATACATAGTAGTATATGACCCTTGGCATTAAGGGATACCCTTAAGTAAGTTTGATTCTTCAACCCTTGGAGCCTAAATCCCAGTTTATAAACTAAGAGTAAACCTATGTTTCCCAAAATAGCTTCCAGTACTTTTACTACAAAATATTACTTCTGTTACAAAATACTATTACAGATATCTGCTACAAAAGTACTACTATGAAATCTCATCTAGTATTCCTCATCCTTCCAGGAAAACTGGACTGATTATGGACATTCTTCAAATTTATGATGTATTTTCCTAGTCTCTGTAGTTTTGAATGAATCTATAATTAATCAGGTACTGTGCTAAGTGTTGTGGATGCAAATACAAAGAATGAAATACTCCCTGATCATAAGGCAAATAAATTCAAATGGAGGAGATGAGAAGTATATACAGAATATACAAATATTGAATGTAAAATTAACAAATACAAATATATAGAAAGTAGTTAAATGCAAAGTAGTTTGTGAAGGAGATTACTGGTAGTTGCATGTATTCAGGAAAGGCTTCATGCAGAAGTTTATGCCTGAACTGCATCTTAAAGGTAGAGTGAGATTTTAAGGATAGAGATAAGGAGGAAATACCTTCCAGGTATGAGGGAGAGATAGGATAAAAGCATGGATGTGGGAGAGTAAATGTCTTATGTGAGAATCACAAATTTAAATCTGGAAGGGACCTTAGAGTTCATTAATATAACTTCCTGATTTTAGGAATAAGGAAAGAGATTAAGAGAGTTTAAGTGACTTGCTCAAGGACTTCCAGGCAGTAAGAGTTAGGGTAGAGATTCAAACCATGGTTCTGTGATTACAAATCCAATGTCTTTCATCACATCATGCTTCCTCTCACTTTTGTTCATGCTGTTTTCTTTACTTCAAATGCTGAAGACATCATGGTACAAGAAGCCTTTCCTTTTCATCTTTGTTCCTTCCCTCTGGGACACCCCCAGTCTATCCTCTATGTTTATATATTGTTGGTACATAATTGTTTGGGTGTTGCCTTCCTAATTAGACTGGGTTTCTTGAGAGCAGGGCTATTATATTTTGCCCCTTGTTGGGGTATTTCCAGTGCTTTGTGTAGTACCTGGCATACAGTAGGTGTTTAATAAATGCCAAGTTGGTTGGCTGACAGTCAAGATTTGAAGTCAGAAGAACTTGGGACCTGCCATGGTCCTTCTCATCCTCTAAGGTCTGACTCCAATGCTGTTCCTCTCTGAAACATCCTGGATGCTCAGCCAGTAATTGTCTCCCCTTTTCCTGAACCCCTATAGCTCTCCATTCATAGTTCTTGGAAGCAATCTTTGAAGATTACCTAATATTGTGGTTATTTGGGCATATGTCATATCTCTTGCATTAGACTATACCCTCTCTGAGGGCAGAGTCCTTTCGCATTCAGCCTCTCACAGCCCATCCCTTAACTAAGAAGGAAGCTGTGTGAATGGAAAGAAGGGGATGCATGTGGAGGAAGAATGGACAAGATTTGTTTACTGTCAGTTTCTTCAACTATAACAGAGAAATTGAAAAGTACCTGCCCTTTGGAGTTCATTTTTGTACCTGACTCAACAGCATTTAATCTCTTCGGTGACACTGGACTCCTAGCTGTCCAAAGAACAAAAAACTCCATGTCTCAGCTCTGGGTGTTTTCTTTGGACATCACACCTGGAGGCTCTTCCTCCTCTGCTTAGACTGCTAACCTTTTTCAGGAAACCTATCTTAATCCCTCTTAATTCTAATGCCTTCCTTCTGTTAATTATTTCCTACTTATCCTGTATGTTTTGAATAGATTTGTTTTCATATTACCTCCCTCCCCCCCATTAGATCATAAGCCCCTTGAGGATAGAAACTGTCCTTTGCCTTTTTGTATCCTCAGTGCTTAACACATTGCCTGGCCTATATGAAGGGCTTGATCAATGTTTATTGATTCATTGAAATGATTCATTTAGAAATCTTAAGATCCTCTATAGATCAGGGTTATTATTTTTGTGGTCTTATTACAAATCAAATTCCCTGGCATGTTTCATGGTCCTATGCCAACTGGCTGTCTGGTAGAATGAAAATATGCCTAGCTCCGGAGTCACAGGACCTGAATTCAAATCCCACTTCTGATGCTTCCTATGTGACCTCGGGCAAGTTGCCTAACCCCTCTGAGCCTCCACTTACTCATCTGTGAAATAAAGGGATTGGATTGAGAATTCAACGGTCCTTTCCATTTTCTCAGTCTATGATCTTACATCTCCCAGATTTAACAAGAGTTAATACTCATAAATGATGAGTTTCAGTGTGATATTAAGGATAGTGGGTAACTCTGTCTAAGGCTATAAGTTATAGGAGAGTCGCTGACCCACATCTATGGGTGGAATTTCCACAAGAATTTTCTATTCTGAAAGGAATCATCAATAGGGGTTAGGTGGAATTCAAGGAAGCATTGACTTATGTCTAGTATGTCAAAATAAAGTGACTGAGAATATTTTAGGGATCTTTTAAGTGAATTCTGAAGCAAAATTGTGGTGTTATTTTGGGAGAGTTGCTAAATTTCTCTGGATTTTAGGGCATGGGGGTGGAATGGGGGGTAGGGATAGAAGACCAAGTGGTTCTTGCCTCAGGCTCTTGTTTCAAGTTTTATGACTCTTTGCAAATCTAGTTTTTGACTTAATTAAGAGGAAAATTCAATTAACCAGGATGCCCGATTCTCCCAACATCTTGGTTAATCAGGACAATTATTATTGTTATTGAAGGGGGGAAACATATATTAAGTACCTGTCATGTACAAGGCAGTGTGCTTAAATAATTATGACATCGTTACCTTCTCACAACAACCCAGGGAGGTATGTGCTATTGTTATCCCCATTTCATAGTTGAGATAACTGAGGCAAACAGGTGTAAAATGACTTGCTTGGGGGTCACATAGTTGGTAGTTTCTGACGCCAGAAATGAATTCTCATCTGCCTGACTGCAGGTACAGCATTTTATCTATTGTACTGCCTAGCTGTAGTATTGTTAATTTCCATCTAATTTGTGGGCCTTGTTTCCAACTTTGCAATCATGTTCACGATGGGTGGTTTGGACATGTTGCAGCATTCTCAGGAAAGGGCGGATAGAATGACAAAGAAACCATCCCACCAATGATGTCAACAGCTACAATTTCAGCATAAACACCTTTCTTCCCCCAGGGGAAAACCATATTTAATTTTGTGAAATGGAGGATAGTTGTGGCAGCTTCCACACTGGGCTATAAATAAGGCTGCTGTTAATAGAATTTCATACCTGTAAGTACAGTATTATCTGATCCTAGGAGCTGGTCTGTCATTATCATCCAGGCTGGTTATCATTGGGGCCATGAAACTGATGGATGGTAATGAGAAGAAAGAAATTATCAGCAACTGTGTGTGTGTGTGTGTGTGTGTGTGTGTGTGTGTGTGTGTGTGTGTGAGAGAGAGAGAGAGAGAGAGAGAGAGAGAGAGAGAGAGAGAGAGAGAGAAGTAGGAGGATCTGGGAAGTGGGGTATATTTGTGTGGTCAACAGAACTCATACCTGCTTTGTTTCATAAGAAAAATTATTAGATAATATTTGTCTAAAGCAATTTTTAAATCACTCTTTCCTTAACTTCCCAATTCCGTCTTTCCTCTCCCCCAAAAATTCAAGAAGAAAAATACCCAATATACTGTATAAAATGCATTCAATTTGATTCATCATTATTATTAAAGTTTTAGAATCCCAGAATTGTAGAATATTAAATTGAAAGGGATCCATTTCTCCTATTACAATGAAGGAAATTGGGATCCTGAGATGTGATTTAACCCAAGGTCCCAGAATGACAGAACTGGGATTTAAAATAGAGGTGTCCTCACTACCAAATTTGGTCATATTTTGTTTTAGCAGCTGAATATATTATACTCTAGATGCTTAATAAATTCTTCTTACTTGATTACATAATATTGCTATATGTATATCACACAATATTATATATTGTGCATATGTTATGTTTTAATATACTGTGAGCTGTAAGTCAGGAATGTGAATTACTCATTTCATAATCTTCATTACAGATGAAAATACTAGTTGATTCAGCAAATATTCATTTTGATACTATGTACAAAACCCTATTCTAAATACTGTGAATGCATCATTAAGTTAACAAGCATTTATTAAATAATTACTACATGTCAGGCACTGTACTAAGCTATGGTGATACACAGAAAGGTCAAAGACAGTCTCTGCCCTTAAAGAGTTCCCATTCTAATAGGGAAGAACAACTTTGTAACAAAAAGAGCTAATTATAAAATAGACCAGAGACAATCATAGAAGGAAGGAGGGAGTGTTAAGGGAGAGGAATCTACTCTATATTACGCTCCGGATGACAAAGAAATCAACCCACTATTGATGTCAACAGCAACAATTTCAGCATAAACATCTTTCTTCCCCCGGGAGAAAATCATAATTTTGTAAAATTGAGGGTAAGTGACTTCCAGCATCTGCTCCAAAATAGTCGGTGATGCATTCTGAAGCACTTTTCTTCACCTTTGGATAGCTCTAATTCTTGGGAAGCTTTTCACCTCTTCTTGACCTGTCTTTTTGGGACAAGCAAACTGAGGTGAATTCCTTTTTGACATGACAACTCTTCAGATAGGTAAAGGAAGCATTGTAATCTTAATTTCCTATTGTCCAGGCTAAAATATTCATAGTAATATTAATTTTTGCAATAATATAATATAATACTTTAAAGTTTATAAATATTATATCATTTGACCATCACCACAGCCCTGAGAGGTAGTTGGTTCTTTTAGAGTTGAGGAAACTGAGGCAAATAGTCACTTGTCTAATGTTACATGGCTAGTAACTGTAGGAGGCCACATTTAGACTCAGGTCTCTACACACTATGCCACCACATTGTCTAAAAGTTCCCAGTTCCTTCAACCAATGCTTATATGGTTAGAGGTCTCCATCAATAAAATGCTATCCCAAGTAAAGTAGATCTGAGTTCAAATCCAGCCTCAGACACTTACTAGCTGTCCAGCTCTGGGCAAGTCACTTAAGCTAGCTGTATCTCAGTTTACTCATTTGTAAAATTGGTATAATTTAGGGTTGCCATAATTGTTGTGAGGAGCAAATGAGATAATTATGAAATGTTTAGCACAATGCCTGGCACATAAATATAAGCTATGACAGCTATGCCCTTCACCATCTGGGTAGACATTCTCTATACGCTCTCCATCTTATCAATATCCCTTCTAAAAGGTGGTACCTATAACTGCACACATAATTTCAGATGTCATCTGACCAGGAGCGTGTATATACGATTATACCCTCCTTGGTTCTAGAAACTAATCTTTTCCTAATTCAGGCAAATAGCATATTCACTCATCATGATCATCATTGCCATCTAATATTGTTAATTCATATTCAATTTGAATCCCCATATCTTTTTCATATGAACAAATGTCTAGATATACTTCCCCATCTCATACTTCTGCAGTTATTTTTTTTGAACCCAAGTATTTACAGTTTTTCAACTATTTCAATAAAACTGTGGCCTCAGAAATGTGGATTTTCCCTCCCACAAGGTGTCAGCTCATCCCTGCCTACCTATCCTGGGTCACCATTGTCTCTGTTTTTCTAAGGTAACATTTTCTTCATTATGTTAGACTCCCTTGTTTATCTCCCTTATTATCTCTATTAGCATCATTGTCTATGGCTTTTTGAAACTAGAGCTATTATTGCTGCCTCTTTCTTTGTACTATTTTCTCTTATTTTTCTGGGTAATTTTATTCATCTTTCTCTTTGCTAACAAGTTTCTCTGGCATCCAGCTTGGTGAGATATATGCATTTTTTTCCCTTCTCTATTTCAAAGGACTTTTGATCAGATTTGTAAAACAGGAACAGTCAAATATATTTTTGCCAGTCCTTATTACATATATTCTACCCTGGCTAAGAGCTTGACATTGAAATATTTTGTGCCATAATCAAGAAATCCAAAGTCCATTCTTAGATAGCATCTTTTAAAATCAGATGTTCACATCCTCGAGGCACTAACATTTTTGTATCCCCTCACAACTTTGTATATAATTTATGTCTGCTGAGAACCTTGGGGATAAATGAATTTGCAGGGCACTTTGAACCTGTTTGGGGATCCTGGGTCTGAATTAACATCAATTGCATTTGTAATATATATATATATATATATATATATATATATATAATATATATAAAGAACTTTGTAAACTTTAAAGCAATGTAAAATATATTTGAATAATATTATGATTTCAATTATTTTATTTGTTGGAATTCTGAGAGAAATAGTTTAGGGCAGCTCACTATCCCACTATTATTCTTTTATATTTAATATTTGGCAGATCATTGAACAAGTAGATATAATAAGTAGGTTTTAATAGTTGGAAAAGTATCAAGATCATCATTATTATCTTAACCACCACCATCATATTTCCATAGCATTTTCTCATCACAACCTCATTAACTTGGTAGTATACATATTAGAATTAGATTTTCAGATGAGAAAACTGAGACCCGAAGAAAATGAGTGATTCACCTACACCAAGTGTTATGGCTATTGGCTTCTCTTGCACTCGAGCCATTTAAAACAAACCCAATTACAGTGCTCTTTCCACAAAAGATGACATTATAGTACTTTAAAACCTGCAAACATTATCTCATCTAATTCTCACAGCATTTCAGGCTGTAACATTACAGGGATTATTATCGTTGTCTTACAGATGAGGAAACTGAAGTTCAGAGAGGTTAATTGACTGGTCCATAATCACACTAGTGAGTGTGGTAGATAGGACTTAACCCAAGTCTCTCAGGACCCCAAATCTTTCCACTATGCTTCCTTGCCTCTGCTGTCGCTGCTTTATGGAAGAATGATGGGATTCTAAATATGGAAAATTATTATCTATGGTGGAGGAGCAGCTGAGGCCACATGCGTGGTGGATAATGACAGTTTAAGACAAGATGTTATCGCATCTGACATTGACCTTAATGAGTGGTGGATGACGATGACAGTTTAAGACAAAATGCTATAAAACAGATGAAAGAAATATCCTGGATAAAGTTTATATGCCTCTAAATAGGTACTTAAATACTTGACTTTTATGGCTGAGGGACAGGTAGATCTTAATCCATTAATCTATTAATTAATCCATTAATTCTAAGTAAGAACAAGAAATTCAATGAGATTGGACAGTTTGAAAAAAATCACAGATTGGCTATTGTTAGCAAAATGTTTACTTGCCCACCCAAGGTAAAATGTTAATTCAAATATTCATGAAATATGGTGACAGACCAATGAGAGAGCCTGGAGAACTTTATAGAATGCATGGATTCACCCTCGTTGGTGGGGGCATGTCAGCACGTCCATGTTTACTATGTGGAAGGTGCTGAGTTAAGTGCTGGGGATACTGTTTAGTTTTGTAATTCTTCCACAGAGTAGCAACAGGGGATGCAAAAAAGGTAAAAAAAGAATCCATTCCCTCTTAGAACTCACAGTCTCAACTGAGGGAGTTATTGTTCAGCTTTTTTTTTTTGGGTTATAGCTGACTCTGTGACCATTTAAAGTTTTCTTGGCAAAAATACTGGAGTGGTTTGCCTGTTTCCTTATCCAGCTAATTTGACAGATAAGGAAACTGAGATAAATAGGGTTAGGTAACTTGCCCACCGTCACACATCTAGTAATTTGAACTCAGGAAGAGGAGTCTTCCTGACTGAAGGCCCCGTGTTCTATTTACTATGGAACCCCCTAGCTGCCTGAAAACGACTGATAACATTACCAAAGCAATGGACAAGCAAGGAAATGTAAATGGTAGATTATCTGGGAGGGTAGGCACAAGCATACTGCATGGGAAACATTGCCTACCTGCTGTGAGCATATCCATACTTCAGAAGCTGGTTTTGGCCATAATGACTCAAGCTTACTACTATGGGATGATGGAAAGTCTTCTACTTGGCTTCATAACTGAAATGGCTATGACTCATAAAGGCAAAGCCAGAATTTGAGCATACATACAAAAAATTCAAGCAACATCTGCCTCTATCTCTTTTTCTGTGTCTCTATCTCTTTCTTGCTATCCCTCTATCTCTGTTTCTTTCTATCTGTTTATCTCTTTGTTTCTCTCTATTTCTCCCTTTCTGTATTTGTCTATTTCTTTATCTCTCTGTCTCTATCTCTCAGTTTCTCTATTTCTTTGTTTTTTTATCTTCATCTCTCTATCTCTCTGTTTCTCCTTTATCTATCCGACTATCTCCACTTCCCCAATCCTGGTGTTGGAGGAAGACTGACGTGAATCATTGTGTGGGAAAAAGGCATCTGCTGCCATCTCTCTCCGCTTGGACTACAAACTATGTGGACCAGGTCACTCCTTCGTCTTGTCTTCTCTCTGGTCATTATCTCCAATTTACCTTGTATGTGACTTATTTATATGTGGTTATTTGCATACTGTCTTTTACATTAGTTTATGATCTCCTAGAGAGCTGAACTGTCTTGCCTCTTTTTGTGTCATCTGTGCTTACCACAGTGACTGGCACATGGTAGATGATTAATAAATGTTTTTTGGTTCACTAAAGGAAGATTTATAGTGAAATGAATCTGTGACCTCAAAGATATGGTAATTCCCTCCTTTGTTGTCGCAGATTTTAAATTTGTTCATTCTGTGAGACCTTTAGACATATCCTCCCATGAATCCATCCATCGGGGCTCCACTCAGAATACTAGGGGACTTTCCCTGAGTTCTTTTTGAATCTCTGAAATACTCATTTAATTCCTCAGGATGTCAAGGTAAACTCTAGTGAAATATAATTCACATATTTTGGATTCATTTAAGCTTAATGAATTTGAATATGTATTTAGCTAAGAACTCTTTGAAGCCCAAGCAACTTTCAGATTTTTCTTTCTAAAGTCCTTTTAAGCTTTTTATATGTCAAAAAAGGAACGAAACTGGGATTTCCCAGGAATAAATTAACAAGAATGAGAACATTTTGAATCATGGGCTTTAAATACAGCCCTATAGTTTCTTATCCTTAATTGAACTGGCATATTCTTAAAAAGCTAACTTTAAAAGTAAGCATATGGCAATTCCAATAATTCTCTCAGGGATTTCTGCAAGAGTTATCTATATACTTATCCAAAAAAAGAGAGAAATATTAAATGGATATGAAAAGTCATCTTGTTGCTTAAGAAACAAAAGTTATTGACTCTTGTTTTCATGGAGTTTTCTTTTCCTAGAAATTTTACTTGGAATGGCATTTCTGATATGTCACAACCTGAAATAAATATTCCCTTCAGTCAGGGCCTGTAGGCATATGTATATGTATGTATGTGTGTACATGTACACATACATATATGTGCAACATGTATATCCAAACACATAACTGTACATACAAAAGTGTACACCTGAGGTATACATAGGCACACACATATGTATATACACCCCTATCACACCACACCCTATCTCTATGTGTGTGTGTATGCATATAATCCTTCTTCATTCTTACTCCAAATAAACCTTCCAAGGCCTTTTTATATGCTACTCTAAATGTTTTTCAAGGCTCTTCTCTAGTTCTTTTCATACTCCATTCTAGTAAGGCCCTGGCAGACAATTCTTTCTTTTTAGATCAGTTCTCCTTGTCTCACCTGTAAATTCTTGGAGGTCAGGGATAGCCTTAGCCCTAGTGCTTTCTACACAATGAATATTTAAGAAGTCTCAGCCGAATTGAAATGTATGCACTTATTAAAATCTGAGCTCACTTGAAGAGTCAGTGGACGTTGGTCTATTGAAATAATATTAAACTTGACTGGCTATGAATGACTTCGTTACTATTATTTCTCCCTTAAATTGTATGGTTTTCAAGACCTACTTTCTTATTCAGATGCAGACTTGTCTATGTTCTCCCAAAAATCCTCAATAAAAAGAACTGCCTCATACTCTGGGTGCTGTCCTATCAGGTGACATGGCATGGATACCAATGGAGCCGTGGGCTGTCTATAGCTTGTCTCTTGCTTCTACCACATGACTACCTCCCCTCCTTCCAATAATGTATTTTTTAATCTCTTCAGCTGATTCCTCTTGTAATTCTTAATCAATAATATCCTCCAGCCTGCCCATTACCGAATACTTGTCTTCATCATTCTTTTTTGCCCTGTAGCTTTCAGTTGTCAGCAACTTTAGAATCTTGTCCTTTGCAGGTCCAAAGAATCAGGCAAAGACTATTGGGAGATATTTTAAAGAGCCTTCAACTATTTTACATACTAATTTGGAAATATAATAAAAAGCAACTAAAATTTTACCACCGATTCAAATTACTAGGCATGTAAATTACAGAAATTGAAGGCAGAAAGAAATATCCCATATCCTTACAAATGCATGAAGCGGGAAAAATTGGGAGCAAAGTAATTGACCATCATTTGGAGGAAAAGCTAAACAAACTGTGACACTTGGATGTCATGACACATTATTGTTTTGTAAGGAATATTGAATGTGAAAAATTCAGAGAATCATAGGAAGACATGAACTTATGCAAAGTGACAGCAGCGGATCAAGGATGACAATATACAAAATCTCAACAATGTAAATGGAAGACCAATAGTTGCAACAAAGTGAACGCTATCTAACTATGACAGATGGTAATAGCAATGATAATAAACAGTGAACATTTAAATAATAATTTGAGGTTTATAAAGAGCTTTACATAAGCTAACTCATTTGACTGGCTCAACAATCCTTTGATGTAAGTGCTATTTTTATTTTCATCTTACAAATGAGGAAATTGATGCACAGAACAGTTTTGTACTTGCCCAGAGTCCCAAGGCTGAGTAAGTTTGTGAGGGAGGATCAGAACCCAGGTCTTCCCAGCTCCACATCCTAAATCCTATCTACTGCCCCATCTACCTGTCTAATAGAAAAAGTTTGGTCTTGAAGAAGGGATGAGAACATTGCATATGTTATCAGATACAGTTAATCTTGGCTAGTTTTACTCATCTGCTTTTTTTTAATTATTCTTTATTAGAGAGGATGGTTTTCTGGGCAGAGAAAGTTGAGTGAATTTCTGTCTCTATCCCTCTTCCATCTATATCTGCATTATCTGTCTCTGTCATCTCTATTTCTATATATATATATATGTATATATATATATATATAATTCTCAAGCAATCTCTCTATCTCTCCATTTCCATTTCCATGTACATCAATAGCTCTCTATATGTATATTTTTAGATTTATATCTGTGGAGGTAATATAAAAGCCACATATATCAATATACTTTTAAAAATTTGAATCCATTTGTCAGGGAAAAACATGGGGGTCATTAAAAACATTGCATACTTTTCTAAATGTAATCCAGTCTATTCTCCTATGCAATTCTGGGCCCAGGTCTGGGTCCTGCTGCAGACATACGGATGGAGGGACAAATACTATGGTCTGTCCACTAAACTGTCATGTATTGTCATCTGGACAATACACGTGTGTTTCTTTTTCCCTGTATGGTTAGTTATCCCTGACACTTTATGTGATTATGAATTTCATCTAGGAGCGTCTGCAATATCCCGGGTTCTGGTGAAACCAAAACAAAGCCGGTACAAGCAGGAGAGTCTGGAGGGCCTCATGATCTCTGGGGAACCTGTCTTCAAATTGAGCTCTCACCAGATATCCTCGATAACAACAGTAAACATCTTATGTGAGTACATTTCTTGGTTTTATTTCTTCTTGATGTTTATAATTGGGAGTTTCTGAAAACTTACCTTTTGAAACTTAAAAGGAATCTATCATGGTTTTTAATATATGCTTGGGAGTTACCTTGTTGGGAAAGAGTCTTTAAAGGATTCTTGGTCTATTGAATTAAAGATTTTTAAAAATTCTCAGCCAATAACAAACATGGTTAGATCTTGCATTTTCTTTACCTTGCAGTTAATTGTGTTATTATAAAGTTGTGGTGTGCTGTAAAATATTATTTGTGAAAGCCTAGTTATTATCCTTGTATATTTTCATAAAGGAACTCTGCTGTTTCTTTTATCACAAACTAGAAAATAGTTTATTAAAATTTGAATGGATAGTTTCATTTTATTCCTGCTAGTTTTGTTTTGAGTTTTATTCTTAAATGTTTTTGAGATACTCTCTCACTAAAATTTCTATACAAGAAATCTCCGAAACTGTTTCTTTTTGTCTTATGAAACAAAACTAGTAATAACTCTCTCTTCTCCTCTGAAAGATTTTGCAGACAAGTTAGCTGCTGCCAAAGAGGCATGCATTCTCTCAGGCAAAATAGCAAATATGAAAATCAGTAAATGCAAAGTAAGTGCAAGGCACGTCCTTTGAGGGGGAGGAAACCACTGGCATCTGGAAGGGTCAGGTTCTGTTGCCATTGGGGTAGCATTCACATTTCATCTTGGCATCGAAGGCCACAATCCAGTCTAGCCTCACCTGACTTCCTATGTCTTCCATGACTCCTCCGCACAAACATTGTGCTCTACCTAGATGGTTCTGTAAATTACCTCCTAAAGAACACTTATACATCCCTTTCCCTATACAACAGTGGCTCATGTTTTTTCTCATTGTCATCTCTGTGCTGCTCTAAACTCTCCCTGTTTCCATCTCCTCTGAGAAGTCTTCCTTGACTGTCTCCAGCATATGATGGTTTCCTCCTTTGAACATCCGACACTTACTATTTATCCTTTGGCACTTCTTGTAAATCCTTTGGCACTTATTGTAAATTAGATGATGTTGCTTCTTTAATTGTCTTTTTAGGCATATATGTATATTCTCAGGGGCAGGAATCTTGCCTTCTCTACATGATCCACAATGCACAACTCAGGACTGGGCTTACATATTTGCACATCTTTTTTTTCTTCTGCTTCACTAATTTTGAAAGGACATAGGCTAAAAGATTTTGTGCGCTATATCATGATATAATACATCAGAGGAAGAAAATAGGAACATTGTGTGTATTTTGAAATATAAATACCAATTACCTTGATATTCTCTAGAATGTAAACTCTTCAAGGTCAGGCATCTTTTTTTTTTTGTTTAGGTTAGCAGAATGTCTGACTCAAACATGCTTGTTAGATTGCATTCAGTTGCAATGATTCAAAATTAAACTAAGGACTTGAGAAGCAAGAAGAAGCAGCTTTTCATTAGGGAAAGGAAATGCCAGATAGATCTTTCCTTTCCAGAGCTGGTGTGTTCAGATTTTATTTTAATATGGCCTAAGAGGTAACAGGTAGAGCCTCTTGGATCTGTATTTTTCAGAACCCAAGCTTTGCCTCTAGTCAAGGCTAGGGAGCCCAGTGATTTCTTGTTCATTATAACAATTGATCTTAACTTCCCCTCTTCCTCACTCTTTCCAGACTCATGTTGTAGACTAAAACAGTAATTTTTTTAAAAAAGCAAACTGATTGGTTAGACCTCTTTGCTTATTGGAGGTTAAGCAACTGGTATTTGGTAACAGCAATTGGTAATTGCTTATATGGAGTAGCGGTCTTCCCCAAATCCCCTCCCCCTCTCCTCTGCCACTATTTCTATTTCATGGAATAATTTAGCAGTAGCAAATTTATCCTGCCTAAACCAATTGAGAAAGTCATGAGGATATCAATGAAGAAATTGTAAGGGGCATGTTTATGTGTCTAAAAGATTGGCCATCATAATCATAGTCCCTGCCCCCTGCCCCATTTCATTTCCTGAGAATGAAAAGTCATCAAAAGCTTATGGTGATGAATACTTATCTTTAGCAACAGTGCATTACTCCTTATGCTTATTTGTTGGGCTTAAGAAAATTACCTAAGTTGTCCCAGTGCCAAGTCATCAGTATAAATTATGCCATTAATTAGAAGAGGCAAATAGTATGACTCATTAGTTGCTTCAATTCAAGAACCAAAAAACTAAAAAACAAAGCAAATAGTACAAAGTGTTGCTCTCTCAGGGACTTGCTCACCAGACAAAGTCCTCAACACATTCTGCATTGCTCAAGTCTGCAGATCTGACTTTTCGTCTTTTCTGGAGAATCAGAATGCCAAGCTGTGGTTCAGTCTCTCCACTCCTGAGGATGTAGCTCAAATTAAAGGGCAGATGGAGATGCTTTTGAATAGAGTGGTCTAAGGAAAGGCTGCATACCAGCCAATATCTAGAATTGTCTCATTGGCTCTAAAAATGTGGTAAGTCCACGGATGACACAGAAAAGACTGTCATGGGAAGGGTGAGAACTCACCCTTCAGGAGAGATAACAGCTTGAGTCAGTGACCCTGGGGACCAGCCCCTTGGAAACAGTAGAATTCCAGGCATATAGATGAACAGTTGCCTTAGCATATTTATTCAACTCAGTTTCAAAAGCTGTTCAATTTCATTGTCATCTCTCTGCTGTGGAACTGCCCCCTTTCTGACTTACATATTCCTTAGGGGAAAATGAAAGCTGAAGTGAGCCTCATATCAAGCCTATGAGAAAAAGGAACTGCTATTAGAATTATCAGAGAAATGGACCCTGGTTTGAGTCAGGAGGGTTGGTCAGAATGAAAAAGACATCAGCAAGATAGTAGAATTCAGGGGCCCAGAGGGCAAAAGAGATGATGCTGCATATAGTTTATTCCCAGTGCTTTCCACAGGGCCTGGAAAATAGTGATTGCTTAATAAATGCCTGTTGATTGATTTATTGGGAGATTCCCCAAGGGCATTCCCCTGTGGGAAACTACTAGAGTAGTGATTCCTGATTTTTTAAAGCATTGGAAGATTTCTCAGAAGGTGTATTGAGCAAGAATCCTACCTGAATCATATATGATAAGGGATCTTATTCACGTGAATATAGTGAATGAGAATGATGGTGTGGAACACATTACCTTTTGACCTAGTCTTTCGATGTTTTCTGTGGATTGATATAACCATGAGGAAGGTATTTCTCCACCCTCAACCTCCAAGCTCATTTTGCCTTGGCATAGTAGGAACAGAGATCTAGCTCCTTAAAGGTCATCCTGCTCAAACTCCTCATTGAATAGTTGAGGAAATGGAGGCTCAAAGAGTAAAGGGCACACAGGAAGCAGTACATCCAGAATCTGGGATCATGTCCTCTGATTCCAATCTCGTGCTCTTTATACTTTAAAGGAAACCAATTGAGATTGTTAGGAATAGTCCCTCTATGGCAGAGGTACTATAATGCAGAGTTTCAGACATCTTTCCCACTGAAGAGATGTCGGTTTTCATGTGCATCTTTATTGTTCCAGGGCCATGGCATGTGTTTTTTGAGAGCCCACACTCAGAAACTGGAGGAAAACTGTGCTCAGATCCACCCTAGAGATGCTCACTTGAGTTGTATGAGCAAAATTCACTTCTAATCACCTATCACTAAAAAATTGAGATCCAGTGCAGAGCTGCCTATCTGAACTGTACCAGCCACATTCATTTCCAATCACCCATCGCTAGGGAAGAGTGCCCAGGCATCAGGCCTTTATAATAAAGGAAGTCCCCACACTTCTCACTTTAATAGGATCTCTCTGTCATTAGGAATGCTATCCTTGTTTGTGAAAAAGAACAGAGAGATTAATCCATAACATCCATAATCTTGGGATTAATTAGAGATAAACATTTAGTAAGCAGTAATGACCAGAGTTTTATGCTATACTATCCAGGTTTTTCTTCAGATTAGTCAGACGTTTTTGCCTTCCCAGGAGAACTGCATTCTAGTGCATAGTGAATAGGTCTGGAACTGTTTTCCATGCAGGAAGGAAAAGGTAGCCCCCAAACTGACTGCTCATCATGATAGTATCATAGATTTGAATCTGGAAGGGGACTGGGATGTCTTCTAATCCAGCTATTTCATTATTATAGATGAAAACACTGAGACACAGAGAGGTAGGGTTACTTACCCAAAGTCACACAGACTGCAAGCGGCAGAGTCAATCCTATACTCTCTCCATTCCACCATTGTGTCTCCATCTCAAAGTCAAAGTGTCCAGAATGGAAATCATCACTCTCTCTACCCATCAAGAGCTCCTCCTTCTAACCTTCCATTACTATCGGTAGTAACATCATCTTCACAGATCAACTTGGTGCAAAACTTTGGGGTCATGTCTGACTTCCCTTTCCAACATCTACCAATGAATTGCTTTCTAAACCATGAGTTACAGAAAAAGTGCCAACCAGCATTAGTAAAGGGATTTTTCTCACTTGGGAGTTTCCTATATTAATGAAAAGTCCCCTTCCGTATCCCTATCCCTTCATTCATGCTGATCTCCATTCCTGAGCTGAAATGGCTTCTTCCAAAATCTCCTGAAAACCATTCCTTCCTTTAAGGTCCATTTCAGACATCATCCTTTCCAGAAAACCTTTTCTGATTTCTCTTGCTGAAAGGAATATCTCTTTCTCTGAATTTCCCACAATGAACCACTCCATTCTGAGGTTTGCTATTCAGTAATTATAACTTGTTATGGACTTATCAATTAAAAATAATATTTAATGATTTAATAATTATAATTATTGTGTATTTATTAATCCCATGGATCCACTCCCTTTCCCTTTAGATTTTAAGTTTCCTGAGAGTGAGGGATATGTACTGTCAGCTCTGTATGTGTCAATACCAGGGGTAAAATTGTTTTGTGAAGTTTGGATTCAGTCACAGGGCTGGACTTGAGGACCTAGAGGGTTACATGTGGCCTTGAGGCCACAGGTTCCCTACTCTTGGTCATTACCATGTTTTGTGTGGCATTAGGGACCGGACCTTTGATTTCACTGGTATATGGATGTTCAGCTGAATAAACTCTGCCAATGTAGATGAACATTTTATCTGCAATCTACAGTATTAGAGATTTATGGGGGGCATAGAGAGATTAAGTACCTTGCCTAGGATAGCCTATCCAAGATACATCAGAAATAAGATTCAAATCTAACCTGCCGGATTCTGATAACAATGCTCTACTCACTATTCAATACTGCCTCTTACATTGTATAAGCCAGCTTATTCATAAATGTTGAATTCTTTGGACTCTGTGAGTGAAATAGGCAAAACCAAAGTACGAAGCCCTATAGAATCCTGAAGTGAAAATGAAATTAGTGAACAGTGAAAGCAGAGGCTGGTACTAAGACCCTTCAAGGAATAGTGAGCCACATCAGAAATCTGCCCCAGCTCTAGGACTGGAGAGAGAGTCATGATTGATCAATGTCTAAGGTAAGTTTTTGATCAAACATCAAGCTACAGTTGAGGCTTATTTGGAATAAATTAACTATATTGTGGTTTAAAATTTTCAAAGTTGTCTTTGGTTATTCCATTTGCAGCAAACAAGCTAAGGAGAAGAGATAACTATCTTCAAGTATTTGAAAGACTAATAGAAGAAGAAAGACATTTATTCTATTTAATCACAGGAGAAAAAAGGAATAAAGGTGTGTGTGTGTGTGTGTGTATGTGTGTGAGTGTGAGTGTGTGTGCTTCAAAGGGAGGCAAATTTTAGCTTGATATAAAGCAAAATATCCTAACAGTTGGAACTGTCTGAAAGAGCAATGAACTTTTGGAAGTAGTAGATTCCTTTTCATTGCAGACCTTCAAGGAAAAGTTGGGTGACCAAGTCATCAAGTCAAGTCAATTGCAGACCTTCAAGGAAAAGTTGGGTGACCAAGTAAGTCATCAAGTCATGTCAACAAGCATTTGGTAAGGACTTACTAGGTGCCAGGCATTGTACTAAGTGCTGAGGATACAGAGAGACAGTCAATCAATCAAACAAATGAAGCAAACGAACAGTCCCTGCTGTCAAGGAGTTTAGCTTCTAATGGGGGATGCAACATTCAAACAACTATGTACAAACAAGATTATACAGGATAAATTGGAAATGATCAGCAGAGGGAAAGTGCTAGCATTAAGGAGGATTTGGGGGGAACTATTTCAGATACATTAGAGCAGGAATTTTTGCTTAGGTATAGATTGGAGCAGATAGCTTCTGTGATTCCTTTCAATAATGAGATTTTATGAATTGATCATCATAGAAAGCCTTTGAACTCAATATTACAGGTATTATTATTTGTGTTTTTTTGTATCTGAGGAAACTAAAGTTTTGAGAGATTAAGCTACTTGTTCAGAGTCACACAAGATTTGAACATGGGCTACTCTTAACTGTCATCTTCCACACTTCGTTAAATATATAAGCCAACAATCCAACCAATCAATTTCATGTAGGGCAAGCAGGTCATCAAGGTAAGGATGCACATGTGCTTTTATAATAAAAGCCACTAGTGGATAGAACAGAGCCCGCAGTCAGGAAGATCTGACTGAATTCAGCTTCAGATACTTCCTACCTATGTAATCTTAGGCAAGTCACTTAACCTCTGTTTGCCTGTTTCCTCAACTGTAAATTCGGATGATAATAGTATTTACCCTGTAGAGTTGTTGAGGTTAAGTAAGATAATAATTATAAAGCTCTTAGCATAGTGCCTGGCACATAGTATTCATTATATAAATACTTAGTCCTTTCTCCTTTCTGCCAAATAATGGGAACTGATACTGCACTTTAAGTTTTGCCTCACTTACTGTATGGGGGTCACTGGATGCTGTCTATGAGTCATGGATATTATAGCAGAGTAGGGTGGGCAGACTAACCAGGCCAACCAAATAGTATTTACTTAGTACCAATGACATGACAGGAATTGTGTTAAGTACTGCATCCACTCTGACATTTGAATTCTAGTGTCTAGTGACTGGACGTTGTTTCCGGAACAGGGGATATGATAATCTTGCAGTACTCTGCCCTGCTCGGACCATACCTGGAGTGCTGTCTTTTAGGAGGAACAGTGATTGGTCAGAATGCATCCAGGTGGGAGTGACACGGCTGACTAGGATAGGGAAGGTCCTGGAACCAATCACTTATGAATGTCACTTGATACCAATAGGGCTGTTTAGCCCAGAAAAAATATGTTTTCTGAATTATAAAGTAGGGGGAGGGAAGGTAATAAGCCCTGGGCTAAGCGTTTTGTATAAATATTATCTCATTTAATCCTCACCATATCTGTGTGAGATGTGTTATTATTATTACCATGACCCATCAAAGTCATGGACCCCAAGTTAAGAACCACTGGCTCAAGGTCGTAAGTTACAGTACAGTTGCTGACCTGTAGCGATCAAATGAAATAACATGTAAAATACTTGATAAACCTTAAGGTTCTATATAAAATCTAGTTATTGGGATTACTATTATTATTATTGTGGGTAGGAATTTCCCCACTAAGAAAGGTACTTGTACCTTTTTAAACTGTCCTCCATTTTCTCTGTCTCTATCATCATCCATTTATCTATCATCTATCAACCATCCATCTGTCCTTTTTCTTTGTCATTTACTCATCGCTCTGTGTTTTCTTTCTCATCTATCCCTCTATCACCTCCACCACCATCACCACCACCACTACCACCATCATCATCTCTCTCTCTCATCTCTGTCTCACTCTGTGTCTCTTTCTTTCTCTTTCCCTGTCTTGCCAACAAGCAAGATAAAATTTTAAAATGGGGATGTTAGGATCAGGCAATATTGAACTGGAAAGTTTTTCTTTTCTTTTTAAAATTTAGAACACATTTGACTAAAAGCATTAACATCCAACTAATTCCCAGATAAAGCTTCATGCTTTAAGGAGTAGGTATTGCTTGCTATTAGTATTCATAGTCTAAATTGTAAGGTGACACACAGTGAAATACCTGTAGGAAACAAGGCACTCTTTCTTTCCCTTTCCCCTCCCCTTTTTCTTTACCATTTCCTCTCTCCTCACCTCCCTCCTTCTCTTTTCTTATCTCTCTTCCTTTTTTCTGTTAGCAGCTGGGAATATGAGGGCAGCATGCCCTCTTCTGCTCTTTCTTTGATGACATTTGGTGAGCCTGAATACAAAAATGATTTCAAGACAGTGCCTTGGCCATGTCCAAAACAATGACTGACTGTGCATCCAGAGGGTGGGAAAATGCCATCTCATTACTTTCAAGGGAGTCTGCAATGAAAAATCCTATTATTCTTACAGTACAGCACACAGCATGGACTTGGTGACAGATGGCCATTCCAAGTGCCGTAGTCGGTCTCAACATATAATGAAAAATATATAAACCTTCTGTTGCACAGCAGAGGAAAGAGGTTTAAACACCTGTTTCGAATTATTCTGATACCATAAACATTCCTGGAAATTGGAAAACTCTGTGTTTTAAGAAAGTGAGAGGCACTGAGGCCAGATATACTAAATTGAATAGGCTTGTGTCCAATAAGCAGCATAAAAAGAAAATTATACTCAGAGCCACTGGCAAACAGCTGATAACAATACTGCTACTGAATGTAAGTCAAGTTAAAATTTGAAACTGAATTATCAAAGACTACCATGTTATGAAGTATCAGCTTAAATCAAGGCTCAATATTGTGGATTCTGTGTACTAGACAACTTGGATTGTATCTTGGTTAAAAAACAGCAACAAAGGGAGAGAGAAGAGGATGGTGGGGTTCCAGTGTTCTACTTCAAGGCAATATTAAAGACTTCAGCTATTGCTATTATTCACCACATGATGGATTAGAAATTTTAGCCCTAAGGATGAACAAACGTTCCATCCCATCTTTCAAATCAATCTTGAGGCAAAATCTCAGTTCTTTTCAGTATACAATGAAGTTTTCAGGTACTTCCCTTCCCTATTCCTTTGGGGAAACATCTGCCTCCTTGAAGGCCTCATAATGAACCGCTGACAATTTACAGAAGGGCTGCACCTCATCGGATAATTAGCTTGAAAGGATAGCTTGCCAATGGCTTTGAGCCAGGACAAGCAGCTGTTGTCCCAGGTACCTAGCTGCTGAAGAGGTCAAATGTTCTGAAGCAGGCCTATTTTGTCTTTTGCCTTATGGGGATGTTCTGGTTGTGAGATGAGATTTTTCATTTTGCCCTGTATAAAATCAGAGGTAGTTCGGGTGTATTGATTGACTGATTAGATCATTTCAAAGGCAGACTTGTCTTTAACGCAATTATGCAGTTGACTCTGACTTCAAGATTGGAGGGCTGCAAATAGCTTGTCTGAATGCAATTCAATTGACATTACCTTTTACATTCATGACAGTTATCTTTATGCGAACACTGTAATCAGAGATCTGCCAAATACGTGAAAAGAAATTGGGTATTAATAAGTGAGCACTTGAAACTCCCTTGTTCTAGTCCTCAGTGACAAGCACCGCAGGTTTGGATTATCTCCTTGGAGCAAGCTGGGCTGATGTAGATCAATGCCAGGCCACTGGGGAGACTGGAACTCAGTGGGGCTGGAGCTTGCTGTATGTATCACTGCCTGTGCTATAGAGTAAATCTCCAGTGGACTTTGGAACAGTTTGTAAGATAACTCCTTTTGTTTCCTGGGAGAATAAATTCAAGTGTGGGTGATGACTATTCATCTTTTCCATCCTCACTGGCCTCTCAGTCTGTCTAAAGTAGAATTCCTTATGTTCCACCCCCCCACCCTCTTTCCCCAATCCCATTCCTCTTTCTAGGTTCTCTATCACTGTTGAGGATGCCAACATTCTTCCGTTCACTCAGGTTTTCTAGGCTAGAAATATCCTGGATCCTTTCTCACCCTCATAAACCACATCCAAGCTGTTGGCAAATATTGCAAATTTTGCTTCCAAAATATCTCTCGTATCTTTCCCTTATTCTGTGCTCATATAGGCTTCATCCAAAATCAGAACCTTATTATCTCTTAGTTGGAGGATTGCAATAGCCTCCTAGTTAATTTTTCTGCCTCCACTTTCTTCCATTTCTAATTTCTCCTCTACCTACCTTCCAAGTAAGTATTCCTAAGGTATATTTCTGATCATATCCCTCCTGTACTCAAGAAGCTTCAGTGGTTCCCTACTGATTCTAGAATGCATGCAAACTCTTCTGTCATATAAAGCCCTGAGCAATGTGTCTTCAACCTACCTCTCCCTATTGATTTCCCATTACTTTCTCCTACAAATGTTCCATTCCAACTGGAGTGACCCATTTGCTGTTCCCTGTATTTCATCTTCTAATTCTGTGACTTTGTAGCTTTGCTCATGTTACCCTTGCATCATCTATCCTCATCTCTAAATCTCTGACTTTCTTTAAGGCTTAGCACTAATGTCCCCTCCTTCACATTATCTTTCCTGATCTTCTCTCCCTTCTTTGACTGATAATTTCTCCTGCCCAAAATTATCTTGTATTTACTTTTTATATAATTCGTATTGACTCATCAGTTTCCACAGAGTTTCTTCCAATTCCAAGAGTTTTTAACATGGGGACTGTAAACCTAATATTGTTTTTGGATAACCTTCTGTATGATTTATTTCCTTGGTAATCCTATTTATTTTGCATCCTGCATTTAAAAAACACTATTATGAGATGAGGTCCATAGGTTTTACCTGATTGCTAAAGGTGACCATGACATAAAAAAAGATTAAGAAAACTATCTAGAAAAAAATACAAGCCCTTTGAGGACAAGGATTGTTTTGCTTTTGTTTTCATTTCTTTGAAAAATCATTTTTAAAATTCATTTAAAAAGTTTGAATTCCAATTTCTCTCCAATCCTCCCATGTCCTGAGAAGGAAAATAACATTATATCAATTATACATGTAAAGGCATGTAAAACATATTTCCATATTAGCCATACTGCAAAACAGATGCAAAAAGAACACATCAAAATAAAAAAAAAAGTATGCTTCAGTCTGTACTCAGAGTTCATTAGTTCTCTCTCTGGAAGTGGATAAGAGTTCTCATCCTGGATCTATTGGAAATGTCTTGGATCCTTGTCTCAATCACGGTAGCTAAATCTTTCACAGTTAATCATCTTTACATGTTACAATGCTGTTACTTTGTACTGTGTTCTCCTGGTTCTGCTCACTTTAATTTGCATCAGTTTATATAAATCTTCCCTTGTTTTTCTGAAACCATTCTGCTCATCATTTCTTATAGTCTGGTAATATTCCAACACAGTCATATACCACACCTCGTTCAACCACTCTCCAGTTGATGGGCACTCTCTCAATTTCCAACTCTTTAATTTACCACCACAAAAAAGTTGCTAAATATTTTGGGCATGTTGATCCTTTTCCTTTTTCTTTGATCTTTTTTGGGATATAGACCAATTAGTGGTATTGCTGGGTCAAAGGATATGCAAATTTTATAGCCCTTTGGATATAGTTTCCAAATTGTTCTTCAAAATGATTGGACCAGTGTACCTGCTTTTCCACATCCCCTTGAGGATTTCTCATTTTCCTTTTCTATCATGATAGCCAGTATGATAGATGTGAAGTTCTTTTGATTTTCACATCTCTAATCAATAGTAACTTAGAGCATTTATATGTGGCTATTGATATCTTTGATTTCTTCTTCCAAAAACAACCTATTCATATTCTTTGACCATTTATTAATTTCAGAATAGCTATTTTTATAAATTTGACTCAGTTCCCTACATATTTGAAAATTTTGACCTTTATCAGAGAAACTTACTGTAAAATTCCCCTTACCCCATTTTTCTGCTTTTAATTTTGAATTTATTATCCTTTTGCTTTGTAAATTCACCACTTGACACAGTAAATAGCAAATAGCTAATGCTTAATAAATGCTTCTTGAATGAATTAATGATTTTTCTTCCTTGATGAGTCATTTCAAACCATCACCCATAACTAGGTTTGATGTTCTGTGATGTGACTTAAACATGACATGCTGTCATCTTCACTTAATCTTGATGAGTCAGAAAATGACTTTAGTGTGGGGTTCCTTAAACTCCCTGTATGCAAGGCTTTGCTTGGTCCTAGAGGGGGTTGTGGACAAATGACAAAGGATAAGACATTGAAGACCCTAACTGATCATTATACAGTTCGTGCCTCTACCTGTACCAAATGATTTTGACATTACAAGGATGTGAAATGCCATTCTTCTACAAATATAAATCACAAGCTCTTTTTACCTAAACACAAAGAATAATTCTCATGACATCTAAAAACATCTGTAGAGGTCCCTTGTCTTTTTTCCTTCCCCCCCTTAATTTTTCCTTCTGTAACTTCACATCTCAGCATCTGGCAGTATCTTGCACGTACCTAAAGTGTGGTAATACATTCAAAAAAATATATGAATCGTCTGTAACAGTTATAAGCTAGTCGATTTTGATGAATAAGTAAAACCTTTAACAGTGAATTGCTTTAGTAGAAAAAGCACTAGATTTGGAGTCAGTGGGTGTCAGGTTAAAGCCTCACTCTACCTGCTTGTGATTTCTCTGGGCCTCACTCCTTCTTAAATTGGAGGATTACAGTACAAGATCTCTAGGATTTTTTCCAGATCAGAATCTTATGAGTGACAAGTTATCGTCCTCAATTCTCTTTAGGAGAGGGGAGAACTGGTACACACAGCTGGATTTTGCTTTGTTAGTTGCTTAAAATAAGGAGAGCATTGTTTGTAGCATAGAGTTTAGTTGTATAGGGATTATTGTGTGCATTTGCGTACAATGACATTTGGCTTGTTGAGTTTCTGATTCGGCTGGTCCCATGAAATCAGATAGGGTTATAAGAGAGAAAATTCTTATTTTGGCCCAAAGAATTCTTCCCAAGTCACCTTCTGTTTTAGTGATCCTTGACAAAATTGCAAGGTTCAAGACCTATGCTATTTTTCCTTTGAGCTGATTTATGTCATTGTTTTGATAAAACTTCATGGGGTGGGGCATTAATCTACTGTTGAAATCTTTGGAATGGTTTTTGTTTCTGCATAGGTTGAGTTAGGCTCACCAGGCTTATGCCAGGTCAGAAATCTTTGAGATGGACTGGTGACCTCTGGGTTGATTAAGCAAATTGCATTCTGAATTAAAACCTGATTTTCCTCCTGTTACAATAGCAGCTTCTGAATCACACCTGGAGGGCTCTTCCAAAAATCATATTCTCTCTAATGATGCCCTACAGTTGAGAGAGAGTTGATTAGCTATTGTCTTGATTCTCAGACTTGCAGAAACCACAGATGCTGCACTTACTGGGCTAAGAGATGGTTATGACAGTTCATGGAAGCAATTGATATTTCACAAGGATGAGGTAGAAAAAATACAGTTAACATTTTTTTTTGGGTCTGCTACCCCTGAGGGATAACTTCTTTGGAAATACCTTGTTGATTCACTCACCAGATCACTCCAGGACCTGTTTGATTCATGTATTGTTAGGTTTTCCATATCAAAGGATAGCTAATAGCCCCTTCATGAGCTTAGATCAAGAATATCTTTGTCATCAGGACACACACTATTCTGAACCAGGTGCCCAACTCTTGAAATTCTTTTTAAGTTGAAAGGAAAGAGTAAGTTTATGGTTACTACTATTCCCTGGAAATAGGACGGAGTGGGGGAAATAAGGCACAGCAACATGCACTTGGAAGATCAGCCTAAAACAGTATCCATTGAAAAGAGGTGGTATAGGACAGAGGGAAGAACATGAGACTGGAAGACAGAGGATCTTGCTTCAAATCCTGCCTTTGACTCATTAGGTCCTTTGTAAACTTGGATAAGTCATGTAACCTCTCCCTAAGCCTCAATAACCTGCAAACTTCCTTAGAGAAAAGGCAACAGGCTAAATGCATACATTTTATGATTTAATTAATTAAACAATTCCCAATAAAGAAAACGGTAACAATGCATTATGGAGCCAGAAATGTTCTGGCTACCCAGTACAGAAATTCTCTCACTTATATACATTTTGCCGTGAGAAAGGAGTTCTCTTACATAAACACATTGTAAACAAAGTGGCATTGGGTTTAATGATCCCAGGCTATGGGCATCTTCCTTCCATAGCATGCCTTTGTGATTTAAAACAAAGTCCCATCACCCAGACATACTGTCCCAAGCAGGCAGTTGAAGTTGTTTATTCACAACCCAAGGTGTCTGTGTTTTTCACTAGAATGCTGGAAGAGGGTCTGATAAGGAAGTCCCATTTGTTTGATAAAAGGCATCCTCTAAACAAAGGAGACTATTAGGCCCAGGCTCTTCTTAATTCAAACTTTTAACCCTTATTAAAGTCTAAAATTTATGTTAAATATTATCAGTATGTATATATATGTATATGTATGTATATATGTATATGTATGTATATATGTATATGCATGTGTATATATGTATATATAGTATGTATGTATGTATGTATATATTACCAATATTTACTTCCTGACCACTGAAATTGAGCATGGGCAGGGATGGCAAGGCCACTAGATGCCTCAGGTTTGGGGACTACTCTACCCCCCAAGCTCCTTCAACTACACCACTCCCCAGTTATACAGTCTTTTGGAGACCTGCCCAGTTAATTCTTTTGGAATGATTTTTACCAGCTTAGCTGTTACTAAAGCACATGGTAAATGGAAAGATTGCAGGCCTTGGAATCAGGCCTCTGATGCTGGTGAACTGTGTGACCCTGGGGAAATGACTTAATCTCTATGAAGGGGAAAGGGAGTAAGCATTTATTAAGTGTCTACTCTACTGTACCAAGTGCTTTACAAATATTATTTCATTTTATTCTCACAATAATACTGAGAATGAGTTGCTGTTATTGTCCTCATGTGACAGTTGAGGAAACTGAGGCAGGCAGGGGCTAAATGGATTGCCTAGGGTCACACAGCTTGGAAGTATATGAAGCTGGATTTGAACTCTGGTTTTCCTGACTCTAGACCAGTGGCCTATCCATTGCCCCACCTAGCTGCTTCAGATAAGGCCTTGGGTTATCTGATAAATCACTAAGGGAGTATGAGATCTGCCTTGGTAGAGAAATTCCCACATTGAGAATGTTTATTCATAACATGAGCTGGACTTCCTTTTCTGCAGTGAAATGTCTATCTAATATCGTAAAAATTCTTTTCTAAAAGGCTTTTCATAATTCGATTTGGGCTTTTATTTCCTACAATTACTTTTATTCCTCTTCCATTAATACATGAATATTTATCAGTCTTGTGAACTCCAAAAGGGGAGCAGAGGAAGGAAGAAAGTAGGGAAATATGGTCAGTTTCTTGTCTATCTTCTATGGGTTATTGGGAAGAGGGGGAGAGATGAAAAAATAACATTTCTTTCCCAAAGTATATCTCCCTTTCATTCCCCTGTTCTTGATGAATGAATGAATCAATCAATATTTATTAAACACCTACTTTGTGCTTTGATGCAGCTGAATTGTTGCACTTAATTGGGACAGGACTTTTGGGGAGAGGTAGAGGTGCAAATGTGCTTTTGGAATAATTACTAAGAAGGCCCCACCAATCTCCACCAAGAAGAATAAAAATGACTTTTCCCATTATAACGTCTCTGGCTGGAGAAAATTCTTGGCCTTTTCATGGATACATTTTGGTAGCCTTCTCCACTGTTATCATTTTATGACTGAGTGTTGCTAATGTGTAGCCCTGAGAGACATTCAATGTGAAGTGGTAGTTTTTGAGAAACCTAAAACATGGTTGTTTCTATGTTAGAGTCAAAGAGTTTAATGCACAAAGAAAACCACTGCCAAGGCCAGAATGTTCCGTGAGACCATATCCAGACATTAATAAATAATTCAGACAATCAACATGCATTTGTTATACATTGACTATAGGCTGTTATAGTTTATGCTAAGGTTCGTTATAAAAAGAAAAGGGAAACTTGTTCCAGGTCTCAAGAAACTTATGTTCCAATGGGGGAGACAAAATGGAAATAAATAGGCACACACAATATACATACAGAGTAGACAGAAGCTAACCTGAGAGAAGAAAGCTCCAACATCTTGCAGACCAAGAAAGATCTCCTGGGCAAGGTTGTTCTGTAGTTGATTATTCCCTAGGAATTTTATTAGCCCCTGGAAAATGGATCATTACTCTAACTTTGTGTGCTTCCTTTTGTGAGAGGCATCCTGCCTCTTCATGGGGACTATTATCCCAGTACTTTACCTGACTCATGAGTGCTAGGAGCTACCAGCTGCCATACCTGGTGTCTCAGATGTGCCATCATATAGTTTCTATTACCTTTCCCCCAAATACTTTATGTAATGCCACTACATTATATTTTTTAATACAATTTTCGATGTTTAGAATTTACAAAAAATTTTTTCTTCTATATTTTCAAGTCCAACTTCTTCCATTTGTTTTGACTCTATCAATATTTCCCACAACTCAGGGCTCCCTTTAACTTGATATAGCAATTTAGCCAGCTAGGTGGTGCAGTGGATGAAGTGCTAGGTCTGGAGTTGGGAAGATCTTAATTTAAATCCGGTTCTTGACATTTACTAGCTGGGTGACTCTGGGCAAGTCACTTAACCTCTTACTGCCTCATTCTTCTCATCTATGGAGATAAAAATAGCATATACTGTCTAGGAGTGTTGTGAATATATTCAATATAAAATAAGACAGTAATTATAAAGTGTTTTGCAGTAAAACAATATACAGATGCTAGCTATCATTATTATGTCATATTTTTGAGTGTGAGAAATCTAGGATTTTACTTTCAGGGAAAAAAGTTAGGATTTTCTCAAACAGGTCACTGGTTTTAATATAGGGTTATCTAAGGAGCTTTGCTTCTAACAGAGAACTGTGAACAAGAAATGATTTTAAAAAATATCTAAGTGATATATAACTGGAAAAGAAGGGAGACCAGTAATGTCACAAGACCAACTCAGGGATGGGGGATGTACAACACTGGCACCTATGGAAAGTCAAGAGACATAATGAAAGGCTCTTGCCATATGGGTTGAATCCCCTGTAAAGTTTGATTGTTTTTGTTTTTGTTTTTTTTGTTTCTGATTAAAGGGACCATCCCTTGAGTAACTACTTAAAGAAGCCTATTCATTGAATGGGTATATCTCACTCAAAGTGAGAATGTGATAAGACCTTTGCCTGAAAAGGTCTCACATTACATCATGGACCATCTCTTGTCATCCTCATATGTATCAGGCCATTGGATCTAGATGGCTCAGGAGAAGAAAGTGAGGTTGGTGACCTTGTACAGCCCTCCCTCATTCAAATCAAAGTCAACTCCAAGTCATTTCATCATCCTGATGTCATGGTTCTCTTCGAGAACAACGAACAAACACAACAAATGAGAAGGCATGGTTCAGAGTTCATAGTGAGTGGGCATCGTTGATTTGCCGTTTGCAAATAGAGGCATAAAGGGAGTACCCAAGTAGCTAAGATCACAAATGGACTGACTCTTATCTAGATGTTTTTATATCTACATGATCTTTGATATATATATATGTAGAATCTATGTGATTTCAAAGTATATGTATGTATATATGTAATTATACACATATAATACACATATACACAGGGACACAAAGCATGTTATATATGTATGTGTTTGCATTTGTGTATACTTTGTAAAATGATCAGCTCTTAATTTTGTCAGTCTGGGCAGCTAAAACATGTCATTTGCCTAAATATAAGTTTTCTTCAGTTGTTTCAGTCATGTCAACTTTTCATGACCCCTTTTGGGGATTCCTAGTCAAAGCTACCGGAGTGCCATTTCCTTTTGTTGCTTATTCTAGAGGTGATGAAACTGAAGCAAACAGGGTTAAGTGACTTGCCCAGGGTCACCCAATAGAGGAGTTAGTAAACGACTGACTCAACAGGAGCTGAAAATGTGATAATGGCTGTTCAAAGTGATTATGAGCAGAAATGATATTAAATATAACACCCTAATCATGGGAAATAATAGCCAGTCATGATGTCCTTCACTTCTTAGACCTTATCTACCCCTTGGTGTTCGGTTCTGAGTAACGTACTGTAAGTGGAACAAGGACCATGTAGAGCAAGCTTGGTAGAAGAGGAACAGCACACTGAGGAATCTGAAAATCATGCCGTATAATGGATGACTGAAGGAAGTAGACTTGACTTCACGAAGTGTAGATGTAACAAATATTATACCATGATTCTTAGTTGTGATTCAAATTAATTTAAGAGCATTCTAATAAATAAATTTTAATGATCCTACTAGATTTCTATTAAGGTTTGATTGACAAAATATAATGGAAAATGTACATATCTATACTTAGATTTGTCTTACTCTAAAAGCTGACTACAGGAATGGTCTACATTACTAATTAATGACAGTAAGTTGGCAGCTATGCATTGTGATAGAAAGCACTGGACTTTGAGTAAGGAATACCTAATAGTTTAAATCTTGCCTAAATACTTACTAACTTTGTCATGTTGGCCAAGTCATTTAACTTCTGTCTTCTTCAGTTTACTGATCTGGGTGTAACCTTCCAAGGTTATTGTAACAATCAAATAAGAAAACAAATAAATTGCTTTGTACACCTTAAAGTGGAATATAAAAACTATCTAATATTAATTATTTCAATAAAGTTGTATTTTTTTAACTGAAAAATTCATCATAGCTATAACATTAAGAGGAAGCTTGGGGAAGAGTCTCATCTCAACCTCAGACAAATCAGAGTCCAATTCATGTGTCTGAGGCATCTAATGCTGATCAGATATTAACTGCTTGAAAAATGTCTTAGAGGAAAGTGAAACCTCTTGAGGACAGAAGTTACAAATCTCAACTTTGGGTATGGCTCGAAGCATCATTCATTGCCACTAGGGTCTCAAAATTCTATTTTGATTAAAAAAAAAATATACAAAGATATGAGTGTCTTGAAGATAGAATTGTCCTGACACTGTTAGAAAACCTCATATCAAGTGACTGCATGCTCATGTTTGAAGCATCTACTACTGCTGATATGGAAAAGTTGCCAATGCATGGATGTATGATGAGATGTCCTTTTCATTTATATCTGTGAGCTTTGGTTTGTGGTTGGCACTGCTGTTGGTGATGAAATCTGCCTCTCCCTCTCAAAGGTTACTAGTCTTCAGACAAAAAATGTGGTCTCACCCATCATTTGTCCATATTTAGAGCTTCATGCTCATGAATTATTGTAAAAATGGCACATCTCATTTGGAAAGTAGAAGGAAATTGACTATAGAATGTTAAGCTTTCTTGAAATGCCATTTTACTATGGTTGGCTTAATTATGGTGAGCTTATTTCAGAAACTATTAGAGAAAATTTTCTCTTGAATTTAGATGGGATTGATACTTGCTGGTGAAATGATAGTTATGATCCCTTGGAAGATATTCATCAGGATAAGTTGAAACTTCATCCTTCGAGTGGAGTAAAACCTTGCTAATTTGTTCTAACTGGGGGAAGTGAAGGTCAGTATGACTTATGGGAAAAAAAAGTGAATTATGGAACATTTGAGAAGAAATGAGGTGTTCTTACTTCTAGAGCATACACATAATACATGTGGGGCAGAAAGGAGAGCTGGGCTATATTTCTTAGGGAACCTACTTTAACAAATAGATAATTATTCGCAATTAGGAATTCATTGTCTGAGTGTAAGGACTGCTGCTAAAGTGCCACTGAAGCCATAGTTGGCTCTCACTCTTCAGGAGACTACACATTCCCCTACTAAATGGTGTCATCCATCTGCTAATCTTTTAGAGAGATAGATAGAAACACACATACATGCATGAGCACATACTACAGAGGAGGGAAAATCAAATTTGTCTCAGGACTTTGGAAATTTCATAGCTTAGAAAACATAAGTTTTAGACTTTGGATTAATAATGATAGGCACTTTAGGTAAATGGTGGGAAGTAGCTAACATAGTAGAGAGGGGCTAATTTGGGGATCAGGAAGACCTGGGTTTAAGTCCTACCTTTCACTCATTGAACCATATAGTTATGGGGAGAATATTTTGAATGCCCCAGGGAACACTCTAAGGATACATTACAGATGAGTTATAGATCTGCATTGAAAGCAGAGTTTCTAGACTGGGAGCTCTTTACCACAGAGAAAACCACAGGGTTAGACACAAAACTGATAAAGATAGCATCAGCATTACATACTCTTCATTTCCTTCTTCCTTCCTTCTTTCCTTCCTTCCTTCCTTCCTTCCTTCCTTCCTTCCTTCCTTCCTTCTTTCCTTCCTTCCTTCCTTCCTTCCTTCCTTCCTTCCTTCCTTCCTTCCTTCCTTCCTTCCTTCCTTCCTTCCTTCCTTCCTTCCTTCCTTCCTTCCTTCCTTCCTTCCTTCCTTCCTTCCTTCCTCTATCTTTCCTCTCTCCCTCTCTCTCTCCCTCTCTCTTCCTTGTCTTTGCACAAATGACTTTACAGACTGAACCTCAGTTTTCTCATTTGTCAAAATGACGGGGGTGAAAGGGATAGTTTTGAAGGTTCTTTCCTGGGTGAGTGGGTTTCCTGTGGGATTTTCCTATAATAAGTATTATTCCTACAAAGAGAGCTTTACAGAAATAAAAGAAGAAAGAAGACTAGCCAATTATGCCTACATCAAACAGTAAAACTAATTTTTTTTCCTAAATATATTTGATGGAGAGTTAAACTCATTGTTAACTGCCACTATTCAACAACGGAAAGCCCTTGTGCTTGGGAAGCCAGTTTATGGATTTTCGAATTTAAATTTCTTTCAAAATAATGCTCTGTATCTACTGTGGGCTTTAATTCAACTCATGAAAACCCAGTGTGGGAGAAATTACCTGCCATTCCAAAGTCTCTTCCTAATGTTTTGCTTAATTTGCTTACCCCTGCTAACTTACAGACCATTAACATGTTCTGGTCACGACACTCATACAATTACCTAGCATCCTGTTGTGTTTTCACATAGAGTTGTGAGACAGCACAGCCATTGCTCCTGATAGACTGATGTATCTTCAAAAATCCACTGTGAAGTTTTAGTTAATGCCTTATTCATTTTATTTTTTATGCAAGTACCAACAATAATGATACCAACAGTAGAACATCACTCCCTGAGTGAAAGGACTTTTGTTTTTCACCCCAAGCACTTCCTTGTTCAATTCCAATGACTCACTGTCATTGTTGTGTTGTGAAGGTGACCTTGAATTCTTGAATGCTATGCTACTATAGTTCAAGATTTGGAAGGTTTTATCACACTAGAAAGGTTTCCAATACATTCTCAGCAGTAGAGTCCACCACTTTTCTGAGGACCACACTAGCTAAGGATAGGATGTCGATGAGGTCTTGACCTTGACAACTCAATAGCTAGAAAAGTACACAGTGGCCCTTAATTCCTCAGCCACAGTAGAAAAAGAGGGCAGGGTGGCGGTGATTGAGATGTGCACAATTTTTAAACCCTCTAAAATTTGCATGTGAATCTTACTACTGTAAATGTGAAATTGCTGTTCCATGACCAATGAGTGGATATGCTACTGGTGGGATAGAATTCTATTAATCTTAATATTTCTTCTCACATAAATAAAACTAGAAGAAACAACATATTTGCAAATAAATGAAAGGATGGCTCATAGGTTCTCTTTAGAGACTCAAAAAAAAAACAACCTAGAACTCATTTATCAGATATTTGATCATCTCATATTCAAAAACTCAGTATTCCCATTTGATGAAGGCTTTGTTCTGATTGCATCAAGTTTTAAAATGTTGCAGACTACTAGAAAAGCTAACTATGCACATTTAAATATTCACAAAGGGAAAACCAAGTGGATGAAGAAAATCTATTGCCTAGATTACAACATGCAGTTAGACGGAAGATCTAGATATTCATCTGGAATACACAGTGCAAATGGACTATGAATTGAGCCATGAATTAAACAGAAGTACACAGTGGATTGCTTTCAAGATATTTTAATATTCCTTTCATTATCCAAACTTTTCCCAGATACTAGTCCTCCTATTTTTAATGCCTATGTTCTATGATTGATGTCGTATGGCTGCAGGTATGCATGCTGCACACCCAGTCTTGGAGGAAATAAAAGTGAGGCTCACACATTGATATGTAGTCAATGGAGAGCCTATAGTGTCTGTGAAGAGGCTTGAGCAAGTAACAAGCACTGTGGGACTCTAAAGAAGAACTCTGAAGAATGTTATCACGGAAACATGAATGAAAAGGAAGATAGGATGGTCACTTGGCAAAAGCAAAGATTCTTTTAATATCAGAGAAAAGGGAGAGAGGTCTCTGTAGCTTCACTTCCATGAGTGGACATGGATAAATATTTCAAAGGAGCAAAAGCCATGTATGGGTTGCTATTTGCATCACTATAGAAAACTTCCACATTGATTAAGTCACTGATTCATTTGTGTATTCAGGAGTGATGGCTCTAGGCTAGACAGGGGAATCATGGGTAAGGGTTGTATGTAGAATCCTAATCACATTAAGTATTTCTCCTTCTCCTCCTCCTCCTCCTTCTCCTCCTCCTCCGTCATTGTGTCCAGTGTTTTGTGATCTCATTTCCTTCTCCAGCTCATTTTGCAGGTGAGAAAACTGAGTCAAATAGGATTAAGTGACTTGTCCAGGGCCGCACAGTAATTATCTGAGTCCAGATTTGAACTCAGGAAAATGAATCTTACTGACTTGAGGCCCTGTGTTCTATCCACTGTGTCACCAAGTTGCCCTTCTGTGTCTCAAATGTCAGGTCACAGTAATTTAGTTAGTTCCAGACTCACTATCATTCTCTATGGAATTTCTGCCTGAGTTCATATAAAAGAAAAATTGTTTAAAATCAGTCTTGAACTTTGTTTTCTACCCACTTGATGATATGGTAGGCAATTAAGTTGGGTTAAAGTCAAGAGGGTTTTTCCAAAGTTCTAAGAGAATAAACATGTAGACATGTCTTTTGTCTATAAAGCATAGATGTATTTTTGTGCTAATGACTGAGTTTTAGTAATGATTTCAGTAAATGGAATGAAAACAAATATTTTCAATGTGTATATAAATGAAAATGTTAACAGTTATTTTGGTTTCAGATTCTCTTTGCTTACTAAATTGATTAAAAACATGCAAACATCTTCTGTCTACTCTGTTCACATAACCATTTTTAACAGTTGATGTGATTTTACCTCTTAGGGCTTGACTTTCAAGTAAAGAAGGCAGTGATCCTTGTATATAGTTTTGTATATCGAACTGCAAGTTTAAACAGCTTTGGGATGAAAGAGACTGTGAAAACGGGAGATCATTATCCTTACCCTAAGTCGAATCCAATCCTTTAAATCATATTCTAAGTTTCTACACTGGAGAGTGAGTCAATCGAAGTGGGGTCTAAAATGCCAAAGGCACTTTAATGAGCCCAGGATGTATACTCAGACTCGAAATGTTCAAGACTTTAAGAAGTTCTATAATATTAAGAACATATTTCATTCTTGAGGCTTAATCCAAGGAAAGCTGAGATTCTGCTGTTGCTTTTTTAAAAATAGATTTCTGAAGTTGGCAGTAGCCATAAACAGAGACTCTCTGAATGAATTCATAAGCCTTTTTAAGTTTCATATAGACTTCTATGTGATGAGTAAGTTATCAATTTATGGAGTTAGTAATGTGGTTATTTTTCTAGTATCATCAGTAGACTACAGAAGAAAAAGTCGAGTTGGCTTAAATACACACAAAAGCTGTCTATGGTTGTTTATTCTATTTTTCCTCTTACTCTCTTCTAAACCTTCTGCAATTTGGTTTCTGACCTCATTGCTCAACTGAAAATGTGTTCTTCAAAAATATAAATACATTTCTAAGACTTTTCCTGTCTTCATGGATATATTTCCTTCTTTGAGCTTTCTGACACTGCTCTCTCCTGTTTCTCCTTCTATCTTACTGTCTACTCCTTCCCAGATTCATTGGCTGGATCTTCATCAAGATGACTCCCATTATTGGTGGGTTTATGTCAAAGTTCTAGCTTGGGTTCTCCTCTCTTTTCTCTCTACCTTCTCACTTGGTGACCTCAACAGCACTATTCATGATTACTTTAAAAAAAAAAAGGAAATTTTATAGAATAAAGACCCACAATTTCATGTATAATTCTCTTTTTCTGTTCTACTGTGTATACAGAAGTGCTAATTGAATTTGGTATTTGCAAAGTTCTGAATTAAAGAAATAGCAAAAACTCCAATTTTTGCATGAGGTGGTAATTCTGCCTTTGTTTACCTCCTCCCCCTCAGTATTCAGTATTCCCTTGTACACACTTGGTGTGTGTGTTATGCATATTTTAATGTACCTATCCATGTGTATGTTGTCTCTCTGATAGAAGTTCCTTGAGGTCAGAGACAATAATTTTTATATTTTAGTACCATTGCCAAGCAAAGTGCCTGGTGTTGTACATGAATGTTTTGATATTATACATGTAGACAGACATACAAAGACAGTTACACATGGTTTGAATGCCAAATAATGTGACTGATATATAAGTATACAAGAATTCATGAATTTTCAATTAATATTGTCCCCTTGGGAAACTATACTTATTGCAAGGGCTCTGGGATGTCAATGGTGACAATTCTGAATCCTTCAAGGGTGGGTTGGATTTTCAGAATGGACCAAAAGTTGTTGGGATCATTGACTGGCAAATAAAATATCAGATTAACAAATGTCTCCCCACTCCACCTCTTTGTTAAAAAGCATAATGTGATTACAAAAGGATGATGTTGATTTTCTTTTGTGGTTCATATACCATCTGTGAAGGTAGCTTCAGAATGGAGTCCAAAGGCATTTGGAGTTGTGGCAGCCCTACTCCCACCTTCCTTACACCCCAGGGCTACGTGAAGGTGTGGCATACTCTGAGGACAAATTTCAAAAACTAATCATTCAATTGTCTGTGTTCTGGAAGTAAGGTAATGAGACTGAGTAAAAAACATTCTCTCATTAGGCCTGTCATTATGTTCATAGGCATGACAGCAATGGTGCAGCTGAGGTGTGCTTTTTTTCAGGTAATGAGGACAATTTCATTGAGTTGATCTTAAAAGGTGCTTACTCCTTTTAGAGGACAATAGATGCATTAGAAAAAGTTCTAGCAATGGCATAATTGCTTGACAATGCAGTGTAGAGTACTGTGTATATAATTAAGCACTTAGCAAAAAGGTATCTTTTTCATATAACTGTTTAGCATAAATTTGTTTGTCATAATCTGGAAGTGCCATATTCTACTGCAGTTTTGTGTGGACCATCTTCATCTGCCTACGTGCATATTGTATGCTTCTAGAGTGCCAGCTGAATTAACAAGGACAAAGTAAAGTAATTACATTTATTGACTCATTACACCTTTTTTCTTTAAAATATTTAGTATGAAAATATACTTCTTTTGCTGTAATCACTTGCTTTTACATGATTCATCATTGGGTTCACTAGATTTGAACACATATTTTTCAATTATTCATCATGAAAACATATGTTTATCATGTTGGATATCAAGCTTTTCTGTGATAAATGGTTCATTTTTCAAGGGTAGTCTTCATTTTAGCCTTTAGAATTTTGATGTGGTTTAAATCAGGTGAGTTCCCCAGCCAGAGACATATATTCACCTCCATCTTTTGACTAAATTTCTTAAACTATATTAACTTTGGCATAATGCAAATTCTTGTTACAGTTTTTGTTCTCCATTTATGAAATTTTATAATTCTAGGATAATTCCCTTTCGCATTTGATCAATATTTTAATGAGACTTCACCATTTCCTCAATGGTGATGAGATTTCTTTTTTTTTTCTTAGTAGAATTTACTTTTTTTTTCCAGTTACATGTAAAGATAGTTTTCAACATTCATTTTCATAAAACTTTGAGTTCCATATTTTTCTCCTTCCCTCTATTCCCTCCCCACTATTCAAGATAGCAAACAATCTGATATAGATTATACATATACAATCATGTTAAACATATTTCCACATTAGTCATGTTGGAAAAGAAGAATTAGAGTAAAAGGGAAAAGCCATTAGAAAGAAAAAACAAAAAAAATAACAAAAAATGAATACAGTATTCTTTGATCTGCATTCAAACTCCGTAATTCTTTCTCTGGATGTGGTTAGCATTTTCCATCAAGAGTCTTTTGGAATTGTCTTAGATCACTGCATTGCTGAGAAGAGCTAATCTATCATAGTTAATCATCATACAGTGTTGCTGTTACTGTCTACAACATTCTCCTGGTTCTGCTCATTTCACTCAGTATCAGTTCATGTAAGTTTTTGCAGGTTTTCTTGAAATGTGCCTGCTCATAATTTCTTATAGAACAATAATATTCCATTATATTCATATACCACAACTTGGTCAGCCATTCCCACAGTTCCTCAATTTCCTCTTCTTTGCCACCACAAAAAGAGCTGCTATAAATATTTTTGTACCTGTTGGTCCATTTTTCTTTTTTATGATCTCTTTGAGATGCAGACCTAGTAGAGATATTGCTAGATCAAAGGGTATGCACAATTTGATTGCCCTTTGTGTATGAAAATGAGATTTCTATGCCCACTGTAACAAGAAAGTCCCAAATCATTTGGGTGGAGGGTAGGGAAGGTTTGGATACTTTACAATCTCAGAGAGATGCTCATGTCTAAAAGGCTTACCCAGCCTTTGACCCAAAGTCAAAGGATTGACTTTGAATAAGAAATTGAGTTATATTAAAAAAATGCTTGTATGCTAATGTTTAGTTCTTTAATCTTTTTAATATCTTGCCCATGTGTAACAGCAAGCACCCCAATATATATGGGAGGGCCTGCTGTGCACGTTCTTAGATCTGCTTTTCTGAAAGGAAAACAACTTTTGAAGGGTCAATAATCTACTTTAATCAAGCACATATATCATTCACTTAGTTCAGGGAAAAAAATCAGTACCCTGAACTTCAGAGAAAGTACAAACAGCAAAATAAAGACCAACAGACAGGGTTTCCAACTGTCTGACTATAAATAATACATAGTTACCAGAGAGAGAAGTGCCAACATCTGGATTTTCAAAACCAGAGGACTTTTTATCAGCTACCCAGAGTCTTATCTGGCCAAACAAACACTCCAATGAGTTATCCCCAAAACAAAACCTTACCTCAGAGTATATAAACCTTTTTCAGAGCCAGAGGGCATCGTAAACTTTGAGAACCAGAGCCTCATTAAAAATTAACAAAAGGTGTGGGCCTTCATACAAAACAAATCTCCCCTAATCAAACTTCCCTTAATGGGTAGGTCCATTAATGGGTGGGAAAGATCTTTAACTCTCTTTAACATAATTAACATTAGACCATGATAAGGAGTCTTTTTCTTTTCTTCATAGCAACATTTATTAGTTTTGCTTTTAACTGATGCTATCATGGTTCTTTCAACTTTAGGAAACCTACGTCATAGTACATAGGAACAAAAAATATACATACAGTTCCAAGGTCCTTTAAATGTCTTGACTTGTTTTTCAAGGACTAATCAGACTCTTTTGAAGCTATAGTTTATAGTTTTAATTTCCCATTTTGACCAAATTTCACTTTTTTCTTGAAAGCAATCATGTTTCATTCTGAGCTTGAATGAACCTTGAAATGTCCTTCACTTCCCTGTGACAACCATTTTTGCAATATCTCTAATAATTACTTGAAGTGTGCTCTATAAGAACTAGATATTTTGAATGTTTTCTTGGAATAATATATATTCTTTAAAATCACAGAATTAAAGACACACAGAAAAGAAAAATGAATTATTCGTATGATGGCATAGTTATATTCCTTCATATTCACATACTATTATTTATCTAGCTACTCCTTGATAGAAGGACACTCAATATTTATCCAATACTCTACTTTTGTGCCCCCCCCCCCAAGATTGCTATAAATATGTTGGTATGTATAGGCTTGTTTTCTTCCTTACTTTACACACACATACACACACACATACACACACACACACACATACATGGCAGTGTTCTTCCTCCCCCTTTGGGACCGACATGAAACTTTCTAAAAATTGACCATGTACAAGGCCATAGTGATATGGTAAATAAATGCTAAAATGCAGAAGTATTCAATGCACCCTTTGGAGACCAAAACATAATTAGAAGAGAAAATGGTTTAAGGCCCTCAAATTAAAAATACAGATCCAAGTGGAGACTTAACAATGGAATGAGTGTGTTAAAGAGCAAATTATTGGAAGAATAACTGCAAGGGAAAATGATATTGAAAAAAATGTACCAAAATTTCTGTGATGCAGCTAAAACAGTCCTTGGGGGAAAATTATGTACTTCCAATTATACATTTACAATTATACGTTAACAAAACTGAAAAAGAGAAGATTACCAAACTGAATATACATATTAAAAATTAGAAAATAAACAAAGAGACAAACCTAAAATAAGCACAGATGAGGAGATATTAAACATTGGAAGGAAAATAGATGAATTAGAAACAAATCCATGAAAATGATTAATAAAACTAAGTTTTTGAAAATACTAATAGAAATGATAAACCATTAGCTAATATCATTAAAAAGGAGAGAAAATTAAACCCATAAGAGCAAAGAAGCTCAGTGAAATCAGTAAAATGAGAAAAAATAAAGGAAGAACCAAAACATAATATACATAATTTCATTCTAATCAAACCAAGAACATAAGCGAAGTAGAGGAACACCTTTAAAAATATAAAGAATACACAAACTATCATAAGACCAGATAGATTGTTTAAATAACACAATTTCATAAGATAGATCTAGCTATAAAAGAACTATCAAAGGAGAAAAAAAAAAACTTGACCCAGTTGACTTGCAAGAGAGTTCTGTCAAACTTTTAAGGAACAGTTATTACGCTTCTCAAAAAGTGAGATAGAAAGAACCCTATTAGAATTCTTTTATTAGACAAATATAATTGTAATAACTAAACCAGAGAAAGACAAAACAGGAAAAATTATAGGTCAATATCATTCATGAATATTGACTCAAAAATTTTAAACAAAATCCTTTCAAACAGATTGAAGTGATTTATCTATGAAATCACTCCACATGAAGAAGTAATATTTATGAGAGATGCAAGGATGGTTCAACATTAAGAAAACAGCCAACATAATTAATAAAGTTAATTATTTAATTAATTATTAATTAATCCAAAGTATCCAGAGCATCCAAAAGTATATGATCATCTCAATAGATACAGTAAGCAAAAAGCAAACACTTGACCATGTACAACATTCATTCATGTTAAAACCTCTATGAAGTATAGAGGAATTTTAATATAAAAATCTATCTAAAATGAAAAGCATCATAAGCAATCAATGCAAGCATCACACTTTTCAGTAAATATGAAAGTGAAGCAAAAATACTCACTTTCCCCACTTTTAAAAATATATTTCTGGAGATGCTAACAATAGCAATAATACAAGAGAAATGAATGATACATAAAAAAGAGACAAAAGTATCCCTGTTTGTGGAAGATATTATGATTTACTTGGAAACTCCCCTGCAATCGGCAAAAAGAACACATTGAGATAAATAATAGATTCAGAAATATTGCACACTGCAAAATAAATTCTCAAAAATCAACAACATTTCTATATAGTAATAACTAAATAGAAGAAGCAACAACAGAAATGAAAATACCATTCAAATAAGGATAAAATACACAAAGTATTTGGGGATTAATCTGTTGAAGTGAACAAAAACTTACCTAGGTTGAATTTCATAATGTTCCTTAAAGAAATAAAGAACAACCCAAATAACTGAAGGAATATTCAGTACTCCTGGGTAGACTTTGCCAATACAGTAAAATTGACAATACTACCAAAATTAATTTATGCTTTTGATTCTATCTCAATCAAATTACTGAGGGGATACTTTACAGAGCTTGATAAAATAATAACAAAATTCATTTTAAAAAAACCTAAAAATTTAGACTATTAAGGGAAAGATAAAAAAATAGAGAAAAGTTAAAGAATGAACAACACTTCCAGAGTTCAAACAAGATTGTAAAGTAGTTATCATCAAGACTAATTGGTATTGGTTAAAAAAATAGAGAAATAGATCAATAGAACATACCAGAGAAGGGAGATTCAGAAACAGTATAGCTCAATAAGCCAACTTTTGACAAAGTGGAAAACACAAGTTACCTAGGAAAAACTCTGTATTTGATAAACACTACTGGAAAAACTGGAAAGTAGTCTGGAAGTAATCAGGCTTAGACCAGCACCTTATACCACATACCTCAATACATTCTAAATGGATGTGTGAGCTTAATATAAAAGATTACACTATAAAAATTACATGAGAAACAGATCATATACTTTTTTACAACTATGTGTAGGAGATATATTTTTAACCAAGTAAGAGACAGAGACAATTGCAAAATATATAATCGATTCAATTTCCAACTGAAAAGCTTCTGCTGAGACAAAATTAATTCATCTAGGATAAAAAAGGAAGTGGTTAGCTGGGAAAAAAATCTTTGGATCAAAGGTTTCTGTTAAAGGCTTGATATACACACATATGTGTGTGTATATGTGTACACACATATACATCTATGTATATGGGTTTGGTATATAGATTCAACATATATATATATATATATATATATATATATATATATGCATACAAACATACATACATAATATTGACAATACAAATAACTATTGCCCAGTAGATAAATGGTCAAAGCAAATAAACAGTTTTCAAAAAAAAAATCAAAGTATTTACAACTACATGAAAAATGCTCCAGATCACTAATAAAAAGACAAATAAAAGCAACCGTAAGGTTTTATCTCAGTCTCTAAAAAACTAGCAAAAATGTAAAAAAAAAATGACAACAGTTGATGCTGGAGGGATTTGTGGAGATAAGCACACTAATACATTGCTAATGGAATTGTGAAGTGGTATAAACATTTGGGAAAGCAAATTGGAATTGTGCAAATAAAATGACTAAGATGTCATTTTAAGAACCAGATTCTCCATTACTGAACTTGTACCCCAAAGAAGGGCTTATATCCTAAGAAAAAAGACACCCTATATTCCAAAATATTTATAGCAGCACATTTTATGATAACGAATAACTGGAATCAAAGTCATTGCCCATGAATGGGTAAACAAATTTGGATATATGAATGAATGTGCTATAGGAAGTGGACAATGAAACATGGAAAGATCTATGTAAACTAATGAGTGAAGTAAGCGTAGCCATGAAAATAATATTGGTGGTTGGTTGTTGCCCTTCGTCTTCAAAGAGGACCAAAATAACATCACCACTTTAAAGTCAAATTTCAGGGTATCCGACTGCGACTGATCAGACTGATATGAACTCGGAATGCTCTACCACAGGTTGGGCCAGATAGTCGATGTGAATATTTGGGGTGGATATTCCAAATCTGCGCATCCTGTGTTTACTTTGTAGTGTCTCAATTCTGCTTTGCTCAAAGAGCACAGCTCCTTTTCTGATGTGGGCACACCATGCTGACCCTGTGCCAGTGTCTCTCATGTTGCACAGTGAAATCCAAAGTTCTTGAGAGAGACCTTGAGAATGTCCTTGTATCATTTCTTTTGGCCACCATGTGATCTCCTGCCCCATGCAAATTCTCCATAAAAAGGCCATAAAAAAATAATATACACCATAATTAAATCAAGGTATACAGGGGGGAAAAAACCCAACACACTAAAAAATAAACAGTAAATGTAATAAAATTTCTTAGCTGTGTGATCCTGGGTAAGTCACTTAAGTCACTTGCAAAACACACACACACCACACACACACACACACACACACACACACACACACAAACCCCAGTAAATGTAACAAAATTAGAAAGATCAAGTGGCACTTGAATGAAGAGATATGAAAAGATCCCCAATCTACTTCTTTTTAGAAGTGGAAGGTCCACAGATGTTACATATTGCACATGTTTTCCGACTTTTTCAATGTGTTAATCCATTTTACTGACTTTTTCCTTTTCTATAAAAGTACTATTGGTCTTATGAGATGGCTCTTAGGGAGGGGGCAGGAGAGGGATCCATGGGATACTATGGTGATGTAAAAACCAGAAAATATTGATAAAATTAATAAAAATAATCTAAAAGAGAAAGTGGTTTATTTTGTTACCCTAGTAAAAATTATTAATTATGTTTCCACTCAATTTCCCTCCACATTAACTGATTTATATTTCTCTTGAGTCATATTTGCATTTCAAAGTTTTATGCATCTCATTTTTTCATCAGGAATATTTGGACATTTTTTCATTACAACTTCATTTTTGTACCTCTAGGAGTATGCTCAGTTTTGCTAAGTAGATTATTATTGACTATAAGTCTGTATCTTTTGCCTTCAGCAATATTGGGTTCCATGCTTTCTGTTTCTGGCTACTAAATCTTGTATGATGTTGGCTACTGGGTAATTTAATGTTTTTTGTTTGGTTTATTACAGTTTTTTTCTTTGACACTAAGCTCTGTATTTTGACAATTACATTCCTGGAAGTTTTTGTTTCAGGGTTTCTTTCAAGAGGTGATTGGTGAACTCTTTTTACCTTTTCTTTGCCTTCTGCCTCTAAGAGATCTGAGAAGTTTTTTTTGTTTGTTTGTTTCTTGAAATATGATATTTAGATTGTATTTTTGGTCATACCTTTCAGATATTCCAATTATTCTCAATTTATCTCTCCTTGATCTGTTGCCAGGTCAGTTGTGAACATGCAGCTTTACTCTTTTGTCTATTTTTAGATAGTTACCTTTATTTTAAAATTTTTTAAATGAAATTATTACTTCAATTTGGAACATTTTAATTTTCAAAGATCCTGTTACTTTAGTGAGGTTTTATATCTCCTGTTTCAAGTTATTACTTTACAATTACTTTTAATTTAAAATTTACTGTTTTAATTTAAAATTTACTTACTTTAACATTATTATTACTTTAAAAACTATTTAAATTCTTTCTCACATAATTCTTATTTCTTTTCCAATTTTCTTCCTAGCCCTCTCATTTCCATCTGTTTCACCTCACTTTCTCATTTCATTTGTAAAATCATTTTTCATTCTTTTTTTTTAAAATTTATTTATTTATTTATTTAGCTTTTTACATTCATTTTCACAAATTTTTGGGTTCCAAATTTTCTCCCCTTTTCTCCCTTCCCCTCACCCCAATGCCCCAAGCAATCTAATTTTCCCTATCTCCAATCTGTCCTCTCTTCTGTCATCCCTCCCTTCGCTTGTCTCCATCTTCTCTTTTCTCCTGTAGGTCCAAATGACTTTCTATTCCTCATTAACTGTATGTCTTCTTTCCTAGTTGCAACAGCAATACTAAACAATTGTTCCTAAAACTTTGAGTTCCAAATTCTCCCCATCCCTCCCTCCCCACCCATTCCCTTTGGTACGGCAGGCAATTCATTATAGGCCATATCTGTGCAGCTTTGCAAATGACCTTCCTGATAGTCGTGTTGTGTAAGACTAACTGAATTGCCATCCCTCCTAACCTGCCCCTTATTGTTTCTCTTCTATCTTTTGATCCTGTCCCTCCCCAAGTGTTGACTTTCAATTACTCCCTCCTCCCTTTGCCCTCCCTTCCATCATCCCCCCCCAATATCTCCTTCTCCCCCCCTTTCTTATACTGTAAGATAGGTTTTCATACCAAAATGAGTGTGCATTTCACTCCTTCGTTTAGTCAAATGTGATGAGGGTAAACTTCTTGTTTGTTTGTTTTTTTTTTCCTCAGCTCTCCTCTTTTTCCCTCCACTAAAAAAATCTCCTACTTGCCTCTTAAATGACATATAGTTACCCCCTTCCATTTCCCCCTCTTTCCTCTCACTACATTTCTCTCTCACCATTTACCTTAATTTCTTTTAAGGTATGGTCCCATCCTATTCAGTTCAATCTGTGCTCTCTATCTCTGTATGTGAATGCATGTGTGTATGTGTGTGCATGTGTGTACATGTGTATGTGTGGTCCCACCAACTACCCAGATACTGAAAAGTTTTAAGAGTTAGAAATATTGTCTTTCCCTGTATGAATGTAAACAGTTCACTTCTGGTAAGTCCCTTAAGACTTCTCTTTGCTGTTTACTTTTTCATGCTTCTTCTCATTCTTGTGTTTGAAAGTCAAATTTTCTTTTCAGCTCTGGTCTTTTCATCAAGAATGCTTGAAAGTCCTCTGTTTCATTGAAAGACCATATTTTCCCTTGAAGTATTATACTCAGTTTAGCTGGGTAGGTGATTCTTGGTTTCAATCCTACTTCCTTTGCCTTCTGGAATATCCTATTCCACACCCTTTGATCCCTTAATGTAGAAGCTGCTAGATCTTGGGTTATCCTGATTGTATTTCCACAGTACTGGAATTGTTTCTTTCTAGCTGCTTGCAAGATTTTTTCCTTGAGCTGGGAGTTCTGGAATTTGGCCACAATGTTCCTAGGAGTTTCTCTTTTTGGATCTCTTTCAGGTGGTGATCGATGGATTCTTTCAATACTTATTTTGCCCTCTGGTTCTAGAATGTCAGGGCAGTTTTCCTTGATAATTTCATGGAAGATGATGTCTAGGCTCTTTTTTTGATCATGGCTTTCAGGTAGTCCCATAATTTTTAAATTGTCTCTCCTTGATCTATTTTCCAGGTCAGTTGTTTTTCCCATGAGATATTTCACATTCTCTTCCATTTTTTCATTCTTTTGGTTTTGTTTGGTGATTTCTTGGTTTCTCATAAAGTCATTAGACTCCATCTGTTCCATTCTAATTTTGAGAGAACTATTAAATTCAGTGAGCTTTTGAGCCTCTTTTTCCATTTGGCTCATTCTGCTTTTGAATGCATTCTTCTCCTCATTGGCTTTTTGAACCTCTTTTGCCAATTGAGTGAGCCTATTTTTCAAGGTGTTAATTTCCTCAGCATTTTTTTGGGTCTCCTTTACCAAGATATTGACCTTTTTTTCATACTCTTCTTGCATCTTTGTCATTTCTCTTCCCAGTCTTTCCTCCACCTGTCTAACTTGCTTTTCAAAATCCTTTTTAAGCTCTTCCAAGGCCTGAGCCCACCCAACACCTCCCTGGGGTGTCTGGGGTACTGAGTCCCCGCCCTCCACATCTTTCCCTGATGGGAAAAATACGTTCTCGTCCTCACCATCAGATCCGAAGGTCAGGATCATTTGCATTTGTTGGAAAAAACTCTCTAAAGTCTTATTTTTCTTCCCCTTTCTAGGCATTTTCCCAACCAGTTACTTGACTTCTGAGATTCCTTTCCACCCCCGCCTGGATCCGCCCAGCTAGTGCTTGGCCTCTGAGATTCAAATGCGCTTTCCGGAGGCAAGCTTTAGTTCTGGCGCAGGGGGTGGGGGCAGGGCCGCCTCCTAAGTTCGGTCCCTCAGGGGCTTTCTGCAGAGACTTTCAGGAACGGAGCGGGTGGGGGCGGGGTGGGGGGGCCCCCGCCTCCTATTTTCAGCTCCCTTGGGGGTTTTATTCAGAGGCGTTCAGCAGTAGAGCAGGGTGGGGGCAGGGCCGTCTCCCCGGCTCAGCTCCCTCAGGTTGGAAAGACCTTCAGTATTGAAGATCCTACCTGCTGCTGGGGGATTCCTGAGTCCTGGGCCGCTGCCGCCTCAGCCGCCCCGCCCACGCCTCTGCCTCTGCCGCTTCCTGCCCCCCGTCTCTGCCGCCACCGCTTCCTCCCGAGGGGGCCCGAGTCACGGAGACGCTCTGCTCCCCTCCCCTAGCGCAGCCTTCTTTCTTACTGACCTGTAGCTTCTGTGGGCGGAGGGACCTTCCCGGCTGCCAGAGCTTCCCTCTCTGAAGCCTGCTCGGGTCAGCTTCTCTTTGGCCGCGGCCAGAGGTGGGGGTGGGGTCCGCTTTCCGGCGTGCGATGGACCCCGGGGATGACTCTCCAGGGTTCAGTGGAACGGAAATCTCTTCCCCTATGTTTATGCACCCCCTGCAGAGATTCAGAATTTATGGGGATCTCCTTTTACCTCAATTCCATGGGTTGTGGGCTCGGAGCTCGTAGATGTGCGTCCTTCTACTCCGCCATCTTGGCTCCGCCCACCTCATTTTTCATTCTTAAAAAAGCTCTCGCTCCATTTTTAAAAACAAAAATCCTACTTGAATTTTGTCCAAAATGTATGTTTCTTGGGATTTTTTTTGTAGAAGTTTTGAAGTTATTCTCTTCTTATGAATTTGTATCTCAAACATTCCTCAACAAAAGAACCCTTTGTGGTGAGATTCTTTTGTTTGCTCATTCTTCCACAGAAATTTCTTATTTTGATTTTGTGTTAGACCCAGTCTCTGTTTACTACATGAGGAATGGATGGGTCATGCTTGGTTCTATTTTATGAAGCTTTTGGATCTTACTGCTGCTTTCTCTGAGTGTTATTCCATGTGTTATTCCATCTCATACTGGAGAAATTTTAGCTTTCAATGTGCTAGAGTGGTCAAAATCCAGGACAAAGTCTAAGTGCTTCTCTTCTAGTTTGAGCAACACAAATAGAGACTTGCCTTTGGCTGAAGCTCCAGGACACTCTTGTGGTGCGCAATCAATATCTGTTAGATGAAAAGCTCTGCAGATTTACAGTGATAAAACTTCAAGTTCCACTTTGATCTGAGCTTCCTGTTCTAGCCATTCCACTGCAAATTTCAGATGGATCTGGGGGCTATATTTGAGATACTTTTCTGCCCCTGGGGTCAGTATCACATTGTTGCTGCTTGCTTCTATATTTGCTTCTCACTCAGTACACAGTGTAGTTCTTTCTCTTGGACCACTACCCTTAGGTGTATGTTGCTTCCTCAATCTTTACTGTATCTGTGCTCCTGAACTGGGAGGTGACAGAGTAACAGCTGGACTCTGTACCTGATCTCTGCCGAATCCGAGACCTCTATTTTGCCCTAATGCAGAGCCACAGATCGTTTAGTCAACAGGCACAGTTGTTCCTGATCAGATCCTGTCCCCCACTGTCCACAGACCCTTGTCTTCCTATGCTAATCTGGGCTGGAAAAATTTGCACAGGAACCTATTCCCTTCTAGCTAAATATTGCCACAACCCTCCATCCCATAGCTGCTCTCCCTTTTCCTTTGATGACAGGACAGAAGCAATTATCTCTGTCACTCAAATGGTGTAGGAAGATTCAGAATGAATTATTTCCAAAGAATAGGAATGATTTCATTTTTTATATTTATATCTCATCATGTAGCACAGAGTTTGGCACATAGAAGACTTATATAAAATGCTCATTGTTTGACCTGCCATGGATTTCATTTTTCTGCTGGTATTCCATACAATTTTTTCCCTTGTTTCTACTTCTTGCCTCATGGACTCAGCTTTAATTTTAATAGATTCTTCGCCTCTTTTTTTGAGGGGGTTAATTTGGGGAATCATGTGGAAAACTGCTGCTCTGTGTGTTGATCATAACAGTTTTCTCAGCCTCTTTATGTCAAACAGAATTTAGGTGAAATCTTTTTAGTAAAATTCTTTCAAATAATTCTTGAAATTAATTTCTAGAAGTATTCCCCCAAAACAGAGGACTGATTTCTTAAATTATTAAAAATTAATGAAATTATTGTGAAGATATGACTAATCAATAAGAATGATTATCTGTGACTAATTTTATGTTTCATCCTTGGATAAAATTTAGCCAAATCCAAATCCAAAAAAAATTATAAAATAAGATTTAATAGGTCATCTTCTAAGATGAACCACAACTACTTTAATTCTCCCCCTTCCTTATATGAGTTACTATAATTGAGAATGCTTCATTTTATCTCATCTTTACTTCAAAAATTTTAGTTTTATCAATTGTCTTTTATCAATGTATTTCACCAATTCTTTGATTTTCAGAAAATATTGGACAACTTTTTAATAGATTTTATTTTATTTTATTTTTTATCAATGAACAAAATTCTCTCACCCATTTCCCTTTTCTCACATCTGAAAAGGAAAAAAGAAAACAAATGCTTTAAAACCAATATCCCTAATTGGGCAAAATGCCCACTTGGATCTCTTGGTCCAAAATATCTCACAGTTCATATTGAGCCCCAATTGTTATCAGAAGGTAGGAAATATTCTTCATTCCTAGTCCTCTGGGATCGATCATGGCATTGACTAGGAGCAAAGTCTTTGTGAGAAGTCCATTTCTGCATTCCCAGTAGTAGTCAGCTCAGAGTAGGTTATTAAGAGACATCTCTTAGAGTTGAAAATGGATAAGAATAGAAAGGCTTTACTGGGATGGAAGAGAAACCCTTTATTTGTCTGGGGACAACTGTATTCTCTCTCTGAGATCAGATTAAGCCCTATTTGTTAGCTTGTTGATACCCTCACCTTCTTCTGAAGGCTTTGTAGGTTCCATAGATGTAGACAGAATGTAGATTTCCTTCTGCTTTGATGCATATGTGCGTGCATTTGAGCTGCTTACTTGTCTATAGCCCATAGGACCAATAGGAAGGCCCATGAGATGCCTGTCAACTGACAAACAAAGTGATGTTGGTGGCTCTCTCTTTCAGAATACTGAGCTTTTGGCCTTCATGATTTTGGCTTCTGCTTTGCAGGTCTCTGCTTCTGCCTCCATCTCTGCCATGAGCTTTCTACATTCTTGTTGTGCTTGCTGGGGGTGCTTGAATCCTTGTTTCTTCCTGAAGGCCGCTCACATGTAGGGTGTAGTGCAGGTATGGTAATAATTTATTGCACTTCTTTTAAAAAAAAAAGCTAATCACACACATTTCTTGTAGGATCACCAGGAGTTAGTTAAATTAGACATTGCTTTTGTCATAATTACATTTCTTTCGCATTTAAAGTTTTGCTCTGTGCTATTTATCCATGTCCATTTCCTTGTCAGATCTTTGCTCATTTTTTGTTTTTGCTTGCCTCTTAAAATGTAACTAAGAGATTTGACATCCAGAATAAGTACACCAGGCCACAGCATAGGAAGATGGAGACACTAACGCATAAGAAGGAGACAGAGACCTCAGTCCACTGCTGTGAAACCACTGCTGGGGAGGCTGCCACAGGAAGGTAGAGAAAGGCCTGGGAAAGTGCTCATGTCAGCATACATAGTGTAGTTACTTATTTTAATTTTTATTATGAATTCGTGTGAAATTACTGAGAGACTAAGAGTGTTAACAGTACCCTCTAAATTCCAGGCTTTGAATTACAAGCAGTGATCACCTATGTTAATTAATTCTGTGCTTGTCTCTGAATTTCTGAGTCGTGTCATTGGAAAAATCCAAGAACAGTAAAATTATCCATTAAAACTTGTTTAACATATATACACAAACCGAAGAATAAAATAGACACATTATTTGACATGATTCCCGTTAGTAAGGAGTTGATTGTATGTCATACACATCATTAATCACATTTAATTGCCTGAAGCTGGACCAAAGAGAGAGCAGCTTTTTGATCATATGATTTATTTTGACCTATCCCTCTCTGATGGTGTTCTGTAGTTAGTCAATATATCAGCATTTATTAAGTGGCTACTATTAGCCAGAAGCAGTCAAGTGGCACAGTGGATAGAGTGCTGGACCTGAAGTCAGGAAGACTCATCTTCGTGAGTTCAAATCTCACTTCAAGCACTTTCTAGCTGTGTGACCCTGGGCAAGTCACTTATCCCTATCTGCCTCAGTTTCCTCACCTCTAAAAAGAGAAGAAAATGTCTGAACAACCAAAAAAGTATGTTAGGCACTGTGCTAAGTACTAGGGACACAAAGAAACACACATATAAGCACCACCAACAACACAACAAAACATTCAGCAATGAGGTCATAGATTGAAAATTCATTCCTCCAACAGTCACAAAGAACCTGGATCAGGGGGTCACAGCTCATCAATTTCCTCCACTTTTTATCCTGTGAATAAGGGAAATGTTTCATTAGTTATTTACCTCCTAGATTAGGGTCATTCTCTAGGGTCTCCATAAAAGAGCTTTTTTTTTTTTTAAATTAAAGCATGTTTTTATTTTTTTTCTTGAACGATATTACATTTTTATTCCAACTACAGTATATGAGCACTGTTTTTTTCCCCAAACACTACTTGTAGGAACTATGACAGAGGTAGCGTAAATGATAAAAAAAATGATAAATAAATAAATGATAAATAAAAAATGATTAAAAAAATAGCAGTTTCTATGTCACCAGAAGCTACCCTTCTCAAATCTTGGAGATAGAAATCAGAACCATATATAGGAATAAACCAATCCATCCAGTATTAAGTATATATTAAACTTTTAAATGTGAATGAATGGATGCAAAAGAAGTTATTAAGGGCTACTCTGGGCAAAGCATCTCATGGAAAACCCTATGCTAAATACTAGGAATACAGAAGAAGGTGAAACAGCCCCTACTCTCAAGGAGCTTATTGGTTAATAGAGGAACAGCATGTGTAGACCTAAGTATATATAAAAATAAGAGAAGGGAAGAGAAAAAACATTCAGACAGCACTTACTATGTGCCAGGTACATCTAGATATGAGGAGGGAAGAAGAAATGAATAATTATTTATATGGTGCCTACTAAGTGCCAAGCTCTAGGCTACGCACTTTTTTTTATTACAAATGTCTGATTTGCTATAAGCACATACAGAATTTTAAAAAAATGAACCCCAAGTAGTTTTGGTAGGAGATGCATTAGCATCTGTACATTATACATCGAAGAAAAGACAGTTACTCTGTCCTGTAATGGATTGTTTAATTAGACCTTACAATTTTTGAAAAGCTAATTGACTATAAACGTTGGTTTTGTTGAGAGATTTTCACTAGCTTTGCCATCATTTTGGCTTAAAGTATTTGCTGGCAACTACAGAAACTATTAAAGGTACGCAATAGAAATGTCTCCTTGTTTCTATGGCACCTTGTTGGTGATAAAGAGCACCAGGTCATTACTGTTTCATTTCCTGTCAGATAATTCTCCCAATAATGAAATGAATTTTAGGAAGTACTTTTAAAAGTCATTCTGACTGGGTGGGGTGATGTCTGAGTGAACAGCAGCTTTTGGCCTAAACAGCTTTTTCCATTCCTTTGGATTTTATGTTTTTAATAATAGATTGAATAGTTAACAGCTTCCTGGACAAGTTTATTGTCCTTACCCAGTTACCAGACGAGAAACATTTTCCAAACTGACGGTAGGTATTAAAAACACCTACAAGTGATTCAATCCATTACAAACTCATAAAACTTGGGATGGGGGCATTAGCTGGGCCTTGCTCTGCTGGCAAGGCTCTTTCTCATTTCAATGACACCCCAGCGACGACCAAGTGGACGTGTTCAGCAGACCCAGCAGACGACAGATGAGTCAAGTTGAAATCATAAATTTTTTTTCACTGAAACCATAACTGCTTTCTCACCCAATAAAATAAGCTCTTCCCTGCCCCTTCCTGTGTACCTGAATATCTACTGCTGATTCATTTTCTGCTCTGGGAGAAGGACAGGTTAAGCTCGGGTGGCTTTGTGACATCTTACAGTAAGCAAAATCTCCCAGGTAACATTGCTTTACCTTAAAAACCAGAACACTCATGCAAAACAGCTTTAGGTCAGTTGTCTTCTATATTTTGTTAATTACTGAAGCTAGCACCTATTTTTCAGTTTATTTTGATAGAGGGAGAGAGCAGCTACTATATGGCGGACACTGTACTAAGCGCTTTACAAATATCTCATTTGATAGAAAGAGTAAACTGATGTTTTTCAAAAGGGATTGAAAGATCATAGCATCATGGATCTAGAACTGGAAGAAAACCTTAGAGTACATTTAGATTGACTTGCCCTTATTTTATAGGTGAGAAATGTGAAGCTCAGAAGGGCCACGTATCTTATTTGAGGTCATGCATACAGTAGGTGATTTGAACTCAGGTCCTTTGGCTCCAAAGTTGGCACTCCTTTCACTGTACAACACAGACCATTGAGCAAGATATTTGTTTTTCATAATTCAATTTAACGTACTTCCACAAAGATCTCTCAGTTTCCTCTGGAGATCTTACGTAGGCATTTCAATTTCTGTTTTCCTATTGACTCTCTTATTTCTTCAGGTTGGAATTTCTGTGTCATAATTAATTTGAGATTGCTTGGCAAGCTGTATTGTAAACTTTTATCTTAGTAATATGGTCCCAGTGTTTTAATGGAGGATATGAAAAGACACTGAGATTTAGCCCACAATGGGGAGGAGGTTGTGCGCAAGTTGGAAGGATTTATGGGTTCTTCATATTCTCATACAGAAATATGTCAGTTAAAAATTTTTCTTTGCCAAGCCATGAGTTTCATACTACATGAGCTTCTGTCTTGTTGGGTTCTTATTCTAAAAAGGTGATCCCTTTAGTTTCCAAAACTCCTGACTAAAAATTACTTAATTGTACAGAGTCAGAAAACTAAATGGAAAAATATGACACATGAATTTGATCCTCCTCCCGCATTCTCCTTAAACTGCAATTAAATAATCATGGTAGAGAAACAGATATACTCAATGGAAAGGGCAATTTTCCTAGCAGAAAATGTGACACTGCTTTTCTCATTTTTTATCTTATTACTATTATATAGGCTGCTCCATTTTACTCTAATGAAACCTAAAAATTCTATCTAGAAGGAGAATCTATAGTATTCTTTGGGTGTTTTCTTTGTTCAGCACACCACAATGTTCACGTATCCTGTTTTTCCCCTCTAAGAGTTATCCTGAAAAGGCTAAGGAATTTGATTAGCAGATGTTGACATGGTATGGATTTTTTTTATTGGATTCATATTCTTTCTTTAAGCACCTCAAAACAACTTCCTCTTTCCTTCCAGTAAGAGTTTTTCAAACTATTCTTACAACTTTGAACTGGCTCCGTTTCCCACTTTCTGGTGTTCCCTAAGCCATGGAGAATTTGGAAAGAAGTTACAAAGCTCTAAAATTGCCTTTTGGGATTCATCTATTCTATTAACTTACTTCCAATAGAATGAAGGCTCTGTGATAAATGGAGCTGCCTTGCTGGCGAGAGCTCCCTAAACCAGTGAAATTCCGGGGACTCCTCAAAACAAAGACTCGGACTGTGAAACTGCATTTAAATAGATGAAAAATAATACATTTATTTGCCTCCGGTGTGCAGTGGGAAATATTGATTAATCAGTATCTCTCAATCAACCACTGAATGTAGGCCCTTTTCTTTATTGTGTAACAGTACTGCTGCCAGTTTTTTGTGGTCTTAGGATTCTCTAGAGCTGAGAAATGACAGTTGTAACACTTTCCTGATGAGCTATGTAGCACAGACATTATCACCCCCATTTTACAGGCGAGAAAACTAAGACTTAATAAGGTAAGATGATTTGCTACCAGTCATACGACCAGTGAGTGGCTGAGCTAGACTGTCCCTTGATACTTTCAAATCCAAGGCCCTTTATTCCGATTCTATGCAGGGAAACAATAGAAGTCTGAGACATAGTCTTTGCCCTCAATGTACTTATTAAGGAGGCAAGCTATCCTTATAAGAATCAATAAAAAAAACAAGATGTAAGCAATATAATACTGAATGTAATAGCATATAATATAATAGTGAATATAAAACATTATAGACCAGCAGGAAGAAAGAGTCCAGAGAAAGGAGAGGTCAATTTGAACTGTTTAAAGAAATTACAAATATACTTGAAGAAATTATTTTCTTTCTTTCCTTAAGATGCCTTCAGTCTCAGTGAAAGTATGACTACCTCATAGCCTCATTCAAGAACCTTCTATGGCTCCCACTGACTTCAAGACTAATATAGAAACTCTATAATTTAGCCTTTCCCACTCTGGCTTCAGCCTAATTTTCATGTTTCTGGGATATTACTCATTTCTCTTTAGGGTTAGAATTATATACATACACCATATATATACACTATATATACAGCAAACTGACCCATGTTTTGGTTCTCTAAATCGACTTCTGAGCTCCTGCCTTGATACCATTGCTTGGGCTGTTCACCATGTGAATGAGTGGTTCCTTGTTAGCACTGCCTGTTTGACCCTCTAGCTTCCTTCAAGGCTTGGTTCATGGACCCTCTCCCATGGACTTTCCTGATTCCCCCGGCTGTTCTCATGTCTGTCTGTGTCTTTCTCTGTATACACATACATGCATACATGTATGTGTATGCACACATTTGTGAATTAGGCATATAAATTGACCTATGTCAGTATATATGCCTACCTAATAGGTGGTACAGTGGATAGAGTCTTTGGCCTGGGAGTCAGGAAGCTACATTTAAATATGGCCTCAGAAACTTATTAACTGTGTGACCCCAGGCAAGCCACTTAAACTCTGTGTGCCTCACTTTCCTCAACTGTATAATTGAGATAATAACACCTGTTTCACAGGGTTGAATGTGGTAGGTCTATATAAATGCTTATTTCCTTTCTTACTTTCCCTTCTTTTGTGCTGTTTTACTTTGAAATCAAAATATTCCTTAAGAATAGGAATTATTTTTCATTCTGACTTTGTATTCTCAGCATAGTTCCTTGCTCTCCTAGGCATTTCATAATACTTGATGGATTGGATGTCTTTAATAAGAGAATAGTTTTTAATAGACCAATAATAGTAAAATAATAAGAGCTAGCATTGATCTAGACTTTAAGGTTTACCAAGCACTAAACATATTTATTTTATTTGATTCTCACAAGGCCTCAGTAGCTAGGTGTTATTATTTTCACCATTTCACCGATGAGGAAACAGGCAGAGAGAGGTTAAATGACTTTTCTAGGATTATTCTAGTAAGATTGAGGTAGGATTTGAACTCAGGTTTTCATGATTACAAGTCCAAAATTTCTACCTACTATCAGTGGTATCAAATTAAAATGAAATGGGGCCACTAAACGATATATAAAGATGATTGTTGACACATATTGATCTAGAAAACCACACATTATCAATTTTTATTGTATTTTTATTTTGTTAAATGTTTCCCAATTACATTTTAATCTGGTTTGTGTGTCCTTTGGGAGTGTAAGGGGGTGCATACTGGTGGTCTCATTTTTGACACCTCTGTAATATACTTTCACCATGCTGTTAATATGAAGGTGGAGTGATATAATCCCGTGGCTCAGAATATTCTTATACCAACACCCTTTCCTTTAACATATTCTAGTAACAGAATCTTGGAGGTAAAATGTCTAATCAAGAAACTGACTCAGTATCATATATCTAATCTTATTAGAAGATTGGGCCACTTATTTTGGAAAACATGGATCTCTATCTCTTGATAAACACATGAAGATGGCTTAGAAATCCAAAAGTTTATTCTATTTGAGGACTTGTTCAGTTGAGTCTGACTCTTTGTGACCTCATTTAGGGTTTTCTTGGCAAAGATACTGGAAGGATTTTCCATGTATTTTGCCAGCTCATTTTACAAATGAGGAAACTGAGACAAAAATAATTAGGTGACTTGCCCAGGATCACGCAGCTAGTAAGTGTCTGAGGCCAGATTTGGACTTGGGTCCTCTTGACTCTGGGCCTGCCATGCTATCCAAAACACCACCTTGCTCTCCCAGAGAGGGGCAATATCTTGTTGCATTTGGCAGCTCCTGACTATCCTACTCCCCACTCTCAGTTGCCTAAATGAAAGAAATTTGAGGTCCTTAATTGCTTTTCTACTCTGTTAATAACTGGAAGTAGGGAAGGTTTGTCTAGAAATGAATAAAAGAGAGATGGTAGGAATCAAAGATTAAGAGTTACCCTCAAGGACTACAATTAAATGAACATGAGCACTTAGGTATGGAGTATAGCCAACTCTAGAGAGTTTCTGGAAGCTGATGGTCAGATGTAGTCAGAGATCAGGGATGGGACAAGGTGGAGTTATGAGTAGACAAAGTTGAGATATCCAGAGGCACCATAATAAACAAAATAATGATTTCCATTTACGAAATGACTTGTGGTTTACAAAGGACTTTCTCAGAGCAGCCTAGTGGAAGTGCTGCCATTTTACACATGAAAAATGTGAGACTCTGAAGTGACTTGTCCATTGTTGTATAGCTCATAGTTATATAGGAATTACACTCAGGTCTCCTGACCCCAAGTACAGTATTCTGTCCAAGTTATAGAGATCTTTCTCCCCCTTATTTGATAACTTTGCATGCCTGAATCATGAATGTCCTGGTCCAAACTCTGGAGGGGACATAATTATATACATAATGGTGGAAGGGTGGACCCCTAAGCTAAGAGAACATGCACATATAACAGATTCTCACAGATTCCACCCTCAGGTAAGATAAGGGGCAAATATTCCACCCCTGGAATTCAGCCCCTTCTGGTCTTTTTTTTGTTTTGTTTTGTTTTTGCAAAACTGCCTGTTCCACGATCCCTGAAAGGATAGATTCTAGAGGGAGAAATTCTTAGGAATATTATAGTGTATGCAAAGAAATGATATTTCTTCTTAACATCTGAAAGTGTCAGAAGCTTTCTTCTTTGATCTGTGGATTTCTTTGTTATTGTTATTGAAAATAATTCACCATTTATTACACATCTACTTTGCACAGTACACTGTTGGTCAACTAGTATTTTTTTAAAGTTCCCACTAAGTACTAGTCATTGTTCTAAGACAATGTTCTCAAGGAGCTCACTGTGTAAGGGGAAAGACAGCGTGAAACAGCTACAGATACATGCAGTAAACTAGAGATACTCTCACAGGGAAGGTAATAGCAGTGAGAGTACTCAGTAATGCTTTTTGTGGGAGATGGGGCATTAGCTGAGACTTAAAGAAAGCCCGGGAAGCTAGGAAGTGTCCACTAGGAGGAAAAAATAGTCCAGGATAGAGCCTTGGAGGAGACCTGGGGTTAGTGGGTATGACGAGGCTAACAATCCAGGAACAGAGACAATGGAAGGCATGGTCAGATGGCTCAAGTCAAAGACCTCCCTTTCTCCCCTCACCAAGCAGAAATACTTTGCTCTCCACCCTCCATGGAAATGCTCAGGTGGCCGGTATCCCTAGGTGTGTCCATCTCTATTACTGGGAAACCAAGAAGTGGGTAATGCCGTTCCAAGATTTCTTCCCAATAAATTTGACTTCTTGTATATAAGCTTTGTGCGTGTAAGTTTCTGTCTCATTTTTCTGTTGTGATCATAAACTTACAACAAGAATTATTCACACAGAAAGAATTTTGTGGGGAAAATTGATAGGAAAGACTCATCACCAGCCTATCTCTAGTGACCCACACCCCCCACCCCCGCACAAACCATTCATTCAAAGGAGTCTGGGGGGAAATCAGTAACTACAAACTCATATTTTGCCCTCTCTATCAAATACTCAAGGGGATAATTTGCACATTTAATAAGGGTATCAGAATGCACCACCCTCTCTTCATTTTGTCTTTTCCTGGCTACAATAACCCCCCAAGGACACACTGAGGCGCGATGGTTTATGGAAGCTGTGATCTATAACAAAAGTACAGTAGCAACTTCTCAGAGCAGTTTCTAAGTTTCTTTATTCTCTTTCCTGACTCTATGCCCCCCCTTTGTAGCTTGTTGCCCATTATACTGATAACACCTAGGAGTGTTACAGAATTACTGAATGGTTGAGAAAAACAGACTTGAGTCATTTTCTGAAATGAATCATGTACCCCTTCCCCATTTTGTGGTAATGCTTTCCATCAGTGGTTGGTTGGGAGGAGGTGAAGGAAGCTTCTGGCAGTTACCATGCTTGGCAAAATCCCCAGGCTTTGGGACTTTCATGCCCATTTACAAAATGGAAGTGGCTCATTTTATAATAAAAGTAATTGAAATCTAGATCTCCTAACCATTAGACTGAAGGATTACTTTATGCAAGACGGGCAGAATGCAATGAAGACACAGCAGCGAGGTAGAAAGAACGTTGAATGGGCAGCCAAGAAGCCTGGGGTGCAGGTCCAACTCTGCCATTCACAACAGTGTGACATTTGGCAAGTAACACTTCCTCTGTAAATTTCTATTTTTTCAACTTGAAAATGAAGATATAAGTACAACACCTACCTGATAGGGTTGTTGTGAGAAAATTACTTCATAAATTTGAGTTATTATTAGGATTACAACTGTTTGACAGGCAATGATAATGTCAGGGGAAAGAAGGACCAGCTAGTTGCTTCAGCTCCCGAGAATTATAAGAGATTTGGGAGTGCACAAACACACACCATCACTACTCCCTCATTCTCTTTCCTCCTACTGCAGTCCGGGCACAGTGAGTCATGGCTGATAGCTGGGTGGGAGGAAAGAAGAGATTACAGAACTCAGTCTTTTAAGAAAAGACTAGATGACCACTTGTCTGCGATGTTGGAAATGTCTTCTCCAGCATTATAGGTACATATTATACCATGTGATTCTACGTTTTCTTCTAATATGGAGATTTCATTAGGTTGTAACTTCAAATGGTTGAGCGTTCCCTTGTTTTAACCATACAGTAAAGGACAAATTATGTTCTAGCCAGAGAAGCTGAGGACACAAATGTTGCCTTGAAGAAGGAAACAAGAGTGCCTTTCTTTGTGGATGGCTAGCAAGGGGTCAAGGTGGTCAGAAGTGTGTAGGATCAGATGAGGGAAACATTTTTTCTTGATTTTTTTTTCTTTTCAAGATATACATAAAGGGAAATTATTGAGCAAATAATGAAAATATTTTTAATAATAGTATTTCAAGATCTCCAGAATGTATATTTGTAGCCTTTCAAGTCTGATTTGGATTATCTCATTAAAGTTCAGTACACATTAGCACACATTTATAGTCATTTCTCCAACAGAAATTAAATCAGACTGAAGGAAACAAGGGCTTGTTTTATTCAAGACTGCTCCCAAGGTCAACAAGGACTAGGTGAATAGGCATATTTCTCATGGAATTACTTTTGAAGGATCTTCTGTTTGATTATGACTCAACATACAGGTGGATCCCAAATCTATATATCCAATCCTTACCTTGCTCCCGATCTGACAATAGAGTTCTCTGATGAGAAATGAAAAACTGCACAGGTGAATATTGGTATAAAGACATATTCTTAAGGGATCGTTAACTCATATACAGTTAGTACATTTAAGATCAACAGCTAGTCCAGGATATTTTCTTTTATCCATGTTCGCCACCTTCTCTATGACCTCAACTTAATATAAGCTTAAAAACATGATTGCTCTGTAGATACTATTTTGGGGAGTCTTTCTAGAAAGATTATTCAGACACTAGCAATAGAAGCCTATTTAGAAAGCCAAACAGTGAAAGCATAAAGAATTCTGATTAAACAAAAGTTATCTTTGCCTCCCTGGCTAATTTTAGCCCAGACTTTAGAGTTGGGAAAGAAACTATCAACATATTTAAATTCCATTAACTTCGTTAGACATGCAATAGTCACCGAGTTCCTTTCTTCCTGGTTTTCTTTACTTGGGGTAGTAAGTGGAAGATAAGAGGGGGATATACATTTATAGAGCACTTATGTGCACTTTGCTAAGTGCTATACAGGCATTATCTTCTCACTGTATTTAGGAACAAAACTAGGTCAGGGTGATTGGAGTTTTTCCTTAGGATACAGAAACTTAGAACCCTCTGACAGTACTGTGCCACAGTGCAGATAATGAGAATCAGCTGTGGGGTTTAGTACCCAGTCAGCTAGAACAGTCAATTCAAATATGGCTACCAGATGGTACCCTTCTCCAACCCCAACTGCAGTAACTGTACTCTAACTTAGCTTCTGCTTTGTATGCATCCCTCAACAATGGCCACTCCGTTTTGTAGGGCTTCCATCCATGGACACTGGTGTCCTGGTCTTCTCTCCTGTCCTTGCTCTGTAATAGAATTGGGTGTAAAAACAGATTTATAGGGATGGATTTTTAGGGTGCCTGCTGTATGCTGCTTGCTCTGGGCAATAATGACGTCAGTGATACCTTTGCTTTTGTAGGATCAGATTCCATTTCCTACCCTCTAAAGCACTGAAATTCCCAGAGGCACACTTTGGATTCTTGCTTCTCACTCTCTCCATTAGAAATCCCATCTGCTCCACTGAAATAAATTATCAAAATTCTCCCGTGTGTGTGTGTGTGTGTGTGTGTGTGTGTGTGAGTGAGTGTGAGAGAGAGAGAGAGAGAGAGAGAGAGAGAGAGAGAGAGAGAGAGAGAGAGAGAGAGAGAGCTCATTCTTCTTCGGCAACCTACCTCTCTCACAAATACCTTCCTTTTTGTTCTTGGTTAAAGGTATCACCCTCTGTGTTAACCGTTTTCTCAGTCTCTGATTCTGTTCACACTCATATGCCAAGGCTTAGTAGCTCTACTTTTACAGTGTTTCTCACATCCAAAGTATTTTCTCTTCACACTCCCACTGTCTTGGTTTAGGCTCTCATCACTTATCTGAAGTTTTGTAGCAGCCTCTTAGTCGCTTTGTCTGTAGTCTCTTTACTACAATTATTACTACAGTAATAATTACTAAAGTTATCAAATCAATCATTATATTACAGTTATCATTGCTACAGTTACCAAAAATTCTTCATTAATTATAGGCTTGACCCAGGCAGGTTCCTACTCAAAAATATTCGTTAGCTCCTTTTCTCTTTAGGATTTCTAGACATTGCGATTTAAAAAGTCTTCCACAAAAATGGGGAAAAGGAGTTCAATGGAGCATATGGATCAGGGGAGTTCTCTCCAATTAGTTTGCTTTGCATCTCTTTCTCCTTATAGACTATAGGCATTCAAGAACATGTCTCCTACTGGACATGCTCATTGGCCCCTTGTTAAGAGTACAAAGACAATTCCTGATTGGTTTTCATTGACCAAGGATGCCCTGAGAGTGATTCACCAGGGCTTTGGGGAGCACAGAATAGTGCCAGGGTGGCATGCTTCCAGGTTGACAGGGAGAAGAGAAGAGTGTCCAGGACAGAAATTTGAGGGATATACATGATTAGAAAGTGTAACCTGGAGGAAGATCCAGCAAAGGAGACTGAGAAGGAGTAACCAGAGGCAAAGAAGAATCGAGTAAGTAGTGTTAAGCAGATTGAGAAGTAGCAATAGTGTCAGTGTGTGGGGAGGTGAGGGATGATGAGCATTGAGAACAGACCAGTAGATTTCGCAGTTAAGACATAATTGGTAACTTTGGAGAGAATAGTTTCACCCCTGTCACACATAGCACCCCATCAAAAGATGGAGTTACTTTTCATTTTATTAATACGATCTATCATAGCAAAACAAACACTGAAACTTAGGACCCAGAAGACTTGGATTCTGCTCCCAACTTTACTCTTACTAGTTGTATGACCCAAAGCAGTTAATTTACCTTTATTATCATCCTGTTATTTATGTTATTTCATGCTTTAATTAAATGCTTTTGGTATTGTTTCTGTGTGATTCGCAATCTAGTAAGAGAGAGATTTTGATTTGCATAGAGGATTGTTTCCTGAGCTGAATAAATAGTTATAACCTAAAGCAGTTCCACCAAATTTGGGAACAGCAAGGATTACTGTAAGGATATTTCCTAGTGTGGAATTTAAAGCTTTAAAAAATATTGTGCCAACCTACATCTCTCACATTATTTCTGTACCTCCTGAATTTGAGATTCCATCTTCCATGCTTTTACAAAGATTTATCCTATATTATTCTTTGCAAGAATTTCCACTTTATCTTTGCTTCTCAGAATTCTTATTTTCCTTCTGAACACAACTCCAGTGCCCCTTCCTTCTGTTTACTTTTATTTCTCTCAAATCTTAAAACTCTCTCCTTTTCTCCTACAAATATCTCTGGGTTTTGGTGGCAAGGCTTTCCTCTGACTCCATCCCTTTTTATTTTCTCTGTCTACATCTTGTATCTTCCATTGGTAGGACAAGTAAAATGTCATCTCTTTGAGGACCAATAATCTTTCTTTTTTTGTCACTGTATCCCTAGGATCTAGTACCATATTCTGAACAGTTAAGAGGATGGCAAAGTGAGGAAAGTTTTCTAGTAGCTGGACAACTTTACATCAACTTGGAAATGCTTATCTGTACGTTTTAATCATTTGACATTGTCTCTTTTCTTCTCGGCTTCAAAGCATCATTCGCAGTTAGATTTGAAATAGAAGCATCTGAGGTCAGTGGCTGAATCCTACCAGCCACACTAGATTCCAGGGACTGTAGGTCAGGGAAGACTGTTTTCATCTCTCCAATGTCTCATGTGGGATCATGCTTTTGCAGGAGTCTCATGACTTCGGTGAGTGGTGCTCCAGTGACTTGGAACATTCTATTTGGGTTGAAGAGTCGACATCTTGTTTTCCCTAGCGGTTTTCTTCGCCTTCACTAAGAGGCTAATGTCAGCAGAGGTTTCACTGTAATATTCAACCTTGTAGATTCCCTCAGTAAGCATTCTTTTAAAGAACATGGATTTCAGGATTTTTTTGAGAAAAGTTGTGATACTTTGATCCAAAAATATTTTTTATCACATCTAACTAGAAAAAGAAAAATGATGAAAAGGCAGTATGATGTGGTAGAGATAGGAAAATCTGGATTTGAATTTTGCCTCAGCAAGTAACTTTTTGTGGGATCTGAACACAGTCAGGTAACTTCTCTAGACCTTTGTTTCCTCAGCTGTAAAATGGGAATAAATAATAACACCTACCCTGTAAAGGTAAATGCCTCCTTCCTGATTTGTAGATGTAAGACTTTGTCTAGTCAGAAGCATCAAACTCTAGGAAGCTGCCCACCAAATTCCCTAGTGCTATAAACCAGATGAAAATGTCATTGAGAAATGTTTTAAAAAATAAAATGTAACACCCCATACATAATGTTAATTTGTGTTTTTCTAGTTCAATATGTAGCTGTAGGGAGCAGTTTCTATTTGCTTGACACCACTGCTCTAGACCACTGAGGGGCGGTAGAACAGAACTTAAGTCAGAGTCACTGAGTTCCTGTATGTCAGAATCAGAACATGAGCCTCTGCTTCCTTGGTTTGAGGCAGATACGACCTCTCACTAATGCTACAGATATGGCAAGGTCCAAACGAGGTGACTTAAATCAATCACTATTTAAATATTATTTATTTACAATTGATTACTCTTTCAATACCACTACTGATAGATAGGATTTCTGTAGCACTTTAAGGTTTATTTAGTGCTGATGTTATCACATTTGTTCCAGACCACAATCTAGTGAAGTAGGTACTATCCTCACTCATATTTTGCAGATAAAGAAAACAGAGACTAAGAGAGATGCTCAGGGTTATCCAGTAAAGTATCTGGGCTAGGTTTCATACCCAGGTCTTCCTGACTCCAAGTCGACTCATCTATCTACTCTGTCATCTGCTACCTAGAAGGGAGGAAATGAGACTTATTAAGTGACTGATGTAATCAGGCACTATGCTAAGAGCTTTATAAATATGATCTCTTATTCTTCACAGCAACCCTAGAAGATGAGTTCTATTATTATACCCATTTTCTAGTAGAGGAAACTAGCATACAGAGCTTAAGTGATTTGCCCAAGGTCACATAGAGAGTGTCTGAGGCTGAATTTGAACTTAGTTCTTCCTGACTCTGGATCCAGTCTTCCATCCATTGAGTCACCTAGCTGCATTTATTAAGATCTAAGTGCTTAGCATATGATACAGCCTGTGCCAAGTTTTGACAGCACATAGACAAAGGTGAGAATAGCCCCTACCTTCAAGAAGCTTCCAATTTAACCAAGGTGGGTAACATGTACATATGGAACAACATACAATAAAGAAGCAAGATCATTTTGATGAGAGGTCACTAGTAGATGGAGGAGGGAACAAGGATCATGAAAGGTCTTCTGTAGAAGGTGGTGTTTGAGCCCAGCCTTGAAGAAAATCAGGGATTCTAGAAGGTGGAAGAAACAAGGGAGATCACCGTAAGCATGGGTAGCAGCTAGTACAGTCCTGTTTCTCATGACCACTTCCTAGGTCAGTTCCTGTCCTATGGTTCATAAAGAGTTGTTTTGTTGTTACCAAGACATATCCTAATGGAGTCTTTGCTCTTATCACTAATAAGCATTTTAAGCCTCTAGAGGTTTAAGACAGCCATCGTTCAAGTAAGATGTAACAGACATCTCTCTAGTGAAATAATTTAGGAGCTAGGTTCAATGTATCATATAAAGTATGGCATAACTGGTGCTGGAATGAATGCTTCTTAGGTTGAAAAATGGTCTTCTATTTGAATAACGCAGATATAGCTTTCAGTAGAGAACAAAACAAACTGCTTCACCAGGAGTGTTATGACAGCGAAGCCTCTCAACAACTCTTTATGCAGCCAGTATGGAACGACTCAATTTATTGGAAGTAACCTCCAACATGAATTGAAATATATGCACATATAAATTTGACTAAGAAAAGGTTAACAAGCTTGAAAATATGTTTTGTATATATAGATATCTTTCCTCCTTTTTGTTCTCCTTGGCAACATAGGCTTAATAGCAGTATAGTTGGGTCGAATGGTACATGCGTAATCTAATGGCTGTTTAGGCATGGCTGCAACTAATAGCATACTATTCTGTTTGTTTTTCCATACCCTCTCTCCTCACTGTCATTTTGGAATTTTTAAACTTTTTTCTTCTTGACCTACATGATGGATATGAGGTGGAACTACCAACTTGTTTTTATTTGCATTCACCTGATGATGAATTGGGAGAATTTTTACATAATTATTTATAGCTTGGATTTCATTCTTTGAAAATAACTATTTACATCCTTTGAACATTTACTTTTGGGGAATGGCTTTTAGACTTATAAATGTTATTTTAAAATTTACTTTGTGTATAACTTGCCTTCTGTATATTTATTTCTATGTGAACTCCTCAAGGGCAAGGACAATATTTTACCCATCTTTATATCTGTAGCACCTAGCACAATGCCTGGTATATAGTAAGTGCTTAAAAAATGCTTATTGATGGGGATTTCCCTCCCCTTCCTCTAGTCAGAATTGAAAAGAACCTTGGAGGCCATTTTATCCAAACTGCCTGTAATCTACTTTATAACATACTCATAAAGGGATCATTGATTTTTCCTTGAAGACTTCCACAGGGAAGGGTGGGATGGGGCCAACTGCCTCCTTGTAGCTTAGATGACTCTTATTATTAGGATGTTTTTCTTCTCATTGAGGGAAAAAATTTGCCTCTTGGAAATTTCAATGACTGCTCCACATTCTGTCCTCTGACACGAAGCAGAATAAGTCTAATAACTTTTCCGTATGCCTGGAAATAATTGAAGATAGCTATTATGTATCATTTATGGATCTTATTTTTATATCTCTTCTTTTATGTATCTATTATGTATCTTCATTTTTCTAGCCTAAATGCTTCAAACAAGCAGTCTATGTTATATTCTTAAGACTCTGCCCTGGTTGGTTTCCTCTTGTCATTCACCAGTTTATCAACGTCTTTCTTAAAAGCTGGTGCCCAAACTTTGAACACAATCCTCTGGTTATTTTTCTATGGAAAATACACTGGGGTTATCATCCTGCCAGTTCTATTTTGGGGGAGAAGGGGATCCATAACTTTATTTGTGTATAGGAACTTCTGGAGGAAAAAAATAAATTCCTTATTGTGGTACAGATTTGCAATTGGCCTATAACTTATCATCTCAGAGAGTTGCTTCGGGGCTCTTAGAATTTCATGACTTGTATATTTAAGACTTGAACTCCTGTATCTTCTTGACTCTAAAACTCCCTGTCTCTCTACCAAGCCTTTCTGGTCACAGTGATTAATCTCACACTAGTTTCAGCTCTTACAAACTTTGTTGGCCTTTGCTGATTCATATTGAACTTGACATCTTCTAAAAGTTTTTGATCTTTTTCAAGTAGATTCCCACATACTGACCCTTCAAAATGTTTGTAGCCTTACTTTATCATCTATCATGGTAACTATTTCTCTAGGCTCTGTGCATCTTTTTCATCCACTTCTAACTTCTTGAATTATTTTTCCAAAGGTACCTCCATGTCTCACCATGTTATACCACAGTACCCCAATTCTGGACACTCTCTACCATGAGCATTTTGATTTCATTTGCATCCATTTAACACATTTTTCATAGGTTTTTTATTTCCATCTTCAACACCCATGAGTCTTACCTCTTCTATTTGTAGAATACAATTTTCACCTCTTTTAAAAAGAAATCATTCAACATTGATAACCAAAGTCTCAGTCCAGGAAGAAGGTGAAAGTGAAAAAGGTTTTCATTCTGTCTTTGACTTTTTACTTTAAAAAATAAACAAAGGAGCCAATATCACAATATGTCATTATTCTCACACTTTGATCCTGTTAATTTCTTCTCTGGAAATTGTTATGCCCTTTATCAGAAATTTCAGGAAAAGAATAATTTCTATCTCTGTCTGATGTTCTCTTGTAGCCTTACCATGATACTCTTTTTCAAGCTCCGTGTGGTAGGAATGTCTTCTAGTGGAACTGCCTTATAATGAGGATCTTTGTAACTAAAAGTTATTTAATCCAGAAAGCAATTATTAAACATCTACTGTGTGGCAGGCACAGTAGCATCCACCGGGAATACAAATATGAAAAGAAGAAAATCACATCCCTCAGGAGAGAGAGGTCATATTTACAGGTAAGTGAATAAATATAAAATAAATGTAAATGAAGTACTCCAGGATAAAGTCTGTGACCCACCTGTCTGCTTTATGATGAATTTCACTTGATATTGAACAGAGAGATGGGCAAGCTTCCAGAATCTTAAGAAATAATTCCTATGGATATATGTTGTTTATTTCTACATCGTATTGCGCAAATATGACAAATGATGTTACTGTGATGGAAATGACTATGGGGTGACCTTTACATCCCCCCTCTTCACCCTAGGTAACATGTATTTATTAGCCCTGCCATATTTCTGGCAAGTTCATGTTTTTCCCCAAGGGTACACTAAATTACTACACTGAGTGAACCTGCCCTTTCTTATTTGTGTGCCCCAATGTGATCTGTCCTTTGCATCAAAGAAACAATCACCAATCATACTACATTCCTTCCAGCTGTGTTACCTGGAGATCTACCCTCATTTTTTTTTCTTGTAGCTTCTCTCTTTTACTGAAACCTAGAGGTGGTACTTTATACCTCTGCCATTGTCTCTAAGTGTCTTCCTCTTTAGAAAAGATGTGAGGTGAAATAAGAGGGATTCTACCCCTTGACCCTTATCAGCTTTTGCCATGTCCGGTTATTTCCACCTGTAGAATAATAAGTGATTTTCATTTACCACTCTACAAAGGATTACAAAGCCCTTTACTTGCATTATATTGGGTTTTCCTTAAAACAGCCCCATGAGCTTGGTACTATTGAGATTATTATCCCCATTTGAAGATGAGGAAACTGGAGGTCTAAAACTTGTTTGTGGCTACATGCTGGCATGCACCAGGTCTTTTGATCTCTTCTGAGGTCAGATTCGGAGTGCTTTCTGTTAGGGCATATTGATGTAGTGAACAGTGGATTTTCCTGGTGAGAGTACTCGGTGAGACCGTTGTGTTACTACCTCCAGACTTCATCTCTACCCAGACAGTTACTGTTTTAGGAGTACTTTTAATGTTGTATTTGCCTTTAAACTTTAAATCAAATATCCCTTTCTGAGGTCCAATTTCAAAAGACTTTTTTTCTGAGACAGGACAGTTCCTCTATTTAGTGGAGTGGTTGAATAAAAAAACCACAAAAACAATAATACATGATTTATTTTTAAAAACTCCGTCTGTACCGAGAGGAGCAGAAACTTATTCACATGATGTTCTTATTTGAATAGACTCCTCTTTTATCTCACTCTTTTTCCTTCACAAAATATTTCTTCCTAAGATATTTCCTTAAATTGAAATTTACCAATTATTAAGAACTTCCTGGTTGCCTAACACAGTGGAATCTTCTGCAAATTTTTAGTTGGAACCTAGTATTTTTCCTCTTAGGACTTCCAGAATAAACAGGGATAGGGCAGTTACAATGTAGTATACTAGATGCTAATTTTATGAGTCAGTGGGTAAGTTACTTAGCATATCTTAATTACCTACTAAGTGCCAGGGACCATGCTAAGCACTAAGGATACAAAGAAAGGCAAAAGACAGTCCCAACCCTCAAAGAGCTTCCAGTTTAATGGGCTTGACAACATATAAACAACTATGTACAAACAGGATATATACAGGATCAATGGAAGATAATGTACAAGATAATCAAGATGAGGAAGGAACAAACAATAAGAGGGAGACGGAAAAACTTCTTCCAGAAGGTGGTACTTGAGCTGATCCTTCAAGGATGCAGAGAGACAGAAGCAATGTGCTAGGTGCATTCTAGGTTATTATTGGATGGGAATAAAGAGGGGAAACTTCATGGAGAAAGTGGTATTTTTTAGTTGTGAAGAAGCATGAAAACATGGTTTAAGGAAAGCAGCTGGTATGGGAGAAAGGGCATCGAATCAGAGGACCTGGGTGCCAATCTTGCCTCTGATGCTTTTTACCTGTGAGACCTTTAATAAGTAACATAATCCCTCTGGATCTGTTTCCTCATTTTTAAAACGAGAAGGTTGAGCTTGTTGGTTTTGAATATCACTGCTAGTTCAAGGGACATGATCGTATATATGGGGCATCGTGCCCTAGGTGGTTTTTCTACTAGATGTTTCCTATGCTACTTATTGTAAACTTCTTTATATCACCATGGCATGACCCAAACTGGCCAGACAGAAACACTTCACTTTTAATAATGCATGTGGATTGAAACTGAGTATCGTAAGCAGACAAAACATTAAAAGCACAAGGAAGCTTTCTATTTAGAATAGTTCTGTTATGGTCCCACTTCTAATCAATCATCTCTAACCCTCTGGTTCTGGGTCAGTTTATTCCCTACCCTCTAACATTCTCTTTTCTTATGTGCAAACTATTGGAAGGTCAGACCTCTGTCATCCATCAGGGACTTTTCATCACTATCTCCAAGTGCTAGAATCACTCAGATGGAGAAATATGAAAAATACGGATCTGGCCCCCAACACACCCACAACCCAACATCTTCTGGACATCTGCACCTGGACACATCCATAAACATCTCCTCCCCTCCCCTCCCCTCCCCTCCCTTCCCCTCCCCTCCTGCCATCTCCTCTCTCTCTCTCTCTCTCTCTCTCTCTCTCTCTCTCTCTCTCTCTCTCTCTCTCCTCTCCTCCCTCCCCCTCCCCTCATCTCCCCTCCCTTCCCTCCCCTCCCCTCCCCTCCCCTCCTGTCATCTCCTCTCTCTCTCTCTCTCTCCCTCTCCCTCCCTCCCTCCCTCCCTTCCTTCCTCCTTTTTTCCCTCCCTCTCTCTTTCTGTCTCTCAATGTGCTGCAAACACACACACACACACACACACACACACACACACTCATGCATGATTTCACAGTCATACCTATCTCTCATCACTTTCTTTCTTTGACCCCCCCTAATCTCTTTGTCCACAATACAATTCTAGGTTATATTTCTTTCTCTGAACACTTCATACTCTCAAAAGTCTATTTCCTAACCTTGGTTCTTTCTGTTGTTACCAGAATTAGGAGAACATCCAGACCTCACCTTTTCATATTTTGTAAGGGGTACGGACAATTAATAGCTCAGAGAGCTACAAAAATTATTGTAATCTGAGTGCAGAGGCTCAGTGCCCTTTATAACTTATCAGGTAATGTGAGAAATATCCCCTATCCTTATTTAATGGTGGGGATTTTTTAAACTGAAAAAAAAGGTGTCCCCCCCCAAGTTCTATCTGCTGTAAATCTATGTTATCATATGGTCTACTTGCTTGAGATGTGGCATACATGTACACATATCATTATGTGTGGATTGTCTACATCTATGTTTAATCCATAAACTTGTACATCCTTTGGGATCTAGCCAACAGCTCCTCAGTCCTTTTTAATGTCCTACAATACTGGGTATAATTGGTATTGTGTATGATATGTCGGTTTGGGAGTTAGGAAGATCTGAGTTTGAAACCTGTCTCTGATACTTACTATCTGTGTGATACTAGATCAGGATTTCCTCATCTGCCAAATGGTGCTAATAGGAGCACCTACCCCATAGAGCTGTTGTGAGAATCAAACGAGATGACATAAGGAAAGTGCTTTAAAGCACGATATAAAATCAATTACTAATTATTTAATAAATATTTAATTCTCAACAGCTAGGAGGCACAGTGGAGAGAGTGTTGGGCTTGGAGGCAGGGAGACCTGAGTTCAAATCTAACCTAAGCTGGCTCCTACCTGCGTGACCCTGAGCAAATCAGGTAACTTCCATCATTTTCAATTTCCTCATCTACAAAATGAGAATAATAGAAATAGGTACCTGTACGATTTGTTGTGAAAATCAAATGAGATAAAAATTGTGAAGTGTTTATCACAGGGTATGGCACATAGTAGGCATAATATAAATGCTATTATTATTATATCATTTAATCCTCAAAACTCTGGGAAATAGATACTATTATTATAACACCCATTACTACTCATTACAGATGAGGAAACTGAGGCAGAGAGAGATTAAATGACTTGTTTAAGGTCACACAACTAGTAAAAGTCTGAGGCTAGATTTGAACTTAGGTCTTCCTGACTCCAACTATAGTATTTATCAGCATCTATCAAGGTGATTCAAGAATACTACCAGCTGCTTCATAGGCATAGAGGGCATTTTGTTCCGTCCTGGCATCACATTTTAGGGAAGGTATTGAGATGATGGAATGGAGCCAGAGGAAGACGATCAGATTGGTGAATGGACTACGGATTATTCCCTGAACTTGAAAAATGCCATTTCTGGTCTCCATTCATTCACCTGAACTGTTGACTTCACCAGAAACACACTATGTTATCTCTATCCCTAAAAATCCTTGTCTTTATTGTTGGCTTGGCTGAGAAGCTATTTTTTTCTCTAAAACCTGCTCTGAATTCCTGAAGTTGGAAGACCTGAGTTTAAATCCCACCTCTAATGCTTCCAGTAGCAATCCACTTAAGCATCTTTCCCTCAAGTGTCTTCATCTGTAAAATGGTTAGATTGGATCATATTGACCTCTGCAATCCCCTTCAATTCTAGAACTATGGCCCTATGATTCTGTGAGGTTAATGATAATTAAAATATCTCTAGCTCTATAAGGTGGAGAAGGAAATGGCAATCCACTCCAGTATCTTTGCCAAGAAAGTCTCAAACTGGGTCACAAGGAGTTGGATGCAACTGAAAATGATTGGACAACATGAACAGCTCTCTAAGAGTTACCTAATGCATTATGGGTACCATCTCATTTGATTCTCCTAATCAGTTTGAGACACATACTGCCATACCTCCACTTGGTGAATGAGGAAACTGAAGCTTCAAGAGGTAAGTATTGTGCAATTAGAAAGTACCAGTGGTGGATTTTGAAGTCAAATCTGTTTTAGTCATTGAACCCTTTCATCATTGAAGAAAGTACAGGTCTACAGTGCATGAAACAAAAAGGACAGAGAGGGTTGGATCAACCCCTGCATTTCCCTTCGAGACTGGAGTTCATACTGATGCTTGCTTTGTGAGACCCTATATGAGTTACAGTCAGAGGTTAACAATACTTGGGCTTATCTCTCCTCGCCCCTTAACAGTTTTAAGAAATGCCTTCAGGGGATTGCATTCAGTTAAATCAAGCAGCAGACAAACTGCAATGCACTGCTAACCTCTCAAGTATGTGAAAAAAGTTTGTTCATAAAGTATGTATGAAGAACATAGTTCTGTAATGATAATGGTCCTCTCGAGATGAGTCTGCTGAAAGATTCAGTATAGCAGCGTCTCATCTTTGATTCCTTTTGACAGGAGTTGCTAGCACTTGAGTTTTGTATTTCCTTATTTTTAATACACTTTCTATTACTATATGAAAAACACTTTAGCCTATGGTGTGTATTTTGGTGAAAGTAGGGATACCTTCTTGACCTATGTTGAGATAGGGTGAGTGTATATAACTTCAAAGAGGTACTATTTCCACTCCTAAAACTGAGGAATCCAAAGAGAGATTTGCAGGTGCCATTTCCTCTGCAAAAGACAATACATCCCTAAACAATAAAACATATGAGAAGCACTTGGAATGAATCCTATCCAGGGTCCCCAAGGCAAAAACTTAGGATATATCTGGAAGCCTGGAATCTGATGATTAACTTTCATTTTCGTGTCTAGATGCAGTGCTGTGATAAACAATCTTCCCATTTGAGGCAATGACCTAAAGGGACTGTTTATTTTTAAAAATAAATTTAGTTGGAGACTGGGGAGAGACCTGGGGACACATGGCCTTTCAGAGGTGGGCAGAAACCATGAGAAGATCATAGCTGGAGTGGCTGGAGATTTGGGATAGGGGAAGGATAAGGTTGAGCATAGGTGAAGCTTACATGGGATACAATCCCTGGGAGTGGGAAGGAGGGTGGAGAAGCAGAGAATCTGCTAACTTTTCTCACTTAAATGATTTTGTTAACAAGGTTAAAAGCTCAGTTATATCTTGCTGCTGAAAAAAGGTATAAGAGCTGTTAGCACTGTGTACATTTTGGTGCCTTCAAGCAAAAACTCCTGTTGTACCAGTTGAACTATGCATCTCTTTGGATGTTTGGTCTTGGGTTGACTTAGCCTAAATATTTGTCTTTTAGCTTTGTGTCCTGTTAAATGAGACCAAATGGACAGATGTTTGGACCAATGGTTAATGATGCATTTATTATTGAAGACACTTTGGAAATCTGCTCATTCAATGCCCTCATTTTGGATCTGAATGTGGATTGTATTTATGATTTCATTGGTATAAAGAATTTCTGATGAGGAGGCTCCCTTTGTCACTACAGATTGGTACCTGCTCTGCAACTTAAAATCTTAGAAAATTGTCTGGGGTGCTGAGATGTTAAGAAATAGTTCAGGTTCAGATTTCTTCATTTTACACATAGATTAAGGAAACTTTAATAATTTCCCTCCCAAATCACAAATAACATGGGACAGAGAGATGGAGTCTAGTAGGATGATTCACAGTTGAGGGTTCTGTCTAGCATATCATGCATCACATCAGTATCACATGAGTATTTAATATCTGGAATATGGGTTAGATTTCTCCCTTTTCAATGAGATGCCATACATTTGTGGACACAATCATCATTACAAAAATATACATTTGTGTTTACAGTGTCTTCAGACAGAGTGACAGACTTAGCACTCCAGTGCTGAGCTCCCTGTTCCATATGCTTATGGCTTTGTGATTATCATCAACAGAGCTGAGTATTTCCATAATCCCCAAGGTTTGGGTACATTTTTATTTAGATACATTTAGGTACATTTACATTTTCCCAAGTCTGTATTTTGACTTACTCTTATAAATATTTTGGTCCTGTCAAGGGAAAAGGCGGGAAAAAGAATGGTGATATTCAGTTGGTTCAAAAAGAAAGATGAAGTATTCCTGTAGGCAATCACAGCCAGTAGTTTTATGAGTAGGGAAAATGATTATTGAAATGAGAACAATTCATATTTTCAAATGTATTCATGAGCATATTTCTGCCCAATATTGTGTCAATGTGATGCAAACATTGAAACTCCAAGGCCCTCTTTTTTTCACTTATGCCCTTAAGTCCTCATTCCCTTGTCTCTCTGCCTTCCTCTTCTTTCAATAATAGAACATGAATATGGCATCTGCAAGAGATTTTACACTCGGAGATGTAATGGAGTTTCACCACGCCATCATTTTGGGGGCCATTGCAATGGAGAACAGATTTCACTCAGATAACCATCCAGTTTACATAATCCTGGTTAAGTCTCTGATAAGGTGACCGTGATATTTAGGTTCAGTTCAAAAGCCAGAGAGAGTCATATAGTCCAAATAGTTTAAAGGGGACATGTGTGGCTCTTGTTCTCCCAAATCATTGTCCTGTTGTAGAGGGACCATGTCAGAGAAGACACAAAAGGATAGCTTACCTTTTGTATTGAATTTCTTGTTTTCACAAATGAAAAAGAAATGCTACTTGCAGATTAGACATGTTCATTCAAATGTCACAGAAAGTTTAAGGCTGTGTTCATTTTATCACACCTTTATAGCTTGATGGATCTGTCAATTTGGATATTCTTTCCAAGGAAGCAGATCATAAGGTCAAGCTCTTGAGTGTCCAAGTCTGTATTTTCTTATAAAATCACCATCAGGAGATGAGGGGGGATCCTGAGAAGCTTGGGACATTGAAATCATATCTATAGCTATATATAGATACCAATGGAATGTGGGACTCCCATTAACAGTATGCCATAGTGGAATGGTGGTATGCCATAATGGATAGAGTACTGGACTTGGAATCAGGATGACCTGAGTTAAAATTCTGCCTCAGAAACTTGCCAGTTGAGTGACCTAGGGCAAATTTCTTAGCCTCTCTCAGTCTCTGTTCCCACAACTGTAAAATGGATATAATGGTCATTAGTCCCATACTGGTTTGTTGCAAAAATCAAATGAAACAATACATGTGAAACCCTTTGCCAACCTTAAAGCACCATAGAAAGTTGAGTTATTATGGTATATTATGGTATTTTCTTTCTCTCTCCATGAATGTCAATTTCCCACCAGGCAATAAATGCTTCTGATGAAAATGGGCAATTATCATTTACTTAAAAAAATTAATTTCCATGTGCTTCCTTTGAGACTTTTATTGGAGTGACAATTATGTTATTTTTGAAATTTTACCAAAAATAAATAGATACATTTCCTGGAAATTTTCCATAAATACAAGTTTTACTCTAATTTCATAATAAATGGCAAAAAAATTTGTTACTGACAGATGGACTTCATGTGCTGTTTTTAAGTTGTTTTTCTTTTGGGAGAAAGCAGATTGCTGATTATAAATACCTCTTAGATATTCATTAATGAGGCAGTAAAACATCAATGTCCTTTAAGCAAATCTCTGTTTTAAATTATCTTCAATGTATACTTGGATTTTTGGTAAATAGTAACATAGTCAATTATAGAATGTGTTTATATTTGAGAGAATTCTTAGAACAGTGGACACATTAATTTCCTTTTATGACTTTTGGTTTTCAAATATACAAAATCTAACGGATATTCACAATAGAGCAGCATAAGAAAAGTAGGGGCAAGGAGAGATGGCAATAAATATGATGAAAGTATTATCTAGTTCTCTGCTTAAAGCTAGCATATACCCCATCCATCCCTATCTATCTTCCATCATTCAGCGTCTTTGTTGGTCAGTCACTAGCTGATTGCCTGCAGGCATTTCAAAAGAGAATAATTTGAATTTCAAAGGATTAAAGTGAGGCCCTTGGGAAAATTGTTGAAACCCAGGGATGTTTTTGCAACAGCAACTCTTTTTATGATTTTGCTGCTAAACCAGAGGGATATTTTCTGCTGCCAGGCCTACAGATGTGAAGGCTCCCTCCATGGCCCTCCCAGCCTCAGAATGGTGGGTGTATGGTCTCTCCTGCTGAGTGTACCCTTGGTTTCATAGGATAGAATTATAAGCACTATAGGAAAATCAGCAATATGTAGTATGTATAATGAAGGAAAACAAATTCCCATAATGGCCATGTCCAACAAGGTATGTTTCCTTCTGCAACTTAAATTCATCACTCCTGCAGGAGGTGAGTAGCTTGCCTCATCTCATGCTGAAATTCTGTGGTCTTCTTACATTGTGGAGCTGTCCATTTTACCAGGCCATGATATTGGACATGGATAATGGCTACTGACGTTCTATAGTCTCCAGAAGCACAACCTTATAAGGAGAGACTCAGGACAGCAAAAACAAAGCTAGACCCTTAGTAACCAATTTTTTTCCTGGCCTTTTACCTCATGCAGCATTAATCATGAGGTACTCGTATCCCTGAAATCTTAGGGACATCCCTTGACTCTGTTGTGATGACATGTGCTCAGAGATAGAAAACAGATTGTAGGAGTCAGAAAATTTGACAGAAGGGCAAATGAGTAGTTTGTTATGGGATGGGGAGTAATTGCATTTTCAAGAGAGTAGGAAGGGAATTATATATAATCTCAGGGAGCATGAGGGAATAAAACATTTGAAATGGAGGATGAAGACAGAATTAATGTAGATATTTAGGGGAAACACTATCTGTGAGGTTTTAACATGGTTTTTAAACATTTATTAGAATTCAGCTGAAAATTTTTTAAAAATTATACCCAAATCATCATTTCTTCTAGTGAGAGAGGAGCTTTAATATTGTGAGTCTGGTAGTTGTTATGAGAAGAAGGATCTATTAAGGTGGCCTTTGGAACAGTGCAGCTGAGAGATACACTCAGAATTTGGCCAGAGTAATAGAGAGGAAGAATTTAAAATAATGTGATTGAAGACAAATGCTGATGTCCATATTTGGTGACAGATGGGAAGTGGGACACGTAATTAGAACCATCGTGTTCAAATATGTTAAGGAGAATATCAAATTCCATGTAATATTTATGTCTTACTTCAATTCATCTGTGATTGCATTAGTGTGGTTTCTTGGTCCATTGAAACAGATTGCTATCCTTTCATATCTTAGGGTACACTCAGTCACATATGACAGCTTGTGGACAATGACAAAGATACCACAGACCTGGAGATGGCCGAAAGTCATCTCCATTTGTTTAAGAGACAGAAAAGCATGAAGAGAATAGAGCCTGCAAACTATAAGTTAATGAATATGACTGTGGAAATTCTGGAATGTATTATTAAGGAGATGGTTACTGAACATTTTGGAAAGGAAACAGTGGTATCATAACAATAGTAGAATGATGCAATCATGTCTTGCCAGTTGAGCCCTTTTTCTTTGACTGACAGGGCCAATAAATTTGTAGCATTAATATAATTTGCTGAGACTTTTGCAACGCAATTGATAAAGTAACTCATCCTATTCTTGTGGGAAAGATGTTGAAATATGGCCTAGACCAGTGGTGTCAAACTCAAACAGAAGCAGGTTGCATATTGATTTAGAAAACCACAAATTCATATTATCTTTGTTGTATTGTATTTTCATTTATTTTGTTAAAGATTTCCCAGTAATATTTTAATCTAGTTTCAGTCACACTAGGGAGTTTTGAAGGTTTCATGTCTCCTGCTGTCTCTAGTTGAACTACATGGAAATAGGATAAATGGATTAAAAATATTTGAATGAAAGGATTGGAAGAAACATCTTTATTCATTCAAAGTAAACTTGGAATAAGTCTCTAATGAAGGACTATAAGGCTTGATGCTTGGCTCTGGATAGTGTAATTTTTTTTGTAATTGAGTTGGGTAAAAATATATAGATGGCATGGTTGTGAAATTCACAGATAGCACAGAACCCAGAGGGACACTAACATACTGAATAACCGTCAGGATCCCAAAAGATCTCAACAGTTTAGAACAAGAAGCCAAACATAGTGATATGGCATTTATTAGGAATATATGCGATATCTTATTGTTGGATTAAAAAATTTTGAATATGAGATGGGGAGACAAGGTTAGATGGAATTTTGATAAAAGATCTAGGAATTTTTTCTTTTTTTTGTATTTAAAGCTCAATTTATACCTTCATTTTGATGTGGCAGCCAAAAAGGTAATATAATATTGGGCTGTTTTGGGAGAAATAAGGGCTTGATAATTCTGTCCTACTCCACTGTGATCAGACCACAACTAGAGCATTGTGCTCATTTCTAGTCATCATAACTTAGGGGAGATGCTGGTAAACTGGACTGTTTTGAGAAAGGGAATAGGAAAGATAAGAATCTATTAATTCTCTTAAGCATTCTCACTTCATGGGATTGTCTCATGTCACACAGTGAGTATGGGTAAAAGTCTGAACTTGGCTTTATCTTATATGCCAAATTATCTCTCTAATCATGGCTGCTTATCATTGAGACAATAAAGAGGGGTGGAAAGAGTGAAGGATTTAGAGTCAGGAAAACAGGAAAACATGCAACGGAAGGGACCTGATCCTCCATGGTTTTGATCTGAGAAGCACTCAGTGAAGAGGGGGAGTTTGGATTGACTCTTGAGTCATAACTGGGATGTAGTCTAAACACAAATCTCTTTCCTATCTTGCTGTGTAGGTATGAGGAAGTAAAGAATGTGATGGGCCTCCTGGATGTAGAGAGATTCATTTAAGGCTCAGATTCTGGGCCACCTTTTACGGCAGGCCTTTTTTCACCCTACCTCCCAATTATTAAGGCTCTCTTGTTAAATTATCATGCAGGTAATTGTAAGGGCAAGCAAAGTAGGATCTCTTGTTGTTTTTGTTTTAGTATAATCAAGAAATATAATGCCTCTCTTTGTCCCAGGATCCATGACTATTTAGACTATAAGGTCAAGTCTCCTGGAAGGGTGGAATGTGATGGCAAGGAAAATAGGATCTTTAGCTGTTTTTGTTTTAGTATAATTAAATGCCTCTGATTGAATCTTGCCTTTATCAATCAAGAGTATTTACTAGGAGTAAAGTACAAAAAGTTTCCTTAACTAGAAACAGTATGTGTATTTAAATTGCTAATGTGAGTAAAGAACTTCCCTACTCATTAAGGAGAGTTTCATTAGCAAAGATTTGTGGGAAAACCCACACTTTTTGTTAACATGGCACTAGTTCTCAAGGGTTGAGATGATTTCTGGCTCTAAAAAAGGTATAAATAGTCTAAGGGTGAGGTTTTACTTTAGGGTTTATTGACTGAAAGAGTTTGTTTGGCCAAATGAGGATTCTGGGAAGCCACTAAAGGAGCCCCCTGGCTTTGAAAACCCAGATGTCAGTGCTTCCCTCTCTGGTAGATATGGTAAGATAGTTGGACCTGTCTGTTGAATTCAGGCAGAGGAAGTCATATCTGTTGATCTTTGATTTCTCTGTATTTTCTTTGAAGTTCAGGGTGCTAACTCCCCTGAGCTAGGTGAATGATATATGTGCTTGATTCAAGTGATTGTTAACCTCTTGAAAGTTGCTTTCCTTTTATGAATGCAGATCTAAGAACCTATGATAGCAGACTCCTCTGTGTATGCTGGGGTGCTCACTGTTACCGTACTTATCTGTTTATTATTTCCTACCTGTAGTATGTACACTCCTTGAGGATAGGACCTCATTCTTCTTTTTATATACTTAATGCCTAACATAGTGCCTTGTCCAGTTTTTTAAAGGGGACCTAAAATTCCAATTGTGAAGGTAACTCCCAGTGAGGAAATTTCCTTTACTATTGTATGTCACTATCTGCTTTGAGATTTATTGCTTTAGAGTATTGCCTGGGGACACTGTGTGGCCAAGTGGTATGCATAAGATCATGCAAACCAGGTTTTCCTTACTTTGCATTGTGTAATAGATGGAGACCTGGATGCTGGATTGGATTAGATTTTACATTATAAAGCAAGGCATGATGGTAAGGCAAGGTGTGGAAACTGTCACTGAAACATCATTTTCAGCCAACATTCTGATGAACTGCATTTTTAATAAGTGGCCCAAATAAAAGCAATTGGGCTTTCAGGAAGGAGAAAAAAAATAAAGAGGCTGTTGAAAGAATCTTATTTGAAGACAGTTAAGTTTCACAATTCTGCAGTTAAGGAAAGTAACAATAGTTTCTCCCCCTGCCCCTTCCCTCTCTCTTTTCCCATGGTTTAGGTTAGGTTGACAAATGCTGGAATCTAAATAGTCCAAATTGACAACCTCAGAGGCCAGCATTCCTCATCACAAAATGATCACAATTTATTCAGTCAAATTTCTGTAATTGATGTGACTTATTTTGTGTGGTTTTCATGATGGAGACCAGAGAAGATAATGCTACATGATTGACACAACCGTGCATGATCCCCTGGAAGGGGATATTTCAGCTGAGTTACTGGAGGAAGGGTAGTTTTCTCAAGTTAAATTTAACACGTTGTGGATGAAAAAATATAAAAACACCTCTGAAATCATTTTCACATTTGGTTATTTCTCTCAACAATTTATTTCTTTTTCTCTAAAGATAAAAATACTTTGATTTAGTTTTGTTTTACAACAGAGAAAGTCATTTAAAAATCCCACTCACAACCCTTTTCACCAAACCTGCATGAGTTACATGGGACCATGATTTTTTTCTCTTATTACCTTATTTTCTCCTAATTTAGAGTTTTCCTCAAAATTCTGTGATGAACAGCACACAAAATCACAAAGGAGAACACTGTGATTGCTGGGAAATTCCCATCTAAATCCTGACTTTCATTATGCTCCCTTTCTTTTTTGTCACTCTGAGTCTTCAGGGGGATTTATCTTCATGTGGGGGGACTCACATCTCATACCAGCTTGTTTAAGGCTTATACTTGCCTTCTCTTGGCTCTTAATTTTGTAAAAAGCTGTCAAAGGAAGTGAGTGTGTGTAGGAGGAGATGGGAAGGGCCAGGGGAAAGCATAGAAACTGAAGATTTCTTTAGGCACAAGAGGATATATTTCTTATTTTGAGTTTCTTTTTAAACTGTTGATAAGACTACATTTGGTATCAGTATTTTCTTGCTTATTAGGCTGGTGGTTTAACCTTGGGGTAGGATGATGATTGGAGAAATTTCCTTTCTGTTCCATGGTCCTCTGTAAATAATTACCAAGGCAATATCTATGAGCTATACCCACTTCAGTTTCCTGCAGTATAGTTTAAAAAGTCTCAGATTTGGGATCACCAAGTTTATGAGTTAGAAAGACCTTAGAGGCATTCATTTCAACATTACCTTAATAGGAATCTTTTCTACATCTTTGACAGGTGGCCAGCAGTCAGCAGTTTTGAAGCACCTACTACATGCCAGGCACTGTACTAAATACTGGGGATACAAAGACAGGCAAAAGCAGTCCTGGCCCCTAAGGTGTTCCTAACCTAACAGGGGAGATAACATGTGGTAAATGATTGTGATGGAATACTACTGTACTATAAAAAAATGATGAGCTCAATGATCTAAGAAAAACATGGAAAGATGTGCACAAAATAACGAGGGAAAGGAGCAGAGCCAAGGGAACATTGTATTCAGTAAGAGCAATATCGTTTTAAGAGCAACTTTGAGCAAATAAATCATTTTGACTATTATACATACCCAAATTAACTATGATGGACCTATGAAGAAAGACACTATCTACATCCAGAGAAAGAATTGATAAATAGACATATATATACATATATATATAATTTTACGCATATATGTACATACACACATATATATGTATGTGTATATATGTATATATACACATACATATATGTGTGTGTGTATCTATACCTCTTTGTGCCGAATGGTAGTCAACTCTAAGGAGGAGGGAAGAAAAAAAGGAAAAAAAGAAATTTACATGATAACTTTATAAAATATTTAAAATGAATAACAAGTTATACATAATCATTTTGAAGTTTCATGTACAATCATCTTTTTATTTTATTGTAATGGAAATTCTTGTTTTATTCCATAAATTAAAAATTTAATAAAATTTGAAAAATGCATGGAGGCAGGAAATGGAGTGTCTTATCCAAGAAACAATAGACAGGACAATGTCACTGAATCTGAGCATATAGCTGTGATTAAGGTGTAAGATGACTGGAAAGGTATGGAGGGGTAAGATTATAGAAGGTCTGAAAAATTGAACAGAAAATTTTGCATTCGATCATGGAGATAATAGGAAGTTGCTGGAGTTTATTGACTAGGGTGGGTGATCTAGGAAGATCACTTTGGCAGCTGAGTGGAGGATAGCCTGGAATCAAAAGCTGATCATGTAATGTGGGGAATTGAAGAGCATGGACTTGAATTCAAATTTAGTCACTTATTACCTATGTAACATTGGCTCACTATTTCCTCTGGGCTCTAGTTTTCTCATTTGTGGAATGAGACAGTTATACTAAGCTCAGAGTGTTAAATCCTTTTTTCTGTTACATACCCCTTTGGTAATCTGACAAAGCCTTTGGACTTCTCAGAATGTCTTTAAGAGAATAAAGTAAAAGCCAAAGAAATCAATTAATCTAAGTAAAATTATAGAAATGTAACGCAAAAGTTCACACACCCTGAGTTAAGACCATATAAGCTTTTCTTGTTCTAAATCTATGATTTCAAGTTTAAAATTTCACAATTATCATACCTCCCACTCCTCAAATTACATCATCTTGTCACTTAACAACCAACAGGGACTCCCGTCTTACTATCACATCCCAAATCCTGATGTCTCAAGGAAAATCTCAAATGAATTTTTAAAATCTAGCATGCAGATATGTTGAATGAACAAAATGTGTGTCGAGTCTGTTACATGTCAAGTTTTGCTGAAGGGGGAAGGTCTTGTTTGGCAAAATACTCAACAATTGTCTCATGGCTTAAATTGCTCTTTAACTACACATACATACATGTACACATATGTAACATGTATAATTATGGATTTAACAGACATCAGCAAGCATAAGCTCTTCCATATACTTCAAATAATAGAAAAAATGAGGTACATATGAAAACATTAGTCTCTGTTACATAGTTTTGATTTTCTTTAGAGTATGTATTACTGAAGGATCCCTGGTTCTCTGTGTTGCTGATATGTTTTGTTCCCTCCTGTGAATTTTTAAAGTGCTTCACTGATGTTCATTCCTTCTTTTTTTCATTACTATCACTCTCCATCTTCTCTTAACACACACATAGGAATTTAGAGACAGAAGAGATCTTTGGAATCATGCATTATAACGCCATAATTTTAATACAGGAGGAAAATGAGACTCAGAGAGGTCAAGTGGCTTGCCCGATGTCACATAGCAAGTAAATCAAAGAGCCAAGGTTAGAATTTAGTTCTTCAGACTCCAAATCCAGTGGCCTTTCCTGTCGTACCCCTCCAATGAGAGAGATGATTGGAAGATCACAGTGGAAGGAATGATCAGTGTATAGAGAACTGTGAAAGTTAACCTGAAGATGCGCAATGTCGGTACATGGTAAATGCTTAATAATGCTTTTTGATTTAACTTGATTTGATGGATTAAAAGGATACATTGTTGATTTTTGCTGCAATGCACAAGTAATACAAGTAATGGTGGATTCCTAATAAAAATAAGAATGTTTGCAATAATATCTCACATTTGTATGGTTTGCAAAACACTATATATATTATTGAAAAAATGTGAGAAACTTAAAATGCACACAAGTAACCAATATGGATCAACATGCTAGCATTATTATTTTACAGTATAAAACAAACATGAAGATAGGTTCATGCCTTGCCTCTGGTACATAACTCATGGGAGGTCTTTTGAGTGATTGTGCAATGAGAATAAGGTGAAAGAGAGAAGAAAGGAAGAAGAGGCCAGGAATTCAAATTCTATCTTCTAAGGGAAGAAGAGTTTTCCTAAAATGAGCTCCCAAGAAGAGATAAGGATCATGCTTTTAAGATGCTCTTGGTGACAACATTGAAATTGACTTGTTACATCTTCCTTGATCAACAGTCCCTTGTCTTAACATGCTTTAGGTCAGTTAACTACCCACCTCTGTCCTCCTTGGGAAATGTTTGAATCCACCAGATTTGTCTTATGTTCTTAGAATCAGAAAGACGTAGTTATTTATAAACTTTTCTTGTTTTCTGCTACTAGACTCTAAACTCTTAGATTTCAGGAAATGTGATTTATTTATCTCCATATGCCATACAGTGCCTTATATTCAGTAAATACTTAAACATGTGATTGTTTTGGTTTGGGGAATAATGAGGACATTTAAAAATCCAGGGAAGGAGGCTTCTATTATAAAATTAAATGAAATTCAGACTCCATTAAAAAACATAACTTTGACATTATGCCACAGGAATAGTGGGAGAGGTGCTTCACAATTCAAATGATACCTTTTATATCCTGGCTCTTAACCTTTCAGGCCACTCTGACCCTATCCCCCACTTACTTTCTAGATCTTCTCCCTAAGAGTATTATTTCTCCTTTACTGCCTTTGCCCAGTTCTGTAATAAACTCCATATCATTGTGGATGCCTATAACACAAAGCATTCCATGTGAAAATAATTTTTCCTACTCTGATGGAAGTATTTTATATGAATTTTTGGATTCTTCATTAAGATAGCTCCCTGCAATAGCCCTTCTCTTGTGATAACAATTTGTTACACTCCCGATTCAATATTTCTTCTCATCTTGTCATTCTTAAAAACAAAACAAAACAAAAAAACAATTTATTTCTCTGCGGCAAGAATTACTCTTCCCCAAAGAGTGGTTGTTGTAAGTCCCTGTCACTTGTCTTCTGTTTCTTTCCTCTTTGTCTTCCATTATGTTCCATGGAGACTGGAAAATGTCATACTTAATTTCATGTTCAGTGAAGACCCGATTCACAAACTAGGATTTTCCATTGTAGCAAAGCTAGACACACACACACACACAGAGGTTACATCTTGAAATAAATAGCAAGCACTTTCCTCATGGAGTCCACTGAGTCACCTAGTAGTAACCTAGTTGAGGAATGTCATTGAATAAATTCATTGACAGCCACTTGGTGAATGTTTCAGATAACTCACCAATTTATCTCAAGTTCCTCCACCACCTCACCACGTTTACTTGGGCTTTTAAAGGTTGAGAAGAGAGATCTGGGAGCAATTCAGTCCAAACTGAGAGTAAGAGAGAGTGTTTTCCCTGGCAGTGACTATGTAAATAGGTTAGTTAGAAAACAGAAAAGGTGGCAGGAAGCACTACAAATGCTGATAATGATGGAAATCCAAATGCACCAAAGACCTGTCAGTGGCTCCTTAGCCTACACAAAGATGGTCTGCCTTGTCCTACCAAGGTCAGTGCCAGTCCTCCTTTTTGATTGCGTAAGGGCTGACTGGGCCAAGGAAAATTGCCTGGGGGCAGCTTCCCCCAGAACATTATATTCAATTGTCATATTCATGTTTTTGGTAATAGGAATTGCTGGTGTGTGACACTTTTGGAGACTCTTGGTATTGTGGGCTTATAAAACATTTCAATGGGTAATAGTGTCAGACAGAGGTAATTAATCTTGGAGGGGAAACAAAGTTTCTCAGTCAGAGCACTCCTTAAAGGTGTGACAATTGGATGTCTACTCATTAAAAGTTATACTTGACTTTCTACCTCTTGCTTAGAGTTTTAAAAATAGGCAGCAGGAAAGACTTGAATAATTGTGTTTTGACTTTTACAATATAGACATCAGAGGCAATTTGGAGTAGTGGATAGAGTACAGGGCTTGGAGTCCTTACAAAATGAATTCAAATCCTACCACTTTGGTCCTGGATGACCCTGGGCAAGTCCCTTAGTGTCTCAATGTCCCAGGTTTTCTAGGATGCAGGCTGTGATCTGAGTTGGTGGAGGGGATTTCTCGTGTCAAGAGCTCCAGATTCTGAGGAAATCATTGAACCTGCCTAGAATGGAGAAGAGAAAACACCTGATTGACTGGTCTTCATCCTGTACTTATTTAGACGCAAAGTGAGTGACTCAGCAGTTGACCTATTGTATTAGACTTAAATTCTAAGTTTCAGTTATGCTGTGTGATTAAGGGATCAAATCTAGTTTTTCTGCCCCAGTCTCCTCCTATGCAAAAAACATGGAAGTAACTAATAAAATGAAGGCTACTCAGCCAGGGGAAGCCAGAGTGACACAGGCCTGTCATAGCAAGCATGCATCTTAACGAATTTCCACTACAGTGTTGGCAGGCACAGGTCCCATGAGAGACTTAGAGGGACCAGCAAGGCTGTATCATTTCCTACTGAAAATATGCAGCTAAAACAATAAAATCAGGTCTTGGGATGTGACTTAACAAAAGTGGAAACTTTCAAAGAGAATTATTTCAGAATTGGTGCAATGGAAAAAACCATGAAACCTGCGTTAGGAAGCCTGGGGTCTAGTTTTGTCCTTGTCATTAAGTTGCTGTGTCATTTTGCGCTAGTCACCTACCAACATTGGGCCCCATTGTCAATCAGTAAGTCAATCAATCAACGTTTAAGAGCCTGTGCTATGCCGGGCCAGGCACTCTGTTAAGCAGTGAGGACACAAAGGTAAAAGTGGCAAAGTCCCTGCCCTGGAAGAGTTTGCAATCTAGATGGAGGTGACACCAAGTACACAGATAATTATAGTGCAATGTGTCCACAACATAGGTAAACTCAATGCAATTTTGGGAGAAAGGCATTAACTACTGGGGAGAGTGGGAAGGCTCTCATGCTTGTGGGGTGGTGCTTCACCTGAACCTTAAGGAAACTAGGAATTCTAAGGAGTAGATAGAGCATTCCAGGTATGAGTTCAGCCAGGGCAAAGCCATGGAGACGGGAAGGGGACAACGGATAGTTGCATCATTGTAATATTCATGAAGAAGACTAGGATGGATGACACTGTAAGGGGAGGTTGGGGATAAGTTATAAAGTGTTTATTGCTATCTGCATCTGTAAAATAGCAAGAATCCATGTTGTTATTGTACCCTGAGGTTTGCAAAGTGCTTTTTTTCACCATAAATTTGTGAGGTCAGGTGGTCATTATTATCCCTATTTTACAAATGAGGAGTCTAAAGCTCTGAGAGATTAAATGACTTGGTTATATTTACCCAGTATTAATAAACCAAGCAATAAAAAATGTTCTTTCTAGAGTGCTTTAAAATTTGCAGAATCCTTTCATAGATTAATTTATTTAAACTTCACCAAAAAACCCCCACAATGCTGTAAGATAGGTAATACAAGTTTTAGCCTCATTTGATAGATGAGAAAACTGAGACTCAGAGAGGTTAAGTGACTTTCCAAGGGTTACATAGATGATAAATGCCAGGGTTGTGATTGGAACACTTTTACTGATTCCATGTTCAAAACCCTGGGCAAGAGATGAAGTTAGCTTTCTCTAAACTAACGCTCTATGAAATGAGTGGGTCTGATATGCTGGCTTCCCAATCTCCTTCCCATTCTCACTTAAGAGGGTGGCCTTTGGATTCCACTGAAGCTGAAGATGGCAAAGACGTTAACGTAAAGAGGAAGCCCTTCCAGATGTAAAGGAAGCTTTGGGATTTTAGAAATGATCTATGATATAAATAGTTCAACAACACAAGAAAAAGCTCAACAAAGACAATGAGTTTGGCCCTCCAGACCTGTTCTACAGTACACAGTGCTCAAGGAGAACTAGCACCTCTAGTGTGAGGGCTTGCTTAGCCCTTTTCAGGACTGTTCAGCCACCTTTGGTGTCTACCTTCACCCAGCTTTCAACTGTGGCTCCAAGAAGCTGTAGCATTCACGCTGGCCACACCCCAGTTAAACTGTCTTAGCAGATGGACTCAACAAGGTTGAGGGTAACTGATGAGTCACAAACCTGTCAGCGAGTTAGGGGGATATCTGCCCCAGGTATGTGAAGGCTTTCCCTGGCAGAATGAGTAGATGAGGACAATTAGTTCCACTGGTTATGAAGGGGACTGAAGCAGGCATTGTAGAGAGCTTGATCAGATGTGGGAGATGCTAAGATCACCACTCCTGGGCCATTCATTGCCAGTCATCCTAACTTTTGTCTTGCCACTGGACCCTGGTGATTCTGGAGGAGAAAGTGAGGCTGACAACTTTGTGCAATTTTTCCTCACTTAAATTCAATTCATGCATGAGTCAAGACCATGATGTCATTGGTGCTCTTTGAAAGCAAAGGATAAACAAGAAGGTCATGTCCACTCTTCCACCCACAGCCTTCTATCCTTGTTTTTATTTTATTTTGGAAGAGGAGGAAGGTTTTTAACCAGGGTTCTTATTACCCTGTTGGAGTAAATGCCTTTTCTGAAAAGCTATTTATGACTTGATTGTTAAGGAGAAGCTCACAAACTTGTTGCTTGTCCTTTATTTTCAAAGAAGACTCATGACATTGTGGGTGATGTCTTGACTCATGCATGAATTGGATTTAAGTGAGGCAGAGGTGCACAGTCATCAGCCTCACTTTTGTTAAGAGGATAGCCATCTATAGGGTTATCTCCAGAACCTGAGGTAGCATCTTTCTTTTAGAGGAAGCAAATTTTGAAGTGATGTGAAAATTGAGGTGGTGTGATCCATAAGTTCTTGCTACATTAATTCTATGATTTTGTGACTAGATGAATTCCAAGATCATTTTTATCTTGAAATTTATGGTTAAGTGAATGAATGAATGAAAAAACATTTATTAAGCACTACTTTGTGCCTAGGCACAAGGAAGGGATACAAATGAAAAAGGAAGACATTTCTGGCCCATTGGGCACTTATACATGGATAGAATGACACAACATACATGGAGAGTAGAGGCCAAGAAAGGATGTTTTTGGTCTCAGAAGTCACAGAGATGGTGAGTGGATTCCTAGGAGACTTGATTTACATATTTTGAGGGAAGAAATGACACTATTTAAATATGATTCTAGGCCTGGAAGAACAGTACCCACATATTGGAATAGTAGATAACAACGAGATGGTTCGAATGACAGAAAGCAGAATGGTGCAGGGGTCAAAGTACTACATTTGGAGTCAGAGGAACTGGGTTTGTTTTCAGTCACTTGTGTGGCTTTAATTAAGTCATACTCTGGGCCTCAGTTTTTTCACTTGCAAATGAATGGATTTGAACTAGATTTTGGATTCTATCCACTTATACATTTATGGACCTAGGACATAAGGCATGTAAAAATAGATCGTTTGAAAGTTGTAACTTATTATAATCTGTTTTTTCTTGGAATCTCTCCTAGACTCACACAGGGCACCCATGGCATGAATTACTTTAAAAAACTTTCTCTCCCTTCCTTGCAGATAATTCCTGGTAATGAAGACTCCATGCTGGGGATGGTGCTTGAAACAGATTTGGGTGTTCACTGCCTGTATCATCCAGTCCTTTATCGTTGTTTCTCCTTCATATTGTATGCATATCCTGCCCAGTCTAATGCAAAATGAATTTATTGAATCTTATCTTTGGCTTTGTAGTTGATCAAGCATTCACTACTCCCCATTCTGTGAATACTACCAGAAGGTGGGCACCAAACAAGCTATTTCATTTTCTTCTTTTTGTTCCTTATGCCTTTACTGCAAAATTGGAGCCAGTGCAAATCGGTTGGCACTTGAGATTACAGATCTTTCAGGTTGAATAAATGCAGATGCGAGGACACTTTTTTACAGAAATCTATGTAGTTCATAGTTCTATAGCAACAGAACCAGTCCTGGGATTCACGCCGAAATTTCCCATACAGCATCACCAGAGTATGTAGTCATTTCAATGGAGTACTAAGTGAAAATAGGACCTGCTTCTGGTAAAGCCCCACTCTGAAAAAATGTAGGTGATTTTATTTCACGTGCTTTTCAGACATTTGGTATTTAACAGGAGCACAGGATTGCATCGCTTACAAAGAGCTTTATTTCAATGAAGCCACGAGAGTGCTTTGAATCCATTTAGTTAAAAAATCAGCTTCAAAATGAGTTTTCTCCTGAGACAGAACAAAAGCAAGGACTCCTGAGCAATTAAAATATTTTTGGATCAACTTCTTCTCATGGTTGGAACAACTTTAATATGAACCTGAGGTTGGCATGCATGTTGGTCCATGGAGAAAACTAATTCTGAAAATTTAGCAACTGTTTTTTTAAATCCTAATGACAATATCTCTAATGCATTTGACTGCTCATTCATACTTTCATTCTTCTGTACCTGTGCTTAAAACAAGGACACATAACAAAAACAACTCTGAGTCCATGTATAAAACTTTCTTATATATTCATGAGTTTCAATTTGATGTTTTTATTCTTAAAGTAGTATGGCACTTTCTTCAACAAATAATTCAGAGTTAATTAAAAACAAAACCCATAGATCTAAAGAGATGGACATGAAGCCTCTCCATCATGAACTCAGGTTATGTTTTGTTCTTTTGACACTGAACACATGACAGAAATATTTGCTTTTTCTTCTTTATCCTAGTAGAGACAGGCAGTCTTTTCACAGAAAGGCCATGGAATTTGTGACTTTTTTCTTTTGCAGTCTTGGGTGGGGGTCAAGCCAATATTTTAAATTGATATTGTCTGGTGGTATAAGAGATACTTAGTGTGCTGATTTTTTGTTTGAATTTGTAGCTAGAACAATGTTTGCCAAGCAACGAAATTGAGATCAAGTCTGTGTTCATTTCAAAGATCATCTGACGCTGATGGGGCTCATGCTACCTTTAGATATTCTTTTCAAGGGCTGTCCAAAGTAAGGATGTACTGAAGGCAATGAAATGAATGTGGGAACTGTAGTCTTGAGAGCTCTGGGCTCAAGTACTCCTCTAGTTGTTTGACAATGTACCAAGGGCTTCATTTCTCTGAGGTCTAGTAGCTTCATATGTAAAATGGGTGCAATACTTATAGAATACCCCCAACTCACAGGGCTCTGAGGGTCAAGTGAGATGATGTTTGTAAAGTGCTTTTATATAATGTAGAGCCCCATATCAGTGTCAGTTTTTAAGATGTGATATTTGTTCTATGTCCAGAAGCATTTGTTAATATTGATAAGGAAAGTAGGGCAGGATTATGAGATAGTGGAAAGGGCTCTGTACCAAAAGTTAGCAGACTTGGGCATGAGTCCTCATCATTCACCTCCTCATTGTGTGATCCTGGGGATATCATTGAAATTCTCTGACATTGAGTCTCCTGGTTAGTTAAAAAAAGGTATTATAATACTTGGCTAAGGTACCTTAGGAATCTAAGAGGCATATGTTATTGTCCCCTAAAGATATAGAGCTAAGAATGCTTGACTTGTATGTAATCAGGAAAACCTAAGGGCATATCCCACCTCTGCTCCTATCAGTATGACCAAGAGCAGTTCTTTCAACCTTTTTGTTGATCAATTTACTCATCTATAAAACGGGGCCACTAATATCTGCAGTGTCTTCCGCACAAGGCTGTTGAAAGACTCAAATTAGGCAAAGTATGAGAAGTTCTTTGGAGACTTGAAATATTCCTTGCTTATGTTAGCTGTCACTATATTCTTTTATTCTTTGTTGCCATGAAACACAATAAAATGTATAATGACTTTTGACCTAGAGTTCTATGCCATGGTATCTCCAAGGTGGGAATACATTTATACAGGGAGTGTCTTAAATGCCAGGTTAAGGAATCTACCCTTTCCTCCCATCTTTGTCTTAATAGAATCATCTGAAGCTTGGGTATAGAAGTGGCATGGTCAAAACAGTCCCACAGAAAGGATCCATTGGGAGACTATGACAGTAGCCCAAGTACAAGGTGATGAGATTGGTGGTTATTTGGGGGAGAAAGGAGAAAAATGAAGGAAGTGCTATATTAGATGTGATGAGTAAATGGGAGAAAGGTATTAAAGATAGCTTTGTGGTTACTCCCCTGGGTAACTGGGAAGAGGGTAATACCCTCAACAGACATTGGAGAAATTTGGAGTATGACAAGTTTAGAGAGTTAGACTATGAAAATATCTGGTTAGAAGACAGTGCTTATAGATTTGAATCCTCAACCAACCAACCAATAAATATTTATTTAGTACCTACTCTATGCCAGTTGTGCTAGGAAGTGAAGGTACAAAGATAAAACATGAGATAGAATCTGCCCTCACTGTGCTTCTATTCTGCGGGAGACAACATATACACATACTATTATATACAAGATACCTGTATAAAATATATGGATAAGGGGTAGACCTGTCTTTTCATTGGTATAGAGATTACTCAGAGGAGGAAACTTCCTCTACTAATACAGATTGGCACCTTCTCTGTGATGAATATTCTTCAAAGGTCTCCCAAAACAGTAGAAAATCAAGGGACTTGCCCAGGTCCAACAGGTAATATATATCAGAGGTAGGCCTGGAATCCAAGTCTTTGAGACAACACTATCTGGCTGGTTTCACGTTAGCTCTTGACATAATAAAAATGAATACTTGTTCTAAGATTTTGTCCTAGTCTCTTCACTTCCTTGGACCCTACTTTCCTTGTCTGTTTAGTGGTTTCTGAGTTCCTATCTCAAATATTTTGTGATTGTTTATTTCTACATGGAACATGTTGACATTCCATTAGAACAGATTATTTCCCCAGCAGTGGACAACATACCTAATCGTCATTATCATTAGTGAGTGGATGCTGCCAAATAAAGGAAGTCTTCTGTGCCCAACTACTAAGAATAATTTATCAATTCGTTTTATGAGGTTGAGGGAATGAGGCTGCTGCAAATGTCTGGTCTTTTTACCTTCCTAACCTTGATCTAAAACTTAAGCCTTTTATCACGTATGCATCCTTTTTTTGTCTTGATTATGGCAGATAGACAAAGGAAATAAAAGGTAACTGGTAAGAATCCATTTCTAGGATTGGAAGGGGCTTTACAGATTAATTAGATGGCCCAGGAAGTTTTGGAAGCATTAGGCCCTTTTATTCACCTCATTTAAAGGAAAACTATGCACCTTTATTGTAGACATAAAGTTTAAGGGAAGGTTATTAAGGAAGCCCATTGATTATCTCATACTGGCACCTGAAACAACACCTCCCAACCAGGACCAAGAAAGGGCAGGGAAGGGCTACACCCAAGAAGATTGTCAGGAAACCTTGGGTGTCATTGTTTTTAAAGTCAAATTTTCTTTTCAGCTCTGGTCTTTTCATCAAGAATGCTTGAAAGTCCTCTGTTTCATTGAAAGACCATATTTTTCCCTGAAGTATTATACTCAGTTTTGCTGGGTTGGTGATTCTTGGTTTGAGTCCTAGTTCCTTTGACTTCTGGAATATCCTATTCCATGCCCTTCGATCCCTTAATGTAGAAGCTGCTAGATCTTGAGTTATCCTGATTTTATTTCCACAATACTGAAATTGTTTCTTTCTAGCTGCTTGCAAGATTTTCTCCTTGACCTGGGAGTTCTGGAATTTGGCCACAATGTTCCTAGGAGTTTCTCTTTTTGGGTCTCTTTCAGGTGGTGATCGATGGATTCTTTCAATACTTATTTTGCCCTCTGGTTGTAGAATGTCAGGGCAATTTTCCTCGATAATTTCATGGAAGATGATGTCTAGGCTCTTTTTTTGATCATGACTTTCAGGTAGTCCCATAATTTTTAAATTGTCTCTCCTGGATCTTCCATGGAGATGGAAGTCTTCTTCCAGTCTTCTCAGCAGCTGGAGATTCCGTCCCTGAAGCCTGCTCGGATTTGTTCCTCTGGGGCCGCCCGGCCAGGGCAGCGCTGGGGTGGGGTCCACTTTTCGGGGCGCGACGGACCCTGGGGATGGCTCTCCAGGGCTCTCTGGAACGGAAATCTCTTCCACTGTGTTTCTGCACACCCTACAGTGATCCAGAACTTGTGGGGAGCTCTTCTTACATTAAATCCATGGGCTGTGGGTTCGGAGCTAGCATACGTGAGTCTTTCTACTCCGCCATCTTGACTCCACCCCGCTATTGCTCTGTCATTGTCTTTAGCACATGGCAAGAGAAGAGTGTACAACACAGTTTGAGTTACCATGTTTTGTCTATGCTTATTGGTCAGAGCTTGAGTGTTTGGAGGAAGGGGTGGGGTCTTACTTAGAAGAGTCTGTTTAGTTTTCCACTGGTCACAAGCTTTATACCCCCTGCACTTAGTACAATTGTAAACGCTTCCTATTTTTTTTTTTGATTGATTGCTTTGGATTGATTGATTTTTCTGCTTTTGTAAATTTAATTTGATTCTGTTTTGGGGGGAGATGTTTTCAGTATCAGCAACTTATAATTAGAAAATTTGGGACATCCCTTGACTAATGCAGACTGGCAACTCTGATGAAATTTATAGTTTTAGAGAGCTGTCTACAGTTCAAGGGTAAATGACTTACCCAGAGTCAGGCAGCTAGGTTGTGTCTATTAGAGGCAGGACTGAAATTGATGCCAGTGGTCCTGGAGCAGGGGCTAGCTCTCTATCCCCTAGGGCAGGCTATTTTTCTTGCACTTATTTCCATCCAAACAAATTAACTTCAGCCCTTAAGATGTTACACATTTCCAATTATCCCTTTTAGGTCTCCATCACGAATCTTGGTTTTGACATTTATTCTTATTCATTTTCCTCTTCACAGCCATAATTCATGTGTTTTCTCATCTTCAAATTCTACTTCTTTTACTTGGGATCTTTTCACAGTTTTTTTTTTATATTCCCTTTTGCTCATACTTGTTGGACTTGATTCTCCGGTACTCTTCTATTAGGAAGGTCCATTTAATTATTCGAACATTCAAACCAAACATGATTCGTTATATACCTACTATGAGCAAGGTGGTGGGCTCCTAACTAGGAATGTAAAGCTAAAATGGAGAAAAAATCCTTTACACGGAAGGAGTTTACATTTTATTGGTTGTTGGACTTCTAGATCACATCCAACTTTTTAATTTTTTAAAAATTATAGATGTCTTCCCATAGGGGAGTAATATTTTGAGAGCCATCTTTGGCACCTGGAAACCATGGAGTTAAGCCCTGCTTCTGATATTGACTGGCTACATGATCCAGGAGAAGTCACTCAATGCATCAGAGACCTAAGCAACTAGGACCAGGATATGAGAAACAAGGGCCTCAAATTGGTACTGGAAGTTTCTTCACTGGGAATTCCCTATTACTGAACAAATCGCAAATCTGACCGAAACCAAAACAAAATAAATTTAGGACAAAGAGACAAAGCTGCTATAAAAACCTTAAAGCAGACAACTCGTTTCTTTTGGCTTTTTTGTTTTTGATTACCCCTTTAGTCTTCTAGTAGATGTGCATTTGCATGGTCCAGCTTCCTGACTACCCTCTCATTAGCAACATTATCACCAGCAGTGGCCCCAGGATAGCATCCCAAGTATTATGGGAAGTTCAGAAAGCTATTTGGATTGAACATTTTAAGTGACCTTTCAGGATGCTCCACCAGCCTGTTTTGTTTACGATCTTATGAAATGTTTAGTCTTTTTTATGTTGAATATTTGACCTACCAGAAATTACCTTAGATTTATGCCCTCAAATCACCTAAGGGACAAATCTCTTGTACAGTTTTATTACTCAGATTTCTGTCGTAGGCTTGTCTCTGGGTTTTATGAGGCATCCCTGGCCTGGTCATGAGGATTTTTACTATCATCTGGTTGAAGGGATATTGTCTCTCAAAGGAAAAAAAAACTGCGTTTTCTTGTTTTGGGCCACTTCCCTGCCAGCTCTGTACCAGGCTAGCAGGCCCATCCTGACTCCTCTGAGAGGCAGTGGATTTTATCTTGTGGAAGAGCTGGGGGTCTGCATGACGACTGGGAAGTGTCTGCTGAGTTTCTAGTCTGTGTTGCTTGTAGGACCATAGATCAAAGATTTACAGCTTTAGGGACCCTAGAAAGCCATGGAGTCCATGAAACCACTTCCACGTTGGGAAAATGAGGCATAGAGAAAGAAATGTGACATCATTTGCCACTAGATATTATGCCATCCGACTGCTATACTGATAATTACTTTTGAACTAAGCAAGAGTGTGTCTAATCTTTTCAGCCAAGCATGTGATGTTTCTTCCGTGACATTATTTGCCTTCCGTCCAAGGGCCCAAACCTATAATCTTCTCAAATTGATGAAGGGGATGTTCCTCACTAGTCTATAATTTGACTGATTGACTAACAGATTCAATTGAGTGTATCCAAGACTTCTGGGATCATGTTAATTGTGATCTGGGGACACCCTCGTCTTTATATGTTTATGGCTTAATCTATTAGTTGTGTCTGACTCTTTGTGATCCCTTTTGGGGTTTTCGGGACAAAGATACAGGAGTGGTTTATCATTTCTTTTTTCAACTCATTTTATCTATAAGGAAATTAGGCAAACAGGGTTAAGTGATTTGCTCAGGGTTACACAACTAGTGAGTGCTTGAGGATAAATTTGAACTCAAGTCCTTTTGACTCCAGGGCCAGCACTCAACTCTACTCGGCCACCTAGCTGCATTATTTATGCCTAATGTTAAAGCAAAGCTTATTAGCCCCTTACTCGTGCAAACACATGGAGTTCTCACAACAACAGTAAACAACACCCTTCTATATCAATGGATCTGTGTCTCTCTGATGGGGTGATCACTTCAAAGGTGCAGCTCACAATTCTTTCCAGCTTCAAGCTGGGGCATGTTTATCCAATACCCCAAGTCAGCTAGGTGGTGCAGTGGCACCAGTGCAGGAGTCAGGAGGACCTGAATTCAAATCTCACCTCAGACACTTGACACTGACTAGCTGTGTGACCTTGGGCAAGTCGCTTAACCCCCATTGCCTCATCCTGGGTCATCTCCAGTCATCCTGATGAGTATCTGGTCACTGGATTCAGATGGCTGTGGAGGAGAAGTGAGGCTGGGGGCCTGCACAGCCCTCCCACACTGAAAACAAAGTCAAGTGCAGTGTCATGTCACTATTTCTCTGAAGGTGTGCTCTTCTTTGGCAATGAAGGATGAACACCCACACAAATACCCCAGAGATTCCCCTCAACTGATTGGAGGCCTTTCTTGGGGTCTTTGAATGTTTCCAGGATACTAGCCAGCCCTTGTGGTGTTTGCCTATCATCTCCTACTCCTGCTACATGACTGACACATGGAAAACACTTAATAAATGTTTAGTGCTTGATTAATTGATGGATATTCATGTAATGATTGTAGTTCTACAATAATAAATGTTAATGAATCCCCGAATTTTCCACTACATCAAACTGACTTGGAACATGAAAGACCAGAAAGAAAAAGAAATGTTGATGAAATAATTTTCCCCTGAAGAACTTAAGGCAAAACTTTCCTACACTGGGGCACAGTGAACATTGGTAATGTTTACCATAGCTTTTTCCTCAGTCAACTAACTTGATGGAGTGAAATTTACCTAATGGAAGAACCTGGCTGAGCATTCTTATTTATCGTCTTAGAAACTCTGTAGGGCAGGCAAGGACAGGTAGCCCTATTTCCATTTCATGAAAGTATAAATTGAGAAATGGAATCACCTTTGTGTAATGCTTTTCAGTTTGCAAAGAGCTCTCTTTATAACTGCTCTGCATAGTAGGTAACCAGAATTATTATCATTCCCATTTTGGAGATGGAGATACTGAGGTCACTTGACCAAGTGAGGTCACGTAGTCAGGAACTAAGTGGGAATTCTGAGAGATTTCAGAAAAGAACTTTAAGATTCTCCAAACAGACTTCGCCACTAGCATGTGCTGCCTTTTAGGAAAAAATAAAAGGATATTAGTGGCAAATGGTGAAGCTGGGCTGCCCGCCTTCCAGTCTAACAATGTGCTCATCTTGGGAAATTATTTCTAGTCCAGAACTGACTTGATATTAAGTGGATTTGATTATTTCTCTGACCTCGCTTTACTATAAAAAGGAGATTATACAAATCACATACCTACTATTAGAAATGTTGGCTTCATAAGTCTAAAAGTTTTTGATTCTCATTGTATGTTTGCATTTTGAGGGACATGTTAAGTCTCACAGGTTATAGTACATTTCTGGTTAAGTAGCACAGACTTCTTTGGCCCAGATATCTAGGGTTCAGGAGGTAGTGCATAGTAGAGCAAGGATTGAATCCTGATCTTTTGGATTCTCTTTACATTGTTTTATATATTGTCTTCCTGCTTCTTTACTTGGCATTAATCCAGAATAAGTCTTCTCATATTTCTCTGAATTCTTTATTTGCATCATTTTTTTATAACACAGTGATCAATCAACAAGGATTTATTAAGTAGTTACTATGAGTCCAATATTGTGCTCAACGTGTGTGTAAACATACATACATATGCATATACACATAATATGTGTATTATATACACATATTTGTCTATATACGTATTTATGTATATGTTAAAGGATACATACAAAGATACAGACATACATCATATCTTTTTCAAGGACAAGTTTCACCTCATTGTAAGAGACTGGGGAAAAGGCGGAGATAGTGGGAGATGATATTTTGAAATGGTGAGGACTGGAGAAGATGAGCCTTGTGTCAAATGGCTTCAATTTTCTCCTATAAAGTTTTCAGTGAGGGGGGAATGGGAAGAGGAATTGTTGGAGATTTCAGGAAGGAAGAGAAGGTTTTGTGTTGAATAACATAAAGCAACTAGGGAAAAATAAAATGAGTACCTTGTTATAGTGAGGTTCCATTGCCGTTTCCTTACCTTGGTATTTACTAAATACCAAAGGACTATGTTCACATGCTCAGGATAGAAAGATGAAAATGAAAGAACTCCTTCCTGTGGGGAGCCTGTGCTCTATTTTGCTATATCACACTTTCTTTGTGAGGTAGATGAGACTCATCCTGCCTATTTTCAAGATGAGGGGAAAATATATAATACTTGATCCATTAATAAATTTTCAACGTGATGTGAGAAGATCAGTATCAGACTTATGTATTAGGATTCCATCATTTCAAACTCTAGGCCAATGTAGCAATTACATTTTGAAGCCCCTGGAGGGTATTTAAAGTTTATTTGACTAAAAATTCAAGAGATATTTTGACAAATGTTATTAAACATAAGCAAGCTATGTATGGAGTGTGGCAGCCAAATATTGAAGTTCGTTGGGATTCCTCTTTCCTGGTCTGTAGTTCCTTACTTCATTACTGTTTCTAGCTGGATAATAATTTCATCTTCTTCAGATTGTTCAAGTTCATGTTGTTTTGGGGGTAATTACCAGAGGGTCTCAAATTAGACAAAAGGGTACTGTTAATGAATTATTCTGCTTACATTTTGCCTGGTGGTGTCATATCCCTTTAGCATGTAGCAGCCTCTGATGACATGTCACCCTCATGTACTGAGCAGCATGAAAAATGGATTTGACACATGGAGGAAATAAATGCAGGAATCAGTGGTTGATGGTGGTGGCAGTGAACCGCACAGGCTTCCACATTCAACAATTCCATGTTTTATGCAGAATTAAATAAAAACACTGTGGAAACCCTTCAGGAGGTGATACTCAAAGCCACTTAGAACAAATGAGACAAAAGAAATCTGAGGATAGGAAATCCTTCCTGGTTATGTCTTTTCTGGTAGGTGTTATTAGCGTGGTATAGGAAGGCCAGAATTAAGAAGAAAGAATTATGGTTTGATGAATGCAAATAGTTATATTTCTAATATTTCTATCAATATGAATATCTATATGCCATGGAATAAATATGGATGTAAATACTGATTATGTTAAAAAAAGTTTTTTAAGGAAGACAGTTCTATTTCTGTCTTCCTATTCTTTATTTCTCTGTCATCTCAATCTCTGTTATCTCTATCCATCTGTCTATCATCAATTGGCTGTTCATCTATCCATGTATGTATTATGAAAGCATGTATATATGTATGTAGCTATCCATCCATCTGCCAATCTATGTACTATCTACAGATTTTGAAGGGCAATGCCCATTCTAATCTACTGGAGAGAGAATTGAATTTGAGATCAAGGAATCTAGATTTGAATCCCAGTCCTTGTATTTACTGCCTATGTACCTTTTGGCAAGTTACTTAACTGTGCGTCTCAGTTTTCTTATCTGTGTAATGATAGCTTTGATAAGATAAGATAATCTTGATGGTTTATTCAAGCTCTGAGGTCTTATGAAGCAAATACTTCTTTATAGGCACTAATCTCTTTAAATGTTAAACTATATGTTAAATTTGTTTAAATGTTGACATTATACACACATCTCATTGTGCTTTTCAAATATTTTCTTTTCTTTGGTTTCTGACAGATATATTAATTTAAGAAACATTTTAATCAATCACTCAAATTTATTGAGTGGTGAATCACTCTCTCCATCTCTGTCTCTCTCTCTGTCTCTGTCACTCTCTCTTTTTCTCTGTCTGTCTCTCTCCCTCCTTCTCTCTCCTTTCCTCCTTCCCTCGGGCTGGACTGTTCTCTTCTCTCACCCAGGTCTGACAGATCTTTCCTACTGAACTTCTAAGATGTTTTTTGGCATTTGTGTGTTGAGAAACACACACAAACCACCACAAATGCCAGTGATTCAATGACTTGAGTCCTGCTCCAGGTTTACTAGTGCTGTCTTTGCTGACAATGGCCCATGCTGGACTGCGATCCTGTCACAGCCTGGTGCAATAGACTTTTCCTATTGACCTTTCAGATTGTTTTAGGCTGGAAATTTGCTTCATTCTATCATTCTGTGGATTCTGCTGCTCTAGAATTTGTTTAGATCCTTTTTTAACAGGTATTTGAAGGGGTTTGGGGGAGAACTCAAGTGAACCCCTGCTTTTACTCCGCCATCTTGGTTCTGCCCCTTTTAAAAGTGAGTTTCGGTCTCTTTCAGTCTGTGTGACATTGATTTATTCCCAGAGATTATGCTCTTTGGATTTTTTAAAAAAGCCTCCTTGTGGCCCATGTGAATGCTTACACTTGAAAAATGAACGAGAAACAAACAAACAACTTAGCTAGTCAATTTCTTTATCACTTCAGTTCATCTTTGATTTCAGTCTTGTGTCAATTCTATCAAGAGTAACTAATGCCATTAGAAGGGTGCCATTTACTCCTTTACTATTTTGGGGTTAAGCAGATATAATAGAAGCCCAGTTGCTATCTGTGCACATATTATTTCTCATGTTTAATTACACTTATAGCATGTGAGAGACTTGAAGCATGGGGATGTTTTCACATTTGTCTTTGTATCTCCTTGGTATCTCAAAGTTCATGGCACAATGCGGGTACTGAATAAGTAAGTGTGTGCAAAACTGAGAGGAGTGCTTCATTCCTCTAGATCATCTTAATCTAACAGACTTAATCATGTTATGCCATTTCATTTTTTGGACTTCCCCAATGGGAGAAATCCACTTGTCTAGCTTTGTCTATAATCAGGTGGTCAAAGGAAATCTTTCCATACCTCCCATTCCCCAAATTAACTAGAAAGGCTATTCAGAATACCAGAATGAGGCATATGCAGACACTGGAGAGGGTCTGGATGACCATTCCACCCATTCTAGCTTTATCTAACAAATTGCTGTTCATTGTAGAAGTCTGAGTCACTGATATTTATTCTTCTTTTAAAATTAGCCAAGTTTCTTCCTCCTTGGCAGCCATTTAGGTAATAATTTGCTACTCTCGAATCCTTTTTGTCTATCATTTTTTGGAAAATTGAGAAAAATTGATGCTGATTTTTATGACATGAAGGACTGTACTATCATTTGCTTGACTGGGTCATGCTTCTATTTCTGAATTCCATTTCCTTAATCCATTTCCTTTTTTTCATGACCTTTCCTTTCTTTGTTATTCAGAAAGGACCAAGAGTAACATTTAAGGCAAGAAAAGAAGAAAAAAGCACCCCAGTTTATTACAGTAGAGAAAGGAACTAGTATTACCATTTTATTCAGATGGTATCGAGCTTGTGCTGGAGTGTGGCAACAAAAAAGACAGGATGCCACAGAGGAAAGGACACTGTGCTGGAATTCAGAAAGCCTGAGTTCTTATCCCTGCTCTGTTTCCTTCCTGTGTGACCTTGGGCCAGTCCTTTCTCTTTTCTGATCTTGATCTATAAAATGATGTCTTTGGGACCTGATCTCCAAGTCCATTCCTGTTCTAAAACTTTTGATGTGAGATGGGAAGTCAAGGACCTCCTATGATTTGACAGAGGCACAGGCAAAGTCACTTTGAATCCATGAACTTGATTCTTAAATAGTAGGAAATAGTTAATATCTTCCATTGATTTACAGAAAATTAGGGAAAAGCTGAAAGCCAATGTAGGGTAGTAGATACAGAGCTCTCTTTGTAGTAGGGAAGTCTGGGTTCAAGTCTCTCTGATATATGGTAGCTGTGTGACTCTGGGCAGGTCACTTACCCTTTCAATGCTCCCAGGAAATTTAGGAGCCTGCTGATCTGTTCTATTTGGTAAAGGTGGAGAGTGATAAGAGAGAGAGAGAGAAGGGGTAAGAGAAGTAGAGAAAGACAGAGAGAATAAAATAAAATAATTATTATTCATGATGCCCATTCACCATCTTTTAAATTACTCTGGTTCACAAAGAAAGATTAAATGCTTCACAGTGAAATGCAAAGCTTATTGTTTTTTTTAAACAGAGGGAGATTAAAGTGAGGAAAAAAGCTAGAATATATTTTGGATTCCATTTTATGGTAATTGTTTCCTTGCATGGCATAAATGATGGTTAGGGAAAGGGGAAAAGCACCCTTACTAAAAGTATATGTTAAACCTATTCCTTTCATAAAGATCCTGACTGGGATAATTAATCCCATTAATACATTATACACAAACAAAAACCATTATACACAAATGTAAAAGATCTGAAAAAAGTTTGAATCACTTTCAGCGTGATGGCTCAGAATTCCATAATCCACGAGGTCTTTTTACTAATTTTAGATTTTACAGCTTGAGCTCTGCTAAATTACTGGAAATGTGCACTCATGTTGACTTCTACTAGAAGAAACTTGGGAGCTATTAGCATCCTGGTAGGTTATTCTATTGAAGGTACAAAATCTTTTAACCAATCAACAAATGAGGGTAAGGACTTGAACCATGATATAAGTAGCTTCAGCTTATTTTAGAAAGTATATAGTCTTTATGGAAGTAATCCCAGGTCTTTATTACAAAAAGTCTTTAGGGCAAAAAACAAGCACTTTATGGAATGGTGAATTTAGGTTGGTCAGCTTTTGGCACAATCCATTTTGTAAAGTAAAATTGTTGCTATTTCTTTTAGATAACTGATGAAGAAACTTATTTCAAAATGAATTTTCTTTCTTGGGATGGTAGGGAGGAAGGATGGTTTTTTAATATATATTTTATTGTCCCCAATTATATGTTAAAACAATTTTAATATATATATTTTAAGTTTCAAGTTCCAAATTCTCTTCCTCCCTCCTCATTCTGTCCCCGTCTTCTTTCCTAAGATGGTAAGCAATCAGCAATAGGTAACACACACACACACATACACACAAATCTTTTCCATCTTAGTCATTTTATACAAGAAGACTAGAATAAAAGTGGAAGAAAGAAAGTGAAAAAAAGCATGCTTCAACTCTACATTCAAACAATATCAGTTCTTTCTCTGCACGTGGGCAGCAGTCTTCATCATCATTCATGCTTTGGGATTGTCTTGGATCATTGAATTGCTTACAATAGCTAAGTCATTCACAGTTCTTTGTCAAACAATATTGCTGTTACTATGTACAATGCTCTCCTGGCTGTATTTGCTTCACTATACATCTGTTCATGTAAGTCTTTCCAGATTTTTCCGAAATCATCATACTTGTAATTTCTTATAGTACAATAATATTCCATTATGATTATATACCACAGCTTGTTTAGCCATTCCCCAATTGATGGGTATCCCTTTGGTTTCCAATTCTTTTCCACCACAAAAGAGCTTCTATAAATAGTTTTATAAAAATAAGTCCTTTCCCCTTTATTTGGATGTCTTCGGGATATAAACCTGGTAGTGATATTGCTGGATCACAGCGTATGCACAGTTTTAGAACCCTTTGGACATAGTTCCAAATTACTCTTCAGAATGATCAATTCACATCTCAACCAACAATGCATTAGTAGGACAGTTATTTTTAAAAAGGAAAATTCTAAGTACTGAAGAATGCAAATGAGGTATGACAAATGTTATCTGATGGTAAAAAAGAAAACAATAGTCACTAGAGAATTGAAAATAGGAATCAAATAGCTATTGCAGGAGGGGCAAGGTTGCTGTGAACTGTCTGCTACTTAAGAACCATGTGGGACTTCAAAGAAGAACCAAAGTAAAGGGGGTCATCAGAATTAGATGATTAAAAAATGGACTGGCCAAGTGGTGAGTATTAATAATGATGGGTATATAGCCTGAATGATGAATATAGCAAGCATTTATAGGATTCTCTGAGGCTTTTAAAGCACCTTACATGTATCACATCATGTCATTTACTTCACTGGTACTCTTGTGTTGGGAGAAAACCCAACTGTTAGGTGGACTTCCTTTACTGAGCTTCTGTAAAAGAGTCACCCAGGAAGAGGGGGAACAATGGATAGCCCCTTGCCTTGCTGAAGAAGCATCTAAATAAGTGAGATCACAGACCCATTAGACTGGTTAGAAAATGAGGCCCAGGGAACACCGTATGGGTTAGTTAAAAGCATCCTAGATCTGGATTCAGGAAATCTGGATTTCACCCCTGAATCTACCCTTTGCTTTTTAGATGAATTTGAGTAAATTATTTCTCCCACCATTTGTAAAAAGAACCGATTGGGTCAGATGACCTATGATGTCCTTTTCAGGTCTGAAGGACTCTGATTCCATGAAAGGAAGTGACTAATCCAATGTTATACAAACTGATAAATGTCAGAGCAGAGACTTGATCAGGTTGGGTCAACAGGGCTATTGTTTTCTCGTATTCGGTGTTCTCTGAATGGTTATTTAGCATTAACAGGCAAGTCCCAATGCTCTTTGGGGACCAAATACAGTTTTCAAGGGTGCCTAGTATGGCAGAACATGTACATCTATGGAACCAACCCCCAGGCCAATATCATCCCCCCAACTACAGCTATCTCCTCTGGACTATGGAAGTGAAAAGATTCCTTTTTTAAACTGATTGTTTTTTGGTGAAACTTTCCTTTCTATGGCCTCATTTCCTTCCTCCTTCAGGATGATGGATAAATGTATCTGTCAGTGTTTAGAGGGAGTTTTCAGAGGCTAGTGCTTTGAGGTCATATGGTTTTAAGAAGACATATTTTCTTGAGAGCTTGCTTGGTGGGGGTCAAGACTTTTCTTGGTGCTGTAAAACTTAGAAAGCAATTAAGCTATGAACTGTTTGACTCCATTTGGTTGCCTGTAACCACTGAGTCTGCACTGCTAGAAAGTTCTTGACATACCAGATGGTGTGCTCAAGCCCCCTAGTAACAAGAGTTCCCCTCTTTCCTTTCCAGTATTTCATTTTTTAAAAAATACACTTAAAAATTGTAATACTCTTTGGACAAGGAAACAAGTCGAATCATGCAATGACTAAATTTTTATCATCAGTGACTACTAAAGGTTTGCAAAGCATTTCAAGTTCGGCATCTTCTTTGATCCTTCTAGCAGGCCAATAGAGATGTTACTGCAGGGATGTCTAGTCCTGCTGGGTTGATGCAGGTATTGAGCTCCATCCATAGCAATGAAATGACTCATCCATATTCACAGAGCTCAGAAATGTCAAAGGCAGGATTTGAATTGAGGATTCACTCCTGACTCCAATTCCAGAGTGCCACTCCTGCAGTGGCATCAATTTGACCCAAATTAGAAAGCATTCCTCAGGTCTTAGGAAGCTAGGGATTGCACTAAGCAGAGATATGAAGGGAGAGCCATCCAAGCATTGGGGACAATCTCAGAAGGGCATGGAATGTCATGTAAGAAGAACAAGGAATAGGCTAGGTGGGATGGAAAGTAGAGTGAAGAAGGAGGAGTAATATGAATCAGCTCCAAAAGGCAGGCAGAGCCAGATGGTGAACAGCTTGAAATGTCAAATGAAAGGATTTATAAAGTTTGTCCCAAAAGTCTTAGTGCAACTTTAAGCACTAATAGGCTTTCGGGATACCTGTAAATTAGGTATCAGTGGAAGCTTCTTGAACAGGGAAAGGACAGGTCAGGGTTTTTGTTGGAGGAATATTGATTTGGCAGTTGTATGGAGGGTAAAGCAGAGAGGCCACAAATAGAGATATCTATGAAATCTTACACTTCACTTTGGAAATTGAGTTTCTGAGGTTCAAGATGGGAGTAGTATGGTGGGAGATTAGTTCATCTGAATAAACAAAAGTTCAATTACAATCAGTGTGATCTCCAGTTGCATGAAGAAAAGCAGAGGGTGGAGGACTAGGGAGGGGATAAACTCACTATAATATACTCAGGTCTCCAAGACGCAGCTAGGTGGCTAAGGGTCTATCCCTTGGAATCAGGACCCAGCCCCATATACTTACTAGCTGTGTGACTCTGGGCAAGTCTCAGTCTTAGTTTCTAGCACTTACTTCCTACAATTCGTCAGGATCAAATGACAAATTTTAAAATGTAAAGTGCTATGTTTAAGTGCTAGCTATTACTACTACTACTACCCTACTGCTGCTATTATCAAATTTTAATATTGGGTTCAGATCTGGAGCCATACTGAGGAAAGATATTGATAATCCAGGGATCATATAGATGAGGGTAATTAGGATTGTAGGATCACCTTTTTAGAGACAGAAGGGAACTAGGAAGTTATCTGTGCCAACCCTCCTACTTTAAAGCTGAGGAAACCTGAGTCCCAATGAGGTTGGGTGACTTATTCAAAGTCACTTAGGACCCAGTTTTCACACAAGGACCTCTCACTCCAAACCCATCATTTTTTTCATTACAAAAATGATCAAATTCTGAGTATGTCACATAAAAACTGTTTGAAGGACTTGCAAATGTTTAGCCTAGGGAAAAGACTTGGGAGTCACAAAGTAACTGCTCAAGGATTTGAAGGGCTCTCATGTGGAAGAAAGATTAGCCTCCAATTAGACCTTTTAATCCTAGAAGGCAGAGTGGAAGTCAGCAAGACAAACATTTATTAAATCTCTTACTAAGGGCCGTGCACTGTGCTAAATGTTGAGAATGCAAATAAAAAACAAATACAGTCTAAGGTATTTATATTCTAAGGAGGGAAGAAGAAAAAGCAAGCTGAGAAGTGGCCAGGGTCCTGTATGGTACATCTAGGGACATACTAGAGAAAGTCCTGAGGGTCAGGTGTGGGGAACCCAGGCATGGCTGGCTTGTAGACTTGCCTTAAACTACAGGTTGATGGATTAACCAGCCAATCAGAGAAGAAAGCTATAGGGGCAGACAATTTCCAGACTGAGAAGGCTGCTGTGGCATAGTAGAGAAAATCCAAAAAGTTGGGGAGTTACAATGTGATAAATTTAGCCTTGATAGCAGGACAAACTTCCAAACTATTAGTGGTTTCCAAAAATGGAATGGGCTGTCTTGGGAGGATATGTTTTCTTCCTCAGTTAAGGTCTTCAGGTGAAGGTTGGATGGTCATTTGTTGTGGATGTTGCCTTTTTTAGGCTTAGGTTGCAGTAAACTGATATTGAGATCCCATCCTACTTTGAGTTTCTATAGTTCATAATGATCTGAAAAATATCAAGACTCTGAAGGAGGTGGGGCATAGGACACGCAAGTTTTGAAGCGTGCAGGAATTAAGGTTGGGAGAGATTGAGAGAGTGGAGTGTTGATACATAGAGAATGAGTTCCAGCTGGTTTATGTGGTTGAGTCCCTGATTGGAGGAGAGGGCAGAATGGTGGAGAGAGATTACCAAGAGTGTTCGCTCTGAAAAAGGGTTGCGCTGTGCAGAGGAGAGGGCATTTAAGAAAATGTTTGTCAGAATCATCATTTTGCCTAGGACTTGGCACAGGACTGGCACTGAATTCAGTATTATATATGAGGAAATAATAATCTTAATGGAAATAGACACTGGATTGTGATTATATTTGCGTGGAGAACTACCAGATGATGAAATTCCTACCAATACAAGTTGGTACCACCTTCTCTCAAATGTACAGTCTTTGTAGGTTATTGAGAAGTCAAATGACTTATCCAGGATCACATAGCCAGGGTGTGTTAGAAGTAGTATTTGCAACCAGGTCTTCCTGACTCTGAGGCAGGGCTTCTGGCTCTATCATGCTGTCACTTTTGAAAATCCCAAGGGAAGCAGAGCTTTCCAGCTTCCTCTGTGAGTAAGAGCCCACTTAGGAAATACCTGCTGAGCCTGGGAGAGGAAGCTGGAGTCTGTCATAGCCCTGGCATTAAGATGTCACAACTGATGAGTTGTTTATTTTATTCATTAACTTTACAATACGATGCCATTCAGGATAAAAAAACCTCAGGGCACAAATGCAAAATAAGAAACCTTTATTTAAAAATGCATAAAGCAGAACATAACAGCACTCAGCAGATAATAAAATATCAGCCAGAGAGTGGCAGTTTAGAAAGCGGCCATCTACGATGTCCTGCATACTCACATTATGGGGCTCTGAAGTGTGCAATTGAGAAGAAATCCCTCAGTGGGATAAACAAGAAAATAAATTATAGAAAGGCCTGGCTCTAGCTGCTTGTGAATGAAACGATGGGAGGGCATGAATTGAATGCTAGGCCCAGATTTGGGAAGACTTGAGTTCAAATCTGGCCTCAGACACTAACAGTATGACTTTGGGTAAGTCACTTAACCACTTTCTGCCTCAGTTTCCTCAACTGTAAAATGAGAATAAAAATAGCACCTACCTCCCTTTTAAGGATCAAATAAGTTATTTGTAAAATACTTAGCACATCGCCTGGAAAATAGAAAGTGCTATATAAATCATAGCTATAACAACAAAAGCAGTAGAACCCTAATCTTTCTCCTTCTCCTCTTCCTCCTCTGAAATGTTTTACTTATAAGTAAGTAATTGAAAGCTTCAAGTGTTTCTTAACATCAGTGGCTAATCCAAGGAAGGTCCTTATCAAATGTCTGTTCAAGCATTTATGTGCAAGAAAAGTGGGAAAGCTGTTTTCCTTTTTTTTAAAGAAAGGTTTTCAACCCTGGTAACTACTGACAACAGCTTATCAAATGATTGAAATGTTATGGATTTATTTGCCAAGGAGGTATTGCTGGACGTTGCATGGACATGCCCCTTGTGAAAGGAGATGCCATGCAAATATAAGAAACCAGTTAAAAATAAAAGACAGAAGCATTTACTTAGAAAGTTTTGGGTCACACTCCCTGATTCCCAGAAGTGTTTTTCCAAAGCTCATGAATGTGGTTGACTGATTAACCTTTCAGCCTTTACTGTGGCAGGAAGAACTCCAGGTCTGTAATCAGGAGCCCAATGCTCCTTACCTGTGTGACTTGGGTTGGTCGCTTGGCGTCTGGGGCCTGTTTCTTCAGTTGGTAAAATGAGAGGGTTGTGGAGATGACTTCAAGGTCATGTTTTAGCTCCAAGTCTGTGAGTTCAGCTTTTCACAGGCACAGTTTCAACCTCAGTCTCTCTGGTCCTTTCAATCTGGTTCCCTTCATATCTTTGCTGATTCAGCCATTTTCTTCTATCTGACCTCTCCTTGCTTTGATTTCCCCTTTACATTTCTGATATCTCCACTTAAAAATGAAATGAAATAGCAGAAAGTGAAAAATGCTCTCTTGTACATCTACAGATGCATCTCTCTCCCTCCTCCTCATTCCTTTCTTCCACCCCTTCCTCTCCCTTTCCCTCTGTCCCTCTCTTTTTCCCACTCTCCCTCTCCCTTTCTTTCTCCCACTCTCTTTTTCTCTCAATTTCCCCTTCTCCTTTTCCTTCTCCCTTTCTCCATATATACCTACAAGGACAGTGGAACATAGTGGGTAGTGTTTAGGAGCTTGGAAAGAGCTGAATTCAGAGTAAGCTTCTGATAGCTAGTCAAGACACTTAATTTGTCTGTGCCATGTAATCTAAATTATACAAGGGTTCTGTTTTGGTGGGGTTGGTTGAAGCACACATACACACATACACTTTATATTTGGTTGAGGCACACATACACACATACACTTTATATATATATATATATATATATATATATATATATATATATATATATATATATATATATATACACAAAAGCATGTGTTATAGGGCTTGATGCAATTAACACAGTTAGGTGGTGCTGCAGTGGATAGAAAGCCAGGCCTGGAGTCAGAAAGACTGATCTTCCAGTGTTCAAATCCTGCTTCAGATGCTAGTTATGTGACCCTGGGCAAGTCATTTACCCCTGTTTGCCTCAGTTTCCTCATCTGTCAAATGATCTGGATAAGTAAACCACTCCAGGACCTTTGCCAAGAAAACTTCAAATGGGGTCACAAGTCAGAGACAACTGAAAGTACTAAACAGCAAAAAAAGAACAAAGTATATTTATAGAGAATCCCCCATGGCTTGGACTCTGTCCTGGATCGTCTTTGACAATAAAGAACTCCTTCATAGATATCTATTTCCCTGTTCTATGGCTCTCTTTATAATAGTGTTTTAAAATGTGCTAAGACTTTTGGGAGGCCCTGTATCATTCCCTTTCCTGTGGGTCATCAGACAAGCTTGTCTCAAGGAATCTTATGTAATTTTGACATATGCATTCCAAGACAGAAGTCAGGAAGGCATAGTGCATAGAGATGTGGCTTCAGTCACTAAGTCCTGGATATATCACTGAAGTTCTCTGTGCCCCTAATGACTATCACAGCAAGCGCTATGACAGACTCCAGCTTCCTCTTCAGCCCCCAGGAGGCATTGCCTAAGTTGGATCTTAGGCATAGAGGATGATGGAAGCTTTTGCATCCTGTAGGATTTTTAGAAGTGGCAGCATGATAGTAATAGAAAGTCAGCCTCCAAACCAAGAAGGCTTGAGTTTAAATCCTATCTCTAATATATACTATGTGACCCTGGGCAAGTCATTGAACCTCTCAGTTGCAAAGGAGATGCTGATCTGCTTTGGTAAAGAGAGTTAACTCTTTCTGAAAGATAAAATCTCAGGAGTGGCTCTATCCCATCCCACACTGGACACACTTTGTGGCCCGATTGTCTATAAGGCACTATTTTGCTCTAAATGTATCAACTACTTTTTAAAAAAAGCGTTCATCCAAAAATAAGCTTTGTTACTTCTTTTAATATTTGTTATTTTTTTTATTTTTAACATTCTTTTTTCCCCTAAATTTTGAGTTCCAAATTTTCTCTTCCCTACCCACTGAAAAGGCAAATAATGTGAAATAATATATATATATATACACACATATATATGAGATCATATAAAATGTATTTTCATATTAGCTATATTTAAAAAACAAAAAATAAAGTGAAAAATATTATACTTCAAGTTCATCGGTTCCCTCTCTAGAAGTGAATAGCATTTTTTTTTCATCTTGCATCCTTTGCCATTATCTTGGATAATTGTATTGATCAGAACAGTCAGGTTTTTCACAATATTGCTGATATTGTGCGTAATGATATCTTGGTTCTTCTCACTTCATTTTTTATCAATTCATGTTTTTCTCTTCTGGAACCATCCCCATCTTCAATTGTTGTCTTCATCTAAGTTTATATCTTGTCTTCCCCGCCATTGTAGTATTTTTTCGTGGTCAAGTTCTTTCTATTTTTGTTTGCTTATTGTACAACTTATTGTACAACTTGATTTTGAACTTTATGCTAAAGTTGAGTTCTGCTTACCTGGGAGGTAGGAGATGCAGTTTCAAGCTTCAGACATCTTTGTTCTACTGTTTTCTGAGCTAGTTCTTGGAGTCAACTAATTTTTGTTGTTTCTATGGGGGTGTGATCCAGGGAAAGATATGGTGACTCTTCCCCTGGTGTGTGCTCTGGTCTTTGCCCGCCAAGAAGGGCGTTTGTTGCTTTGCAGCCTCAAGTATTAGTCTCCTCTTGGCTCTGGGTTCCTGCTCTGCTGTAGCCACAGGTGATAGCTTTCTGTTATCAGGGCTGCTGATCTCTTCTGACCAATCAATACACTAGAACTGCAACCCAGAACTACTTCTGAGCAATAGAATTGCCAATCAGTGCCAGTTGCACCCAGTGCCAGGCAAGGATGCCCTGTCATTTCTTTCTGATCAGTTGTCTTTTCTCCTTACCATCTCTGGGTTCAGAGATCCCAGGGTTGCTCCTTCTGCTGTTATAGTTACCTTCGAGACTCACCACTTTGTGCTCCTGCCACAGCTAAGGATATATACATCTTGGTGTTATAGACCCGTTCTGCAGACCTCCTAAGTTGTCCTCAACTAGAAAAGTCTCCCTTGGATCTTTTCGTTGGGTCTGCTGTGCTAAAATTGGATTTGAAGTTTCACTTTAAAGTTCTTTGGAGGAGAATGTTGGGAGAGTTCAGCTGGGGACCGGCTTGTACTTCGCCATCTCTAATAAGCATTCTTTTTTTTGTGATGTTATTTGGTTCTCATCAAGTCTAGAGTCTTCCATTTATTTTCTTGAAAAAACTACAGTACGTAGGTGTGATGCTTTTGTGTAGTCAGTGTACCTTTGTCCTCTCTCGTTTCTTCCTCCTGTGTTTTCTAATATATTTTTGCTTATGTGTATCTATCTATGTATCTATCTATGTATCTATGTATTGGCAGCCACATGATGCAGCAGATAGAGTGCCAGGCCTGGAAAATAATCAGGAAGATTCCCTTCCTAAGTTCAAATCCAGCTTCAGATCCTTAGTGTCTATCTGACTTTGGGCAATTCACTTAATCCTGTTTGCCTCAGTTTCTTCATCTATAAAATAAGCTGGAGAAGGAAATGGCAAAGCATTCCAGTATCTTTTCTAAGAAAAGCTCAAATGCAGTCCTGAAGAGCTGGATATGAGTAAAAAAAAGACCATTGAATAACAACAGCCCAAATCTATATTTAGAATCCTGCTATACATTCTTGATAGGAGAATCATCATAACAGTAGAAGTAAACCCTTGTCCTGTAGTCAGAGCATTCTGTGTGTTCACACCCTTATTCTGAAGCTTATTAACTGTATCACCTTGGACAATTTACTTAATCTCCCTGGGTCTCAGTTTCCTTATGTATCCATTGAAGGGTTTGGACTAGATGGCCTGGAGGTCCCTTCAAGCTCTGGTTGTATGATCACCTGGAAATACTTTTCCTCTCATTGAGACTGTCTATTTTGTGTTTGTGGAATTTCTTTTCCTTTGTATTTGAAGGCCTTTCTGCTGGTGGCTTGGAGAACTTCTTGTTTCTGAAATGAATTGTTAAATTTAATCACTATGTGCCTTGGAGTTTGCAGTGTGTGTGTGTGTGTGTGTGTGTGTGTGTGTGTGTGTGTGTGTGTGTGTGTATGTGTGTGTGTTTCTGGAGGTGATCTGTGAATTTTTTCAATTGGAATTTCATTTTCTGTGTTCAGACCTTCTGGACATTACTATTGTATTATTTCCATCATTATGCTTTGTTTTTTTTTTTTGGTCCTGTTGTATTCTTCTGGGAGACATATGACTCTTGGGTTGTCTCTATGCCTTCTGTTTTTGATTCAGTATATTTCCTCACATGATGGATATATTTTCTTTAATGATATTTTTTCTTCTCTTCTTGATTTTCCTTTGTTCTGTTTATCTGCATCCCCGATCTATTGTTGCCTCTTTTATTTCTTTGATGAGACTTGGTCATTTCTTTTGCTATTCTAGCTTTTCTATTCTCCCTGTTATTTTTTGCTGTGAAGGCTATAAATTCTGCTCTCATAATTCTCATTTATCTTTTGAACTACTCAGTAGCAGTGTTTTGTGGTTCCATGCTCCCCTCATATTCCAGAGGGTTCTCTTCCTCATTAAGTGTTGTTTTTTCTTTCTCTTTGATTTGCAATATTTATTTATAAATGCCTGAACTAATGCACTAGATAGGGAAGTCATATTTAATACTCTTATTACTGAGTTTTATTCTTCTATTGATTTATCTGTTCACGTTTGAGGTCTTTATTGCTTCTTTAAGATTCCTTCTCCTTTGATGGTTGTTTCCTTGGGAGCTAGGTCTGAATGTTGTTCAGTCACATTTGAGGTTTTCTTGGCAAAGATACTGGAGTGGTTTACCATTTTCTTCTCCAGCTCATTTTATATATGAAGAAACTGAGGCAAACAGGGTTAAATGACTTGCCCAGAGTCACACAGCTACCAAATGTCTGAGACTAGATTTGAACTCACATTATCCTGAGTCTAGACCGAACCCTCTATCCACAATGTCACCTACTTGCTTGGTAATTCATGGTAGCTTTGGACCAGCCTAAGTCTCTTCCCTAAGTGTCAGAAGTGACCCCAGGTGGATGTTGTCTTCCCTCAGATTTAGTGGAATGCTGCCCACCAACCCACCTCCTCCACTTCTAACTCCTCTCCTGACGTGCTGCACAGCTCCTTTTGTTGCTTGGTTCTTTGGCCTAGTATCTGTAGTTTGGAGCTTTATGGCCCAGGAGCTAGAAAATTGGCCTCCTCACTCTCAGCTGTGGGGTTGTGGCTCTCAGAAGGCTTTTGCCCTTGAGGGGCTGCAGCTGTTTTGCTGTCTGTTGTGGCCGGGGTAAATATCCACAGCTTGGAACCAAGGTCTCCATGGCACTGGAAAGAGTGAAGGGGGATGCAATGTGGGGATGAGTCTTGTGTTTCTGAGGTCATGTGATAGGTGGTGGACGGGTGCTAAGTGGGTCCTGAGTTGCTTGGCTTCTTTGCTTTTTAAACTTCTTTTGGATTCTGGGTTTCCTAAGACATAGAGACAGCTCAATCCTTGGTGTATAATGTCTGTTTTGGAGAGCTTGTGGGGATCAGAGAAAATGTCCAGTCCTCTATCTTGTAGCTCATGGTACCTGGAAGTCTACCTGGGTTCTTTGAATAGAAAGCTCCATGAATCCAAGAACTGGGTCTATTGCTTGGCCCTGAGGCCTGAATTAGTCCCTTTGGGATGGACATTGCTGAATGCTTGGCTAGGTTTTGGCAAGGAAAGTTGATGAAACCAAAAGAAGTCAAAGGTCTAGCAGAGATAATACTGGAAATTTTTCAATAACTTGGGAGTACCAGAACTGGAGAGGTGGGAGGACAATTCCACTTAGCTCTGAGGGGAGTTCTTGCTTCTGTTCTGCGGTGTCCCTTGCAATAGTTGCCATTTACAGGCCCTGAGAACAGGGGCATTATGTTTCTGTCACAATCCTCCCAGATTAAAGAGAGTGTCCTGAAAATGATGAAGCACTGTGCCAAGGAGGCAGGAGACCTTGACAATAACGGGAGCTCTCTTTGGCTCTGGAATTGACTTGCCTCCTGACCTCAGACAAGGTACCCATTTAATCTCTTTGTCTCTAGTTTCCTTCTCTGTGAGGATGTGGTAATCATACTCACACCTCTTTTTCTTTGAAAGGGATTGTGTAAGAATTATTAAAAGAATGCTTTAAGATTCTTGGAAGAATAACGTAATAAATGGAGAGTTTTAGTTCTAAATCTATAAACAGAGCAATAAGGAACCATTTGTCCTTAATGCCTTTGGAAGCACTCAGCCCATGTGGCATCACCAAGCCCAGAGCTCAGGGAATAGGGAAGCACTTCCCTCACCAATGAGTGAAAAGAGATCATTGTCAGTTCAAGGAGATCAGGCAAACATGCACTTTTTTTAAGCAAAGGGAGAGTTTCCATTTTTGGTTTTTGCTGCGTGTGTGTGTGTGTGTGTGTGTGTGTGTGTGTGAGTGAGAGAGAAAGAAATGAGAAGATAGAGAAAGACAGAGAGACAGAGACAGAGAGAGAAATAGAGAAAGGAGATACACAAAGAGAAAGAACCAGAGACTGATAAAGGATAGACAGAGAGACTGCAAGAAAGAGGGAAAAGAAACAAAATCTGAAAGTTAGAGATGAAAGGAGACATAAGTATGGGAGTGAGAGATGGCTTAATGTAGTAGTCAGCACCCTGGCATACACAGGAGGGCCTGTTGCATAGGTTCTTAGATCTACTTTTCTAAAAGCAACTTCTGAGGGGTCAACAATCTTTTTAAATTACATTCACCAACAGAGAAAATACAAGCAGAGAAATAAAGACCAACAGACAGGACTTCCAACTGTCTGACCATAAGCGATACATACATCACAGATCAACAGATAGATCTAGCAGCGTGCCTGTTACATATCTACATAGCTACCAGAGAGAGAAGCACCAACACATGGGTTTTCAAAGCTGGGGGCATTTCTTAACAGCTACCCAGTGTTTCATCTGGCACCTGAACTTTCTTTCAAAGAGTAAGCTCCAAAGTAAAACCTCACCTCAGAGTATATATACACTTTTCAGAGCCTGAACACATGACCCTGGTGACTCAGTACCTTATTAGAAACAAAAAGTGAGGGCCTTCCTACAAAACAAGTCTTCCCTAATCAAGCTTCCCTTAATGGGTTTTATCTGTAGCCTATTAAGGGGGATGGGAAGATCTTCAACTCTCCCCCCCCCCCACCCCTGCATTAACCTTACATTAACAATACACTTAATTATAGCAACAAATACTTGATAGTAACTCACACACCAACATTATCAAGTAAAAATATTAGCTACCTAATTGCTTAAGGGAAACAGTAATTTTAGCCTCCTGAGCCTTGGAGTAATTCATAGTTTGATACTGCATAGCACGCATGCATTAGATTTGTGGTAAGTAAATTTAAGATATGTGAGTGGGATGTAAGGTATTTTTATCTAATCAAAGTCAAATAGTTTCCCAATGTTGCATTGTCATGTTGGTTTTGAAGTCCGTGACAGTGGGGCATTTCTAACTAGAAAGGCTTTGGATACAAGTCTGGTAACAGTGTCTGATTTCAGAGGATTTACCTGGCTAAGTATAGAGATGTTCATCACTGTTCATGGTAGAAACCCATGAGATGAAGGTAGACACACAATGGCACTATGTGGCCCCTTTCTGTTTCTGCAATGATGGAGGAAGACTCAAAGAAGAGGAGAGACTAGGTAATCTGAAGCCCATAATATTTACATCATCTGTAAACATTTCCTTGGCTGTTGAGATTCAGTTCCAGATCATCAGAAAGTCAACCTTGACATCCTCACCTAAGGAAAACCAGAAGACAAAAGGAAAACATTTGCCAATGAAAGGACGAATGGTTCATGGGTTCTCCATGGAAAAAGAAACAAAAAAATAGAGGAAGCATTTCATCTCTGCTATTTTCTATCTATGTGACCTTGAGTAAGTCATTGCAACTTCTGGGCCTCAGTTTCATCATTTATTAAAATGAGAGGAATGGACAAGGTGACCTCTAAGAAATCTTCCAGCTCTACAACTATAATCTTACGATCTCATTCTAATAATCCTAGTTTTGGAACCATTGGAAATATATTGCTGCTTCCGCTTGGTTTGTGTGTGGAAGGAAAGAATTGCTATCTTGGTTCAGGCCAGAGAGCAGCATGACTCCCCTGCATTCTATTGGCAATTGAAAGATACATATACAAGAACTGCAGCTAAGCTTTATTATTTTCTGCTCCAACTTAGGGCTCCAATAGTTTCTTTGGTATTAACAACACTAATCATTGAGAATCAGCAAGGCTGGAATTTGGGCTTTAATTTCTGCAAAGTACTGGCTCTGTTCCTGGTTCTTTCTTGGTGACTACCTGCATTCTAATAGGTGAAAAAAATCACCTCAGCCTTCAGAGCATCATCTCTCTACCATGGTCAAGATGGAATTTTTGACTGAGTGAATGATAAGTTTTAATAACTTGACCTTTACTGGTCTTCTTGTGGATGTAGTAAGCAAATCCATGCGTAGTTAATCTGTAAAATGTGACAATTCAGACCTTGTAGAGGGATAAAAAGTAGAGTAGAGAGATAGAGAGGAGGGAAGGGAAAATGTAATCTTTCCTAATGAATCTATTTCATTGTGTATGATAATATTGACAAAATCATCATCAGAAGGTTCTTCTCCCCTCACCCCAAAAGCATGTAAATAAAGCTTTCAAGCAGGTTTATTTGATTTGAGGGTGGGGGTAGCAGTTCAGTCCTGTGAATTTATTAGTGTGGAACTCCTGGTATAGATATGCTTCACAAATTAAAGTCTTAGAGATTAACCTGGGGGCACTAAGAGGGTGTGACTTTTATATTGTCATATAGCTAATATTTGAGCCAAAGCAGGACCAAGGTTTGTCTGACCCAAAAGTTGGCCCTCCTTCTTTTAGGCCATCGTAGCTCTCTTCTGTGATTTATGGACCACAAGGCCAGTTGGAGATTAGACTTTCCATCCCCTGAAGATGTCTGACTGCTTTTATTTGTAGACCCTTGAAATGGGATTTCTTAGAAGGGCTGCATCATATTCTGGAGAAGAGTAGTTCCACTGGGTGCAGTCGACACTAAATGCAGCCAGCCATGTGACACGATCTTGGAAGTTTTTCATGCTTCCATCCGTATCTGTGTGCTGCCCACAGAAGGGGGAGGGGAGCCAGCTGGTGTTCAGTCTTGGCTGCTGCTGTCATCATATCACCACACGATGGAGACGGTGTACCGTGGGTTTCTATTCAAGCATTACCCGCATTATCCTGTAATTTTTGTCTTGGAAGTAATGAGGCCTGACAGCTTTGACTGGTGCCTGATAACAATCCCACACTGGTATCTTTGAAATTTCTTCGTTGCCAAATTCATAAAGGAAGAAATGACTTTTGTGAAATGACAGTACGAATACTTCATTTTAGAAGACACCGTAGTTAACAGCCTGAAACAATGAAGTAGTCTTTGAGCTATGGCTAAACTAATTGAAGCCATATTAAAAGTGCTGATGTGTGTGCTAGGACATCTTTTTATTTTTTTTGGAAAATAGCAGCAAAATATATATGGCTTCATTCCCTGAGATGTCTAATTTTTTAAAAGTTTCCATTTCAAATATATAGATAGATACATATTTAGATATTTTGTACATACAATAATCTATATTCCCTATATGGCCCTACCCTAAAAAATAGAAGCATATTGAGGAAAATAGTTCATACATTTAGAGGTAGAAGGGACCCTAGAGGGAGGTCACAGAGGTCAATCCCTCATTTTACAAAGTTCGAAGAAAAGTAGGGCCTACAAAATCTCATGTCCTCTGAGAGCTGGATCAGCTGCCCCTTGATGACAGGCCATGCAAATCCATGGTGAACACCCTGATGAGGTGAAGATCATTGGTTTTAAGTGTCAATAAAAGTAATTGAGCTTTATCACAACCATGAAACTTTTGGAAATTGCCTTTTTTTAATGTTGTGAAGACAATTAACTGGTTCTTAAGCATAATTAATAGGAAGAAACCACTGTAGGAATCATTTCAGCTGAAATTAGCTGAAGATTCTAAGGCTCATTGGGAGTTGCTAGTTCTTTGGTGTGTGGACTGTTTCCAAATTCAATGAAAGGTGAATGAACAAGAGCTCCCTTTAAGTAATTCTGCAACTGGTCAATTGTGATATTAAAAAAGAAAGACCTTTCTTCAGGCATAGTTACTTTTTTTCCTTCCAAATGAGGACAGTTTAATCTGGAATGCCAAACAGACTTATATAAAGAGTTCAGACTAGAGGGGCGGAGCCAAGATGGTGGACTAGAAAGACACACTTAACTGCAGGGTCCTCCCCACAGCCCATAAAATACCTGTAGAGAGGGACTCTCAACAAATTTTGGAGCAGTAGAGGTGGAGAACAACAGAGTGGAGGAGATTTCCAGTCCACTGTGACCTGAAAGGCCCTCATGTAGGTTGTGCCAGAGGCATAGAAGAGCACAGAGCCCAGCCCAGTGTTGACTGAGCAGCATGATGAGACTCTGGGAGGAGGACACCCCAGGGATGGAATCTCCAGTCACAGTAGGAGGTCCTCAGATCCCTTGGGCCACGGGCACCAAAGGTTGGTGACAGGGTTTTATCAGGGGGCCAGGAAGGGAGAAGGACCTTCCCATAGCTCCTGCAGCAGGCAGTGGCCACAGAGCCAATGCAGCAACCCGTAAGGAAGCTCCATTGTTGGAGTGTAAAAAACCCCTGGGGGCATTGAAGAGCTGCGTCTTACCTCAGCCCTGGCTGGAGGCCCTGGCCAAGCTGGTCTTTGTCTCAAACTGAATGGTGGCCCTGGCCATCCAGTTTATCTGAAAATCAGCCCCCAGTGCTGGCTTGGTGGAACTGGAGGCTAATTGGCTGTGGAGAGGTATCTGCTAAGATTCTCGGCACAAAAATCCCTCTCTGCATCCAGACCAGTACAGGATTGATCATGCCACCTTGGAGGAACTAAGATCTCACAGATTCCCAGAGTATACCCTACTCTTGACAAAAGACCCAAAAGTCAAGTAACTGGTTGGGAAAATGTCCAAAAAAGGGAAAAAAATAAGACTATAGAAGGTTACTTTCTTGGAGAACAGATATCTCCTCCCATCCTTTCAGAAGAGGAAGAACAATACTTACCACCAGGCAAAGACATAGAAGTCAAGGCTTCTGTATTCCAAACATCCAAAATAAATATTCAATGAGCTCAGGCCATGGAAGAGCTCAAAAAGGATTTTGAAAATCAAGTTAGACAGGTGGAGGAAAAACTGGGAAGAGAAATGAGAGAGATGCAAGAAAAGCATGAAAAGCAGGTCAACACCTTGCTAAAGGAGACCCAAAAAATGCTGAAGAAAATAACACCTTGAAAAATAGGCTAACTCAATACGCAAAAGAGGTTCAAAAAGCCAATGAGGAGAAGAATGCTTTCAAAAGCAGAATTAGCCAAATGGGAAAGGAGGTCCAAAAGCTGACTGAAGAAAATAGTGCTCTCAAAATTAGAATGGAACAGATGGAGACTAATGACTTTACGAGAAACCAAGAAATCACCAAACAAAACCAAAAGAATGTGAAATATCTCATTGGAAAAACAACTGACCTGGAAAATAGATCCAGGAGAGACAATTTAAAAATTATGGGACTACCTGAAAGCCATGATCAAAAAAAGAGCCTAGACATCATCTTTCATGAAATTATCAAGGAAAATTACCCTGATATTCTAGAACCAGAGGGCAAAATAAGTATTCAAGGAATCTACCAATCACCACCTGAAAGAGATCCAAAAAGAGAAACTCCTAGGAACATTGTGGCCAAATTCCAGAGTTCCCAGGTCAAGGAGAAAATATTGCAAGCAGCTAGAAAGAAACAATTCCAGTATTGTGGAAATACAACCAGGATAACACAAGATCTAACACCTTCTACAATAAGAGATCGAAGGGCATGGAATAGGATATTCCAGAAGTCAAAGGAACTAGGACTCAAACCAAGAATCACCTACCCAGCAAAACTGAGTATACTACTTCAGGGGAAAAACTGGTCTTTCAATGAAATAGAGGACTTTCAAGCATTCTTGATGAAAAGATGAGAGCTGAAAAGAAAATTTGACTTTCAAACACAAGAATGAGAAGAAGCATGAAAAGGTAAACAGCAAAGAGAAGTCTTAAGGGACTTACCATAAGTGAACTGTTTACATTCCTACATGGAAAGACAGTATTTGTAACTCTTGAAACTTTTCATTATCTGGGTAGTTGGTGGGATTACACACATACACACACACACACACAGAGCACAGAGTGAATTGAATAGGATGGGATCATATCTTAAAAAAATGAAATTAAGTGGTGAGAGAGAGAAATGTACTGGGAGGAGAAAGGGAGAAATGGAATGGGGCAAATTATCTCTCATAAAAGAGGCAAGCAAAAGACTTTTCAGTGGAGGGAAAAAGAGGGGAGGTGAGAGAAAAAACATGAAGCTTACTCTCATCACACTCAACTAAAGGAAGGAATAAAATGCACACTCATTTTGGTATGAAAATCTATCTTACAATACAGGAAAGTGGGGAGAAGGGGATAAGCAGGGTGGTGGGGATGATGGAAGGGAGGGCTGTGGGAGGAGGGAGCAATTTGAAGTCAACACTCCTTGGGGAGGGACAGGATCCAAAGAGAGAATAGAAGCAATGGGGGGCAGGATAGGATGGAGGGAAATATAGTTAATCTTACACAACATGACTATTATCAAAGTCATTTGCAAAACTACACAGATATGACCTATATTGAATTTCTTGCTTCCCAAGGGAAATGGGTGGAGAGGGAGGGATGAAGAGAAGTTGGAATTCAAAGTTTTAGGAACAACTTTTGAGTATTGTTCTTACTACTAGGAAATAATAAATATAGGTAATGGGGAATAGAAAGTTATATGGCCCTACAGGACAAAAGAGAAGATGGGGACAAGAGAAGGGAGGGATGACAGAAGAGAGGGAAGATAGATTATAGAGGCAATTAGAATGCTTGGTGTTTTGGGGTGGGGGGGATAAAAGGGGAGAAAATTTGGAACCCAAAATTTTGTGAAAATGAATGTTAAAAGTTAAATAAATAAATTAATTAATTTAATTAAAAAAAAAGTTCAGACTAGAAGAAGTAAATAGAGGACAATCTGTAAGGAATGATGGTATCAGTTCAAAAAACTGGCTTTCTTTAGAGTAAAGCTATCCTGGGGAGCTATTAGGAATGTGGGGAGAAGAAGCACAGAGTTATTGATTTGCAGATATCTATCTAGAATTGTCACCATTGTTTTCTGATGGCTTTTGAAGATGGTCTAGAAAATTCTTCATTGCTGATTTCCATCCATGTGACACAAATATCTTTTAGGTCTTATAGACTTCATAGTGACTTGAACAGTGGTTAGACTTAAGAGTCCTGGATTAATAATTACCTTTGTAAGAAAGAGGTCAAGACTTTCGACTTTCCAGCAAGGGGACTCAGGATTTGCTGGCTTGCAGAATGGGTTGAAGTTCTATAGAATGAAATTGGAAAGTCGAATATGCTGTGTAAATAGAAGGCTAAATGAAAAATGTGTACATGCCCCTGTAGCAAACTTAATGCTCTTCCAAAAAAGGAATCTTGCCATTTACATATGTTTCACAAGAATATACAAAAATGCTCCCTTGTGACAGTCTCACCATGGCTATCAAATGAATGAATTCTCTTGGCAAAGCAACGTTTTGTGTAGTACCTTGGACTAGGCACTGGTTCTCGCTTATAGTGACTTAATTAATTAATTAATGCTTTCTGAATTAAATTGACTCTGATGACCTGGGATAATGGAAAGATGATTGGTTCTGGACTCAGAAGACCTGATTTTAAATAATGAAACTACTCATCTGTCTTTGGGCAAACTAGCTAGATTCCCTAGATCTTACTTTGCTATCTTTACAAAAGTATGAGCTAGATTATACATCCATTGAGGTTCTTTGAAGATCTAGATCTCTGATCCTCTGATTCATACAGATGTAAGAGTTTATATATGATTATCCTCAGTTTCCTCATCTGTAAAATGGAGATAATAGTAGAACTAACTTTATTGAGTTGTGAAGCTAAATAAATATGTAAAATACTTTGTAAATTATAAAGCACTATATAAATTATTGACATAATTATTAATTTTGTTTTAAGAAATGACTCCTAGACCTCTACTTTATATCCAGTCCCATTCTTTCCACTGAGCTCTAGTCTCATACCACCAGCCTATTCAGCATTTCAAGCTTGCAGCTCCAGAGACTTATTAAACTCAACCTGTCCAAAATTGAACTTACAGTCTTTCCCTATTAACACCTTCCTCTTTCATGCTTTCCTATTTCTGCCAAAGGTATCAGTATTTCCCCATTCTCCCAGGTTTGAATGATTTGCCTCATGAGTTAACATGCATCCCATCACTACAGGTTGATTGCAGTGGGAATCCCTATGTTCTATAATTATAATGGATGGGAAATTGATTCATGTTATCTTGCAAGGCTACCTTTGAGAATGGGACATAAATTCAACATCAAAATCCAGATCATGCTAAAAGCTGCCAAAATACCAGGTCAATAATCCTTTCAAATAAATGATTCCCTTTAGGTTGATTTGGTTTCAAATTTCTGCTTCAGTAGGGATAGGGATTTAACCTCTGACTTCAATGACATAGGAATTTCCAAATGAGGATACTTCCTTTAACAATGCAAAGTGGCCTCTTTTCAGCAACCTAACATCAGTGAGAGTCATATAGTATGCAAAGTCACCAAGTGACTTATCCAGGGTCACACCACTATTGTGTGAATGTGCGTATATGGGCAGTGTGTGTGTGTGTGTGTGTGTGAGCAGGGGAGAACAGACTACCCCTAATTGCACAGGAATAGGCAAGAATTTATGTGGGGGGAATGGTATTAGGTTAAGCTTATTAGGAATTACAGACAACAAGCGAATATCACAGAGGCTAGTTGTATGAGCAATAATGACATTCCCTTTCAACCATGCCGTTAAACTCATTTGGACTAGGGAAGACCAAATTTTTGAGCGAAGTGAACTCAAGCAAATACTAACAATTATAAAAATCAATAGAGCATAAAAATCAATTACATTGTAAAATCAATACAGTAGAAATCAAGGGTAATATTAATTTTGCTCTCTCCACAACTTACAAATAAAATATGGGTACCTTTGACCTATTTGTTCAAGGATGTGCCCCAAGTATGCGAAAATGAAGGGATCTGTGGCAAGGTCACAGGGGGTTATCATTAGATGGGAGACTGATTATCATGTGAGTATTTATTAAGTATTTGTGTGCCTAAGGCAGGGAAATAATTCCCACTGGCAGTGCATTTCTGCTTAAAGGTGCAATCCCAGGATGCAGAGAAAAGGAAACCAGTAGTCAATCAACAGGCCAGCATCTGCTGAATATCAACAAATATCCCACATTAAACTTGTCAAGTCTGTGCAATGCTTAACATGCCAAAGAAGCTTAAAAGATAGGAGGTCTGGGAAAGTCACAATTCTTGTCATGTGTCAAGACTTTTCCAGGTGATTCTGCATTTCAAATACTCTGTCCCATTGTTCCTGTAAGCTTTATAATATAATGTCCTTAAAATTTCAACCCTATAATGTAATGTCCTTGTGATGTTCCTTAAAATTTCAACCCTTCAGCAAAAGACACATGAATGTATCAAGTTGACAAGGATTAATAAGAAAGATATCCTAAAGTCAGTAATTATTAATAGCCATAAAAGATAGAGCATCCCAAATAAGACCCATGGAAACCCACAACTGCTATAATCATTATTAATGCATATTTATGTCAAGGTTTACAAATCACTTTTCAGCAATAACCCAGTAAGGTAGCTGTATGGCCAAGGCAATGTTCACAGCACTGGTGGTAACTGTGAATATGCTGGCATAGTTCTCAATGGCAAAGTATAAAAGACTCTTTATACAGAAGGCAGAAGAAAAGCACTTATTTAAGTACTGGAAAGCCAGATCCCAGAACCAGAAAGCAAAATCCGTCATGGTGACCAAGAAAGTTAATAAAAATGATCCCTGCAGGGGGCACAGCCATTCCCAAGCCACCACCCCCTCCTCTGCAGGGGCCCTTCTCACAAGCAAACACTCAGGAGCCTGAGCCTTGCTATGCCTACGTCTCTCCTATGTCCCAACCTTGCTCACTCACTTCCTCCTAGGTCTGCTCCACCCTTCCCATGCCACCTCTTCAGCAAGCTCCTCCCACCATACAGGACATAGGACTTTAGGTGATTCACGCGGGTCACATGGGCCTCTTAATGAATGAGAAAGATCTTTCCATTTAAATTGCTACTACAGTAGGTAATGAAAGAATTATTTACATTTTTCAACTAATGAAAGAATTCTTATCATTATTTCTAAATGAGGGAACTGAGTCATAGAAAGTTTAAATGAAACATTAAAACAGGTATTTGGACATTTTTTGGTTGTATTTTTGCTGTATTCTTTCCTACACCATGATTATAATATGGGTGGCCTGCCACTGGTTACTGTTTGGCATTGAAAGCTCTTCATAAGCTGACCCCTTCCTCCTTTTCCATTCTTTTCACCCTTTACCTCCCTCCAATCTACGTTGGCCTACTTGCAAGTTCCCAAACACAGTACTGCATTTCTGGCCTTCATGCCTTTGTACTGGTCATTCCCTATGCCTGGAATGCTCTGAACCCTCATATCTGCCTCTTGATTTCCCTAAATTCCTTCAATACTCAGTTCCAATCTTACTCATTAGATGCCTTTCCTTATTCCCTCAGCCTTCATCTTTCAGATTAACTTCATCTATGCTGTACATATTTAATCTGCTTAATTTTTTACATGTTGTTTTCCCAATTAGAATATGAATTTCTTGAGGGAAGAGACAGCTTCTTGACTTTCTTTCCATCTCCAGTAATTAGTATCTGGCTTATAGTAAGTGCTAAAGAAATGTTTGTTGATGGACTAATTGATTGGCGATGACAAGGCTACATGAGTGTTGATATAATCACCCTTGTGTGGGCAACACAAGGGAAATGTTGATCCATAGTTATAATGCACTGGTGAAAGTTGTCAAGATATGGGTACTTCAAGGTTGGAATTTCTTTGAAGCATGTTTAAAAGAATTTAAATGTAAAATTTTATTTTAGTTTTAGATGTAGTATGAAGGGTACTTAAAGTATCCTTTCATGAACAAAGTACAAAAAACTTTGCTCCTCTATCATTTTTTTCAAAGTTGGCTCTCCCTGTTTTCCTTGGTGTACAAATGCCTGATCCCAATGCTGATCAGCGTGGAAGCTTTTACTTGTGACTTGGGTTATTTTATGCCCACCATTTTGCTGCCAGATGTGGTGCAGACATCCCACTGTCTTTAACCCTTCTATTGCCAGAAATCCTAAACTCAAGTGATTCATCAGCCTAAACCTCCCTGCCAACCAGGATTATAGACAACTGCTACCTATCCTCCTTTTCAAAGAAATGGGACAATATTTGGCATTCACTGTAGTGAATGTTCCCAGAGGGAAAACTGATTGATATGTCACATCCTCAATGCAAGAGAAAGCTCCTGGAGGGCAGAAATAATGTCAACTTTGCATCTGTTGTTTAAGGACTTAGCCATAGGGCTGTGCACATATTGGTGCTATGTAAGTGCATGGAATTTTATTGAATTTAATTAAATTGAAGGAAACATCAGTTCACCATCAACTCTGTAACCCCTAGTGCTTCAATGAGGCACTATGATAAAAAATAAGATGATGATAAAAATAAAAGACAATAGAATTCAGCTTTTGGACAAAGGAAATAATTAGATATTACGCTGTAAAAGACAATTACTGCTTCAAAGTTTTAGATTGTATTACTAAGATAGTGTCCACATCGTTTGAAGGCAAACCACTGTGAAAAATGTTCTTTCTCCTGAAGATTAATAGCTTTTGAAATAGGATTTGGGTAAATCTTCATAGGGGGAAATCTATATACTTTAATATATCAATACATTCCATGATTTCATTAGTGGGAATACATGGTATAATGATAACAATATCTAGTATTTAGTTAGGGTCATAAGGTTTGTAAGCACTTTACAAATATTATCTCATTTTATATTCACAGCAATCATGGGAGATAGGTACTGTTATCATTCTTATTTTAGAGATGGGGAAATTGAAGCCAGCAAAGTTAAGTGATTTACCCAGGGTCACATAGCTAGTAAAGGTCTGAGGCTATACATGAGCTAAAATCTTCCTGATTCCACACCCAGCTGCCTCTATTTGTAGCTGGTGAAAGCAGAAAAAGCACTGTATTTTTAGTCAGAGCATCTGAATTCAAATCCTGAATCTCCCACTTACACCTTTGTGGCAGGGAGCTAACTATTTCACCTTTCTGCCCCTCTTCTTTATAAGTAAAATGAGGGAGATGAGTTAGACGAATTCTCTCTCTTTCAGCTCCAAGGTGCTGGTCCTGTACAAAATCAAGACTTAGTGGATCCTAGTAGGTGGGCTTCATCAGAGTTTGTGACTGCAATGCTTATCACATTGTGGTTAAGCTGGTGGTAAGCCTTCTTGAACTTAGGGTGGTTCTAGAGAGAGGAGTATACAGGTGGCTATTGCTTGGGGTCTTCCCATCTTGCCAGATTATACCAAAGTCTGCACTGGGTTCAAATAATCTGTTTAAAAATATAATTTATGTTCAGTTTTCAATATTCACTCCACAAGATTTTGAATTCCAAATTTTCTCCCCATCTCTCCTCCCCTACCTCAGGACAGTGTGCACCCCAAGCACCCCTTTCCCCAATCTATCCTCCTTTCTATCACCCCTGTCCTCCATCACCCTCCCCTCTATTTTCCTATAGGGCAAGATAGATTTCTAAACCCTATTGTCTGTACAACTTATTTTCCAGTTGCATGAAAAAACAATTTCTAACATTCATTTGAGTTCCACATTTTCTCCCTTCCTCTCTCCCTACCCAACTTCATTGAAAAAGCAAGCAATTCTATGTAGGTCACTTCTATTTCCACATTTCCATAACAGTCATGTTGTAAAAGACTAACCACATTTCCCTCTATTCTGTCCTGCCCTCTATTTATTCCATTCTCTCCCTTGACCTGTGCCCCCATGAAAGTGTTTGCTTCTGGTTACCCCTTCCCCAATCTGCCATTCCTTCTATTATTTGCATCTTCTGTTCCCTTCCCCCAGTCTTCCTGCAGGGTAAGATAGATTTCCAAACCCACCTGAATGTGTGTTATTCCCTCCTTAAGTCAAATCCAGTGGGAATAAGGCTCACTCACCTCTCCTTTTCTCTTTCTCCCACTACTTTCCTCTCAACATGTAAGTTTATTTTTTAGGTATCCTCCCTTCATATTCAGCTCACCCTGTGTCCTCTGTCTACATGGACACACATATATGTACATATATGTATATGTACATATATATATATATATATATATATATATATATATATATATATATATTCTTTCTAACTACCCTAATACTGAGAAGGCTCTCATGAGTTACAGATATCATCTTTCCATGTAAGAATGTAAACAATTCAACTTTAATGAGTCACGGCATTTCTTTCCTGTTTACCTTTTCATGTTTCTTTTGATTCTTATATTTGAAAGTCAAATTTTCTATTCAGCGCTGGTCTTTTCAACAAGAATGCTTGGAAGTCCTCTGTTTCTTTGAAATTTCTTATTTTCCCCTAAAATATTATGGCCAATTTTTCTGGCTAGGGGATTCTTGGTTTGAATCCTAGCTCCTTTGACCTCTGGAATACTGTGCTCCAAGCCCTTCAATCTCTTAGTGTAGAAACTGCTAAATCCTGTATTATCCTAATTGTGCTTCCACAATACTTGAATTATTTCTTTCTGACTGCTTGTAATATTTTTTCCTTGATCTGCGAACTCTGGATTTTAACTACAATATTCCTAGGAGTTTTCCTTTTGTGATCTCTTTCAGGAGGTGATTGGTGGATTCTTTCCATTTCTATTTTACCCTCTGATTCTAGAATATCATGGCAATTTTCCTTGATAATTTCTTGAAACATGATGTCTGGAATCTTCTTTTTTTGATCATGGTTTTCATATAGAACAATAATTTTTAAATGGTTACTCCTGGATCTATTTTCTAGGTCAGTTGTATTTCCAACGAGATACTTCACAGTCCTCTATTTTTTTCATTCTTTGGTTTTGTTTTATAACTTCTTTAATTCTCATAATGTCATTAACTTCTATTTGCTTCATTCTAATTTTTAAGGAATTATAGTCTTCAATGAACTTTTGGACATCCTTTTCCATTTGGCCAATTCTGTTTTTTAAGGCATGCTTTTTTTTCCTCATTGGTTTTTTGGACCTCTTTTGCCATTTGAGTTACTCTATTTTTAAAGGTATATTTTCTTCGGTATTTTTTTGGGTCTCCTTTAGCAAGCTGTTGACTTTTTCATGATTTTCTTGCATCACTCTCATTTCTCTTCCCAATTTTTCCTCAACTTCTCTAACTTCATTTTCAAAAATTTTTTTTGAGCTCTTCAATGTCCTGAAACCATTTCATATTTTTTCTTGTAGGCTTTGGATGTAGGAGGCTTGATCTTACTATCTTCATCTGGTTGTATGCTCTGATCTTCCTCATCACAAGAAAACACCTTTTTACCAAGAAAGTAGCCGTCTATAGTCCTATTTTTTCCCCTTTTTGGTCATTTCTCCAGTTATTTGTTTTTTTGAGTTCTTTGTTAAGTGGAAGGTGTAGTGCCCCAAATTTCAGGGATTTTGTGCAGCTGTTTTCAGAGATATCTCTGGGGACTTGTAAATTCTCAGTTCTTCCAAAATGGTGTGATCAAAGTAGAGGTGTTTATTCTTTTCCTGACCTGCACTCTGGTCTGTGAACAACCACAAGCACCATTTTCTGCCCAGGAACTGTGAGTAGAATACCCTCTCCACAGCTGCCACCAGTTCTGCCATGCCAGCGGTTCTCCTTGCTCCAGAACCCCTACCCAGAACTGTGATCCAGAGCAGTCACTCAATTCCCCCACCAAGAAGAAAAGAGGCCAAGAGCTCCAGAAGCAACCACCATTGCAGGAGTTGCTGCCACCCTGGGACTGGTATGGGACTGGGCCCAGACCACATTCCTCTCTTACCCAGGTGAGATAGCTTTCCTACTGACTTTTGAAGCTGTTTTTGGCTTTGTGGGTTGACAGGCCTGCTCCAGTCCTGTATGTGCCTGCACTGTCCATACTGGGCTGTATTCTGCTCTGAGCCCAGTGCAATAGACCCCTGCTGATTGTCTTGGACTGGAAATATTTTGCTTTGTCATTTTGTGGCTTCTGCTTCTCTAGAATTTGTTTAGAGCACTTTTTTTACACAATTTTAAGGGCTTTGGAGGAAGAGCTCGAGCAGGTCCATGTTTCTACTATGCCATCTTGGCTCCACAATCTCAAATAATTCTTAAGAACTTGGGGTCTTCACTCCATAATGATGTATAGAAAGCCACTACATTAGATTCTGATGGATTTATATAACTGCAAACAGAAAAAATGTTCCTATCATAAAAATATACTTGCATAAAATATTGACATTAATTTCAAATATATTAAAACAGAATATCCTTTCAGGTAAAAAAAAAAACTAATTAAATAATCATTTTCTCCTATAGTCATCACTAAGATAGGAGAGTAGAGACTTTGACCAAGGAAGCATCAACCTTTGAGAGGTACTTCCTTCCCACAGAAGTCTAGAAGATTGTATGTTTTCTGTATATCACAATCTTCTGCCTGCCTTATACCATTGACCTCCCAGACCACAATTCAATCATCCCTACTGTATTGCCTGAATTTAACCAATCAACATGCACTTATTAAGCACCTGCAAGGTGCCAAGGGACTGTATCCCCAAGATCTCCTCCAAAAACTGGGGATGCAAAGAAAAGCAAAAATAGTTCCTGGTCTCAAGGAACTTACAATCTAAAAAGGGATTCCCACATGCAAATGAATAGTTATACACAAGATGCATACAGAAGAGAAGGAAGGTTATTTGTAGGCATCTAACTTCAGGGCTCTAATTCATCTTTCCTCTAGGGTTCCTTTTCTTTTTCTTTTCTTTCTTTCTTTCTTTTTTTTTGAGAGGTCAAGGCAATTGGGGTTAAGGTCACACAGCTAGTAAGTGTCAAATGTCTCAGGTCAGATTTGAACCCAGGTCCTCCTGACTCCAGGACTGGTACTCTATTAACTAAATCACTTACTTGCCCCATAGGATTTATTTTCTTACATTGCCATGGCACTTTTCTACTTCCCTAACCCCATATCTTCTTCTAATAATTAGCACAGTGTTTGAAATATATTTAATAAATGCTTGATTTGCCTCTCAGGGTTTGGAGAATTAGTAGGTCATTGGCTGCCCTGTGGGAGGAGAGGCTAGTCACTCTGGGGGATCAGACACCACTCCACAAGTGCATCCAACCAAAGTAGCCTGTCTCTTCTCTCCTCCAACTGAATTTGTCTTAAACACTAGCTCTATTTTCTCCATTATGAGCCTAAGCAAAGCTATTGATAAGGTTTTGAGTTAGCTCATAATACTATACTAAGGAATTAGATAGTAAAGGTTCTAAGAACTTTTACCCAAAAGTCAGATAAATGACACAGAAGACTGGTGGCAATCATAAATGATACACATCCACAAGTTTATATAATAATGTACCTATTATCTTTCAAATTTAGTTATTGATTATATTTTTCAGAATATTCTAATTATTTTCATATATAGGCTATGGATAGAAATATGAAATTCATTCTGTAATGTTTTTGAACATGGATGCATTTTGTCCTATTCCACCACAAGAATGTTATGATTAACACTGATTCTTGAAAGAACATTAATAATGTTTCATGTGAAGATCATTGGAGGATACGCATGGTGAGTATGAGCAGTCTCCAACCATGAAACAATGAGGTCTTCTAATGAAGAAAAGGGATAGAGAATGCTATTGAGAAGTTTTATGATACAAAGAGCATATGGGATGGTCTCATGTTAAGAGAATGGGATGTTGGATAGACAATCAGCTTGTTCCATTGGCACATTCATGAGACTGGGAGAAAAAGATAAGCACCTCCAGCATCTCACCTGCATCTCCTATGGTGAACTTTTGAAAAAAAAAAACATGAACAAAAGTTCATCGCACAGGTATGGATAAGTTATAATTTGAATAATTAGAGAAAATGTCCTAAAGGATGAATTTATGAATGCCTTTGAGTATTTAGAAATGTTTCAACTGCTATGAACTTATTTTTTATTAGTTCAAAACACCTGTATTGTTCTAAAGAAATTTAAAAGATGATGTGAGAATTTTGTTACTCATTTTTTTCATAATGGTCCTACAATTTTCCAATACGATATTTTCAAATGAAGGGGAAGCATCATCTCTGGGAGGAACATGTGCATATTTGAATATACGAATATTTAGAAGAATCAGAACATTCTAAATTTTTGTGAAAGTAATAAAATTGTAAAATGAAAGTGAAAATGGCTCACTTAGGATTTAGTATAGCCATTAAACATGGCATGCAGTTGTATGTTCCTTTGTTAAATTATCCAGATGACCTGTTTCAAAGACAAATTTTAATAGATTTTATCAATTATTCTGTGTTCAAGTAAAAAAAGGTGCTTTGCATAGGATGATATGAAGAAGTCATGTGATATTTACTAAGATCATCTTCTATTTTAGTTCATCAAAGATCCTTTCAGCAAATTTTATGCCTTCAGCTCTGTCTTAGTGAAAACTTGCTAGTGAAATGGGACAAGGAAACTTGCTACAAATTTGAAATGGTTTAATACACTGAAAGACTTCTGCTGAGAGAACATTAGTACTCCAAGAGAAAATATGTAGATCAGTTCTCTTACTATTGAGGATTAATAGATAAACAAGTGAAAGTAACTGAAAAGTCATCACTGCATATTGAAACAATAAAATGTCCCTCGATAACCCAAATTACCTGTTTTCAAAATACTTGAAAATGACTGAATAATTAAGTATAAATAACTATTAGACTTATGAGTTCTTTATATTAATTAATATAAGTGAAAATATGTAATGAAATCAGCATGAATGATAGAAAGAACAACCCAAAATTTTATTAATTGATGTAGATTTTGAATGATCTGATAATTTAATTTCATTTAACTTCATTCTCAGTGTGATTTCATTTTATAATTTTTAGGTTTATTTCATTTAACACAAATCTGAGAAATAGCCTATGTTGTGCCACAAGTCCCAATATTTTGTTCTAGAAAGTTGTATCCTTGAAGATCAATGACATCAGGAGGGTGATGTTTTGACTTGCAAGTGAGTTGGATATAAGTGAGGCAGATCTGTGCAAAGTCATTAGCCTCACTGTCTCCTCCAGAGTCATCAGAGTCCGGTGGCAACACATTGGTCAAGATAACTGGTGATGAGCAATGTCTGTTGAAGAAGTATGTTTACTTTAAAAATAGACTATCTTTAAGCCCTGAGTTGGAGTAAATACTTTGCTCATTTCATTTGCTCATTCCAATCAAACCCATTGTTAAAAAGGACTGGGATTCCAGTAAACTACCATTTTGTCCAAAGCATAGAATGTCAGAGTTTGAAGGGATCTCAATGGCTTTCTAATCCAAGTCATACCTAAGAAGAATTCCATCAATGACCATGCTGCTGCCTCTTAACCTTTCAAGATGGCCCCTTTTACTTTTTGAGGTTTCTTTTTCTTAATGAAGTTGTTTTTTTGTTTTTTTTTTTCACTAACATGATGCCTAACATTACCACTTCATGACTTCCAACCACCATTCTTGGTTGTTTCTGCTGCTGCCAAACAGAGCAATTACTTTAACTTTAAACAATAATGTTTCCTTTATTAATTATTATTTAAATGTTTTAAGACTTCTAAAAGAGATATTTGATGTTTTGATATTTCCATTTGTTTATTATTTCTTTTTTCTGTAGAACAGAACTATTTTTTTTACAATAAAGGCATCATGTGATGCTAAGAATATACTTTCATATTATTCTTCAGATGTTGCCAATTTTCAAATGTCCTATCCCCTCAGTTTCCAAGGCTATGTGTGAGTGTACAGGTATTTCCTTATTTATTTCTTTCGACAATACGAACTTACATAATCTATCTTTCTGAAAAATGATTGTAATTCCTTGAAATGTAGAAAAATTTGTTACAGTCCCTCATTTTCGTATCATATGTGTCAAACCCTAAAGGAGAGAAGGCAGCATATATCAGACAAATCAAACTACCACCACCACCTTGATTGCCATCTCTTGAGACACTGGTGGAGACAGAACAGGACTCTGCACCAGTGAACCGTTGGAGTGGCAATTATCATTTAGTGTAGAGATTAATGAGTGGAGGAGAGGAGGTGCCTTCATCATCATCACCAATAGCTACTGGTCAGCTGCCACCAACAGACAGATGAACACTGGAGCTGCGGCATTATTAAATGATTCAATACCATAAAGGAATATGATTTTAGCAGTTAAATTGATACTAAAGAGGAGACATCATCACCTGTTTTTTCACTGTACCGTAAGAGCTGATTTACGGCTAAAACTTTCCAGGTGTGTAGTCTCCTCTATTAGAATGAGAGTTTTGTGAGAGAAGGGATTACTTTATTTTTCTATTTTTACCCTTAGCATGTAGCAAATAATTAGTATTTAGCTGCTTCATTCATTCATGATTTAAATACATTTCTGGCATTCAGAAAGTTGGGTTTTCTTTTATTATGAATTCTGTCATTCTACCTCCCCACTTCTCTCTCTCTCCCCTCTCTCTTTTTGTCTCTCTGTCTGTCTCTGTGTCGCTTTTATTTGGGAGAATTCAATCCATTTACATTTTAAAATTCAATGGTTAAATTTGTGTTCCTCCATTTCTTTTGATTGTACATTTCCTTGCCTCTCCTTTTAAGTTAGTGATTAGTTTCACTTTGACTACTTACTTTCTGTCTCCTCCCACAAATTCTCCTTCCTCCTTTATGTTATATTTTCTTAGCCCAAGTTTCTTGAGTTTAATTTTATTAACTTTTTCTCTTTTTTGTTTTCTTTCCCAGCTCAAATAAGAGTTTCCTTCTGAATTCTCTCAACACCACCCCAAGTATGCTTATATTTTGAGAACATTTATTTGTGTTGCTCCTTTCTAAGAAGTGTTAATTAATTTTATTCCTTCCCTTATGCCTTTTTCTTTTAAGCTATGCTGGTATCTAATCTTCCAGGCTTTGCACTTCTATATTCTTTTTTTTTTTTTTTTTTTTTTACCTCAGTGCTTCTCATATGAAATGGGGCTTTTAAAAATTAAAACACCTTGTCCATTCCAAATTTGCAAAAATGATCAAAGTTGCCAAGACAGCTGGAAAACAGGCAAGCTAATTCACTGCTGGTGGAGCAGTGAATTCGGTGTAAGCATATTTCAACACAACGTGGCATTTTCCAAGAATAGTTACAAAGTCAGTCTTACCCTTTAACCCATGCATCCTTTGACAAAGTTAAGAAAATGAGGAACAAGATAAAATCCATCTGTGCAAAAAATTCGTAACAAAACATTTGTATTAGAAAGGAACCTGAAACAAACTGTTTTTCTGATGATTGGGAGAAAGTTTAAAAAAAAAAAGTGTGGTCCTTACATGTGATGGAATATCGAGACACCAGAAGGAACAAAGCATGAAACTCCATAGATATATGAATGACTAGTATTAAGTGAGATTTAGGAAAAAAAACAAGACCTTCTGACAAAGAAAAAAATAATAAACAATATGTGTGATGATTAAATGTATGCAAATGAAGATATTGAACAGCAACAAAGTATAGGTGAAATGGATCATGTCAGCACTAATGCATGCGTATTTCCATTCTCTTAATAAAGGACAAACTTCAAAAGTGCAAGATTGCATGTACTCTGTCATGATCACTAATTTACAGTTGAAACTTTTTTGGGGTCAGGGTCAGGAATTACTTTGTGGTTCAGTTGCCAAATTCCCTGCCTTCTATCATTACAACATATCTTATATCTTATGTCCTCCATTTACTCATGAGACTAAATTATTGCGATATTCTCCTAAATGTTCACCCTGCTTCCAGTATCTTTCTATTCCATTATCTACTCCACTCACACTGCTCCCAATGAGATTTTTCTTAAATACAGATCTGACTGTCTGTGCTCTCAACTTCATTGGCTCCCTATTGCTTCTTGGATAAAGTCAAATCTTCTCTATGGAACATTTAAAGCCCTTCATGATCTGGCCGTAATGTGTTTCTAGTCTGACTGGGCATTAACCACCTTCTTGCACTCTGTAAGCCAGCTAAATTGGTTTCTAAGTTGATCTTGCCATATGACATTCGAGTTTCTGTCTCCATGCCTTTCTTTCGTTCTTCCCCATGCCGTTGCTATCCATCCCGACGTGGACTATCCTGGCATCCCCCAACTCTTGCACATTGTTCTTAAAGCATTTACGATACCTTCATGCTCATAGTGAGTGTCTGTTTCTAGTACTAATACTTCCTTATATTAATAATATCAAGGTTAAAATAACTAATGATAAGTTCTAAGTATTAAATTCTCAAGGATTCACCTTATTGATCCATACTGTCAATATGTAGCGAAGCACCAAAAAGCAATTTACAAACCTTTCAAATAATTTAGCCAGTTTGTCTGTAATTAATAAGCATTAATATTCATAGGCTATCTGGTGGAGTGGGTCACTGCAATGGACATTAACACAGAGATAGAATAAGTTTTATTTTTTTTAAATGTCAGGGTTAACAAAAACAATAAATAAAAATGTATGTACTCCCTGGTAGAGAAAAGTGAATTGTTTCTTTTCCACTTGAATCCCTTCTTTGTGGATGGTGGAGGAGGAAAGAAGGGAAAAGAAAGAGGAAAGGAGAAGAAAAGAAAGAGAGAAAATACTTCAGTATGGTCTTCCTGTTAAATCTAGGGTAATTTTTCCAGAGATTCCCCTTTGTTCCTCCCCATGGTCCTGTAGCTAACAGTTACTCAACCAATAATAAAAAGTTGCCTTATCTTTATCTGAAGACACGCTTCATTTTAGAAATACGAGAAATTAACACGTTGTAATGGGAAATGATGCGGGTTCACCAACAGAAGAGGACGGAGGCAGGAGAGAAAGTAGAGGGGCCATACGTTTATCCAGTCCCAATGTAGCAGCAAATTCTGTCTAGGCAGGTCATTTCTCAAGTGAGTCACTGAGTAGGCAAGGTTTTAACTGCTTTATTCAGTTTGAGATAGGTCACTGGAGCTGGTAGCAGTAGTGTGCACACTTCTAGGGCTCCGAGGGGTTCCTTTGTCCTTCCACTGTGGATTCTGCCTCCCATGATATTTCAATTCCTCTTTCCAGTTTAAAAAATTCGCTCCCCTTTGGTCCCCTTATTAATAAAAGTCACTACAACGGGAATGTCCTCCCTCTTCACTTCTACCTCATAAATGTTTCTCTTCCTTCAAGATACAACTAAAGAATCATCTTGGATATGAAAATTCCCATAATACTCCGAGTTGCTTATGCCCTTTCTCCAAAACTGCCTCTTATTTAAATAAGCTGTGTCTGTGTGTGTCTAGTTGTATTTATTGTCTTTTATGTGTTCTGTATGAACTTCCTTCTGAACATCAGCACCTCTAATACCAACATCACTGCACTGTACCATCATCTCTATCAACACTATCTCTGCCTTCTGCACTACCACCACTGTCACCATGCCTATCATCATCACTCATGACACCATCATGATCATTGTCATGTCCAATTGAGACTGTTTTTTTCTTTTACACAATCACCCTCTTAAGTCACCTGTTGTCTTTTTATGAGCTGTTCTCTTAGTAGACTGCTTGTCATTAACATCATATCTAGATTTTCTCAGTATACATTTGGGAAGTAGACAAGGGGGGATAGTTCACAGTAAGAGAGAGAAAAAAAGGTCAAAGATGGAAAGGAAAAAAAGAAAACATCTGCTAGTGCTTTCTTATGACCAACAGAGAAAACAGAACAAGTTTAACCACTCCATATATAGTCATAAAAATATCAATTGATTAGACTGTTCCTCCTGCATTCAAGAGTTGTGAGTTACCCAAGGATATCCTCTATGCTCATTTGACTTTGAGAATGTAAAGTTATGAAGTGAACACTACCTACAAGACTTTTGAAAGCCTCGTTTACTGCAAAAAATTCTGGTTGAGATCAATTTCACATTACATAATTTTACAATTTCGAGTGGTTTGTTAATTGCACCAGTAAGAGGCTAATTGATTGGTAGTTTTATAGATATGTTTGCTGGTAATCAAGTTTTACTTTCTGATTGGGGGTAATAAAGAACTAAGTCCCTTCCTCCAAGAGTGAGGAGGACCCATTTAAGGCTATGACTATTTAGAAACAAGGCCATTACCCTGAGTGTAGATCATTTTTGTTGTGTCTATGACTCACAAAGTTCAGTGGACACCTGGAAATGATCTGGTAAATTTCAACATACATTGCCCAAATAGAAAAGTCTTCCGATCCAAAGTTAGTTCATATTCCTTCTGAGCTGTCACAGAATGGTGAAATGTAGCTGTCTCAAAGGATCCTAACATAAATTTTCAACTGAAAGGTACTTCAGAGAAAATCTAGTCATTTATAAATGAGATTTACACTCAGATATTAAGTGACTTACCTAAGATCCCATGAGTAATAAATGGCCAAAGTAGGATTTGAAACCAGGGCTCTTTCCATCATGCTCGTCCCAAGGTTTATTCATAATATTCTCTCTGTCTCTCTCTCTATGCATGCATGCATGTGCACATGCATGTGAATATGTCCTCTGACTCTCCCTGAATTACTATTTCCTTGTATATCACTCTGTTACTCAATGTCTCCCTTTCTCTCTGTCTTTGTATCTGACATCTGTATTTTTCCTGCTTTGATTCTGTCTCTCTGTTCTCCCTTATTTTCCTCCTCCTTCACTTCGTTAATTTAACAATTAACTCTCTAGACTTTTTTGCATTATATGTACATGGTCTTTTTTATTCTTTTTATTCCTCTTTTTTATGCTTTAATCACTGCCATTTTCAAGGATAAAACCTCTATTCTTCCACTTACCACTCCAACCCAACAGTGACACCAATTAAGCATCCCCAATAAAGACTAGAGCCACATCTAACAATGTAAAGAACGTTCTAAACTTGATGCATCTCCTTCCCCTTCTTTTTAGAAGGGAAGGACATATGATGTTTCCCTTCTTCTCCTGGACCCAGATGGTTCCTTATAGTCCTTTAGAATTTAGCTCCCTTTCTGTACTACCTTCATTGTTGTCATTCAGTTGTTTTTCAGGCATTTCCAATTCTTTGTTACCCCATTTAGGGGTTTCTTGGCAAAGACACTGGAGTGGTTTGCAGTGTCCTCCAGCTCATTTTATAAATGAGGAAACTGAGACAAACAGGGTTAAGTGACTTATCCAGGTTCACATAGCTAGCAAGTTGTAAATTAGTAAGGCCAGATTTGAACTCAGAAAGAGTCGTCTTCCTGATTCCAAACCCAGCGTTCTGTCCACTGGAGCACCTAGCTGCCCCTATTGCCTTCATTGCCTACTTCTATTTGACATAAACATTTTCTCAGTTTTGGTGTATGGCAGCAAGACTGGGAACCTTGCTGCCTCCAAAGAGCTAGCGATGAACATTACATGGATGACGATGGAAAGATATTAGGAGAACGTCCTGCTGGAGGCACATGCTGAGGTGAGCTTTGGGGAGGGTATGGACAAGCACCATAGAGGATGGGCAGGTATTGGATAGGTTTCTCCATCACTGGAGAAACCCCGCCCCCCAAATATACAGATCATATCTGATTACTGACCGAGGGCCATTGTCTTTATCACTCTTCTGATTCTGCTTACTTTACTCTATCCCATACTCACTTATTTTTCCCCAGAATGATGCCACAAATATCTTAAATTGAACTTTTGAGCTGGGATATGAGCAATTTAAGGCACTGTAGTGGCACTTTATTATGGCCCTTAATGAAAATAAACTTGATTAACAAGAGTACATATAGCTGTAACACTTTCTGTTTCTTAATCTCTTCCTCCTACAATTAATAGCTCTCTCCAAACATGAATGAGATTTATCCTCACCGGAATCATTTTTATCACATAAGCTTTTGAAACACCATGTCTGAAATGTCTGACTAGAAAACTTCAGCAAGATTTTCAAGATCTGAGTTGATGATGTTTATCACAGGATTAATTAACTTGAGGTGTGGTCTTTTTGTGGGGGGCGGGAATGCTGAGGTGTAGAGACAGCATGACAGAAAGAAAAGCTCTTTGCATTTGGCATTGGAAGGCTTGTGTTTGAGTCCCTTTCTCTTCCACTTGCTGCCTGTATGACCTTGGACAAATTACTCCCCATCCTTTATGCTCATTTTCCTCAAATAGAATGATGGGGTTGAGCTCCGTGACCTCTACAGTCTCTTCTAGCACTAAGGCAATAAAACCCACTTGATTCCTAAAGGAATTTCCCACCAGATTTGAATGTCAGAAAGATGAAATCAGGGTATTTCTAATGCCGGAGATGTTCAATACTATAGCCTGCTAAAATGGTCTACCACCTCATTTTTTGCATAGACACGGAAGGCTGGCTATATATATTGTCTTTAAGGATTCAGTGAGAGTGGAATGAGAGGATTTAGTTGTATAGCCCTTTGGAACAGTGACAGTACAAACCTCTTGACTGTGTATGATGTCCTATACACCACTGTAACTCAGTGCATGTGAGATAATATTAACTAGGGTGATCTAATAAATCATAGTGGGCATATTGGAATAGAAGTATTGGATACTTAAGAATTACACAGAAGATACGTGCTTCCTAAAGGATATACTATCAATCAGATTTTAGACTGTCTGGTTATAAGCATGAGTGCTACATGAAACTAGTAACTTTTGAATTAGGTACACTATTGCAACCTATCAGATATATTTTTAATTCAATTCAACAAACTTTTATTAAATACCTACTATGTGCAAGACAACATGCTATGTGCCAAAAATACAAAGATAAAAATAAAATAGTCTTTACCCATAGGGAGATCACACTCTTAGGGTGAGATAACACATACAAACAAGTTAATATAAAAGATATAAAAAATATTGAAGGGATTTTCAGAGGAAGAGAATGCTCAAAAGGGAAAGAAAGGAGGCCAGGCAGGAAAGGGAACAAGCATTATTAAGGATCTGCTATGGAGCAGACACTTTACATAGCATTTAACAAATATTATTTCATTTGGTCCTCACACAACTATGGGAGGTAGGTGCCATTATTATCTCCATTTTGCAGTTAAAGAAACTGAGGCAGACTGAGGTTAAGTGACTCGCCCAGGATCACCCAGCTAGAAATTATCTGTGCCTGAATTTTAACTTAGGTCTTCCGATTTCAGGTCCAGCACTCTTATCTAGCACCACCTCTCTGACCTCATCGAGGAGGTGCAGAAAGCTATGTAAAAAGGAGGATGGGATGAATTTCTAATGTGGGTGCTGGAAGGAAAATGAACAGCAGGCCAGTTTGGGAGGAATGGAGACTGTGCAAGGGAATAATGTGAAGTGAGATTTAGATTGTGTAGTACTTAAATTCTCAGTTTAGAAATCTGTATATTATCTCAGAGTGAATAGGGAGATACTGAGGATTTTTTTTAGTAGCAGAGTGACATTTTGAGTTGAGATTTGACTATACCACAGAAACAACTGCTAGAGAAAATTTGGAAGTGGGCTGGGTTGCTGCAGAATTCTACATGGCAAGTTGCTGCCAAAGTAAAACATCATTCTTAAAGAATATTCCAAGTTGCAAAAGAAACTCTGATATTTGGCTTATTTTGTATAGAATTATAAGATTTCTGGGCTGCTGAGCTCTCTCATAGAATATGGACACTGATGCCCTTGAGAATTCACAGTTAGAGGCCAAATAATCACAGTTAGAGGCCAAATAAGATGCCACAGTTGGGACCATAGCCCAAGTTGCCTGCTCCTTGGTTCTTCCTATTGTAGCGCGATGTTTCTCCTAATTAAAAGAACAGAAAATAATAGAATTACAGAATTTTGCATTTGGATGGGGGCATAACAATCATGTATTCTAACTCATATGAACAACCCATAAGGCAAACCACTACCTGTAGTTCTCCAATAAGGGCAAGCTCACCAAATCCTCAGGTAGCCCATTCAATTTTTGGATAAATCCAACTTTTCGGAAGCCCATTTTCCATTCCATATCTTCTCTCCATCACTATTGGTTCTACCTTCTTGTGCCAAAAGAACAAATTGAATGCTTGAAGACAACTATAATTCATGTCCTTGGAAAATTACAGGCAGAATTGGATTGGACCTTAGGGATTATCTAGTTCAACCAATACCCCAGAGGAATTCACACTAAAGACTTCACAAAAGACTCTTTGCCTTTGTTTAAAGACATCCAAGTGAAGGAAACTGGCTACCTAATTAGGACAACCTGAATGGTTCAACTTTGGGATTGCTCCAATTTTCAGGTTCCATCCCCATCATTAAACCTAAGCTGGCTTTTTTTTTTGTAGTTTGTATCCAGAGCTCTTGGTTCTTTCCTCTGCCATATTTCATTTGAATTACCTTCTCTTGATTGATTTGAACCAAAAATCATTCCTACACAGTGTAGAGCATAGGGAGTGATGAGAGAGAAAGTCATAGAAGAAGGGGAGAGCTGGAAACCAATAGTCTTGTTCAGTGTGATCTGTGAGAGAGGGAGTGACCAACCCCTATCCATCATAATACCCAATACTCCCTTTTCCTCTTCCCCCTCCCATACCTGCTAGAATAGAAGAATTTGTCAAATGTTCTGCTAATATTCAGATCAATTATATCTCTAGTGCTCCTCTGATCTCCCAATGTAATATCATCACCAAAAAAAGAAATGAGGTGAGTTTGGCATAACTGTTTCTTGGTAAAGTAATATTGGCCCCTTGTGATTTTGGGTTTCTTTTGCAATATATTTACTAACTGTATCTTTCATAGCATAATCTAGAACTTTGCCCAGAACCAAAGTCAAGTTCATTGAACTTATTGAGGCCAGCGTTCTCTTCATTCAATCTCTTTTTTTTCTAATCATGAGATTAGAAAAAACTCATCTTACAGCCCCTCTACTGTAATTTTAAGATGTTAAAAAATGACTGGTAGATACTCATCAATAATATCGGTCAGTTTTGCAGTACTCTGTGATAATGTTTAATATAAAATTTTGGAATAATCTCTTTATTCTCTCTGAAGCAAACTCAGAGAATGCCTCTTCCTATGTCAACAAAAGCCAGCCAGGGCTGACTTAACATTCCTTAAGAGACCTTTAACCTAAGACGCTATCTTGAATAATGGGATGTTTACCATGTCTTAATATTTGTAGACATATACTATGTTATGGCATGTTAATGGTAAAGAAAACACAGACATCTTGGGTCATATTTCTATGTGAAACTTTGTCAAACTCTGTTATCTTATTGTATTTACAACCTATGCAATTAGGAAATTCCTTTCTAATGGTCTAGTTAATCACTTATGGAAATCATAAATCTGAAGGACACAGAACCCTTCTTTGTCCTAAAACATATTTAAGGCTGCCCAATTCTTTGTATTGGTAGCCAGAACATTTCTGGCTCCATAATGCATTATGTTACTGTTATCTTTAATAGGGAATTGATTAATTAATTAATTAAATCATAAAATGTATGCACTGAGCCTGTTGCCTTTTCTTTAACCAAGTTTTCAGGTCAACACCTGTAAAGTAATTTGTTTTGACCTGGTGATTTAGACTTGTCTAAGTCAACTGGATTTTATCTTGCTATCACCTTTTTAAACAACTATGATGTTGCATAGGGTACAATATAAGAAAGTGACTTTCTTGAATAAGTACAGAAAACTATGGTTGGACTGGGATTCCAGAGATTTCCCGTGAATTTTTGTGGATGGAATAGTATGATTTTTGAATTGACACTAAAGAGATGCCGTTATTTACAAAACTCCAAGTGTATATCAAAAGTATAAATGCAAATATTTATCAAGTTGAAAGGAAAATAGAACCTAGAGAGTCCTAGCATTCTTCAATAGGGAGAAAGTGTTGACTGATTATCAGATCTATTTTTAAGCATGGGTAGGCTGCTTATAGTCTGACAAAGTATAGGAAACCTGAGAAAGGGTTTCTCTTTTTAGAGAGTTGCCTGAGGTTCAGAGATGTTAAGTCATTTGTCCAGGGTCCTGCAGCAAGCAGATGTCTGAGGCAAGTTTTAAATCCTGGACTTCCCGACTCCAAGTCTAGCCCTTTCCAATATAATGCAACAATGATGATAACCCACATTTATATGATTCTTTAATATTATATGGAAATGAGAAGACCGTCTCTTGGTATTAAGCATCAGGGATGGGATTTAAACTGAAATCTTCTGATTATAGAGTCAGGAATTTTTCCACTGTACTGCTTGCCTGGTCTATGAAAATTTTTTCTGAGAGACTTGATTCAGAGAATACTGACAGGGAGCAGTTTGGGAGAGGCCTCACAAAGAAGGTGTCATCTTAGGTCAACCTTCAAAAAAATCAAAGGATTATGGTCAGTCCTACCTCCAATAAAACTTTCAATAAATCTCTTCTTTCTTTGCTAATATCCTTTCTTTGAAAACAATAAGAAAGGCCTCCCCCCAAGTTCTCACAAAAGAAACACAGCTTGAAGCCTGAGGTTCTCCAAAGCAGAACAAAACATTTCAGTATTTAAAAGTTAATCAGCATTTTAATTAGTCAGCTTAAGCTTTTTATTTAAGAAAGGAAATGCAGAACACATCCAGGGCTGAGGAAGCCAAGTTTCAGTCTGATGTTATTTGAAATGTCAATTAAAAACCCTTGAAAGGAAAATGAAAAATAATGAAATAATAAGAAGGGAATGGAAGGAGATGCTAGCACTGATGATGACAATGATGATGGTGGTAAGAGGTCCTGGAACCCAAGTCTCCCTTCCTCCTTCTCCCTACTTCGGGAGTTAAGGCATGACAGTATTGTGTCCAGAAGTGGTGATGATGATGATGGTGATAATGGTGATGATGATGGTGGTGGTGATGGTGGTGATGGTGATGATGATGGTGATGATGAAGATTGGAGGTATGGGGAGCCCAGGCTCTCCATCTCCCTTCTTCCTGCCTCAGAAGCTGAGCCTTGACTGTGAGACTTTCAAAGCCATCAGCCAGAGTTGTTTGAACCTGATTTACGGGGGAACTGGCTGTTCCAATACCTTCCAAAGTGTGGAATTCTTCAGGGTCATGATGTCAACAGCATAGGAAACTGGAAATTTTAAAAAAAAGTACTGTTAAGGAGAGTGGGAAAGAGAAGGAGAGAAACAGAGGCAGATACAAAGACAACCAGAGATAAAGGAGGAAGGAGACAAAGGCAAAAGAGACAAGAGAGAAATGAGAGGGATAGATAATATGAAAGAAGGTAGGAAGGAGCAGGGAAGAAAGGGAGGGAGGGAGAGAGAGACAGAGAGACAGAGAGACAGAGAGAAAGACAGAGACAGAGAGAGACAGAGACAGAGAGACAGAGACAAAGAGAGAGGAGGGGCAAGTTAGGTGGTAAGGGGAGAGAGACAGAGCAAAGTGAGAAGGGAGTGGATAGAGACAGGGATGGGGAGGGAAAGAGAACATCCTGGGGCTGCTCATTAGTTTGTAGTCTGTTGATCAATTTTTCATATGCAGTGGTCTGGGCCAACCTGTTAATCCATTTCGCTTCCCAAAGCTCTGCCACATCCTTTCATTTACATAGTGTAATTTTGTTGGCGCTGTCGTACCACTTACACAAATCCATTTAGCAACCGTATAAAAACATTTGACAGTTCTGAGGCATCCTCCAGCAGGCAGAAAAAGGCACACTGATTTTAGGCCTCCTCCTGCTGGCTTCCAAAGGGAGAATGCTGAATCTTGCCCTCTGGTCAGCAGATGACAGACCTCATATGGGTAAGGCTTCAAAAACAACCCTGGCGATGCACTCCAATAGCTGAGGCTTTCATTACTTAAAGAAAACAATGCTGTGTTTATGAAGTGCTTTTAGGTCATATAATGAATGGTGAGCTTGGTAGAAGAGGGCACACAGGGCCATTTGTTGAAAGCTTAAGATCATTGACCTAGGACTGAAAAGGAGCTCAGAGGTCATCAAATCTAATTCTATCATTTTACAGATGAGGAAACTGAGGGTAAGAGAGATTAATTGACTCATTTGTGTTACACAGAAAATAAAGGCCAGAGGCAGAATCTGAAGTCAGGTCTTGACTCCAAGTCTAAAATCTTCCCAAGGTGCTACACGCCAGATTTTGCCAAGAAGACCCCAAGTAGGGTCACAGAGTCAGGCATGACTGAAAGGGCAGAACAACAGCAGCTAACATCTGTATAACCCTTTAAACTTGGTAAAGAGACTCACAAAATGTGGGGAAGGTAAAGACTAAAGGCATTATTATCCCCTCAAGTTATAGATAAAGGAATTGAGGGTCAGATTAGATGATTTGCCCAGGGCTAGATGGCTTGCTGGGGTCAAAGGCAGGATTTGAGCTTCAGTTCTGCTTATGGTAAGATATATAGCTACTGACTGTAGTGGAATTTCAGTTCAGGTTTCCCTGCATCAATGTCCAGTCATGGACATCTGTCATGCCAGGCTGCTTTGAAAGGATGCAGTTGTCTCTTTTCATTAAGGTTAGGCTAGGCCCTTGCTCAGAGCTTAGTTTTTGAAAGTTTAAGTGACCAGTCACAAGAATTACTAGTCTGGGTTGCCATCATTCATTAATGATCATTAGATTAATAGACTTTTAATTTCACATATGAGGAAACCACGTCCCAGAGTGGTGAGGTTCTTTGTCCAGAGTTATAGGACTAGTTACAGAGACAGCATTTGATGCTATGTCTTTAAACTCGAAACATATTATTTCTAAAGATCCCGCATCAAAGGGGCTGCACAAAAAAAGGAAAAGTGAAGATCCACTTAAAGATAGCTCAGATGGACAATTTTCCTGTGACTCTAATTCAAAGCACAGTTGACCCAAACATTTAACACAATCTGTATTTCTCCTTAGGAGTGAGAGACTGGTGGTTAGAGGTGGAGGAGACTGGAATAGATCTCAAAAATCAAGACCAAAGAAGGGCCCAAACAGCAACTCTTTTTAACATGTCAAAACAATAACTCTCCTCCAAAATGAACACTTATCCATGAGTAGGAATGATATTTCATGTTTATGAGAGTACATTTTATCCCAGAATTTCCAGATACATTTGGAAAGTCATAGCTGGGATGTATTAAGGGCATGATAATGTCTCTGAGAGAAATATGTGAAACGCATTCCACAACAAGATGGAGGGCTCGACACTTTCTCCAATGCTTATGACCTCTCAAACTTCTCTGCAATAGATATTAATGACAAGAGACAAAGCAATTTCATCTGACTGCTTAGTCCAAGAAACCAGGAACCATATGGAGGTAAAAACCCAATAAACTAAGAATAGAGAAGGCTAATACATAATCTCTAGCATGTTTTCTCATCATCCCCTGCCCACTGGCTGCCATACTCTGCAGGGCTTTATAGACTTAGATATGGGTTTCAACAAAATGAAATTCCATTTTTAGCTTTCATCCTTGTATTGTAGAAAACTAAAAGACTTTCTTTGACTGGGAAGGCAGAGTAGCAGCACTCTGTGCTACAACAGTACTCAACCGGGGAACTGAGGAACAGACAAAACTGTAGTAGACTGACAGCCTATCTGGAACTTCATTAGCAAAGCAGACTGGCATCCAACTAGGGGGAGTTCTGGTCTCCCAGAGACACGTGGGGTAGAGACCAAAGTTGGTGACAAAGAGAAGGAAGAGGATGTAGATTTGAGGTCCAGTCCCTTTGGAAACCATTATAATAGAGGAAGAAGGCAGGAAGAGAATGATAGGGGAATATAAGAAAAAAACTAAAGAAAAACATTCAGTTAAAGACCTTGGATGAGAGGAAGTCAATCAACAGAAGGAAATGTGGCCTCTGGATCAATGAAATAAGTCTAGATAACTATTAAAATGTATGAAACAGAAAATATTTAAGGGTTATATATAGATACATATGAGACTTTTGTTCAGTTGATTTAGTCATACCCAACTCTTTGTGACCCCATTTTGTGGTTTCCTTGGTAAAGATACTGGATTGGTTTGCCATTTTCTTCTCCAGTTCATTTTAGAGATGGGGAAACTGAGGCAAACAGGCTTACATGATTTGCACAGGATCATACAACCAGATTGGAACTCAGGAAAAGGGGTCTTCCTCACTCTAGACCCAGCACTCTCTCCACTGCACCATGTAGCTGCTCAATTTTAGGACTATATCTCATCAAAGAGATTTTGTAGTTTGGAGACAAACAAGGGTTGTTAGAATTTAGTTTACTCTCGGCTTGGGATATTTGAAGCCTTCTCCTTTGCCTTCCTCTACCCCATCTCATTGATAGATCGTAGGAGCAAAGACTTAGAGATGGAAAGAGCTTTAGAGACCATAAAGTCCAATCTTTTTATTTTATAGCTAAAGAAACTGAGGTTCAGAGGCTATGTGACTTGTCCAGGATCACACAGCTAGTAAATGTAAGAAAAAATGATTTTTAACACATCTTACCAGTTGTACATCTAGCATTTTATTTACTACTCCATGTTGTCCTTGTTGACTACTTTATTGAGAAAATGGGGGATCTGTCCTCTCCCCTCTCTACTGCATACAAAAAAATCCTCTGTATCTCTATCCACCCTTTCTTCCTGCAGCTCTGATTCAGTAGTTTATGCAAACATATCTGTATTTTTCATTAGGATTGAAAGAATGACAAGACAGAGGTCAAGGAGTGGGGAGTCCGAATGGATCTCAGAAGAAAATCATAACAACTCAAAACAGCAATATTTCCTCAGTTTCTGAGGAAGAGAGATGACCCATTTCTTTTCATGACCAACTCCTCTATTACATGTCTGCCTGCTCAGTCATCCCTTGCAATATTATAGTCAACAGCTGACCACAATTTTTCTTTTAACTTTCTTGGAAAAGGAGGGGGAGTATAGAGTAACATCATCTGACCTTTGCTTAGCCCTACCTGGTATGATAGGTCTTAAAAAAGCATGGTGCCCAAATGATCAATGATTGAGAGTGTAGCTTTCTTTTTATTCACAGGATTTTCTGTTTACTCATAGTACTTCTTGCCCCCTTGATTCAACATTGTGGCTCCTAATAAATCCTCTGGACTGGCTTGGGGAGTCAGCTTTCTGTTTTATTAATGGGAAAGACTCTTCCAATTCAAAAGCAAATTCTTCTTTGGAAAAGGGATGCCACCTCTATCGACTTTCAAATCTGGTAAAGCTTGGAATCATGAAGATCATAAAATATTACTTTATGCACTGGGAGAGCTGCTGAGAAGAAAGGTATAGGTCTTAGCATATGACCTGATCTGACTTGATGAAAAATAGTAGGAGATAGTGCTTTAAGACATAGCAGTTATCCCAGATCAGTTTCTAGGCTTTGCTTTCTCTCGGTTTTTTTTTTCCTCTGGGGGAATAAGACAACAATGGCTTGGTTCCAGTATTGTTTTCTCTTCTCTTTTTTTCACCTTCTCCTCCTTTCTCCTTCCTTCCTTTCCCTTCCCTTCCCTTCCCTTCCCTTCCCTTCCCTTCCCTTCCCTTCCCTTCCCTTCCCTTCCCTTCCCTTCCCTTCCCTTCCCTTCCCTTCCCTTCCCTTCCCTTCCCTTCTTCTTCTGCTTCTTCTATTTCCCTTCCTCTCTTTTCTTCTCTTTCCTCTGTCTCTCTGACTCTCTTTTAGTGTGTTTCTCTTCTTCTTCTCTTACATCTTGATGGACCATTAAAAGTTGTAACCTCTTGCAGCAGTTGATCCTCTTTCTTCTATTTCTTTCAGTGATGGTCAGAAGAACACAAGCTTTTCCCAACACTTCTCTCTGCCCTTCCTTGCTCCCCTTTGATTTAAACCAAGAGGAACTTGCACTCCATCTACTTCTACTCCTCCTTACTCTAGAGGGTAAATTCTCTGCTTAAAGGTCACACAGCTACCATGTTGTAGTTGGCTTGAGATTAAATCTCAACCTTTTGGACTCTGAAGGAGTTTACCATCTACTATGGTATATACCATGAAAAATCTCCACGCAAACATGCTATATCTGGGATAAATGAGAGAAAAATGGAAGGAAGGCTCTGGAATTAAGAGGTCAAGAAAGGATTCTTGTTCAAGGTGGGGATTTGTCTGGGGCATGAAGGAGTTAGGGAAGTCAGGAGGCAGTGATTAGGAGGGAGAGCATTCTAGGTCATCACGGGGAGCAACCAGGAAAAATGCCTGGAGTTGGGAGCTGTAGAGTCTTTTTAGAATGGCAAGGAAAGCAAGGTCACTGCAGGATTGTAGAACTGAGCAATGTGAGGTCTGGGGTATAAGGTATAAGAAAACACCTGGAGGGCAGGTATATGAAATAAAACTGGAAATGTTGGTTGGAGCTTGACTAGGAAAAAATTTAAACACCAAATTGAAGGGTTTGTATTTTATTTCAGAGGCAATAAAGAGCCATTGAAGATTTTTGAGCAGAAGAGTAACAGAGATAGTCCTGTGAGCAGAGAATGATTTCAGCCAGGTGGCCTCTATTGGGAGAAATAAAAATAAAGTAAGTATTGGGTTATTGCATATGGAAAGGAAAAGGCATGTCTTTCATCCACATATACCATCCACGAGTCTGCTCATAAATACAGATTGGGAAGCCAGAAATAGAAGAAGTAAAAATGAAGGAGAAACAAAAAAGACACAAATCAATTCTTCAATTTCTCAAATCAGACAAAGCCCTGACGTCTTGGGATGACGAAACAAATTTTCAGACAACTGTATCAAGTTAGAATTCCACTGATTCAGGTCTTCCCTCATCAAGAGAGAGAGACAGATGATAATATTACTGGTAGAGCAAGGCTTGGGGTGGGCAAGGATGGGGAGGGGAATAAAAGTCTAGGCCCTGCCAATCTTATTCATGCTTTTTCAGAGAACCAGGCATGGGGAATAAGGAGATGGGAAAATATCTTTGAAGTTAGGTTTGTGTTCTGATTTTGAAGAAAAAGTGATTGCTCTATTTACTCTTCCACCAGAATAAGAAGCAACATTAGTAATAGAAAAGTTAGAACCAACATTTCCAAGGTAATAAAATGGACAAGAGGATTACAATACAATTTTTATGACTAATCATTATGAAAGCCCATCAGTTTACCCCTAATCTATTGTGTAGGTGTTTGATCATGAACATCGGAACACTAGAGTCACTAAAGAACTGAATTTTAGCTTCACTTGATGGGCGATGGCAATGGTGAAATTTAGGGCAAGAGTATACACACACACACAAACACAACTAGTACTACTCTATTTAGGCTTAACTCTGCAGAAAGCACGACTTGCCATTGGCCACCATGCTCATGCTTATTTCCATACCTGTGTCTGATCACAAAATGTTCTGCAAAAACAATCATTTCTCCTTTCCTCTCTTTCCAATTGAAATATGTGCATATATCTATATCTATCCACAAACACATAAGTACAGAATCTCAGTGCATGTATACTGCATGTGTATGAATATATAGACAACAGATTGTCTCACACATGTATATATATGTTTACATACATACATATATATGTTAGCAAGAACCCTATATTTAGTGACTTCAAAGAAATTGTGATTTTTGCTCTGGGTAGGGATTCATTTTATTCTTTTGTACTAGAACCATTCTTCCTCCTCCCCAAAAAATTCTGTATAGAAAATAATTTTTAAATTCCACATAAAGATGCTTGTAGTAATAACCATACTTAAATACATTAATTTTCCATTTTAGTAGAAAAAGAGACATAAATGACAAGATTATGATGAGGGTTGAGACAGATTCCCAGGTAGAATATGGAACTTTAGTTACTGGTGTCAAAGAAGCTGACAAGGTCTAGTCATGTGCATAGTGTTGACTACTGTGTTAACATCAATGTCTCATAGTTTTTCTTTCAGATAATGTCTAAAGAAAATTAGTTTTAAAATAATTCCAAGGAAATGTACTAAACCTACTTACAGGAATGTGAATGCTTAAAATCTGTTATTCATATACCTATACTTGAACATAGGAGAGTAATTCATTTGTTTATTGATCCATTCAATAAATATTTATTAAGTTCCTACTATGTGCAATAAACTCAGCATGGCACTGCTTCTAGAAGCTGACAGTTAAATGACTCACTGAAGCAGAGGTAATTTGTTTGTTTAAATAAACATTTATTTAGCAAACACTAAACACTGGGCTCTGTGCCAGAGAATGGAAATACAAAGACAAAATGGAGCAGACTGTCTTCAAGAAGCTTACATTCCATTAGGGAATGATTCAATATGTATACAGATAAGCAAATATTAAGTGTATAGAAGTAATACAAAAAAGATGAGCAGAGCATTTAATATTAGGAAGGCATGATGCTGAGTTATACTAGGAAGCTATGCATTTTAAGATGGTCAAGTGAAGACATGGCTTTTGTTCTTCATTTTTGAAGAGGACCGATACCATCATGGTGCGGTGTTTGATTTGTGCGTGAATTATTTAAATGAGGCAGAGTTGTGCAAAGTTATCAAACACACTTTTCTAGTCATCGAAGTCAGTGGCAAGACAAAAACCACAATGACTGGCGATGGCCCAGGATGCAGTGGATGACCTTGATACCTTTGAGATCTGACTAAGCTGTAAGTGCCACAGTGTCTGCACCAGCGGGTTTCATCCACTGGAATAAATTGTTATTTACCAAGTCTACCAGAGGAAGTCTTCCCATGCTTGAAGTAGACACCCCTCTAACTCACTGATGGATGGGTTTGATGTCCATTGGTTACTTCAATCTGGTTTAGCCCATCTGCCAAGATGGTTTAGTGATGTGTGGCTTCTCTTCAAGCTTTAGTTTCTTGGGGCCACAAGTGAGAGTTGGGTGCCAGGTAGAAACCAAAGATGGATAAGCACCCCTTAAAAGGGTTCAACAAGCTCTCATACTGGAGGTACTAATCCTTCTTGAACACGCCATTCACTGATGAAGGCATAGAGTCATTAGTGTGCAAAGCCAATGAGGCAGGAGACAGAATATTGTATATGGAGAAGAGTTAGTGAGTCATTTTGACTGGAACAGCTGATATGTAAAAAGAAATATGAAATAAGGATCATGATTCCATGTTGACAGGGAGTAAATAATGGACAGCTACCAAAACTAGAATGATAAATTTGTATTGTCTTTGAGAGGACAGAGGGAGATATTGAGTTCAGTTACAATAAGGGATTGATTTCTATCCTTCCAGAGGATCTTCCTAGCTAAGGTGGAGAGGCTCCTTACCAAAATGGCTTTGGACTGGTGGAGTTGTTGGACAAAGCAATTGTCAAAGATTAATTTACAAATCACAAAGGAGTGGCAATCTGTTGTGGTGTAGGTTCTACCAACATCTGTTATGTCACAAATCCCTGAAATTATTAAAGAATCAGACCCAGAGTTGGACACTAGGTACTATATGTAGTTATTAACTCTTAAACCATATCAACCTTTATATGAATGGGCTCTACTAAGAACTGAAATGTTGTTTCCTCTAAAACATCAGTTATAAATTCAAAATTCAATAATTCAAAACTAGCATTTTTGAGCAGCTACAGTAGGCAAAGTAAGGAGCAGTATGGCATAGTGGACAACTAGCAAGCCATCCATATAGCCTAGGGTTCAAGTCTCATTTTTGGTATATACTAGCAAAGGGATCTTAAGCAACTCACTTAACCTCTTGGAGATTCCTGGGCAACCTTATAAAATCATAAGATGGAGGGCAGATGCCAACCTGAGTGGATGGAGATAATTTCCTTACTGAAAATTTATTACATTAATCACAAATCTGGTCTAAAAACATGCCAGACCCTGTGTTGTGTTTGGGTTACAAAGACAAAAATAAAGTAGCCCCTGTCATCAAGGAATTTACATTATATTGAGGAGTATACATCACATGTACATATGAGTAAATTCAATTTATAGGCAAAGTAAATAAAAAGTGAATTTTCTTTAAGAGAGGAGGACTTAGGAGAAGCAGCAAAGATCTCCTGAAGGAAGCAGCACCTGATCTGGGCCTTGAATGAAGTAATGAATCTGAAGAATCAGAGGTCAGGAGGAAATGCATGAGAGGCATAGAGTTTATCCATGTAAAGTCACAGAAGTGGGAGATAATGGAATATCCTACATGGGAATGCCAAGCATGGCACTTTGGCTAATTTCTGTACATACTCAAGAGTTCAAAGTCCATCACCAACTTGCTCTCCAAATTTTGTGAATCACAGGGTTTTGTTAAAATATAAAGAAAACTAAGTCCCTAGTGGACTCTCCTAATTTCCTAATTCCCACTCAGATTAGTGTGCAGAGTTTGCAGAGGACAATGGCTACCATTGTTTCTCTGGGTTCCAAGGATAAGTCTGAGGATTGTGGGTTTTTTTCTTAATATTGTTACTTACAAGTCCCTACTGGTATGCTTCCCATTAGTTATAAGCCAGACTTAACTTAGCTTATAGAAAGGGTATTTATTAGGCAGGCATAGCAGAGATATTTGTTATAGAAACAGTCTTTCTGAAATCAAAGGTGAATCTCTCTCTCTCTCTCTCTCTCTCTCTCTCTCTCTCTCTCTCTCTCTCTCTCTCTCTCTCTCTCTCTCTCCCTCACACACACATACAAACACACAAGTTCTTTGAGGGGACATGTAGTAGACTCAAACATATAATGAAATGGAAATGAGATTTACATGTAAAGAGAACTATTGGTAACTGTTGGTTTCACTTAGTTCCTAGTTATTAAAAGTCCTCCACTCTCATTGCCTTAGATGTACCTTATTCCTTAGCGCTGAGAAGGGATGCCCTTGAAGAAACCTGCAGCTGCTCTTTCTTGTTGGTTCTCTGCGCATCTCTTAGCTTCTGATGCAGAAGCTCCCATCAGTCACTGCTATTGCAAGCATGTGCCATTACCAAATCCACTAGATTTTGTTGTTGACACTGATGGGATTACCAGGTCTTTTGATGTTTAAAAGGTTATAACTTGGTCAGTTCTGTCTCTGTTGCCTTTTCCAGGGAAATTTTCTGTTTGTTTTTTCTTCACTATGAATTAGATGTGCTGGCTCCTTGCCTACTAATCAAGTCTTTTCTATAACATGGTTTGTGGAGAGGGAGGCATTCTCTTCTGCCCTCTAAAGCAATTCCTTCTCAGGGAACTTGAATCTCTAGCTACCAAATGAGGATTCATCTCCCATTAAATTAATAAGCTACATAATTATGTATGTAAATGTATGTAAAACATATGTAACTAGCCTGTAATTTTTCAAATGTACCTGAAAAGGCTCAACTTGATCAATCAATCACAAGATACTTCCCATGAAGAATCATCTGTCTTTATCTGATGACCCAAAGCTCCCCATATTACCTTTCCAAACTTGTTCAGAATATTTATGCCTAGGTTACTTTTGGCGGCAGCGAAGTGATGCAGTAGATAGAGCACTGGGCTTGGAATCAGGAAGGCTCATCTTCATGAGTTCAAATCTGACCTCAGATACTAGCTGTGTGACCCTGAACAAGTATTCACTTAGCCGTGTTATCTTGGTTTCCTAATTTGTTAATGAGCTGGGGAAGGAAATGGCAAAGCACTTTAGTATCTTTGCCAAGAAAACTCCAAAAATGGGGTCAAAGAGAATCAGACCCAACTGAAACAACTGAACAACAGATGTTGATTACCCACTATGGGAAACCTGTCTTGATTTATCCAGTTATCATTGCCCTTCCATCTGCAAAATTTCTTTGTATTTAGGCTCAAAAAGAACACAAATTTAGTCCTGAAGAGATATGGGAGGTCTTCTAGTTCATAAACTTCTCAATTTTAGATGATGACATAAATGACTTGTCCAAAGTTATACAGACAATAAGTATCCAAGGTGGAGTCTGAACCCTTTTGGCAGAGCCAATATTCTTTCTTTTATACCATGTGACATATATACTTAGTATTTCATTTTTCATTTACTTGTTCTTTCCCCTTAGAAGAATACAAATTCCTTAAAGACATCCCTAGTACCACAGTGCTAGGAGCAGAGGAGGCCCTCATGCAATGTTTGCTGAATGAATATAAATGAATGAAAGGTTTAATGTCGGGAAGAAAAAGCATAATTTTACCAAGGATCAGTCTGGACCTGAGCCAGCACTGAGCACATCTCTGTAGGGAAGAAGATGAGCAATTCTTGTCTTGTGACATCCTAATCTTCTACTCCATCATCTGTCTTATGCTGGCTCTAGAAGGAATCTGTTTACTATACTGTCCACATTTATGCAAGAGTTATTTGTTAGCATTTTGGATTTAGGTTAGTATCCTCCACCCAGTATACTATGATTTGTTATAGAAGCACAAAAACATAAAATTCTGGATTGGCGGTTTTGTTGTTGCTGTTGGAGTGTCAAGAACAGTCTTCTGATATTCCCATGTCAGTTTCAAAGCCAGGATCCAATAGTGGCAAACATAGGCGCATAATGGCATTAATGAGTTGCTCTTGTGGGGTGATCATGCTAATTAGACCAGTCAACAGACTCTCTCTGTATAGGAGCACTGTTAAAAAAGGGGTCTACCACCTTCAAAACCCGAGCTAGTGCTGGGTGCAGAGGTGAATCCAAAATATACCTTGTCAATGCCAAATACTCATGGCATTTTAACCTCCATTATGGTGTGGGAGCTCCTTTAGGTTCAATTATAGCATCAGTATCATGCCTGCTTCTTTAATTAGCCAGGGCTTAAGTGCAAGGAGAAGAGAGGATGCTTTAGGGAGGAAAAGCCTCTCCTTTCTCCTCCCTTTTATTTCAGTGACACTGAGGAGCTTTGCAATATTACCAGCATGATTTCTGTGTTATACATTCATATATTTAAAAGTGCTTTATTATAGTCTCAGGGATTGTGCTGAGATGGTGGAGTAAAGGCAGTGACTCTCCTGAGCTTTCCCTCCTACTCCTCCAAATACCTCTAAATAATGACTGTAAACAAATTCTAGAGTGGCAGAACCCACAGAAAGAGAGAGTGAAACAATTTTCCAATCCAAGATGACTTAGAAGATTGGCAGGAAGTGTTTGTTGCACCAGAGTGAGAGTGGAGCACAGTCCAGCACAGGCCATGCCAGCACAGACCCAGTCACAGCAAACCAGGAGTAGTCCTTGGGAGCCACTGACTTAGCAATGCCAGTAGCTTCTTCCATGTATTACATATATTCTTACCACAGATGGTAAGGGTGTTGACCAGCTGGTCAAAAGGAGAATACAGGGGTCTCTTTTCTAGTACTGAGGTAGGTCTCTATTGCTTTTCCCATGCTTGGATCAAGGATGCAGTACTGGCAGGAAGTCTCAGGATGAGGAGGAGAACTAGCACACCAGAACTTGCGGCCATAATGTAGCAGGGACTCTTCTCACAGTTCTAGGTCAAAAAATAGTGCTCACAGACCAGATCACAGGCAAGGAGAATAGTAAACACACCTCTCCTTAGATCATACCATCTTGGAAGAACTTAAGACATATAGGTACCTAAAAATACCGCTGAAAACAGGCGCACAAAATTCCTGAAGCTTGGGACAGTGAAACCTCCACCCTGGAAGCAGAACCCTACTTTCAGAAAGAGTTAAAAGTCAAGTAATAGGGAAAATGAGCAAAGAATTCTGACTAAAGAAAGTTAAGTGACATGGAAATGACTAAGAACGTCAAAACAAACACTCAGAAGAAAACAAAAAAGTCAAAGCTCCTACATCCAAAGCCGCCAAGAAAAATGTGAATTGGTTTCAGGTCATGGAAAAACTGAAAAAGGATTTTGAAAATCACATAGGAGAAGTAGAGGAATGATTGGAAAGAGAAATGAGAGTAATGCAAGGAAATCATGAAAAATGAGTCAACAACTTGGTAAAGGCGGCACAAGAAAAGACTGACAAAAATGACACCTTAAAAAGAAACTAGGCCAAATGGTAAAAGGAGTACAAAAAGTCAGTGGGGAGAAGAATGTCTTAAAAAGCAGAACTGACCAAATAGAAAGAGAAGCATAAAAGTTCAGTGAAGAAAAAAAAAAAAACTCCTTAAAAGGTAGATTTGGCCAAATGGAAAAGGAGGCACAAAAGCTCATTAAAGAAAATACTTCCTTAAAAATTAGAATTGAGTGAATAGAAGCCAATAACTTTATGAAAAATCAAGAAACAATAAAATAAAATTACAAGAATGAAAAAAGTAGAAGACAATGTGAAATATCTCACTGGAAAAACAACTTTAGACAATAGTTTCAGGAGAAATAACTTTAAAATTATTGGACTACCTGAAAGTCATGATAAAAAAGAACCTACACATAATTTTATCACGGCAAAGTATCCCAGTCTCCTAAAAGCATAGAGTAAAATAAAAATTGAAAAAAATCCACTGATCACTCCCTATGGGAGATCCCAAAATGAAGAGTCCTAGGAATATTATAGCCAAATTCCAAAGCAAAATAGTCTTGAGGAGGGACAGAGTAAAAGAAGAGAGAGAAAATAGAAAATAAACAGAAGGGGAAATAAAATGGAGGGAAATATATTTGGCAATAGTAACTGAAAAAAATTGCAGCAAGTTTCTCTGATGAAGACTTCATTTCTCAAACATGTAGAGAACTGAGTCAAATTTATAAAAATGAGAACCATTCCCCAACTGATAAATTATCAAAAGGTAGGAATGGTTTTCAGATGAAGTAATCAAAACTCTTTACAGCCATATGAAGAAATGTAAATTAAAACAATTCTGAGGGACTGCCTCATACATGTTATATTGGCTAACAGGATGGAAAATGAAAATGATAAATGTTGGAGGGGATGTGAGAAAACTGAAACATAAATGCACTGTTGTTGTGTAGTGAACTGATTCAACCTTTCTGTAGAGCAATTTAGAACTATGCCCAAAGGGCTATAAAAACTTACATACCATATGACCCAGCAATACCAAAACAGACACAAAAAAGAACAAAGGGCAGGGATGTATATGAGCAAAATTATTTATAACAGCTCTTTTCTGATGGCAAAGAATTGGAAATTGAGGGAATGTCCATTAACTGGGGAGTGTCTGAACAAATTATGTTATGTGATTATGATGGAATACTGTTGAGCTATAAGAAATGATGAGCAGGATGATCTTGAGGAAAAAAACACCTGGAAAGACTTACATGAACTGATACAAAGTGAAATGTACCATGTACAAGGTAACAGCAATATCGTAAGATGATCAGTTGTGAGTGAGCTATTCTCAGCAATGCAACAATCCAAGACAACTCTGAAGGACTATCCATTTCCAGAGAAAGAACTGATGGTGTCTGAATGCAGATTGGCATATACTTTTTAAACTTTATTTTTCTTGAGGTTTTTTGGGTCTATTTTTCTTTGACAATATGACTATTATGGAAATGTTTTGTATAACTGCACATGTAAAACCTATATTGAATTGCTTGTCTTCTCAATTGGGAGTGGGGGATGGCAGCAGGAAGGGAGAGAATTCAGAACTCAGAGTTTTAAAACTCAATGTTAAAAATTGGTTTTGTATGTAACTGGGGAAAATAAAATACTAAATAAAAAGAAAAAAACTAAAAGTACCTTATATATGCTTTCCAACACTCCAATTGGAAGATCTTTAACTCTATGTCCCTAATGAGAGATAGCATGTTGGAAGAATAGGAAAAGGGAGTAGAATAGCAAAGATCAAGTGATAGAATGATTTATCTTTTTGCTTAGATATCAGGAAGCCAGAGGATTGGGGGGTAACAGGATTACGGGGCAAGGAGTACTAGTATGGCTTCTTTCTTTGCCCAATTCATCTGCTTCTTCAGCACCTCTATGATCACAGTGGTAAGAATTAGAATGTCTTTGAGATCACAGCCTGTAAGTTAGACCTAGGATGCTGATTCTTAGGTTGATATGTATAAGCACCTCCCCTGATTTCCCAGGTTAGTACTTAGCTCCAATTCATTGTGTATTTATTTTGTATGTATTTTGTATTTATTTTGTTTAGCGATAAATATGTTATACCCCAATAGTAGAATGCAAGCTCCTTGAGTCTAGGAATAGCCCCGATTTTGCATTTGTACCCAGAGTAGATTAGATCATGCACATGAGAGAGAAGTAGAATTGTCATTTTTATCTTTGCTTTCAAAAAAGGTTTTGGCTTCCCCATCAGCTTGACTGTTTCTTGTAAGGCTAGAAGACATAGTGGGGGGTCAGTGGTGAGGTCTTGGAAGTCTTCAAATGGTAGCTAGAAGACCATTTTTTGAGTATTTAGTTGAGAATTCCTTTTGTGTATGGGTTAGACTATCTGACTGCTGACTTCCCTTCCATCACTAAAATTCTATGATTATGGTTATGATAATTAGAGAGGAAAAGTCCATATTCAATTCCAGGATTTGGTTTCTACAGTGGGAGGGTCCTTCAATCAGGTTATTGGTCAGTTGTAGTTCATGGATTGTATTAAAGAGTCTCTGACTACCACTCATTTTCTTTTCATTCATTTTAACAAAATCAAGAGGCTATTTAGGCTATAAATTTAGCTGAATTTTAAATAAAGAAAACCTTGAATCTTACCTCAAATACTTACTGGAAAAGGGTCCTTGGGCACATAAACTTTCAAAGTCTTTGTTTCCTCTTCTGTAAAATGGACATTTTAATAGAAACTGCCTTAGAAGGGTATAGTAAAGTACGAATAAGATGATCTATGCAAAATGCTTTCCATTATATAAATGTCAGCTAGTATTCATTCATGGGTTTTAGGTAAGTACTTTGAAAAGCTGGAAGTACTATGTAAATAGGAGAAATTTTTGTTTCACTATATAACAAGTCACCATTAATGTCACCATCTTCACCTAGCTCTGCAAGTGAAGTATCATCCTGACTCTTCTCTCTTGCCCATTACGTATAGCCATACACTTGCTACTTCTATTTCATATTTCCCTTCATAATACCTCTCTGGTCTATTCCCTTCTCTTTACTCCTAATAATGTTGTGTCCTCATTATCTCTTGCCTGAATATCTGACACCCTGCCTCAGATTTCTTCCTATATTAATCCATCCTCTACAATTTCTAGAGTGATTTTTCTAACTTATTAGTGTAACAGACATTTCCCTACTCAAAAAGTTTCGGGGGCTCCCTACTGCCTCTAGAATTAAATATAAAACCCTCTTTTTGACATCTAAAGACCTTCATAACCTGGTTTGTTATTTTCTTTCTATCCTTGTTGTGGATGAATCCTTTTCATGCTAATGCCTTTCATCTGAGATCATCTCTAATTTACCTAGTACATCTCTTATTCGTGTCTCATTGTTTCCATGGTGTCTGCCATTAAACTATGAGCTCCTGGAGAGCAAGGTTGATCATTATTATTATCAGGCCTCTCTTTGCATTGCCAACACTTAGCACAGTACCTGGCACTTAGTAGGCACTTTAACAAGTGTTTATTAATTTGATTTCATGCTCCTTGTAATCCATTAAAGCGTTCCTCAAATACAGCCTACCATTTTCTATCTTTGCGTTTTTCTTTTTTTTCATGTAAAAGGCATTTTATTCTTACTTATTTATTTTCAATCTCAAATATGACAGTTAATGCTCACATAAAAAGCAGATATTTAGCAATATCATTTCCTCATTGCAATTTTTTTAAAAGAACACACTGCTATTTTGATTTTTAGTAGATATTTTCATTTTTGTGAAACAGAATAAAGATCTGGGTAGTGAATATAATTATGCTCTCAGAAAAGACTTTTGCTCTTGTTCTTATAGATGTGATTTTTAGGAATACCAATCCTCCCTAAGGAAGTCATGGCAATTTCCAAATGTCATTCTTAAAAAACAAAAAGAAAAAAATATTTTGGGAAATAATTAGGTCACAAATATTGTCCATAAACACATAAAGAGATTTTGCATGGGCAAGTTATATTGATTCAAGTCACACAGCTCTGTGGAAGATTATCCACTAACAGAATAGACTTTTTAATTCTGTTTGGCATTATAGCTACTTAATCAAAGTTTAAAAAGAAAACCAAAAGAAAAAGGACAGCAAAAAAAAAAAACACCTTCAGAAAGAAAATATGTTAAATTACACAAAAGCAAGACAGCCTAGACCAAGAGACATAAAGACTTTCATCCAATTGCATTAGAGTTCTAGTTACCACCTTTGGTAGAACGAGAAAGTATTATATGAACAGGGTTCCAGACCAAAGAACTAAGAGTATACAGGGTCACATGTCAATTTAACATAAAGCCTACATAAAGAATGATTCAAACACTCAGGAATTTAAACAAGATGGGTGTATTATTTATATAATTCCAAATATTATTAAGCATTTCCATTTATTTGAGAATCAATATAATATACAAACATATATATATATATATGTATCTGAAAAGTCAGAGAAGCCACACCACAACCAAATATGCACTGACTTGTTACTATTAAAATACTGTGTAACTACAAATATTTTAAAATGCTAACATTCCACTCACAAGTTTTCTTGTAGCATTGAATAAACTTGAAGAATTCAAATAATTAGCCACTTACCAATTATTTTTCGACATATAGTAGGTGCTTGTGAAATATTCCATTAATCACCAGTCAATCAACATTATCAGAAACAAAAAGTTATAAAAGATCTTGCACATTCCTGTCTATTTCCTCTAAATTTAGGGTATCTAAAGACATATTAACTAATAATTTGGCTTTATTACTACTAGATGATCTTAGACAAGTCACTTAGTCTCTCTGGGCTGTATTTTCCTTATCTGCAAAATGAAGGAATTAAATTGACATCTTTACATTTTTCTACTGGCAATCCCAATGTCTAGATAAAACTTCCTTCTTACTTTTTCTTAAAATCTTTACTTTTCTTCAGTACTCATTTTGCATTTTAATGTGAAGCATTTCCTGATCCCTCCAGATGATAGTTGCCTCCCTAATAAAATCACATTGTATCTATATCTATATTTCTACTGAAAACAATGTAAGCTCCATGAGGGCAGATGAAGAATGTGTACTTCCTGCCTTTAAGATTCTTACAGGTTAGTAGGGGAGATAAGTGAAGGATATAGCTAACTATAATGCAAATTAGAATTGATGAATGCCTTAGAGATATATTTATACCACATGAGAGAACAGTGAAGGAGACAATACTTCATCCGTCTAACCTGAGCAGGCTGAAGGATTTCTTACCCTGGGGTCAATGAATCTTACTCCCTACAAATCCATGAATGGATTTCAGGAAGTCTGTGAAATTGGACAGGGAATGAAAATTTGGATCTGATTTGTGGAAAACAGCTCTTTCTTTTCATTAATTTCCCACTGAAATTGCAATGGCTTTAATTAATTTAAAATACTTTTCATAACAAAGGTCCATAGGTTTCCACAGACAGCAAAAGGAGACTATGACATAAAAAATGCCTAATAATTCATTGACTAGAGGACATTCAAAGTCCAAACTGGTGTTCCTATGATCCTCTTATTGAAATGCCTTTGACATTTTACAATTTATTTTCTTGGAATATATTCCTGAATGATAATGTGATTGAATCTTAGTGACATCCTAAATATTCCTTTGCCAATTCTCCTTTCCTCAGCTCTGTATATGGATGCAACTCATCATTTTCAAGAAATGAATGCCCAAACTGGAATCTAGGTTGTCTTATTGTGCTGTAATCCTTTCCTGGCTCTTTCTTTTTCTATGTATAGGTTGCTCCCATTTCTACCACAGCAGAATAAACCAGGAGCTTCATGGGATATTCCTCTTCTCATGTCTAAAATAACTGGTCCTCTTCAAGAAGGAAGGATGAACAACAGTTTTGTAGCAGCTATGTCTAAAGTAGTGGACCTTTGCCTCACTGCAGGTGCTCAGTTGTGTGGATTCTGCTGCATGAAATGTCGCAAAAAATTCAAAAGCTGTACGCTTCTTTCATAGATGACACAATTTATTACCACCAGAATCACTTAGAGGTGATTCTTCTTCAAGCGGTATTTTTTTTCCTTCATAATGAGAAGAGATAAATGACTAATATGAGGCAGTGATCTACATTAATTATCTTCACTTTCCTTTCAGGAGAACTTAGATAGGAAGTTCAATTTTAATACTTTGAAATAGTAATAATACCCAATTCAAAATGGTAGTGAGCCTCATTTGCTAAATCCGTGGCTGTCTGGGAGCTTTTTATTTCATTTTAGTTTATCTATTAGTTATTTAAGACACAGTGTGAGCCATGTGGTCTTAAACATTTCAAAGATGGATTTTTAATTAAGCTGAATAGGAGAGGGATATCTCATTGTTGGAGTCCCTTAATGTTTCTCACATAAAGCAGTTACATTAATAGATGAAGTTAATTACTTAAAAAGCAATCTTAAAAAAAAGAAGAGAAATATTATAAGTTTTAATTTTTCTAGTGCTGGTCAAGAAAGGTTCAGTTTGCAATAGCTACCTTTTAACGCTGGTCAAGCAGCAACATTATCTATCTATCTATCTATCTATCTATCTATCTATCTATCTATCTATCTGTCTGTCTGTCTGTCTCTCTATCTACTATTCATATGTCTATTTATCTATGTTGAGTTCTATAGATATAGTAAATTTTGTGTAAACTTACATTCAACCTGGGGAATGTCTTTCAAATGGAATTGAACTCTCAGTTCTAGCTTTCCTGTCTCATTGAAGAAGATTTTTAAAAAATGATATATTCATAGTAGCCAAGTTTTCACTACTTTCCCCCAATAATATGACCACAAATGGTTAACGTTTCAATATAGAATAAATATTGTTGTCATGGCTTTCAGCCTAATAATATCTTGATGATAAGTGGCCTAAAAACACTGGTGAATCCTGTGGCAAATAGTATGAGATCACATCTAGGAAAAGCAGAACTAAAAACATCCTTCAACCAACTATCTCAAAGGGAGTACCCCAGTTGCCTAACCATTTTGGGCTTCAGTTTCCTTATCTGTAAAAGAAGATTGTACTGTTAGGTCCTTTTAACTGCTAAATCTGTGATCTTGTGAATTCTAAAATAAAGGAGCCCAGGAGAGGAAATGAATGACCCAAAGGAAAGGTCTTTTGAAAAATACATGAGCAGCAATGTGCTATCCTGTCCTCCATAGTTTAGAAGGTACCTAGTTTCTCAGGCATGTTTTAAGTGCTTCATTTGAACCTGATCTTATATAATGTAGCACATGAAATTCAAATTTACTCTTCTACTGATAAAAGTTGGACTCTTTGCTCTTTGTGTTGAGATTATACATAGAAATAATGAGAGGAGGGGGAAGGAAGCATTTTCCCCTCTTTTACCCTGAATAATGCACTGCTATTGCTGCAGTGTGATTTGGTAATCTCTCTTTTCCAGGATGGTAAAGGCATGCCTTTGGCTTACCTTTCCCTGCACCTGCTTGAATGCTTAATGCATTAATTCTGTTATAATGAACTTGAGTCTAATACATTTGGACTGAATGACATAGATCAGTGGTGAGGAACCTGTGGACTTGAGGCCACATGTTGTCTTCTAGGTCATTGGGGTGGTCTTTTGACTGAGTCCAAATTTTACAGAACAAATCCTTTTAGTAAAGGGGTCTGTGGTATGAAGTTTGGGTTCAGTCAAAGGGCCCGTAGATCATGGCTTCCACCTAGAACTCACAGGTAGAGGAGAAAAGATTGGTGAATGGATGAATCAAAGCCATGGTGCTGTGCTACCACTACTTTTTTGAATAAGGTGAAATCGTCAAAAGGCTATAATCCATCATAACAAGATGTGCTTCATATAATAGCCTAAGTAAGTGCCTATGTGCCATTGTATTAGGAACAATAACTTATTGTGAGTAGGAGGATGCTGCCTTGGAGAAGACTGAAAAAAAAAACCCCAACAAAAACAGGCTGACTTGGTAGGAGTTCAGAAGAAGAGAGGGAAACTCTAAGAAGAAGCTTATCATAGAGTTAAAGCCAAAAGGGACCTTAGATGTGATCAAGCTCAGGATTTTCTTAAAGTTTTTCCACTCACGGCCCCTTCAGCACTTCTTTAAACTGTGGGTCATGACCCACCCTTTAAGAAGCACTGAATTAGTTCAATCCTTTCATTTTAAGGATCAGTAAACTAAGGTAGGAAGCATTAGACAGAAAAGGACTTCAGATTTGATCTGGTCTAACCCTCTCATTGTTATGGAGAATGAGATGAGGCACCATAATCACATGTTAGGCAAGATTTCTGATCCCGAAGTAGAGCTCTTTCCATTGCTTTCTTCCTGATGCTTAGCAATGATGAGAATGTCTTCTCATGCAATTCAATTCAACTTTTACTAATAACCTACCAAGCATCATGGTACAGATGCTCACTCAACCAAAGAATCTGGGATATGGCAACTCCCTTTACAAACCAGATAGCTACCTATCTGTGACTTAGTTGGTAGGTATGTAAGTTGCCTAAGTCACATAGGATTAATGACTAGTTCAGTATAAGGTAAGAAGAAGGTTGAATATATAACAGGTTTAGAGGAAGAAGATTTCTATGAATGGAAGTATGGTGATTGTAAAGTCACTGAACTAGAGAAGTACAGAATTTGAGCACTGGAAGGAGCCTCAGTGTCTTTCTTCCTCCTTTGACCTAGAATAGAAAAGGAAGGATCCATACAGCATATCCAATAAGTGATCAACCAAACTTTATTAAGAACTTTCAATGATAAGGAAAACCCTCCCTATCCCCCAGTCCTACCGAAGTTAGTGCAGTGCTCATTGGATAAACCAATGAACCCAGAATCCATCAGAATCAAGTCCAATCCAATCTCAGACAGTTTACTAGCTCTGTGACCTTATTCATATTTGTTTCAGTTTCTTCAGTGAAAAAGAGAAGGAAGAGAATAATTACTTAATTATTTAATGGCTACTATATGCCAGACTTCCTACTTAGCACTTTACAAATATTATTTCTTTTGAGATGATATGAGGATAATAGTAGCACTTAACTCCCAGGTGATCATGAGGATCAAATGACACAATATTTGTAAAGCGCACTACAAACCTTAAAGCACTATAGAGATGCACATTGTTACATACTCTATAATCTGACAAATATTTGATATAAAAGAGAATAATATAAAACAGAATAATGACCTGTCTCAAGACCATTTCTATCTGAAGCCCATTGAAAGAGATGCAAATAATGAGATAGCAGTTTTGCAGTCTTCTGATTTCCTTGACATATGAGACTCTAGTAGGGAAATGTCTTGTACCAGTGAAGATTGGCAGCTCCCAGTCCTTGAGAGCTGACTGGAGCATGAAGGGCTTGAGCTCTGTGCTCAGATTCAGAGAGTCAAGAAGTGCCAATGGTAAAATTTTAATTTATACCTTCTCAGCTCCAAGTCCAGAAGGCTATTCACTGCACCAGACAGTCTGAGCATGAGTTCTTTGGGAGGATGCGAGATTTCCAGAAGTGCCAGGGAATGGGAAGAAACTGGAGAGCTTTAGGATGGGTAGGGTTTAAAAAAAAGATTCACCAGAGTATTTAGAAAACCAAAGAAAGGGAAAGGGGATTAGAGGAAGACTATGGTTGGGAATAGGCAGAACCGAGTAAATGGAAAAGGAACGGCAAGGTAAGGTAGGATAGAGAACAGGCTTGTCTAGGCAGACTGATTTGGGATCACAATTCTTAGGTGCATTAGGGTATTGAATGAAGAAAGTGATAAATAAGGAGAAGCTTGTAGACTAAATTAGCTCCATGGCACTAACTAAAATGTTGATGTGACGATGCTGCTACCTTCTGTGTAAGGCAAATTAAACTTCCTCGGGTGATTGCAGTGGTAGATGAAGAAGTTCAAGATTTGCAATCATTGAAGTTGTTTGAATGGTTTTAATTTTCAAATTGCTTTTATAAATTTGAATTTATAGCCCATATGACCTTGGATAGGTCCCTTTACCACTCTGGTCCTCAGTTGTCCTTCTGTAAATCAAGAAGGATATTTAAGTATCCTTCCAACTGAAAAACTATGGTCCTATGAAATAATAATCTACCCCTTTAAAGTATAAATATTAAAATTGTTATGGTCTGAGAAAATTGAAATAAAATTATACATATAATGAAATGATTATGCATATACAAACTGTTGGCTTCCTGACAAAACCAAACCTGGAACTACTTGCTGGGTCTAAATGCCTCTTACTAAATGTTTTAGTTTTGTAGAATAACTTCTATGTATATCTGAATTGTCCATGCTACCTTTCAGCAATGAGATAACTTTAAACTGAAAAGAGATGAATAATTTGCTAGTCCAAGGGTTCTTAATCTACTGTCTCTGAAAGTTTTCAAGTATTTTAATAACTATTTTAGGATAATTGATTTCCTTTGTAATCCTATGCATATTATTTTCTTAATTTAATATTATTCCTTTTGCATTTCATTTTCATTTAATATTTTATTTTTTCTAATTTTAATTAATTTCTCTTAACTAGTGTAAAAACAGTTTTTAATATTTTTTTTTATATTTTGAGTTCCAAATACTCACTTTCCTTTCCTTTCCTCCCCTCTCATTAAGAAAGCAAGCAACTTGAAAGAGGTTATACATATGTAGTCATCTAAAATGTATTCCATGTTGGTCATATTGTGAAAGAAAACGCAGAAAAAATAAAGAAAAACATAGTAAGTAAAAAAGTTTCCTTCAATCTGCATTCACTCATCAGTTCTTTCCCTGGAGGTGGATAACATTTTTCATCATACGGCCTTCAGAAGTGTCTTTAGTCATTGGACCACTGGGAATAACTAAATCTTACACAGTTTATCATCACACAATATTACTGTCACTCTCTTCTCCTGGTTCTGCTCATCTCATTTTGCATCAGTTCATGTAAGTATTTCCAGTTTTTTCTTATAGCATCCTGCTTGTAATTTCATAGAGTACAATAGTATTCCATCACAACAATATACCACAAATTGTTCAGCCGTTCTCTAAATAATGGGCATCCCGTTAACTTCCAATTCTTTGCTGCCATTAAAACAGCTGCAGTAAATACTTTTGCACATCCTTTCTTTTTTTTCTCTTCGGGATACAGAACTACTCGTGACGTTGCTGCATTAAAGGGTATATAGAGTTTTATAGCACTACAGGGTTATAGTTCCAAATTGTTTTCCATAATCAGTTCACAGCAGAGGGTTGGTATCTCAATTATCCCACATCCCCTCCAACATTTGTCATTTCCTTTTTTCTTATATTAGCCAATCTGATAGGTATGATGTGTTGTTTTAATTTGCATTTCTTCAATCAATAGTGATTAAGAGAATCTTTTTACATGACTATAAAGAGCTTTGATTACTTCATCTGAAAACTGCCTGTTCATATCATTTAACCATTTATCAATTAACAAGCCTTCTTACACGTTTTCCCACGCATGATCTCTTCAACACTTCTTAAAGACCCACAGTTTAAGAAGCACTGAAGACAATACCTCTTATTTTTTTTATAAATTTGACTCAATTTTCTATATATGTGAGAAATGAGACCTTTATCAGTGAAACTTGTTGTAACTTTTTTCTGCATTTATAACGACCATGTTATTTCTGTCCATACTATCATCTCCCTAATCTTTTCTACTCTCTCTCTTTTCACCCTGTCTATCCTCAAAACTGTTTTGCTTTTGACTACCACCTTCCTCAATCCACTCTTCTATCAGAACCTTCTATTCTCTTACCCCCTTCCTCTGCTACTTTACTGTAGGGTAACATGGATTTGTATATCCAAGTGAGTGTGTATATTATCTCTTTGAACCAATACTGATGAGAATAAGGTTCAATCACTCCCCCTCCCCTACACCCCATTTTCCTTTCCCCTGTAAAAGCTCTTTTGTGCCTCTTTTATGTGAGATGATTTGTCTTATTTTATCTTTCCCTTTCCTCTCTTCCAGTGAATTCTTCTTTCTCACCTCCTAATTTTTTTATATCATCCTATAATAGTAAATTTACACCTGTGCCTCCTGTCTATATATACTTCTGTTTTGGAGTTACAAGTATCATCTTTCCATGTATTATGTAAACAGTTTGATCTTAAGTCTCTTATGATTTCTTTTCCCTTTTTGTGCCTTTTAATGCGTCTCTTGAGTCTTTTGTTTGAAAGTCAGATTTTCTATTCAGCTTTAATCTTTTTCTCAGAAATCCTTGAAAGTCCTCTGTTTCATTAAATGTTTATTTTTATAGGATCCTACTCAGTTTTGCTGGGTAGATGATTTTTGGTTGTAATCCTATCTCTTTTGCCTCCTGGAATATCATATTCAAAGTCCTCTGATCCTGTAATATAGAAGCTACTAAATCCTGTGTTATCCTGACACTGGCTCCATGATATTTGAATTGTTTCTTTTTGGACGATGCAGTATTTTCTCCTTGTCTTGTGGGTTCTGGAATTTGGCTCTCATCTCCTGGGAGTTTTCATTTTCAGATCTCTTTTAGGAGGTGACCAATGGATTCTTTCAATTTCTCTTTTCCCTTGTGCTTCTAGGAGATCAGGGCAGTTTCCCTTGATAATTTCTTGCAATATGATATCAGGATCTTTTTTTTATCATGGCATTTCAGTAGTCCAATCATTCTTAGATTATCTCTCCTCAATCTATTTTCCATATCAATTGTTTTTCCAATGAAATATTTCACATTTCTTTCCATTTTTTCAATCTTTTGATTTTGTTTATTGTTTTTTGTTTCCACTTGCCCAATTCTACTTTTTAAAGAGTTCTTTTCTTCAGTGAATTTTTGTATGTCTTTTTCCATTTAACCAATTCTATTTTTAAGGAATTTCTGTCTTCAGAAATTCATGCCTCTTTTATGATTTTTCTATTCTGCTTTTAAGGTGTTAGCGTTAGTTTCTTCAGTATTTTTTGTGCACCCTTTATCGAGTGGTGGACTCCTTTTTCATGATTTTCTTGCACTACTCTCATTTCTTTCCCCATTTTCCTTAACCTCTGTTATTAGATTTTTAAGTCTTTTTTTGAGTTCTTGCAGTAATAATTTTTTGTGCCTCAGACCAATTCACATTTTTGGTGAGGTTTTTGACTGAATCACTTTGGATTTTGTTGTCTTTTTCTGAATTTGTGTTTTGGTCTTCCTTGACACCATAGCAACTTCCTATGGTCACTTTGTTATTATTTTTCTTGTCCACTCATTTTTACCAGTTTATTTCTTAACTTCTGACTTTATGCTAAAGTTGGGTTCTGTTCCTGAGGTGGAAGGGGAATTGTCTCAAGCTTCAGGTTTTTGTGTAACTGTTTACAGAGCTCCTTCTGGTTGGGTGTGTGTGTATGTTTTCAGTTTCTCCAAAATGATATAATCTCAAGAGGTGTGTTTACTTCTCTCTTGGCCTGTGTTCTGGTCTGTCAGTGACCACACAGTCTTTTCTACCATGGAACTGTGACCAGGGTCCCCAATCCCCAGTGTTTTCAATCTTTGGTGCCCTAGATTTTTTCTCATCCTGGGTCTCCAACCTGAGACTGAGACCCATATCTGATCAGGGATTATGCAATAGAGTCCTGCCCTTGGGTACCAGTAAAAGGATACCTGTAATCTCATTTTGATCAGTTCTCTAACCCCCTTACCACCTGTGTGGTTGAGAGTTCTGGAAGTTGCTGCTGCCAGTTTAGTTGCCTCCAAGGCCTGCTGCTAGCTTGCCAGGATGTTACTTGTTTTGGCATAGCCCGTCCTGGATTATACTCCACTCTCATCCCAATGTGCTCCTGCTGGCTTTCTAAGTTTTCTGGGCTTTCTGGAAAATTGTTTTAGCCCATTGTTTTGTGGGTTCAACATCTCCAGAATTCAGTTTGAAGTATCACTTAAATTTGTTTGGAGGGGAATTTGGGAGACGTCAGGCGAGTCTCTTTCGAGTTTCTCTTCCATCTTGGCTCTCTTCTCTCACACATCCCCCCATTTAAAATGATTCTGAGAAGACATCTAGAGATTTCACCATTCTGACAAAGAGATCCATAACCCAAAGGAGCAAAAATCCCCGTCAATGTAGTTGTTTTATCTTAGTTTTTTTTAACAGCGTCTTGGGCTTCTAAATACATTCACTAATCTTCATCCCCATTTCAGTTTAGCCACTTGTCAGTCTGGCCCTACATTGGATTTGCCATCACTCAAAACTGTTCTAAATTCTAAAATATGAATGTCAATTTTGAAACTTCACTCTAAGAATGCCATCTCCTGTGCTACTATATCTTCCTTCCTCAACAGACCCACCTTTACTCCTGCCACTCCTACATGCTTTTCATCTTTAGCATGATCCTTGAACCTAACCTGCATATCCTCTCCTTGGTGCCAAGTTATAGCCCCCCATCCTTGCTCCACGTGTTCCCTAAATAGTTTGGAGCTCCTTGTTGGCCGCTTCAGGGATGCACTCACTACCTAGATACAATCCCTTATCTTCCTGACTTCTTGGTCCTGTCTGGTCAGTTCAATACTGTATAAATGCCTTCTCTGCATTAAAACAAAAACTACTCAGACAAATATTTTACATTTCAATATTACATAATATAGCATTATATTGATTCATCTTCTGCTTACTTCTTATCAAATTGGATTATTATATTGATACCCATTACTTACATGGCATATATGTATTTATATAAGAATATATGTATATACATATATGTGCAGATAAATGAATATATTGTATATATGTGTACATTGTATATTATATATTTGTATATGCACACACACACACATTGCCAAAGATAGGATTTGGGAAATAATAAGCTCTCTCTTAGAAAGTAGCCTTTTTGAGGGCAGAAATTGCACAAATTCCCTTCTTTATAGTGTCAGGTAATAATATTTCCTGAACATGAATATTAAAACTGAATGAAAAATAAACTAGGAATTCTCTGCCTTTTCAAGACCTAGTAGACTTTTCTTAAGTCATCGTTTGTTTGCTCACATTCTCCAAATGAAGTATGTTTATGTTTCTGTGAAGTCTTGTACCACAAAAGTAATGAATGATTTTCTATTACTGTACTGTTTTAAAAATTAAGTTTTAACCTTTGAATTAGGATGTTATTTTTGCCAGAAATGTTATCCATTTGTCAGAATATTAGGGTTCAATAGCTAATAAATATCTAATATTTAATCGATAAATAGTAATAATACCCAGTTCTTGCCTTTTTAAATTAAATGTTATGGGTATTGTGATAAAGACTCTTCTGAAGGTTGGAAGTGGAGGAATTGGTTTCCTGGTCATGTGTTCTAGCCCCAAGAATGATGGTAGGGAAGGAAACCAGAAACCCATATTGAATAGGAATATCTATGCTTCCCAAGATGCACTCAGTCAGGTTATAGTCTATGAAATTAAATCCCCCAATTTTTTAGTTAATTAATTTATTTTCAGTTTTCTACAATCATTTCCATAAGTGTTAGATTTTCTCCCCCTCCTGCTGCCTCCCTTCCCAAGACAGCATGCAATCCTATATAGTTGATATACATGCATTCTTATTAGGCACATTTTCACATTAGTCATGTTGCATAGAGGAATTAAAATGAATGGGGAAAACCATGAGGAAAACCAAAACAAAGCAAAACATAACACAAGAAAATATTCTACTTCATTCTATGTTCCACTTCCATAGTTCTTTTCTGGATGTGAATGGCATTTTGTCTCAAGAGTCCTTTGGGAATATTCCAGGTCTTTGCATTGCTGTGAAGGGCTAAGTCTATCAGAAAGAGTCCTCATATGCTGTAGTTGTTACCGTGTACAATGTTCTACTGGTTCTGCTCATTTCACTCAATAACACTTCATGTAAGTGCTTCCAGGCCTCTCTGAAGTCTTCCTGTTCGTCATTTCTTATAGCGCAATAGTATTCCATTACATTGATATACCACAATTTGTTCAGCCATTCCCCAATTGATGTGTATGCCCTCAATTTTCAGTTCTTGGTCACCACAAAGACAGCTGCTATAAATATTTTTGTACTTGTGGAACTCTTTCCCATTTTTATGATCTTTTTGGGATACAGCCCTAGAAGCAATATTGTTGTTAGAAGGGTAAGCACATTTCTGTAGCCCTTTGGGCATAGTTCAAAATTGCTCTCTAGAATGGTTGGATCAGTTCACAGCTCTACCAACAATAAGTTAGTGTTCCAATTCTCCCACATCTTCTCCAACATTTATCTTCTTCCTGTTTTATCACATTAGCCAATCTGATGGGTGTGATGTGGCATTTCGGAGTTGTTTTGATTTGCATCTCTCTAATCAATAGTGATTTGGAGCATTTTTTCATATCACTATAGATAGTTTTAATTTCTTCCTCTGAAAACTGCCTGTTCATGTCCTTTGACCATTTATCAACTGGGGAATGACTTGTATTTTTTTGTACATTTGACTCAGTTCTCTATATATTTTAGAAATGAGGCCTTTATCACAGACATTAGTTGCAAAAATTCGTTTCCAGTTTTGTGCTTCCCTCCTAATGTTGGTTGCATTGGGTTTGTTTGTGTAAAACTTTTCAATTTAATGTAATCAAAATTATCCATTTTATACTTCATCATGTTCTCTATCAATTATTTGGTCATAAATTTCTCCATTCTCCATAAATCTGACAAATATACTATTCCTTGCTCCCCTAATTTGTTTATAGTATCAGCCTTTATATGTAGATCATGTATCCATCTGGACTTTATTCTTGTGTATGGTAATCTCAAATTTTTACTCAATTATAAAAAGCAGTTATTTTAGACTTTTTTCCAATCTTTTAGTACATATATTACATTATTTCATATATGATATTTTCTTTTGCATTTAAATATTATGTATATATTACGTAATGTATATATGAGTGTATGTATATGTATATCCATATATATCCATATACATGTACACACCTACGTGTATAAGTTTATATTGCACATATAGGAATGTCTGGGTATAATGTATAAACAATATGTAATTTAGCATGAAAAATAAAGGAAAGTATCAGAACATTAACTTTCTATGTTCCATCTGACATCACACTGGCAGATCTAGATTTTAACAAAGGATCGTAACAAAGTGGCAACATTTGACCTTTCTGAGCATCCTAAATGTAACACCAGTTTGATGAATACACTCTTTCTAATCACCACTTAAATTCTAAAGCCCCCACTGGTATTGGTCCATTGATACAAACCCAGACACTCACAATAATACCATGTTAGAATTTAAAAATAACTTCATATGATGAGATGAAACGAGTAACAGTATTCCAAGAGTTCATATATTAAATGCAGGAATAATAAATACATCAGAGCCTGTAAAAAAACTTGGGTCACAGCATCCTATTAAATGCATTCACTGTATGTGGGAAAGGATGGAAATACCCTTACAGAAAAAAAAAAAGATGGAAATGCATGAACAAGGAATTTTCTTATGCTCAGGGTAACACACCTGAGGAACTGAATACTTCATTATCCTCTTTGTGTTTCAGAAACTTCCCATAAAAGTTCTTGTTATACATAGTTTCTGTGTTGTTCCACTTCTAAATTTAGTCTCTACTTTATCAGACCTACATCTCACTGTGTATGATACTTCAGTCAAACTAGACAATCCGACTCGTGACTTCTCTGATTCTCTGCTCCCCTGTTTTCCCTCTGATCAGTTTGGCTTATGACACTCAGCAACAAGCTAATTCAATGTAAACACCTTGCAGAACATGTACTTAAGTTGCATCTTAAAGGTTTAAGGAAGTGGAGGTAAGAAAGAACATGGGAGCTGACTGGTGCAAAGTCATGGAGGTGGGAGATAGAGTATTGTGCCTGAGAATGAAAAAAAGTTAAGTTTCACTAGATCATGGAGTGAGGAGATGGGAGTAATGCTTAATTCACAGCCTGTTTAGCAAAAAGGATCTGAGTTCTTTACTTACCAAGTGGTTTGTACATATATCCTATTGAGTGTAAATTTTGAGCAACCCCAAATCTCTGTGGTTCTTAGAGTGGGCAATCTTTCTTTGGTTTTATCTCTAGCTTCAGGGCAATGAGAACACATCACAGGGTGTGTGATCTGTGGATGTACCAAGTCAAAAATACCTTTGAGACTTCTTCTACTAATCAAAACCCATTTCTTCTTGACTTTTGACCATGGTCAAATAAAGTTGACTCCCAACAGAAACAGACATATATCCATGAATATGGAATGTAGTTATTTTTATTATTAGACTAGTCCAATAAGCAAAGAAAAAGAATTTAGGCTCAAGAAAATAAAATGTGATGATAAAAATTTTGCCAAAATGCTGGGAACTTGCTGCCCTCCCAAACAGGTCTCAGCTATGGAAATATACATTTCAATCTTTCTCTTATCAGGCAAAGGAGCATTAACAAATACATGAACAACTCCTCCCTCCCTGTAGTGTACTTATGAGTCTAATAGGATCTGTCCTCTTTTCCTAAGGCCTTAATTTTGGAGGGATTGTGGTTGAGATCTCATTTCCTTGTGGGGTATGAACTCAGAATCCAATGGAGACAAGAATTCCTTAAGGTCACTGGGAGGAACCTTTGATCACAATTTCAGTCCACTATCTAGAAGGATGCAAGCCATGGCAAGGACCCATGATGCTATTTTTCCTGCCCACGAGTCCCCTCCTCTGCCACCTGGAGCCTGGCACCACTCTGCTGCCCCATCTACCTTACTTCATGCCTTCCTTGCTCCTCAGTCCAAAAGCCCTAACTCCCCTATGGAGGAAGGCCACTATAAAGCCTCTGCACTCCCCCGCCCCATTTCTATAATGCAATCCCTCCAAATCTACCCTTCACAGAGTCTCTCTCTTCAACTAACACACTGTATTTTGAATAAAGCCTTTCCTCATTCCCAAACCACTGGTTCCTTCTTTCCCTAAAAATACCTTCTAATTAGCTACCTTGCATGTATTTGTAGTTATTCACTTTGTACTTATTCTGTATGCAGTTATGCATGTAGTTATCTCCTCCAATGGAATAGAAGCCCTTTGCAAGTAGGGATTGTTTCCATGGCTTTATTTTTATCTCTTAACCCACCCATGGCTCATGGTAGGCACTTAGATGTATGCTAATTGATTGACTGGTAGGGGCACTATATATTATTTCATAAACAATTTCCCCCTATACTTATTTATGTTCTGCATACATTTTTTTATCTTAATTCTTAACACAAGATAGTTGTGTGACTGGGCAAGATATGGAAACCTTCTGAGCCTATTTCCTCATTTCCAAGTGGCAAAAACAATACCTATATCCCCTCCCTCTGTGGGCTGTGCAAAGATAAAGGCAAGAAATTATGAAAAGCATGTTGTATACCTTGAAGTGATAGAGAAAAGTCAGTTATTATCATAAATCTCTGAATCTGCCTCATTTCATTTAAAACTATGGCAGGAACATTCATTCTATATAACAATAAAGTATATTGGAAACTTTGCTGTGGGAAGCCAAGTTAACTTTTTTCTTCTTTTGATTCATTTGGAAACTTAGGCATTGTCTAAGTGAACCTCCATCATCTCATCCTCAAACTTTTTTTCTCTTTTCTCTGAACTGCCAATATTCTAGGCTCTGAATAGCAAGTCAGAAGAGACCATTTATAAATGTACTGTTCTGATTTTGAAAAGCAGTGCTCTCCCCCACCCCAACTTTTCAAAGGTTAATTTTATTCGTCATTCAGCAGGTGGGTTGTGTGCATTATTCTATCTTGTACAGTTCTCTTACATAATAGCTTTTGTCTAACACCATTACTGTTTCCACAAAGGATGCATGTTGGAGGAACAACCTTTTGTGGAAATTTTTGCTTTCAGTTGTCTCCAACACTTTCCATTTTCTAAGTGTATTAAACTGAGAGAAAAAAGACATTAGTGTCCTATTCCAGGTCAAGTGCCTCAGAGAGACTAAATGTGGTTATGCTCGTAGCTTTGTATACACAATTCCCATTGGACTCTGAAGGCAATCACAAAAAAATGAAGTGAATGATTTGGGAAGTAAAATTGCTTCAGGAACAGGGTCAATTTGAACCAGATCTAATGATAATGATGAAGACAATGATGATAATGATACTGCTGCTGCTGCTGCTGGTCCAATACGGTCCCCTTGCCCTCTAAAATACTTGAAAATTAACTGAATATACTATACTGAAACTGCCTCATTATCATAGACCAAATTGTTGCCCATAATTCCCCAGAAATAATTTTGATCTGAAAAAAATAGAACAACATTTTAAATAAATATCACCACATAGTACATTTTTAATATCCAAACTATGTAGAATAAAAAAAAAACTTTCAAAACATAAGATGTAAGAAAAGGAATCAAAACCAGGCAGGTGTTGGAAGAAGTCCTTATCATCTCTATTACGGGAATTGTCCCAATGATGTTTACCATATACCTAAATAAAATAACAGCATCTCTATAATTTATTCAATTATAGAAAACTACAGATTTATTCACCTTGCAATGGTCCATAGAACATACAGTCAAAAAGTATAATATCAGGTTAATAAGTGGTCTCAGAGTCATTTCTCCTGAATTACAATGAAAAGCATCAGAAGAATAAAAATTTTAAAAGAAAAATAGCTGGCACCTACAGATTATTTGAAGTTTTTTCTCAGTATTTAATATACATTGTTATTTTATCCCATTACTCTCCTTTTTTCAACTATGTTTTAGGCAAACTAAGTACTGTGACCAATTATACTACCCAAAGATACTCTCCATGTTTGCTATAAAATGAATTAATGTCTAGGATGTTTGACTAGTGAGAAAAATGCAAATGCCATGACCATTGAATCCCATGCAGTTATCTGTTAGCTAGCAGATTTGGGATGGGGAATAAAATATGGACCAGCCATTTCATTAGTATAAGGTATTCCCAGTTGGAGAATTTCTGTACTAATGAATATCAGTACTCATGATTTACAATCCTAAAGAGGTTCCCAAAACATCTGCCCAGCGTCTCTGGCAACCTGATGAGTCACTGGTACGTCTTAACTCTAGGTTTTCCTGAATTGGAGGATGACTCTCTGTCCATTACACCATGCTGCCTCTTGGACCATTGAAAATCAGTGTTATGCAGTGGGGAGAAACTGAACTCAAAGTCAATGTGAGCCAAGTTCAAGTGTCATCTCTGACACATGCTGATATCTAATTCTGGGAAATTGACCAGAAGGTCAATTTCTTATTCTTATCTCTGTGAGTTATGGAAAGTTGTTGGTCATCTGTGGAGAACCTTTGCACAGGTGTAGCACAGAACATGGATGCAATTTTGGGTTTCTACATTCTACAAAGAAACAATAATAAACAGATGAACAATCACCACAACAATCAGCGACAATAAATTTGGGGCCAAATTGACTCAATGTTCAACCTGTCCTTAAATGTCTCCCAGTGTCCTTAGATCTCAGTGAAATTAAATAACTAAATGGCATTTTGATATTTAGACAGGAGCTACGATTAAAACATGTATCCGTCTTCCCTGCAAACATTTTGATGCTCACTAGTAACATTGTTTCTGATTGGTTAAGTGAGTAGATATGACTTTGATTGCAAGAAATCACCTACTCAAGACACTAACTCAATTTAAGAAACTGATTTAACATTTAGTAAATGCATGCTATAGGCAAGGCGCTGTGTTAAGAGATAAAATGGCAAAGTAAAACATTCTTTGCCTTCAAGAAGCTCTCATTAGATAGTGGTGATAGGATATGTAGGCAGGTAAGTATGAAAAAAGGAATTTTAGGACAGAGACCGTACTAGCAATTATGGACAGATAAAGAAAGATGTTCTGTAAGAAGTGACTCATCCCTGACTATTGAAGGAAAGTAAGAGGAGGAAGTAGAGAACAAGTGCTTTCCAGGCATGGGGGGAGGGGGCACCTTATGTAGAGGCATGAAGACAGGAGATGAAATGTGGACTTTCAGCAAGAGTTACCAGGCTACTTTGGCTGGAAAAAGCTGTGTAGAGTAATGTGAAAGAGCAGAGTAATGCGGAAGATAGGGAAGAGATTTCAGTGCTAGGGTGAAGCATTTGTGTTTGATCCTAGAACCTACAGGTACATACAACATTAGCTAACATTTTTATAGTACAAAAATATTGTTTAGACATTTTACATGTTTCATCTTACTTGATCTTCTCAACTCCATAAAGTAGGCACTCATTTTACAAATGAGAGAATAGACGTTCACTGAAGTAGAAGAACTTGACCATACTCCCATGGTATCAGAGAGAACATTCAAACTTGGATTTCTCTGGGCTTTGTTTTTCACTGTTTGATGCTTCTGTGTAAATAAATAAATAAATTCATTTCTAAAAGCAGTCAGCATTCACCTAACTTTGCTTTTAACTTACTTTTACAAAACTTTGTTATGCTTTCCATTGTGACAGTGAATTTTTTAAAAAGATGACTAAGGTTAGCATTTTTTAATCTATGTGTTGATAAACATATATGAAATATGCATGGATTTTTTAATGTATTCTTTGGTGATTTCACCAAAACAATCAACATCCTTACATTTTCAGTGAGGTATAATGCTTGGGAAATAGTTAGCTTGAAAAAAATCCAGAAAATAAATGTGTGTAGGATTTGCTTCAGCTCAAACCAAATTCAGACATAGAGAGCAAGTCATGAAAAACTGCATGCCCAAGAAGAGATTAGTTCATAGAAGCAAATCCATTAAGTCCTTGTGGAAAACAAAACAAAATACAGCAACAAGAAAAATAGTGCTCTGGAAGACAGCACAGAATTTTCTTTTCATTATCTCTTGGGTTGGCTTTTGGAACCATTTGGCACATTTTGAATTTTTAGAGTAGGCAATGAGTGCCCAAACTGGCACATTGTTCACTATAGAAAGTGATAAATAAACACTGAAATTGGCTCCTAAAAATCTTCCTTGAGCTTAATTTGTTTTTTTCCACCTGCCCCTAAAAATTATTAGATAGGTCTTTTCCTTCCATGGCACGATTCTACTTGTAAGCATCATTTATTATAAGTATGAATAATTGAAAAGATGAAGATAACTCCAGGTAATGCTTCTTTCAAAAATGCTTCTTTATGCATCATTTTATACCTACGGTCTACCACCTCTTTTCTGGGAGGGAATATTTCTATTTCCCCACAATCCCTCTGGATTCAAGATTGGTAATTACATTAACTTGAGCTCTGTTGTCCTCTAAGATTACTTTCTTTTACATTATTGTAAACATATGTATATGAAATTATGCTTATTGTTCTCTCAGTTCTGCTTACTTCATTATGCATATGTTTATAGTTTTGCTGAATTCCTCATATTCATTATTTCTTGTGGTACAATAATAATCGATTGTATCCATATGTTATAATTTGTTCATACATTCACCAATTGATAGGCATCCATAGTTTTCATTTTTTTCCAACAAAAACTTCTTACCCATACACACATATGTGTGTATATGTGCATACATACATACATCTATCTATATATACATATCTGTATCTATCTATGTATCTTTGGACAGCAGAATAAGATACTTTTGAGGGTAGATCTTTGGCTAAAAATGACATTTTGAAAGAAATTTTTTAAAAGTCAAAATGAAGCATTGCTGTAGAAAGCATAAATGTGTAAAGAAATTCCAGAAGGAAAGATTGTATGACCTTCAGTATAAGACTAGCAGATTTATTAGAGGTACAAATCAATTATTCTGCCATAGGTTACTAGCCAGGTCAATTTCATAAGCAGGAAAAGTAGACAACTGTCTATGGAGGTATGATTTGAAAGTTGTCAAGAAATTATCAACCTCCCCTCTTTACCCCCACCCTCCATTTCCTCTCCTGAGATTTGAAATTATACAATTAGAAATTTATTTCTCTGCATTGAGGGGAAGGGAATTTCAGCCTCCAACATCCTCATCTAAGAAGCAAATGCAATTTTTCACTTCTTTCCAACATAAACTTTTGCTGAGAGTAAAGCCATTTTAGGAAAATAACATAAGATAAGGGCCTCCAAAGGTATATTTTGAGGAAAAGGTATGAGAAAGGAAGATCACTAAAAATGTAGGTTTTTGGAAAGTGTCCAAGACCACCCCTTGCCCAACCACCCATCTTACCTTAGGCAACCATTCTAACCCATGATACCTTTTGTTGTTCAGTTATTTCAGCTGTTCTACTCTTTGTGACTCCATTTGGGGTATTCTTGGTGATGATACTGATATGATTTACCATTTCCTTTTCCAGCTCATTTTATAAATGATGAAATGGAGGCAAACAGGGTTAAGTGACTTGTCCAGGGTCACACAGCTAGTAACTATCTAAGTCCAAATCTGAACTCAGGAAGATGTTTCCTGACTCCAGGTCCAGCACACTAAACTATCTAACTGCCTCTATCCTACTTAGCTTTGTCAGAGTAGGCACCAGCACCAAGAATAGATACAATCTTATATCCTTGAAGGTATGAACAACACCAGGTAATCTCTTGAGGTCCTTTTTAGCAGCAAGGTCATTGATTGTTTGTGGCCATTCTCAAAGTTGGTTATTTTGTCTGCAGTAGGATTTTGCTATATACATACGTTCTGCATATAGAGAAGAAATTGTCTTTTACTGATTGCAAGACATCTGTAGCTTAGCACTTTTTTTTCACTTGGGCAAAGAGAAATACAGATAAATGACACTGTGGGTTTGGGAACATGACTTTGATTCCTTAGCTTCCTTTAAAGCACAGCTCACATGTCATCTCCTACATGAGGAAGGCCTTTCCTGTTCCCCCAGTTGCTACTGCTTCCTTCAAACCTGCTGTCACCTTGTACTTCTTTTGTTCCCTTTATGGCTGGACATGTTGCTCCACCTACTAAATATAAGCTCCTAGAAGGCAGGGGCAGTTTCCATTTTTATTTTTTTGTCTCCAGTGCTTGGTACAATGTCTGAAATGTAGTAATTATTCAATAAATGCATATTGATTGACTGAAAAAGACCTGACTTGTGCATTACTCTTCATCATGGGTGCCCTCTCCCTGACATTCATCTGTTCTGGGGCATGTGCTTAGCTACCACTTCTCTGTACATGAATTTAATTTGGATCTTCCTTTAAGTTTTCTTAAGTAGCTGTGGATTAAGATGTGAGCTGTTACAAGATATGTCTAATGGGCTATCATCAGGGCAGTAAAGTATTAATGAAGTCATGAAAGCTACAGCCAAGGTGTAGAGGGAATGAGATCAATGCAGCCATCTAATCTGAACCTTGGGTAATGTCAGTAGTGGAAAGGGATCTTAAAGAATGTGCTGGTTAAAGGGCAATTTTATATTGACTACTAAAGGATAACACTGAAGCCTCATTTACTCTGACCTTGTTAATAAATGCATCAAATTAGTGAGCGCTTGGGGCCAGGTGATAATGGATTGTGGACAGAGTAATCTTAGCCTTGTGCTAAGCACGTGAAGACTAGAGCTGGATTATTCTGAGATGCTTTACACAAGTTCTCCTGGCTTTGCCTCTGTCGTCATCTACCTTCAGGATATTTCTCATTTGAGAGAGAGAGAGAGAGAGAGAGAGACAGAGACAGGGAGAGAGAGAAACTCAAATCAGTCAATTTTGTGACTCAGTAGTTGTCACTGGTAAAAATGGAAAGCTTTACTGAAGGGGGAAGTCAAAACTTTTGACAAAATTGCATTTAGTGTATATCTGGGGACAATAATTTCTTATGATTAACTAAGCTATTGTTATAGTTAGTGGCTGGATTATAAAAGATTCATCAGTTCTTTGTACTACGGGTGCCTTGGTGTCTGAATTTTCTTGTGTTCGTAGGATTTTAGAATTGGTAGATGCCTTGCGGGGTTAGAAAGGAATAGACCTGGAGCAAAGAAAACATGTAAAAAAGAAGAAAATAACTCAAATGTAATCTTTAGGCTTAGTTTTCTCATTCTTTCTCTCCTTTAACTGTTCCCCAATCCTCGATTTCTGCTCTTTCTCTGTTTAATTTTCTTAATAATCTATATTAAAAAGAATCCCAGAATCACAGGGTGGGAAGGGACTATAGACCAGCTGATGTGTGCAAAACAGTCTCCTTAACAACCCACCTGACAAATAGTCATTCGGACTGTCCTTGGAAATCTCCAGTGAGGGAGAAGGAAGTCCAATACTTCTGGCAGCATATTCCAAATTTGAATACCTTTCATTCTTAGGCACTTTTTTCCATCAGAGCCAAGTTTGCTTCTTTTCATCTTCCACCTGTTCCTCCTAGTTAGACCCTCTGAGACCAAACAAAAAATCCCTCTTGTCCCTAACTTCATCTTCTCTCCTCTGGTTTAAGCATTCCTGGTTCCTTTGACTAATCCTCCTATGTGTTCTCAAGGTTCTTTACTAGCCTGGTTGCCCTCTTCTGAATACTTGCCAGCTTTTCAAGTTCTTTCCTAAAAGATGATGCTCAAAACTAAACATAATACTGCAGGTGTGGTCTGACTTGGAAAGAGTAGGAAGGACCTCTCATCTCCCTCACCTTGGCCATAATGTCTCTCAATGTAGCCCAAGATGAAATTCACCAGTTTTTGACTAGTATGTTATGATTTTAGTACATTAAAGCTATGACTTTTTTTCAGATGAAGTGGTATCTGTGTACATTTTCTTGTGCATCCAGTAATGGGCTGAAGCAGATATGACTTAGATGATCATTCCATTATATAATTTTGTATAAGATTGAATGTCTGGACCCAAATAATATTTATTAAAGCATGATGTTAACTCATGTGTTATTATATATTGCAATATCCTAGAGATCTATTCTGACCATGTGCTCTGTAGCATTGGATAAATGTTTATAGATGGCGCCATTACTGAATTTGTATATGCCATAAATCAGGCTAACTAACAATGAATGACATAATCAGAATCAACAATCAGATATTGACATAATGACATGATATTGATGTAATTTACACCAATTGACATGATCAAGTGAAAAAATTTTTTCTTTGAACATTGGACTGAATCAAAGAAGATTTAAATGAATAGGGATAAATGTCTTAAACTTGAGCTCAATAAATTTACTTCTTTACATGGTTAAAAAATATTTGAACATTTTAGTGGATCACCTATTGGGTATAAGTCAACAGTGTGATAAGTAAGAAAGTCAACAAACATTTATTAAGTGCTTAATCTATACCAGGCACTTGCTAAATATAAGGGATACTAATAACCAACTAAGACAGCCAAAAGCATGATCCCTGTCCATAAGGAACTTGCATTCTAATGAGGGAGAAAACTTGTGAAAATGTAAATGGCAGAGGAGATGATCTCAGAGAAGCAGTTCTAGCAACAAGGGTGAGATTGTCAAGGATCTTCTGGAAGGTAGAATTTGACCTAAGTCTGGAAGGACTAGGAGACAGAATTGATGAGGGAGAGCATTTTAGGCATGGCATGGGGGAGGTACAGACCGAATGGGGAGATGGAGTTTTCTGTATGAGGAACTGCAAGAAGGCCAGTGACACTGGAATGTAGAACAAATGGAGGTTAGTAAAGAGTGAGAATATCAGAGAGACTGGTAGAGGTTATATAAAGAATTTTAAAACACAAACAGAAGACTTTATATTTGATTGTAAAGGTAATAACAAACCCTTGGGCTTATTGAGCAGGGAAGTCTCTTGATCTGACTTGCACATGACAAACATCACTTTGGTAGCTGAGTTGGGGATGGCCTGGGGTAGGGAAGACTTGAGGTGGAAGAATTAACCACACTATTACAAATGTCTGCCCAGGATATTGTCCATGGGAGTAGAGAGAAGAGGACATATCCATGAGAGATACAGAAGCAGACAGGACAAGACTTAGCAACAGATTGGATATGTGAACTCAATGTGAATGAAAAGACAAGGATGATACCAAGATTGTGAGTCTGAATAACTGAAAGGATAATGGTACCCTTAACAGTAATAGGGAAATTGGCAACAGCTAATGAGATCTTGGACATAGATTCTAGAAATAAGTAGGTGATGATATTCCATATCTTATACAGACCAGAAATGAAGTATTATGTTCACTTATGTTTTAGGAAGGACTCTGAAAACTCAAGAATTTTTACAGGGGGAAATAGGATGGTGAAAATCCTTCAGTAGTATTCCATTTGAAAATTTCTTTAAGGAACTGAGGATTGGTGAAGAGTCAACTGGAGGGTGGAGAGAGGAGGAGCTTATGTGTACATGTATGTATACACAATACATATCGACATATGTATGATACCCAACACATATATATGTGTATATATACAAAATAACATGTGCAACATAGATCATATATATTCTCTTACATATGTATACACAATATTTATTTGTATAGATGTGTTATCTATATAGATGTAGACATAGAGATAGACATGTCTCAGGTATGTGAAAGATCTATAAGTGGTAAATAGCTTAGATTTCTTCTATACCACCTGCAGAGGACAGAACTAGGAGCAATCAAAGTTGCAAAGAAGTAAATTTTGGCCTGATTTAAAGAAGGGAAAAAAAGAAAGCATAACTTCTTAATAAATGATATGGTCCCAAAGACTGAATGCTCTGCTTCTTCTTTGGAAAGCTTCAAGCAATTGTGGAATGGCCATTTGCCAAGCATTTCATTGTGTGGATTCCTTTTGGGTTGTGGGTTGGTTAGGTAACTTGTTAGAATCCTTCCAGTTCTAAAAGTCTGAGATTTAATGAAAATACACACATCTGTGATAAATATGAGAGACAGGTAAAACTAAGTCCCAAAGGGAGCAAATATAACTAAAGATTAGAAATTGAGTCTCCTTCTGCCTCTTCTCTTTCTCTTTTTACAAACCCATTGCCTTCTGTGACCTAAGATTTAGGAGGCACCTCCTGTGGATTTTTTTTATTATTCAGAGCAATAATTTATCTAGGAACTTCCTAAACCATTCAGCCTTCCCATCTTGGTGCACCAAACTGAGAATGTTCACAGTCATCTACAAAGGATTTTTTAAAAATGATTGTCTTTTCCAAGTTATTTTTCCTATATTTGAATTTTCCCATGCAGTCTTAGAGTACTTCTTTGAGAGTATTGTCTGATATCTCGACATGGAACATGTGAGAGGAGGTTTGACTTGAGAGATTGAATGTGTTAGTTCCTTTCAAGTCTGAGAAACAATAGAAAAATATGGAGATCCACAAAGGAGAGAATAACAATCTTACTGTAAAATTGAAGGCATGCATAAGGGAGCGAAAAAGAGCATGTCTGGTTTTTTTTTGGTAGGGGTTGAGAATGAATCAATTAATGAGGGATTTGGAAGACATTCTGGATACAGAAATTAATGTGGAGAAAAGGATGTAATAACACTGAAAAGTGTGAGAGATGATTTTTTTTATTGGTCAAGACTTTTAAGGGGAGAAAGTTTGTATAAAAAGAAGAAAAAAAAAGAAACCTAAAGATGACATTGAAACAGTCTAGGTGACAGATAACTAGAGTCCAGACAAAAAAAAGTGACTGTAATTTTAAAGAGGAAAAGTAAATTTTTGAGAGGTGTGGGAATCTTATTCTCTAACATGATTCTCTCCCAAATAAAAATTGGTAATGACATTGGTCTGTTTTCAACTTTATCCAAAAAGAAATTTATTTTTTGAAATGCCCAAGAGACCTCATTATAAGGTGATTTTATATCTATGAGAGTCTCACAGTACGGAGGCCTGAGTCAATGTTATATGATGCATTATGAAGGAAACATAAGCTGCTCTTTAAGATATATCAGTCTCCAGGAGATTAGAGCAGGGACCAAAGAGGGGTCAGGTAGCGTTCATACTCTCTGCAGAAGAGGTAAGATAGTATTTGGAAGGAGTAAGGTATTTGAAGGCACTTTCAAGTAACTTTTATTAAGTACCTACTATGTGTAAGATGCCAATATTTAAATAAATTAGATAAATATTTAAATAGATAAATTTAAATAAATATTTAAATAAAGTACCAGTATTACAAATGTACAGTTTCTGTCCTAATTCTTTTTTTTTCTGTTTTTATATGGGTGATGCTGCCTAAAAATATCCTTCTTGAGTTAGTAATTCTGTCCTATTTCCCATCTAAATAAACAAATGTCTTACTGTCTGATATTTAAACAAAACTTTAAAGAGTCAGCTGTGGCTAGGGGAAAGAGAAGCACCTGAAAACATTCACTGTCTCATTCATTAATCAATTAACAGCTATTTTCAGTGCCTCCTCATTATACTTCAAAGAATATAGGATTTCTTTAGAACTGGTGCTTGGCCATGTATAGTTTTCACCTTTGTCTTCACAAAATCCTCCATTATCTAAAATAATGGAAATCTTCCCCTAAATCTTGGATATTAGCAAGGCACTGAGGCTGCTTGTTTGTTATTTCTCTGTCTCATGATATAATTAATCCACTGTCTTTCCTTGAATACTTTTATACTGCTTTTGTACCAAACTTTTATTGATAATACCTTGCACTCACCATGGCCTTCTTCATTGCCTTTCGGTTATCTTGAGAAACTGTGGTGTGGACAGTCACAGAGCATCATCAGAAAAACAGTGCTATGGAGAGGGCAGTGTCTTGTCAGAGAACAGATCATGTTCAAAATTACTGCATATAGTTTCCCAAAGGCAATCCACCCCACCCTCTTCTATTTTCATGTAATGTTGAACTCAACTCATTGCCTCTCTGTGTGCTATCCTTGGTTTTTATAGGTATATATGTGTGAATTATTCAATTATTCATGCATATAAAGATAGGTGAACTACCATACGGAGAAATTGGATGGTTTTTTTCCCAGTGGACTTAAGAGTGACTTACACATTTCAGGTTATGAGAAAATTAAGGAAAGGGGCAAAGGGATTAAGTGTTGCCATCTATTCCTGTATAGACACAGAATATACTACAGTTCATTCTATTCTAGTATGTTACAACATATTACATTACACTGTCATATATTGTTGTCATGTTTATATTCTGCTGTAGCATACGCTATATCAATATAACATCAGATTACTATTAATTGCAAAATAATAATATAATAGTATGCATATATTGTACTACATTAACATATATTTGTATAGGTTTATCGTACAATGCATATATGTATATGCATACATGTGCATAAAAGTACATATACATTCATACATGTTTGCATGCACATATTTTCATGTATAAACATGGATATATGTCTAAAGTATATTCATTTATAAATTAATGGAGTGCATATGTATATGTGTATACATGAATGTATGAATTTATATAAATACATACACACATATATGCATGTGTAAATGGTAGATCATCTCAGTGGGCTGCCCATCAAAATTATGACATATTCTGAATAAGGGGCATTATTCATCCATTTTGTTTACTTTTTAGATTAATAGAGCCACAGACCCTGAAAGGTTACTCAAGAAGAAGATAGTTCTAGAGAATAAGAAGTCTTTTCAACTTACTTTTAAACTCCCTGCATACCTTCCTCTGGACTGAGCTACTTCTAAAATCAAACCACAAGTCATGGTATTCAGATGTCATGGATCACAGCTACTCCCCTTTTCTCTTTCCTTCATTTCTCTATAATCCCAGTTCACTGGAAAAAGCATCCAATTTCCTTCAGTGGTAGTTTCCCATTAAAAAAAAAACAACACAATACATATGAACTATGTGTCTGAGTGATTCTATTGACCCTTTGATTTTTTTTTCCTAATTTTGTCCCATTTTCTCCACAATCCAGTCCAGTCTTGTTGATCACCCTGGAGATTTGCAGAGCCAGTCCTTGAAACCCGAGTTTTTCTTACCTTTCTATTTATCTTAACCCCTCAAAGTTCTATCTTGATAGTAGAGTGCATTCTCTTGAAAACGCAAACATCACAATTGTAAATATAGCTTTCCACTGCACATCGTCAGGGGGAAAATGTTTTAATTTGAAGCAAATTATGACTATTTTCAATAACCCTAGCAATTTCTGGTTCAAGTTCACATCTTTTTCTGTGGCCAGAAGGCACCAAGTATGAATTTGTTCACTTTTTCCTCCCGCTTGCTACCGTCCTTGGCTCATTTATCATAGCTGCCATTGTCCTTTTGTGCTGGGAAAGTTAGTTGTATTTCTTCTACAGTTTTCCAACAAGGAGAAATCCTTACAATAAATCTCTCACTCTCATGAACAATCTAGAAATTAGTCTTTTTCCAAGCGACTATGACTTCTCCCCCTCATTTGCCCTCTTCATTTTTTCTTCCCCCTTCCTTTGAATTTTTGTTCTATCTATTTGAAAATTACTGCAGGAAGGGAAATATTTTTAATGTAGAGTTAAATAACTGAAAAACACTATATAAAGACAGAGTTCTTAACTCATTATCTGACTCAAGCAACACCGAAGTGGGAAAAAAAGGTTTTCTTGGAAGACAAATTTTGTCCCTATTTTTCCGTTGTTCATTCACTGAAGATGAAGCGGGGTCTGAGAGAACATTAAAGGTTGCTTGGTATCTCACACACAAATTAAAATACCTTTCCTTTCCTTTGCATGCTCCTTAGACACATGCCTACCTCTCTACACACTCTGGCAGCACACAATGTGAGTGCTGCTGAGAGAGATGAATCCTTAAATGTATAATGAAATAGAAAGTCAACAGGAATGAAACACATAAACAAAATTGGGATGAATGTCTAAGCATTAGACCTTGATTTAGTAGATAATGAGAAATGGATGATGACTTGGAAAGTGTTCCGTGAATATACCAGAGCATCCATTTGAAGTGTGATAATTTGGCAAGGAACAGATCTATGATTGGATTCAGCAAAGGGGATTATTAGCAATGAAGCATATGGATTTGGTAGTAGAAAATGGGTATATTCTGATGGCTATTTGTGACTCCAAATATTTTCATGCATCAATCTGCTTTGCATTTTTTTTAGTCTTAAAATGTTCTGCTTAATGACTATGTTATAGTTATTTCAAGTATTCGATCATTTACTGTTTATTTGTTTGTACTTATCCTGGTCCCTGAAATAATTATGACAGCTTGGTGAGAATCCTAATGAGTGAATCAGATTAGATGAAAGCATCAGAAAGAGCCTCCGTGAAGAAAGTGGGTGACCATGGGCAAGTCAGTTACTCCTCTGCTTCTCAGTTTCCTTATTTGTAAAATGGGCATAAATATATGGATGTCGTCATTGCTCCTACTGGGTGTTACTACTTTACTTGTTACTACCTTTGGTATTATTACTGCTCTTATTCTATACCATTCATTAACTGTGACCTTGGCCATGTTATTTCCTCTAGGATCTAAGATTAATAGCTTATTTTTATATAGCTGTCAAGTTAGGGTATTAGATTCAATGACTTATAAGGTATCATGATACTGAAGGTCCCTAGAGACAGCTGGTAAGTGAATAAATACAACTCTGACCCTGTAGTCAGGAAGACCTGAATTCACATTTAGCAACAGGTACTTCTCAGTTGTGTGAGTTGATAAGAACCTCTTCATAAACGCCTGTGGTGTGGTTTCTGGAAAGAGACAGGCACTGGATTTATGTTTTCTTTGATACAGGGAATTTTCAGATGGGGGAATTCCCTCTACTGACAGGAGCCGGCCTCTTCTCTGTCACTCACAGGCTCAGACTTGACGGGATCGCTAGAGATTAAGTGAATAATTGTCCAGGGTCATAGCAGTATATGTGAGAAGCAGACCTGGAACTTAGACCTTTCTGATTCTGATGCCAGCTGTTCATCCACCAAGCTGCATAGCCTAGGCTTTTTTTATCTTCACAACTATTCTTGCATAGCTTCTTCTTTCCACTCCACTTGCTGGCACTGTGCTGCATATCGTTATCACCTTTCACTTATATCATTACAGTAGATTTCTGATTAGTCTCCTTGCCTACTCCTCTAACTCATCCTCCACTCAGCTGCCAAAGTGATTTTCTTTAAGTGAATGTCTGACCATGTCAACTCCTCAATAAATTTCAACGACTCCCTAATAACTATGGCATATAATATGACATTTAAATTCCTTCATAATCTAAATCTTTCCCACAATTCCAGGGTTTTGATATTTACTTCCCTTTTTACTCTGTAATTCAGTAACACTGAACGCCTTGGTGTTACTCACATATTATACTCTAGCAACTGACTGATCCTTTTCATTGGCTTTCTTGTATATGTGGCATATGCTCCCTTCTCACCTGAGTCCCGGTTTCTTTGGCTTTCCTTCAAGATTCATCAAATCCCCACTTCTGTAAGAGGCATTTCATGCTCTATCATCTTCACTTCTAATGTCTTTACTTTGGGGTTACCTCCCATCTACACTGTATATATCTTGTATTACATAGTTGCTTGCATGCTGTCTTCTCCATTAGAGCACAAGCCTCTTGGGGACAGATACCATGTATTTGAGAATTTGTATTCTCAAGCCTTGCACAGAGCCTGACACGTAGTATGCAATTAATAAATGCTCATTGACTTTCCATCAAGTGATAATGAATAAATCATTCCTTTGAAATGAGCCTAATGTGGGGAAACCAATGAACTTCCTCCAGTTTGTGAGGTTTTTTGATTTTCCAATAAAGGTCATGTGTCCTCAAAATGTAAGGATCTTCTTTTTACCTTGAGGATGGAGACCTGTGCTTTTAAGTCAACATTTTTAACTCATTGGCCTACTCTTAGACAGTGATTTCCACCAAAACCTTGCATTATTTCCATAAGAATTTCTCCCTGGATAGGGATCTTAACTTGGGGTGACCAATTCAACTGCAAAGACCCCAACTCTGCCTGAAAGGAGTCCTTGCTCTGTGATTATCTAATGTTGCCATTGTGCATTTTAATCCAAATTTCACAGAAATCTTTTTAAAGACAAAAATAGTTCCTCTTTTCTCTTTCTACTTTTGTTACACTTTTATGTTCAGCGGCTTTAGCTCATCTTTTAAATCTCCAAAGAAATCACCTCTGCACTCTTGCCTACGGCAAACACTGTCAGAGGAGGCTAAAGCTGATGTGTGGGCAATATAAGTTTCCCCAAAGACAATGGATATGTCCAAATGAAGCAGCTACAAAATTGGCTCCATCAGGCCTTGGGAGAGTTGAAAAGAAATATGAGAAAACTTTGGCTCCCCTAAACTTGAGCTGTGAGAGAAGCTAGTGGGCAAAAACTAGGGCTAAAGATCTTACTTGAAAGCTGGAATGCCATTCATTAATGTTATTCTCTGGATTAATTATTCTATTTTGGAAGAGTTGTTTTCTTATTTTATTTTTTATCACTCCATTGTAATTTTATTGAAAAACTGGTTTCTATGAATGGAATGGTTAGCGTGGACATTGTGGCACACTGCAGTGGGATTGAAGGAAGTCAGAAGACCTGAATATTCATCTTAGTTGTGCCATTTATTCCCTGTGTGTCCAAGGATAAATAACTTAACCACTCTGGACTTCAGTCTCCTTATGTGTAACATGAGCTACCTACTCACAGTTAACAAAGGACAAGTAGTATTTACTCAACCTGAGATTTCATCTTATGTATTAACCCCTGCATTTGTAACTTGAAGAGCTGAGATGTAATGTCCTCTGAGGTCTCTTAAAGCTTTAAATATATCATAAATTCCAAGTTATCATCTGCCTGAAGTAGGGCACATGGATGCCTTGTCCTGCCCTCCTTTTGTATGAAAGATGATTTCATATTTCCATTATACCTTCCACATCACAATTTTCCCATCATGGTTTCAATATACTGTGAGTCCACATAAGAAATAAAATAAGAATTTGGGGGGAATTTTGTGGAAGCTATAAGCATGTGAAGGCCAGCAGACAACACAGAAAAAGTATAGAAACTTAGAAATATATGAAATATATGTATAATATTATATAATATAGCCTCAAAATACAGATACCAACAGTGCCTTAAGGGTTAAAAATAATGTAGTGTTGCTTTTCCAAAACTTTGTGAAGCCCTGTAGCTTATTCTGTAGCTTGAAGGTGCCCTGAAGTCCTTTCCCCCTTTATCATGAACCTGTACCAAAGAATTGCTGTGTTCCTCTAGTCCTTTAATTTTAAAACTGTATCCTTCTGCCCTTTCCTTAAATCCTGAAGCCATAAAAAGTGCCTTTGTTTTCTTCATCCTTTGTCCTACTGTCCTGTCTTTAATCTTTAACCTCCATACAAACCTCCAAAACTACATCACCATTCTGAAACCTCTATATATGCATAACCTCCCTCAAATATCGGGGTCTCACTTAGCTTTCTTGCTAACAAGGCCATGATGCTTTCTCACCTAAAATAAAAAAAGCTCCTATTGGTTAAAAGAGAAAATGTAAGTGAATTCTTTCACATCTGAACTTCACTCTCCCAAAACTCTGACCTCAACACTATGACCAAATACTTAACCCAATTTTTACAAGGTACTGCAAATACCCAATAAAAGAAAGAAAAATCCCATTTCTTCTCTGATATGAAGGGCCAAAAAATTCTATGGGGATTTTCCAGATCATGGTGGAAGTGTCCCTAATCCCCTGAATGTGGAAGGGAAAACTGTGTATGACTGTACTTTTCAATAAAAAAAAAAGTGATAAAATCAAGTTAGCATTAAAAAAAATTGCCTTTCTATTTCACATTAAAACGAATTAAGAAATGGACTTCAAGTGGATCTTTCATTTTTATTTTAATAAATAAATTCTCAAACATGGAAATGAAGAAGTAAATGACTAAATTAAAGAATTACATAGGAAGAATCCATTTCTGGCAGTTTAAATGGAAGCTGGTGAGGTTGCTAAGCTTTGACTGTGCTAACAACTGCCCACCAAAGTCTTTTCTCTTTTCCTTGTCCAAGCAAACTGAAAAGATGAAGAAACTCTTCCAGTGCAGTTGGAGAGTGAGCTAGGCATCACCCAATTCACCACACTCCACGAGAAAAGGGCAAGAAGTACTCTAGGTCCAGAAGTACTTTGGGAACTCTTGTTCCAGGCACTTTTGGGAGAGGACACTCACTGCATACATACATATATAAATATATAACCGTGTGTGTGTGTGCATGCAAGTGTGTATGTGTGTTTGTGGTATTTACAATCCTTTTAAAGTTTTGTTTATGCCTTTTTCTTTGTTTTAAGATTATTGTTATTTCTGGATATATTCCACTCCCATCATAGAGCTTTCCCTTGCAATAGGTAAAACTGACACTATCAGAATGTGTACTGTTTTATACTCACTGTCTCCCATATCTCCAAAGTAAGGAAGATAGGGCTTCCTTTTCCTCTAGAAAGCCAGTAATCTTGCTTGTTCAGAATTGCATTTTCAAATTTTAGTGATATTCTTTTCAAATGTTGTTTTAAAAGGCCTGTGACCCAAGCACAGGGTCTTGTATACACAGCAGTGGATATTTAAGAAATATCTTTGCAATGCAATGGATTTGTGTGACCGTATTACAGTGTTCTAGTCATGAAGCAAATTGTCTGTGCCCCTTGTTAGTAATGCCAAGGCTCGGTGCCGTTTGTATCAGTAGCTATATCTTAAATCCTCCTGTTACTCATGTGATATATCTGGCTCATTGTCAATGAAATAAAATGTTATTACAGGATAATGGTCTCTATCCACAAGATAAATGCCAAAGCAAAGCCAAGTCATTTATTTCCTAACCTGGAACATTGCTCTGGTGACACTGGGTGATTAGAAGGGCTCAGACTTTCTTCAAACTGATGATTGATTGATGCAGATAGGACTGTTCATTTTTATGGATAGCTATTTACTTGTGCTATTATTGCATCACTTTGGTAAAATAAGCTTTTAGGATTTACAAAAAAGTAGGGTCAAAAACATGAGAAGAAAAGTTTGAGTTACAATACTTTTCTTTCCCCAAAAGAAGATTAATTTAAAAACATTGATGAAAAAGTGACCTCACCCTAATGTCCTCAAAAAGTAGGGTTCAGTCAGGAAATGAGTGAGATGAATTTTGAAGAACAGCTAATCTAACCTTCCTCCAAATATGGTGTCACAGATTTCATAATTATTTTAAAAAAATAGAGTCATTCCTTAGCTTCAAAATTACTAAAATGCCAAGGTAATTTACCATACATTATATGTCATCTACTCCTGTGTCTTTGCAATGGTAGTATTCTATGTTTGGAATATACTCCCTATTTCTTGTAGTTTCTTGGAATCTCTAACATCCTTCAAGACACAGATCCAGAGGAAACTCCTAAAGAGATCTTTTCCTCATTGCCTTAGTTAATAACTTTGTGTCATTTTGTATCTATTTTGCGTTTCTTTACCTAGGTTTATGTTGTATCCTTCTGAGGACAGGTACTGTTCCATTTTTGTATTCATAGTGCTTGCTGCATAGTAGGTATTCAAAAATATTTGTTTAATTAAATTGAGACCATAGTCATTATTATTAACCTGTCTATAATAGGGTGAATGGTCATTTATAAGAGGGAATGTTTAAGGAATCAAATTTTTGCTTGATTTTATCTTAGTAAGGCGATGACTTTCTTTTTTCTTCCCTTCTTACATAATCTAAGATTATCATTGAGAGGAAAAATAATGTGTGTGTGTGTGTGTGTGTGTGTATACTCATGCACATATGTATATATTCAATGTATATCCTCATTTTTAATGTCTTTTTAATTTTGTCTTTAATTAATTTGGATTCTAAAAATAATAATTTCTGTAGAAGAAAAGAGTGAGAAAAGGAGCATAAGAATGTGCTTAGCATAACCTAATGTGGATACGAAACTGTAATCACTAGCAAGAGTTATTATTGTCTTTCTATGTTTAAAACCAGCTTGGTAACACTCTCTTGGATTTAGGTTATTTACCTTTCTTTGCCTTATTCACCAATGCAAATGATCCCCACCTTTTGTGGTTTGCAATGAGTTTTATAGTATTACAAAGAGAAACCTCCCACAAGATAATAGCTTTGCTGGATACAGAGATATGGAAAGGCCAGATATTATCTGAAGTAATCATCAGGGGAATCAAAACAAGAGGTCTTTATGGTGTTCTCAAGTTCTTTTCCTTCCAATTTTTTCTTGGCTGGATTCTATAATTAATTGTATTGTTTCTGATACTATGTAAAGCTCTTCACCCTAAGTTGGATAGATGCTACTTCTGATTGAGCTGAAGAACAGGGTCATTTCGTGTGCTCCCAGTCATGGAGTCATTGAACCATGGAGTCACAGAATCTCAGATCTGGAAGGGTCCTTAGCAGCCACATCATCTCACTGATACCTTCCCAAAATCTTTACTTCAACATCCCTGGCAAGTGATCATCCCACTTTTGTGTCCAAGGTCATCCATGAACTCTTTGTAGACAGATCCCCTGGTCCAATTTCAGATATCTTATATCTCTGATTTTCTGCAGCATTTGGCACTATGGACCATGTCTTTCTTTTTCTTAGTCAGTCAGCAAACATTGATTAATGACTTACCACAGGCTAGGCAGTGTGCTAAGTACTGTGGGTGCTTCTCCTCATCCTTTATTGCCGTATCCTCACTTTGGTATTATCTCCCATTTCAACCATCGACCCAGCTTTCTCAAATCATGCCCCCTTCCCCCTATTCCCCATGGGAGAGTAAGCTTTGTCTACCCGTTGGCTTGCGCACTCCTTTTTTTATGCTTTATATGTCTTGGATGAGTGCAGTTGCTTGAATAGTATTTCCCCCTTGGAGCTTGAGTATATTTGGTGCAGATATCACAGTTTAGTTTTCCTTTGTACACTTGATACTTTCTTCCCTCTTAGCCTAGCATTTATTGAGTACCTTCTGTGTGTCAAGCACTGAGCAAGATGTTGGGATACAAAGAGAAAAATAAAGAAAGCCCTGCTTCAAAGAGGCTATATTTTTTTTGACAATCCATTCTATAGGCATTCCTCCCAATCCTCTTATGGCTCCTCTTTCTCTTTCACTGGATCTTCTTCCTGTTTCCCCAACTGGGTGTTCTTAAATATTTTATCCTCAGTTTTCTTTTCTTCTCTAAATTGTCTCAATTGGTATTTTCCTCTAATCCTTTGGTTCCAACAAATTCCAAAAACTAACTTTTTTATCTCTAGCTCTCGTCTCTCTCTTAAACTTCAAGCCTACATTTTCCACTTTCTTCCCAGCAATTGCTCGCCTAGTTGTACCAAAGACACCTCACATAAAATATATTCCAAACAGAACCAATCATTTTCCCTCCAAAATCAGCTTATCTTCTTGTGAAAATAAAACAAACATCACCATTCATCAGCTGATATTTCTCAAAAACTTGTTATTATCATCTCTGCCTCATCTTTCTTTTAATTAACCTCTAAAAATTACTTTCATCTGCTCTCTATCTGCCTTGCATGTACCTATTGTTTACATGTTGTCTTCCTAATTGGACTGGGAGGTTGTTAAAGTCAAAGACTTTTAAGGTGTTTATCTACAGCCCTTCATATAGACTTTGGTACACAGTAAGAGGCTAATGAATGCTTCTTGTCTGACTTGCCAGCATCTGGTAAATTACTGGATGTTATAATATCTTCCATATCTACCTTCTCTCTGTACCTACTGCCACGATTCTAATACAATCCCTGAACTGACAATTGGATAAACTCCTCTGAAATAATAACCTCTCATTATTAGAGAATCTGAGAATTGGAAGGCCATCTAATTTAAACTACATTGGGACAAGAATCCCTTGTACACTTTATATAGCAGCCAGCCAGTCAGTCAGTATTTATTAAACAAGTATTTATTAAGCTCATTATTGTTATATGTCAGGGACATGATTAAGTGCTTAGCACTAGAAGTACAAAGAAAGGCGAAGAACATTGTCTCTTCCTTTGAGAAACTCACATGTTAGTAGGGAGAGAAGATGCAAATAACTAGGTTTATTCAAGATATATACAGAATAGATGAAAGATAATTTCAGAGGTGATATCAGGGATAGAAGAGCCAAAGATGTTAAAAGAGACATTTTGAGAAATCGTTGAATGAATTATGTTTTTTGGTTTTGTTTTCTATTTTACAATGATATGAACTGTTCAAGGATGTTCAAGGACATTCAAGATATTCAAGAGAAAAGTTGAATGCAGATGTTTCTGATTCTGAGGTCAGTTTTCTACACTTATTTTCCTTTGCACCATAGCTAATGTATGACTATGCCTTATCTCCTCTACTAAAGTCATCTATGATGGCTCTTAATGGTGTGGAGATGATTTTGGATTCTTATAAATGAGTAAAACCTCTCTCAGGACTTACGGCGCTAGGAGGGCTCTGAGTGTAGGTTGAGGGTTGAGTTGTATGCCTACTTTAAGGATCTCCCTGGCAAAAAAAAATTGGAGAGGTTTCTTTATATACTGTCAGTATGAAGATGAATTTTTCTGCCATAGTAACTCTTAGGGACTGTCTACTGAGTTGGGAGAGGTTATAATTTGTGTTTATGAAGGGAGGATCACAGGAACTACATGGATCACAGATTAAAAGCTGGAATGAAATTCTAGGTCGTCTAGTAGATGATGAAATTGAGCCCCATAGAATGACTTGGCCAAGGTCACAAAGTAGTAAATGGAATATCCAATACTAGAACCCAAAATCTTTCATTTCAAATCTAACATTCTTTTCACTATGCTTTATTGTCCACCTTGGTGACTTAGAGATTCCTGGGGTCTTCAGAAAGTATTAAGATTATATATTCATTATATTATTAAGAGTAGCCTAATGAATAGAGCTATATACTTGGGTTTAGGAAGGTCTGGTTTCAGATCTCACTTTTGACCCCATCTATGAGTCAAAGAACAAGTCATTGACTTACAAGCCAGCTGTCTAGAGTGTAATCTTTGTTGGATCAGAGAGTCCATCCTCCTTCCCCAATCCCAGACAAAATCACCATTCCTTGATGTACCAAGACAACCTTAGTCATTGAATATTTAAGTATGTGCATTTATGACTCTGCTAGGAGGAAACATTTCAAAGGTAAGTATTGTGTTATAATTATATTTCTATCTTCTCTAGGATGACTCTTTGCCCAGTGTCCATGTCCTTGCCTCAAGCCTCTCCACACTCTAGTACATTCTCCTTTGGCAAAATGATCTTCCTGAAACTCATATCTAACCATGTCACCCTCCAATTCAATAAATTCAAGTGGTTCACCATTATTTCCAGGATGAAATAAAAAATCCTCTGACTTTTAAAGCCTTTAGCAAATCCACTGATGTCTACTTTTCCACTCTTCTTACACTTTACTCGCCATTTTGTCCTCCTGGCTGCTCCTTACACTAGACACTCCATCTCTGAACTCCTTGTATTTTTCACTGCCCATCCATCATTGACAGAATTCTCTCTCATGTTATCTTTCTTTTGTATTTCTTCAATTTTCCACTAAAACTCACCTTTTGCAGAAGCCTTTCATGGGCTGCTTTGATGCTGATGCCTTCCCCATGGGACTACCTCCAATATATCCTGCATGTTTCCTGTTTGTAGATAGCTGTTCTTAGTTGTCTCCTCCAATAAACAGATGGCGATCTTGTGGACCCAGACTGGATTTTGCTTTTCTTTGCATTCCCAGAACTTAGTAAGCACAGCAGGTGCTCATGCAATGCTTGTTGACTTCACTTGATTTGATTTCTAAATGCTCTTTGAAGGAATCAATGAATGATGTATACCTCTCAGGATTTTCACAAACTTAAAAATTGTGTTCTATTTTGCAAAGAAAGATGAATTGATAATGCCTTGTACCTGCATTTTACTCTCCATAATCCTGTGGTTTCCCATATTTATTTTTGCCCTCATTTAGCTAATTAATAAGTAAGCATTGATTAAGCACCTATTATGGAGCAGACTGTACCAGGCTCTTGGGGTTACAATGACAAAGAATGAAATAATTCCTATTCTCAATGAATTTACATTTATTTGAGAAAACAAGTAGATATATAAGTATATATACCACAAACATAAAGCAAATAAACATAAATAATACAAAGCAGTTAAATAAAGGTAGTTTTAGAAGGAAGAACACTACAGTTGGTGGAGAGATCCCTACTCTCAGTTCTGTTTAGGATTCTTCCTGTCTTAATTTGGGCTAGCATCTCTTCTGAATCTTTACATGCTCTCTTCGGGATCCTTCTGGCTTCAGAGTGATTATTTCCCTCCCAGCCTGATATCTTCATTTTTTTTTTTTTGCCTCATTAAAGGGGCCACTCCCTTGGTACTTCTTAAACAGGTCTATTCAATGAATGGGCATTAGCTCACCGTAAGTGAATACCTGAATAGACCTTGTCCTAACAGGGTGAAGATCTCCCAGTTCGTTCTGGGTGATCTTCAGTCATCCTGATGAGTATCTGGTCACTGGTTTCTCTGGAGGAGAAGTGAGGCTGGTGACCTTACCCTAGCTCAAAACAAAGTCAAGTGCAAGTCATGTCATCATTTCTCTGATGACGTGGTCTTCTTCGGCAACAAAGGACGAATGCAACAATAATGCCCTTCATCAAATAACCCTCTGAGATTACTTTGGAGCTCTAAACAGCTGGTCCTCCATACCTTAATTAGTAAGACTTCCTCTTAGTTGACTACACAAAAGCCTAGCCTAATGATGAAGAGTAAGACCAATCTGTCCTGGAGTCATCTTGACAATTACAATTGATATGACAAGAATATTTTAATAAAATCACAAGGATGCTTGTGTGACAAGTTTTTGAATTTAAAGCACAGAGACAGTAGTTTAAAAATGTAACCATCACCACATTGAAACATTTTGGACATTTTTCCCAGTGTTACTGAGTCTACCCCCCCTTTAAACCTATAAAAATATAAATCAATGGGAATATTGAAGAATTGTCATGGTGCTAGAGAAAGCTATTTTCCCTTGTTCAATGATTAAAGCAGTTTGGCTTACATAACTTTAATGTGGTCTGAATATTTCTGACAGTTTTCAAATGTTGCATTGAAATGTTTTACCTGTGTTGATAAGACCTGTTCCTGAGTGCTAAAAGGGTCTTTGTGACACACTGTAAATATAAGAGGTCATAGGATCATAGGTTTCTAGTTGTACGAGATCGGCTTAGTTCCATCACTTAATTTTATGCAGTAGGAAGTTAAAAGAGGTTAAAGTACTGGAGTTAGAACTTGAACTCAGATTCTTTGACTTTAAACCTGCTGCTCTTTCCCCTGCACCATGCCTAGATTTAGACATAGCATTATGGTTAAATTGATTCTGTCAGAGCAACAGGTTTGCTAAAGAAAGTCTTGTCCTGACTACTAATAATATTCCTGTAGATTTGATCTGTTCAAATAGTGGCATGCTGTTGATTTCATGGAGTGGAATATAGCTTGATGTGGGTTTATCAAACCTCTGAGTGTATTAGGGTCCTATTCACTGAGAAACCAAGTATGCACAGGATAATAATGAGAAATGTCTTTTTTTCTAGTTTGCCTAGAATTTCTCAAGAGCATGGATTGAATACAAGTAAGAATATGTGTTCTCTCATCCTGCTTTTTCTTTGAAGGTCCTGAAAATGCATTATAAGCATTATCTTGTCTTTTCTTATGACATGATTGGAGTTGTGTGACAAGTCGGGTTATCCTCATTTCACAGGCATGCAGAGGTTAATTGACTTGCTTCAAGTCATTAAGATTCAAGGAGTGGATAATAGAAGAAAGTCTTTAGATGTGCTTTCCAGTATGGATGTTCTCATATTCTTGGCCTCCCTCCTTTTTTCAAACACACACTTCCCCCAATAACCTCCAGAAAATGGTACTGCTCAAAAAACTTACATAGAGCTATAACAACTTGGAAGCATCGTATCTTACTAAGAATGTAGTGAAACACCAGAAGGATACCAAAGGATGGGATTTAGAAATTCCCAACTTACAAGTGGGTTTTCATCATGAATGTTTATTTTTAAGTGGATTGTTTGGAAATCATTAGAATGCATTTCACCAGAGTCAAAACAATAGAGTTCACAGAAGTCTACAACTTGATGTGAGGAGCAAAGGGAATCTTAAGATCTGGCTCAGCAATCTGCTAGCCATGTGACCTTGAGTAAATCATTGAAAGCATGTGGCTCTCTGTCTTCTCATCTCAGGAAGTGAGAACAAGACTAGATGACCTTCAGGCTCCCTTCAAATTCTCACATCCTACCTGGAGCAGAGAATGGCCATTCTTCATTTATAGACCCAATAGATTCACTGTCTTGGACAAAGTTGTACACAATAAACTGCCTTAATGACTGAACAAAGGCATCCATGAATAAAATCAGATGCCTTATTGTCACTTTATATATGGAGTTGGGAATTCTGTGTTCAGGCTCTGACTCTGCTACTGAGTACCTGTGATAACTTGGAAAGGTCTTTTAACTTTTAAACTGTAACTCAATTTTCTCATCCATAAAGCAAAGTATTAGAATGACTCACCTTTAAGAACTCTTCCCATTCAGTCAATAAACATCAAAATTTCCCATCTAAAATCTCAAAAAAGAGATTATCTATTTTCCTCATATATCTCCTACTATTTTATACTGCTTTAGAAATGTCATTTTAAGTTCTAAATTAAGCAGGGAAATTCACTTTCAAAGTGGCCTTCTGGTTAATTATATTACTAGTAGACATATGGTTTGAAAATGCCCTCTTGTAGCCCAGGTGAAAATGTGAATGTTAGGTATGGTTTAGTCCAGGGGTGGGAAGCCTGTGACCTTGAGGCCATGTGCTGCCTTCTAGGTCCCTGGGTATAGCCTTTTAACTAAGTCCAAGTTTTACAGAACAAATCTTTTTAATAAGGGGATTTATTCTGTAAAGTGGCTACATGTGGCCTTGAGGCCATAGGCTCCCCACCCCTGATTTAGCCTCACTTATTTTTTTACCCACCCTCTTCCAGGATGACAAGCTTTCCAGACTCTTCCTCACTGTCACCACCCTGCCCAGCACCAGTGGCTAATTCTGAGTTAAAACTGGCACAGGCAGCGATTCTGTCTTCACTACCAGCTGTTTGCTTCCATATATGCGATGTGCGGGGGTGAGAGCAGTGCATTCAGTTTGGAAGATATGGCAGCATGGCCTGATGATCCGACACACTGGCTTCTCTCTGGAAGCAGATGATTCCAAACTTATTTTTCACTCCAACTTGTATTTGTAGATATATTCCCCCTTCATCTAGCTGAAGTAACCAATCTCTTCACTCTGATGTAGACTTATTTATAGCATTCCTATAAAACCTTGCTATAATATCCACAATCAACACAGATAATGTCACATTACTGAAATTGCTGGAAATCCATTATGGTATGTTTCTGGAGTAAATGGGTACCACATCTACACAGCTGCAGCTAAGCACTCTTTGAGACTTTCCTCTATGTTGGTAATGAATCTTTATCAACTTCCTGGATAATTTACTCCTAAATGCATTAAATTAGGTGTAAGAGGAAGTTTCACAAAATGAAGACAAACAGGTTCTGGGAGCTGGTGATAGTTGGAACTCCCATAACGCTGCTGTTCTTTTCAACACATGTTCACAATTCTCTTTCACCGTTCTGGGATGAGCTTAAGTTATGTATCAGCATTAACATTAATGAACATCTGATCTAAAAATAAAAAAAAAAACTGCAGTTACTTTTTAGTAGGAAATATGGTTGACTATGAATGTAAGAAAATGGGAACTTTTGTAATCAGACACATTCTATCTAAAGCTGCTTTCCATTTCCTGTCAAAAGAAAATCTAATCCAAATTATATGAAAATATGCATATCTAGATATAGCTTTGACTATAGATATCTAGGTGTAAGCCTACATCAGATCAGTTGGAAAGTGTTACTGATGCATCTTCTATAACATCTCTCACATTTATCCCTATAATTTCTACATTTATATATATATATATATATATATATATATATATATATATATATATGTATGTATATATTCCCTGACCTGAGGCAGATCCTGATTACCTTTTGCCAAGGTAATTGTGGTAGTATTCTAATTAGTCTCCCTTCCACCATCCCTCTTCTCCTGTTCATCCTTCATGCAGCTGCCAAATTGATATTCCTAAAATACACATTTTCCTTGTTACTCCATATTCAATATGCTTCAATGACTTTCTATGACTTCTAAGATGAAATTTTAAAAAATCATCAAGGTATTTAAACTTTCCATAATATGAGTTCCATGCCATAAAATTTCCAGTCTCCTTTTCTATTTCTTTCCTTGCCATTCTGTTCCCCGTATAGGAGAATTCACATTCTGTTTCATTACTTTTAGATCAAGCCACATATCTAGAATTCACTCTCTTCTCACCTGTGCCTCAATGACCCCCTAACCAAGTTCATGGCCCTAAGAAATCAAGTCAACAAAGATTTAATAAGGAGGGTTCTAGGTATGATGCTAAAGTACCATGCTATGTGTTTTTACAAATATTATCTCATTCACTCCTCAGGATAATCTGTGAGGCAAGTACTATCATTATCCTCATTTTATAGTTGAGGAAATAGGCAAACAGAGGCATAATGACTTGCCCAAGGTCATACAATGCACATATGCCTAAGGCTAGATTTAAATTTCAGTGTTCTTTACTCCAGGCCCAGCACTCTGTGTACTAGGCACTGTGCTATGGAAATTCTACCTTCTAGAAGATTCATTCCCTTATCTTCCCAGTTTGTTTTCTCTCCCTCTTGAAATTACTTTGTCAAAGGATTATAATTCCTTTGCTGCATATATGTAGTAATTCCCCATCTCTAGTATCTCAGTATCACTGCAATAAAATTCAGTTGCCTCTAAGAGATTTTCTTTTTTTCCTTTTCTTTCTTTTTATATTTATCCCTATCACCTATCACAATACTTTCCAATCAATAAATGGGCATTTGACAGAGACTTTGATAGTGTGTGTGTGAGTGTGTGTATGTGTGTGTGTGTGTGTGTGTGTGTGTGAGAGAGAGAGAGAGAGAGAGAGAGAGAGAGAGAGAGAGAGAGAGAGAAGTAATTCACAACATGTACATTGGTAAGTACAAATTTAAAAGGATATTTCACACCACCAGCCTCTCCCTGCCATATAGCTCACAAAATATCTTATGACCTAATATCTTTATCAGGTTGCAAAATCAATGAAACATAGAAACCAAGTATCTGACAAATTCATAGATGCCTTTATTCTTCTTTATTCTTCTCTGAGTGTGAACCATTTGTTACTAACTTAGAGGGAAAGTTGAGCCCACACACAGCTGGCAACAGTGGAGCAGAAAAGGAGTGGGCAGTTTTCAGAGATTCAGAGATTTGGTGTACAGAATTGTATTTCCTCATGTGGGTCAGAACACTTACAAACACCAAAGCTGCTTTGATGAAAATGTTGGGGAAATACAAAAGCTGCTAAACAAAAAACGAGAACTCTACAGGATTTACCAGCAGTCTAGTTCATCCACCTCAAAGAAAGCAGCATTTAGTTCTATCAAAAGCAAAGTACTAGCAAAGCCTAGAGAGATGCAGGATTCCTGGCTCAGTAAGAAGGCAGATGAAATTCAGTTTTATACTGATAGTAACAATCCAAAGTGCTTTTATGATTCCCCGAAAACTATTTATGGACCAAAAACTTATGGTGCGTCACAACTACTCAGTGTTGATGGAACTACATTGATTAGTGACAAGGACATGATCCTAGAGAGATGGGCTGAATGCTTCCATAGTGTTCTCAACCGACCATCATCTGTCAATTCTAAGGTCATTGACTGTTTGCCTGAAATTGAAGTCAATCCCTCCTTCACTGAACTTCCAACTGAAGACAAGGTTTTGAGGATCATTAGGCTTCTTTCATGTGTCAAAGCACCTGGTGCTGCTTCTATTCAGCTGAGATTTACAAAGTGTGGGGACCACTGCTCATACAAAAGCTGACTGAAATTTTCCAAGTTATATGCAAGAGGAAGTCATCCTCCAGGAATTCAAGGATGCCTCCATTGTCCATCTCTGTAAAGGTAAAGAGAATAGATTGTCCTACAACAATACAGGGAGTTCTCCCTTGTAGTCATTGCTAGAAAAATTCTCACTAGAGTCCCCCTTAATAGGCTGATCCTTCACCTGGAAGATGGTCATATACCTGAGAACCAGTGTGGCTTCAGAAAGGGCTGAGGAATAATCAATATGGTGTTTGCTTCCTGAAAACTCCAGGAGAAATGCCAGGAGCAGAACAGACGTCTGTACCCAATGTTTGTAGATCTGACCAAGATCTTTGACACTGTAAGTCATGAGGACTTATGGAAAATTATGTCAAAATTTGGTCACCCAGAGAAGTTCATCAGTATTGTACATCAATTTCACTATGATGTGTTTGCCAGGGTTCTGGATAGTGGACAACGGTCTCTTGTCTTCCCAGTCACAAATGGAGTGAAACAGGGCTGTGTGCTTGCTCTCATGCTTTTTTACCATGATGTTTTCAGCCATGTTGCTAAATGCTTTCAATGAGGATGAACACGGAATCAAGGTCAACTACCATACTGATGGTAAGTTCTTCATTTTGAAAAAGCTACAAGCCAAAACTAAAGTGGAGGGAGTGTTTGGTACATGATTTTCTGTTTGCAGATGACTGTACACTCAATGCAGCTTATGAAGCTGAGATACAACAAAGTATGAATCAATTTTCTGCTGCCTGTACTAATTTTGGCCTGATAACACCAAGAAAACACAGGTACTCCATCAGCCACCACCACACCATCCATATGTGTAAGTATAGGTTACAACAAATAGAGAACTTGTGAATACTGTGGATAAGTTCACTTACTTTGGTAGTGTACTTTTCAGGGATGTACACATCGACAATGAGGTTGACACACACATTGTCAGAGCTAGCTCAGTGTTTGGGAGGTTCCAAAGAAAAGTTTGGAAGAGAAGAGGTATTAGACTGACTACTAAACTGAAGGTATACAGAATTGCTGTATTGACCTCATTGTTGTATGCCTATGAAACATGGACAATCTACCAGCGCCATGCCAGAAAACTGGATCACTTCTTTTTGAACTGTCTTAGGAAGATTCTAAGGATCACCTGGCAGGATAAGGTACCAGACACTGAAGCCCTTGATTGAGTTGAATTCCAAGCATTCAAATTATGCTTCAGAGAGCATAACTCTGATGGGGTGGCCATGTTGTTTGAATGTAAAATGTATGGAGACCTCACATGGGACAGGTGGTCACATGGTGGTCAGAAGAAGCAATAAAAGGACACTCTCAAAGCCTCTCTCAAGAACTTTCAATTTGACTGTGCATCATTGGAGACAGTGGCACAGGACTACTCAGCATGGCATGCCCACATCAAAAAGGGTGCTGTGCTCTATGAGTAAAGCAGAAGTGAGACAGCACAAAATAAACATAGGATTTGCAAATTTGGAGTAACTACCCCAAATATTCCCATGGACTATTTGTGCCCAATCTTTGGTAGAGCATTCTGAGCTCATATTGGTCTGATCAGTCACAGCTGGACACACAGAAACTTCACTTTTTCATGATGATGTAATTTTGGTCCTCTTCCAGAAAGAATAATAATCAACCAAGCAGATGCCTTTATTGAAAAGATCAATCAATCTAGACACAAACTGAATGCTATCAACCTACTTAATCAATTTGGAAGGAGTGAAACCCTTTGAGTCGCTAAGTGAAGCAGGACAATGAGTTATATTAGAAGCCTGGGTGAGAGGATGGACACACCTCATACACTATGTAGATTAAGAGAGGCCTCCAGCAACCACTTTGGGAAGCAAGCTCTGGAAGCTCTTTGAGAAGTTAGTCCTTGTCCCTGTACCTCATGAGGCCAGAGGAAGTGCCACACTCCCCATCTCCACTGGTGTGGTCAACAGAGAGACCAGACCGGCAAAAAGCATTGCCTCCAAACAGAAATGGATGGAGTATAAGCTAGGTAGGTCAAACAAAGGCAACTGCGGAGTGTGACCTCATTGGACAGAGAGAAGTATGGATTTAGTACTCTCCAAAGATCCCATCCTCGTGATTCAGTAGTGAGCTGCATGCATTCCTGGGAATTCTATAAGGTCTGGGAAAGTAGAAGAGGACTTCTATCCAATTGGGAGATACAAATTTTTGTCATGTAAGATTTTAGGATGAGCCTAATTTCCACTGGATCCTGTATATTCATTGGAGAATGTGTCTCAGGCTTTTGGGACAATTTTTTTCCAACTTCTTTTTTTTAACTTTTTACCTTAGTAAATACCATTAACTAACAGCTCATTAATTCTTTTCGACCGTTGATTCTCAACCAGATAATCAAACTAGAACATAAGAGTTCTCTGTTGAGAGTCTCATGAGCAACAGTACTTAAAGAAACCCTCATAGTTAATTCTAGAAATGCTCTCTGGGCACCAGATGTTCTAGTTAGAGTTTGAGTTAGGGAAGTAGCCACAGAAAAGTGGCATAATGACTGCATACAAAATTATATCATGGAATTTTAAAGGGGATGGAGCACTGTGTGGGTTTACAACAAATTTCTATTATTTAACTTTAACTTAACTTTAACAGCTCTCACTGTTACATCAATCTTTTTTTCTGATTGAGTTTTGATATCATCCCCACTCAAAGAATTGTTCCACTTCTTTTATTTTGTTTGCTAAAGCTTGTCATGCTATTACTTCCTCTCTCCTTTTCCTAATTAGAGGACCTCACATCATATTTCAATGAGATTGGGGTCACCCATTTTGAACTCCTCTTTTCCCCAATTGCAAACTTTGAATTATTGCACTATCACCTCCATTTCTGTCTAGTCTGCAAGAAAGAGATGACTTTCCTCCTTAGTAACACCAACCCATCTGTCTCTATTTTTGGTCCCCTTCCCCTCCTTTCTCCTCTGTGAATGTGGTCTTTCAACTTCATCTCTCCCTTATTTCAATCCTTGTCTTACCCACTGGCTCCTTCTTCATTGTCTATAATTATATCGAGAGATTTTCATCCCTGCATAAGCTAAGTTACTTCCTTTCTAGTCAACTGAAGTTGGTATCTCCAAGATCACCAATGCTCTCTTTATTGATAAATAGAACAAAAGTTTCTCATTCTTCATCCTTAGCATCTCTGCAGAATTGTACGGCTGGTCAACCTCTCCTTTTATATACCTGCCTCTTCTTGAATTTTCATAACTCTCCTTTGCCACTTTTCTCTTTTGACTGCAAACAATGGTGTGACAAATTAAGAAGGAAAAATAAGGATTCTACATTGTAAAAACCAAAGCAAACAGAACCCAACCTAAATCATAATTTCAGCTTGAGATGATTTAGATGCTAAATTCCTTGTTAGTCAAACATATTTTGAAATTAAATTTCTACACTAACTGAAAACATACTTCCATTGCCCAGTTTTAACAGCATGAATTTGAGTCAGAGAATTATTTTCCATTTGCTAAGAAAGTTGCATGCCAATTTATCTTCTCCATGGAAGAAAAACAATTATTCTGATTTAATAAGTGGAGCAGCTCTGTCATATTGGGTTCCTAAAGAGAAAACAAAAGAAAATGGATAAGCAAAGCAAACTCTTACCTTTCTGCAACTCCTTGCCCTTGGAAGTTTTAACAATAAAGAGACCTTTTCTTCACCTCAAATCTCTCTGGTTTTCCAGGAGAAAGAGCATGTGCCACTTGCAAATGACTTGTAAGTGACAGCTACAGCTAGACAATTCACTATAGGATTTCTGCTAGTCTATGATTAAGAGAAGGCACAATAATCTATGAAGAATAGGTGTGGAAGGGAATGATTGCATTTACATGCAAATTGGTTGATACACTTTAATTCTATTTAGGAAGTTCTATGACAGAAGCAATAAGCTTTCATATATGCAAGTTTTGGACTCTGGCCATGTCCAATTCCAAAGGCAAAAAACCCAGTGTCAAACATACCAACTACGGCTTAAGGTATTTATTTCCAAAAGATAAACTGGAATTATATATGTGTGTGTATATTTTCAAAATGGAAAGTAACTACAACATATTTATGAATATTGTTTTTTGGTTGTGTATTTCTGGGAGAGAGCAATGAAACTTAATGAAAACAAGTGAAATGCATAATTCCTTCCTTTTATTGCTAGTTGGAGCAATTCCTTGGAATCAGGAAGAGGTGAGGTCAGATCCTACTGCAGACACTCAGCTGTGTGAACTTTGGTAAATGATCACTTAACCTCTCATTACCTCAGTTTCCTTATCTGTAAAAATGCGGATAAAACTAGCACCTACTTCACAGGGTTGTTGTGAGGATAAACTCAGTTCAAATATGTAGTGTTTTGCAAATTTTAAAGTGCTATATAAATGCTAGCTATTTTTTGGGAGAAGAGACCTGTTTCAAATTTCCCAATGGTATTTCCAGTGTTTGTCACAAAGTACACATACAAGATATGACTTTTTCATTCATTCATTCATACACTTCCAAACAATGTCCTTGCACTGATTGATTTTGCAGAATTTTTCTTTTTAAATTCTGTAGTACAAGTTTTGGGTCTTGTGAAACTTGGTTTTAATTCAAGGTTATTCCTTGTACAGCAGTGTGGTTATTCTATAAGAGACAGCTTGCAGAAAATGTGAAGAAATGTTTTCTGAATGTGAATTATTCATGTTAGAAAGGGCAGCAGAAAGTATGGCTGTTGAAACTGAACAGCCTTCTCCTGGCAGAGGGGAGCTGTCCACTGAAACAGACCTAGAGCTGAAAGGGACATGGGAGGCCATCTAGTCCAAGCTTATTATTTCACCTTGGAGGAACTGAGACTCAGGATTCCTGAATGATTTACCCAAGGCCAAACAGGGAGTAAGCATGTGAACCCTGGTCCTTCCTCTACCTCTTTAGCCAGAGATCTTTCCAGGGCACCACACATTATTATCCACTAGAGAAAGCAGAAACTTGGGGTTCTTAGCTGGCACATGTAAGAGGCAATTTTTGAAAAGGGGAATGGCATGATCAGCTATCAGTAGCAGAAATACACTTTTGTCAGCTGTTGAGAAGAGTGAATTGAAAAGGGGAAACAAGGAATCTAGGATCCAGTTAGGAGCCTTTAGGAGAGGAAATGAAACTAGAGCGTTGACAGGGGGATAGAGAGGAGGGAGGAAAGATAGACACTTTGGATATAGAATCAGCAGATGTTGGCAATGAATTGATGTGTTGAGAGTAGAGGGCTGAGAAGAAACAAGTGCTATGCATTTATCAGGCAATTGCTGAAGCCAACATGCAGTTGCAAGTATGTAGAATACAAAGGCAAACCCAAAACAAGAAATCTAAACCAAAATGAGACAAAGGAAAAAAAATATAGTCCCTCCTCTCAAGAAGCTTTCCACCATTTACAGAAATTTATGTTGCTCAGTTGTGTCAGTCATGTCCGACCTTTGTGACCCCATTTGAGGTTTTCCTGACAAAGATACTGGAGTCGTTTGCCACTACCTTCTCTAGCTCATTTTACAGATGAGGAAATAGGCAAACAGGATTAAGCAACCTGTGCAGGGTCACATAGCTAGTGAGTGTCTGAGTTTAGATTTGAATTCAGGTCTTCCTGACTTCAGGTAGAGTGTCCCATTCACTGAGCCACCACAATCTCTACATAGATTCATAGGTGCAAGATAATTTGAGGAGGGAAAGAGTACTGACTAGAAGCTGTCAGGGAAGACTTCCTGTAAAAGGTGGCATTTGAGCTCGATTCCACAGAATGGCTTTGAAACAGAATCTTGCATTTTTTTTTCTCCAGTGGATGATCTGAAGGTAGGAAACAAAACTGAGGCAATTAGAGTTAGATGATGTTTTTTTTGAGAAACAAAACACTAATGCATATTGTACTTTTATTTTGTTCACAATAGCAATGAATGATAATTTATTCAAGAGGAAATAGTATCAATTTTGTACAGGAACAAGGAAAGCACTTTTTTTGTTTTATTTTAATTTAAGTGATTTGATTACAGCATAGAGATGGATAAATATTTAATATCTTATAAAATTTCCCAGTGAATCCAGAACAGTTAGCAGAATTTCCATTTCCTTGTAATACTTCCTATAGCACAAGCATTTTAAATTATTTATTCAGGGAGATTTGTAAGTATTTTAACTCAAGGTTTAAAATTTGAGGTCATGCAGTACAGAGAAGACTGAAATATCAATATGTCACCTACTGTTAATAAGTGAATATCATTTGCACTCAACACAAAGTTCTATATCTCAGCTACATGAATTGCTTTCTCTGAAAAAAATATATTCAGATATGTATATATATATATTCATATATATACCATGTATACATGCATACATACATACATACACTTTTTGGTTTAGAAAATGTAATTAGAGGAGTAGAAATGCAGCAATCATTCTAGGAAATAGGTCTAATAGGAATTCGAAGAAAAATCTCAAGTATATTATAATAGCTTTGTTCTAAAGGAGAAGGATTTTGAAGTCTTAAATGTCCATGAGTGTATTTCAGAGTCAAGCCAGCAGGATGCAGTTTGGGTAACATAACAGGATCACGAGAACCCCTTGAATTTTGGGGCTGGCTTACCTCTGTGGAGCTGGGCATCTACACTTTTTTCTACGGGGAGGGATATATGCTCTTGTCCTTTACTAAAGGTCACAAGTGGCCAGCCGCTAATGTTCGGTTCTCTGGTGTCTCCTTGACTACTGGGGGTTGTGGCAAGGCATATTGATGACTAAGTTACAAAAGTAATTGGACTCTCTAGGAGGACAGAGTATGGTATATTCTATAGCTTAAGGTTTTTTAGAAGATGGAGTTTTTGTTATGACACAGACAATGCCATTTTTCCCTTAGACTTGTAATGTAGATGGGGGGGTGGAGGGGGATGGGATTTCTCTCACTCATCTCTTTTCCTAAATCTCCTTAGCAGTGGCAGCTGTCCGGTGGTTGTTGTCCTTTGTTCTCAAAGAGGACCAAAATGATATCACCATTCTAGAGTCAAGTTATGGTGTGTCCGACTGTGCCTGATCAGATCAATATGAGCTTGGAATGTTCTATAGGTCAGGTACAAATAGTCCATGTGAATCTCTGGGGTGAATTCTCTAAATTTGTGAATCTCACGTTTCTTTTGAGCTACTTCAATTCTTCTTGTTCATAGAGTGCAGCACCTTCTCTGATGTGGACACACCATGCTAAGTGATCTGTGCCAGTGTTTCTCATGTCACACAATCAATTTCAAAGTTCTTAAGAGAGATCTTGAAAGTGTCTCGCCTTCATGTGAGCCCTTGCCCTGTGTGAGTTCTCCATAAAATAATCTTTTTGGCAAGCATACGTTTTCCATTTGAAAAATGTGACCAGCCTACCAGAGATGCGCTCTCTGCTGTAGAGATGCTTCAGCATCTTGGCTTTGAATGCTTGACAGTTTAGTTCAACTAAGGACCTCAGTGTCTGGTACCTTATCCGATCAACTGATCTTCAGAATCTTCCTTAGACAATTCCAATGGAAGCAATTCAGTTTCCTGGCATGACACTGTTATACTGTCCAGGTTTCACAGGAACACAACAATGATGTTAACACAATGGTTCTGTAGACGTTCAGTTTGGTAGTCAGTCTAATACCTATTCTCTCCCACACTTCCCTTCAGAGCCATTCAAACATTGAGTTAGTCCTGGTAATGTATGCATCAACCTCATTATCACTGTGTACATCCCTAGAAAGTACACTATTAGTGTAAGTGGAGAGGTAAGTGTCTACACACGACAGCAAGGACATATGCTGGCCCTCGAATAATGAGATCAGCATTATATGGACTAGACACAAAAGCAAAGGGGTAACAATGCTCAGGGATGATATGGAGAAGTCCAGTTACTTTCCATGAACTTTTGGACCTTAGGCTTAGTGTAGTTGTACTACAGGTTGCCAGTGTATTCTTTGGTGGGAGCAGTGCATGGGGAATTAGAGAACTTAGGGACACTGATAATTTGTTGAGGTGAGTTGGTGTGGGTAGAAGTCCTAGGTCTGAGTCTGACACTTATCATGCTGGCAAACCAGTTAGCTTCCCAGTGTAACTGCTTCATCTTGTGGAAGCCGTCAGATGGCACAGGGGATCAAATGCCATACTCTGAATCAAGAAGACCTGAGCACAAATTCTGCCTTTCACACATATTAACCCTGTGACCCTTGGCAAGTCATTTAACCTCTCTCTGCTTCAGTTTCATTATCTATAAAATGGACATAATAATGACACCTGCCTCACAGGGTTGTTGTGAGGACTGAATGAAATAACACGTGTTCGGCAAACCTGAAAGCACTATATAAAGCTATTATAGCAAAAATAGGGGCATAAAACCTTTTTGTTTACATTGCTGTTGTTTGTTTTTAGTTCTCTCAAAGGACCAATGACATCACAAGGTGAAAATTGGTGAGTGGGTTGGGTTTAAGTGAGGCAGAGCTGTGCAACATCATCAGCCTCACTCTCTCTTCCTGAGTCATGGGAAGTCCAGTGGTAAGACAGAAATCAAGACAACCCTCAATGCCCTGGGACGCAGTGGATTTACCTGATAGGTTGAATGTTAGGACACTCTTTGATAAAGTATAAAACATAAATACATAACTGTTATTTATAATGTTCCTATTTCAAATAGTATCCATGTCTTGTGGCTTTCCTGGCTTTAGGGGAATTTCCAGTGAAACAAAGAAGAAACTGTGGTTGATGATTCATTTTTGAAAGCAAAGCTTTCAATGCCCTTTCACTACCCAGCCCTAGGGACCTCTTCTCTAGGGCTGGTAGCTTAAGCTCACTTGAAAAAGATAAATAGAGGAATAAAGAGATAAACAAGCGAATAAATATAATGAGTGAAAATGTATTTCCATTTCTAGGACACTAGAAATCTTTCAACAAATAAGTGTCTCACTACAAAGAGGAAACATACAAGAATGAGCTGTCAGTGAGTCCAGAAGGATGGATGGGAAAATCAATACTTAACAAGAAGTTCTTTTCACACTCACTTTCTGGTTGCCTGTTAAATCTAATGCAAGAAATTTTGAGTCATCATCAAACTGAAAACATATGCTGAGCATTTTCCATATACACTGTAAATAAAAACTGGCTCATTGAAAATGTTCCCTGCAAAACTAGGAGTGATTTGTGAAAACAGCATCAATCACAGAAAATTAATTTGCAGGATTCTAAGATGTTCAGAAAGTTGGAGGGGGTGGATAAGAAGTTTGGGATCATTAGGGTGTTTAGGAAGCTTTGGGGAAATCTTATGGGTTGTACCAGAAGAAGCCTTCATGAAAGTGCCATAGAACAGTAAACCCCTAGGGTGAAGGCTGCCATTCCATCCACTGGCCCCATGCCTTTGCAGAAGGTGACAGGTATTCATTCCTGTAATACTCTCCCTCCATTGTTGCCATTATAGTTCCTTTAAAACTTGGCTCAAATGCAATGTCCTATGAGACACCTTTCTCATTTATTCCAATTTTCGTAATCTCTGCCCCATTCGTACCAACTGACAGTGAGTTTTTTTTAAAAAAAATCTCTTCTGTATATATGGTGTTTACCTACGTACAGGTTGTCTCCTTCCAGTAGAATATAAACCTCTTGAGGGACAGGGACTGTTTCCTTTTTGTCTTTGGAACCTCAGTCTCTATCACAATGTTTTATAAATAGGCGAGGCATTTAAAAAAATATTTAATGAATGAATGAGTTAACACTATTGGACTTGTGTTAATTGCTAGAAGACAACATTCCACCCATGGAAACCATACTATAAAGGGTTAGTGATTTAACAAAATATAATGTGTTGTATTACAGTATATTTCAAAAGCCAGGAGCTAGATTGTGGATGGTTTGGGAACTCAATCCCCAGACTTTATAGCAACAATAGAACCAAATCTCTGACCTGTGCTCTGTTCCATAGAAGAATGACCACTCTCCACATTCTCAGTCTCACAAGGGACAGTCTGCCTGTGCTGAGTTGAGCAGGGTGAATTTACATGGAAAGGGCTTGGATCCAAGATAAGGAAAAGTCAGGTGGAAAGTCCCAACTCCGACTCCCACTAGCTGTGTGGTCCTAAAGAAATCCCCTAATATCCATGGCTTTATCTGTTCCTTCATCCGCAAAACATGCTGAGGAATGCATTCAATTACATTCAATTACACGGTTATTTCCAAGGACTACCCGATATGAGTTAATGTATACAAAGCACATAGAAAACTCTAAAAAAGCAAGAATAATCAGTTATCCTCACCATTGTTATTATTAGAGCTGTTATTATCATTATTTTAATTTCTCCAGGAGGTAGAAAGAAGCTCCCTCACAGCCCCAGAGATCCCATTTTAATGGAAGGAAAGAGAAGTTATCACCATCCAGAACGTGCTCTTCTGGGGAAACTCCAAGTGGGAAATGGTAATACCAGTGGGTTGCAAATCTTCCTGGGGTTGTTGTCTCTTCTAAAATTCTCCTGGAAGGTTGAGAGGAACACCCTGTGGTTCTTTTTATCATTAGCACCATGACCTTCCAAGATTTGCTCTGAAATTAGATAGATAGAGCTTTCCTGGCCAAATTGCCCACAGTTAGTTTTCTCAGATTGAGGCATTTTGATTCCTAGAATGAAATGGAGTTACATAAATCTGAAACATTCATTGGAAGCCAAAATAGCCAGAAAACTGTAGCCTACTAATGAATGGCTTTAATTAGGGGTGGGTAAAAGTCACTTACACAAAAACATAATTTCCAGTAGTTTGTCTTTTTAGTGCTTCTGGCAAGAAAACAATATTTATCTTCAAAGATAGACTCTGAAGTGCTAATTGGTCTTAGCCTTAATTTAGTGACCACCTGATTGTGCTAGAAAGAAATTGAGATACCAGAAATTAAATGTACTATGTGTTTGTTGGGAACACGGGTGGGGGAGCTGTTGTTGAATTGGCCACAATACTGCTTTCCTTTTCTTTCTTCTTTACATAATTAATTTATGCATGTAATTATGTATGAAATTTCCTTGAGTAATGCTATTTTGCGTATATGTTAAATGGAATTGTCCAAGCCAAAAGCAGAGAACAGAAGGTATTTAATGATATGACTAAGAGCAACTACAGAATGTTATCTCTCCTTTTATTCTCTGAAATTCCCAATACAAGGGTGCTTTTGACATGACTAAGGAATGAGGTATTCTTTTTTTTAAATTAATTTATTTTTTTCCTCTTTTTAAAATCATTTATTTATTTATTTATTTTACATTTTTAACACAATTCATATCACATAAAACAATTCCAACTTTTGGTCAGGTGATACTTCTTTTAAAGCATTTACAATATAGACCACAAATGATTTTTTTTAATATTAACTGAGACCAAAATAATAACTCTAGCCCTTGACCTAATTGTCTCCACACTATTACTAAGAATTAAAGGACCCTAACTTTTTGTTGTTTGGTCTAAGGTCCTAAGCCTAACAGCTTAATTTTAGACTTAACCTACCAATACCTATAATTTAATAAATCTGGTATTAAGTTTACAAACCTTTTGACTACAAGAAATTGCGACTAAGAGTAAGGACTTTGCAGGGAAACAATTATCTCCCCAACTTCATGTCAGTTCCAAGCAGGAGTAGACTGTCAACTTGCATTCAATGAGGCTTAAAGTCTGCCAGATGTCAGTGGGGAAATTGAGTCAGGAGAATCTTACCTCAGCCCAGGCTGAACAGCTGCTGTCCCACAGGAATGGGGTATTCTTAAATGGATTTTCCATTTAACATAAAGTAAAAAATTATGCACAAAAATGCTTATAAGTGTAACTCTACAGATTGTCCAGGGCCCTTTTTAAAGGGGTCCCATGAAAGCTAAAAAATGGAAACAAAGACAAAGGCCTAAGGTTGTTAATGTTGATCTTGGCCAAATAGAAAAAATCCTAGATGGACAAATTAATTTGTTAACCCAGACATCAAACACATCATTGGCTACAGAAAAAGAGATAAGAACATTAGCAAGTGATCTAGGGGCATACTCATATTGACATTTTTATTATTGTTTCTTCAAATCTAATTTTTAAGTATTATCATATTAGCCTAGATGTAAGATGACCCCCAGTATAAATTTGACAGTGAAATATGAAGCACTCCAAGCTTTATACTCTATTGTAAAACAGGAATAAAATGGCCCCTTTTACTGTATTTGAGCTTTCCTCCTGCCCCATATTTCCTCCTATCTCATGTTGAAACTAGCTAATGTAATTTAATAATGGCAGCTGGTTATCATCCAAATCCCATTCCACTTTCCTATCTCCAAAAATTATTCCCATTCCCATCAATTTTTCCATTCTGAACTTTTAACCAAGAATTACTTGATCTTTCCACTGTGCCCTGTGAAACAACTGCTCTGTAGGCAATACACTTCCCTTCATCCTAAATCTTTCAGCCTACAACTACTTCCATCTGCCAGCTATTATTGCAATCTCATTACCCCAATGATATAACCTTCCCTTCCAATACTTTTCACTCATTCCTCTCGGCTTACTGGTTGAGGTGGGGGAATTAGAATATTCGTTGCTCCCCTTTGCCATGTCTAGGTCTTACCCCTATCTTCCTCACTCCTCCAATAAATTACTCCCTCTGTAATACCTTTTGTCACTTATTTTCAATCTCTCTCTAAGCATTAGATCATTCCCTAGTACCTTTAAATATGCCTGAGTTGGAGGAGGAGCCAAAATGGTGGAGTAGAAAGACTCACGTATGCTAGCTCCGAATCCACAGCCCATAAATTTCCTGTAAAAAGAACTCCCCACAAATTCTGGAGCTGAGCAAGCCAGGCAGAAACACAGTGGAAGAGATTTCCATTCCAGAGAGCCCTGGAAAGCCATCCCCAGGGGTCCGTCACACTCGGGATGTGGAGCCCAGCCCTACGTTGTCCTGGCTGTCCGGCCCCAGAGGAGCAGATCCGAGCAGGCTTCAGGGACTGAACCTCCGGTAGCTGTGAAGGTCCCTCCACCCACAGGCGCTACAGGTCAGTGAGAGAGACTTCTGGGTTGGCCGAGAGGGGAGCGGGGTGTCTCTGTGACTCGCGCCACCTTGGGAGGCAGCCGCAGAGGCAGTGGCGGAGGGAGCTGCGGCCCAGAACTCCCCTAGCAGGCAGGAGCTCCATTACTGAAGATCTCTGCATAAAGCCCCTGAGGGAACTGAGCCTGGGAGGCGGCCCTGCCCCCACCCCAGCACCAGAACTTAAGCTCACATTGAATAGCAGCCACGTCCGCCACTGAAAGCCCTGAGGCTGGGAAGCAGCATTTGAATCCCAGACCCCAAGCACTAGCTGGGCGGATCTAGGTGGGGATGGACAGTATTCTCAGAAGTGAAGTAACTGGCTGGGAAAATGCCCAGAAAAAGGAAAAAAAAAATGAGACCAAAGAGAGCTACTTTCTTGGGGAAGAGATGTTCCTTCCTCCCATCATTTCTGATGAGGAAGTACAATGTTTGCCATCAGGTAAAGACGTGGAGGTCGGGGCCTCTCTATCCCAGACATCTGAGGTGGATGTCCAGTGGGCTCAGGCCATGGAGGAGCTCAAAAAGGATTTGGAAAATCAAGTTAGACAGGAGGAGGAAAAACTGGGAAGAGAAATGAGAGAGATGCAAGAAAAGCATGAAAAATGGGTCAATACCTTGCTAAAGGAGACCCAAAAAAATTCTGAAGAAAATAACACCTTGAAAAATAGGCTCACTCAATTGGCAAAAGAGGTTCAAAAAGCCAATGAGGAGAAGAATGCTTTCCAAAGCAGAATTAGCCAAAAGGAAAAAGAGGTTCAAAAGCTCACTGAAGAAAATAGTTCTCTCAAAATTAGAATGGAACAGATGGAGGCTAATGACTTTATGAGAAACCAAGAAATCATAAAACAAAACCAAAAGAATGAAAAAATGGAAGAGAATGTGAAATATCTCATGGGAAAAACAACTGACCTGGAAAATAGATCCAGGAGAGACAATGTAAAAATTATGGGACTACCTGAAAGCCATGATCAAAGAAAGAGCCTAGACATCATCTTCCATGAAATTATCAAGGAAAACTGCCCTAAGATTCTAGAACCAGAGGGCAAAATAGTATTGAAGGAATCCATCGATCACCGCCTGAAAGAGATCCAAAAAGAGAAACTCCTAGGAACATTGTGGCCAAATTCCAGAATTCCCAGGTCAAGTAGAAAATCTTTCAAGCAGCTAGAAAGAAACAATTCCAGTACGGTGGAAATACAATCAGGCTAACACAAGATCTAGCAGCTTCTACATTAAGGGATCAAAGGGCATGGAATAGGATATTCCAGAAGTCAAAGGAACTAGGACTCAAACCAAGAATCACCTACCCAGCAAAACTGAGTATAATACTTCAGGGGAAAATATGGTCTTTCAATGAAACAGAGGACTTTCAAGCATTCTTGATGAAAAGACCAGAACTGAAAAGAAAATTTGACTTTCAAACACAGGAATGAGAAGAAGCATGAAAAAATAAACAGCAAAGAGAAGTCATAAGGGACTTACCAAAGGTGAACTGTTTACATTCCTACATGGAAAGACAATATTTGTAACTCTTGAAACTTTTCAATATCTGGGTAGTTGGTGGGACCACACAGAGACATACACACACACACACACACACACACACACACATGTACATGCGCGCACGCACACACATATACACATGCACACACACACAGAGTCAGAGAGCACAGAGTGAATTGAATAGGAAGGGACCATATCTTAAAAGAAATTAAGGTAAATGGTGAGAGAGAAATGTAGTGGGAGGAGAGAGGGTGAAATGGAATGGGGTAAATTATATCTCATTCAAGAGGCAAGCAGGAGACTTTTTAGTGGAGGGAAAAAGAGGGGAGCTGAGAAAAAAACATGAAGTTTACCCTCATCACATTCGACTAAAGAAAGGAATAAAATGCACACTCATTTTGGTATGAAAACCTATCTTACAGTACAGGAAAGTGGGGGAGAAGGAGATAAGCAGGGAGGGAGGGATGATGGAAGGGAGGGCAATGGGAGGAGGTAGCAATTTGAAGTCAACACTCTTGGGGAGGGACAGGATCAAAAGACAGAATAGAAACAATTGGGGGAAGAGTAGGATGGAGGGAAATACAGTTAGTCTTACACAACACGACTGTTATCGAAGTCATTTGCAAAACTACACAGATAGGGCCTATATTGAATTGCCTGCCTTCCCAAACGGAATGGGTGGGGAGGGAGGGATGGGGAGAATTTGGACCTCAAAGTTTTAGGAACAAGTGTTGGGTATTGTTCTTGCTACTAGGAAATAAGAAATACAGTTAATGGGGAATAGAAAGTCATCTGGTCCTACAGGAGAAAAGAGAAGATGGGGACAAGAGAAGGGAGGGATGAAAGAAGGGAGGGCAGATTGGTGATAGGGAAAATTAGAATGCTTGGTGTATTGGGGTGGGGGGAGGGGATAAATGAGGAGAAAATTTGGAACCCAAAATTTTGTGAAAATGAATGTAAAAAGTTAAATAAATAAATTTATATTAAAAAAATAAATATAAATAAATATGCCTAATTCTCCTCAATCCTGAAAAAGAAATCCCCCCTTAACCTTCCTTTCTGCTGCTAACTGTTGTCCTACATTTTGTCTGCCCTTTGTGGCTAAGCTCTGTGAAAAGACAAGCCATAATAGGTGCCTCCATTTTCTTTGCTTTTACTCTTGTCTTTGCTTTTTACAGTTTGGCCTCTAACTTTTTCAATCCACTCTAATCACTGTTTCCAAACCTACCAATGATCTCTTAGCTTCCAGATCCAATAGCTCATTCCTAATCTTCAATCTCTTCCATCTCTCTGCCATCTTTGGCACTGGATTGGCATCACTGACTTTGATTCCATCTTTTCAGAGAGCCAGGAAATGGAGGGAAGTCAGGAAAGAAAAGCTATTCCCAAAGATAACAGAGCAGGAATGGAGCAGGGTCAGCTTTTTAGGTGAGCTTCTGGGTATTGCCATCTAAGGCATACTATAAAAAGGTTCAGGGCTTAAAAATTAGGGAGGCCCAGGTCTGAATGCTGCTTCTGAGGCTGATTGCCAGTAAGGCCAGTGACAGGTTAATCTTTCAGTCTCAATTACCTCCTCTATAAAAAGGGGATAAAGCTGCCTTGAGTATGTAGTACATAGGATTGTTATGAGAATCAAGTAGAATGGCATATTTGAAGTGCTTTGCAAACCTGAAAGTCTTGTCAACCATTATTAAGGAAGGACCAACCCCTCCTTCCTCCTCATACCTTGGAATTCCTAGCTCAAGGTGGAGTTCTAATATCTTTCTCTATACAAGGCCAATACTAATCACTTTGCCATCATCTGTCATCCACCCTCAAGTTGCCAGTGTGCTTTCCTTGAAACTTATTAGTTTCCTCAAAATATATTTTCTAATTACTTATCTAAGTTCATGTTGCTTTCTCTTTCCCCAACCTCCATAAAACAAACATAAAGTAACATCTTGGAATCCCCAGAATCTTGCACAGTTCCTGAAATAAATTGGGTGCTTAATAAATGTGAAATATGAAATGAAAGAAGGAAGGAAGAAGGCAAAGAAGAAAGAAAGAAAATAAGAAAAGGAAAGAAAAGAAAAGACAGGAGGAAGGAAGGAAAACAGGAAGGAAGGAAGAAAAACAAGGAAAGAAAGAAGAAATGAATGACTTCCGAAAATGTGAAGAGCCTCCCTTCAGGATTTCTTTTTTTAAAGATTTCAGTCTTTGGAACCAAGAACACTTTATTAAACCCAAGCATCACAGTCAAATTTAAAACCATATAAAGTAAGCTGTTTACTCTAAAATATTAGGAAACATGGTATTTTAGCAGAAATTGTAAACCTTACCTTTTACAAGACTTGATGCACTCCCAGGTTATGATGGTTTAACAAGTATAATGCAATTACCAAGAAAAAAAGGACTCATTGATTGAAGTTTGACACCAAGAGATGGTCATAAACTCCAATCATATCTCTATTAACTACAGGATCAAATATAATATCATCTCTTTGGTTTTTAAAGCTGTTTACAACAGCCCCCCTTCATTCCTATCCAGTCGTCTTCTCCACACACTCTGTTATGGAGTGACGTGGGCCTTCCTCCTGTTCTTGGCACAGGACATTCCATCACTCAACCCTTTAGCTTTTCCCTGATTTTCCCCCAGTCTTGGAAAGTTCTCCCTCATTATCTGTGCTTCCTTGAATCCCTGGCTTGTCTTCAGGTCTGAACTAAAATTCCATCTTCTCCTCGAAACCCTTCCCAGCCCTTTTCAAGGCAGTGCTTTCCCTCTGAGATTACCTTTGATTTACCCTGCATATATCTTGTAAGCATATAGTTATTTTTAATGTGGTCTCGTCCTTCAGAATGTGAGTTTTTGAGGCAGCTTTTGACTTTTCTATCTCCACCAGCACAGAGTCTGGTGTATAGTTATCACTCAATAAATGCTTGGTTGCTCATTGTCCTTGATATTGTGGAATGTATATTGTTTTGAATGTTAAGCACGAAACTTTAGAGTCTCTGGAGATACAGCATAAAGAAATCAAGCAGCTCTTTGTTCTCAGTGATCCCATATTCTGTCTGAATGGTTTAGGGGTAGAGCATAACATATATATCAATAAACAGTTATGAGATGGTTTGAGATACAGAGAGTATACAAACTGTATATATACATACACACACATATATATGTACAGTTATATATACATATAGATAACTATCTCTATCTCTCTATTTATGCAGCAGAGAGAAAGAAAACTAGCACCAAGGAGTACAGGGAAGACTTGCTGAAGCTGGTCTTAGATGAGCCTTGAAGGGATCTAAGGCTTGCTTCTTCATACTTTACCTGGGTGTGGGGATACTCTGTGGCAGCAGATACATAGATACAAGATAATCTGAAGATGGTGAGGACTCAGCAAATGAAGGAATGAGGAAAGTGGTACCTGTCCTTCGCCTTAAAGGAAGTTGAGGGCTCTGAAAGGCATAGGTGAGGCGGTCAAGTAGTTCAGGCATAGGGTAGTGCTAAAAGAAAGGCGTGCAGGAGATGGTATGGGGCATGTAGGTGGCACAATGGATGAAATCAGAAAGACCAGAAAAACCAGAGTTCAAATCTGACCTGACATTTACTAGCTGTGTGACCCTGAGCAAGGAACTTAGCCCCTGCTTGCACAAAACTGGAGAAGGAAATGGCAAACCACCACAGTGGCTTTGCCAAGAAAATCCCATGGACAGGTGGTCCACAGAGTTGTGAAGAGTTGGACACAATTGAATGAGGGAACACAAATAATGACAACAAGGAGAGGGAATACCAATTTGGAGGATAGATAATGGTTTACTTTGTCTGGAATGAAGACGAATAATGTGGAACAAGGAGTAATGGGAAAGATTTTTGGAAAAGTAGATTGGAACCAGTTTATAGAGGATCTCAAATGACACACAGAAGGCTTTGTGCTTTATCCTAGAGGCAGATTCAGATCTAGAAAGCTTTAGAAACATGTTGCCTTGAAGGATGTCATCAGTCTTCCTAACAGATACAACTGAAGAAAGCTCTGTAAGAGAGTGTGATTCTGTTCACCTCATACAAGCAGTAGGCTTCATTTTCATTTTAGAGAGAATTGGTAGAATGGGTGAAGAAAAGGAAAAAATAGATGTTTGTACAGAATAAATTTACCTGCATGGCATTTGGAGATTTCTTTGATCTTTTAAGGCTCAAACTCATCAATACTTTTAGAAATGGCATATGATTAAGAGGCTCACACAATGAGCTTTGGAAATTATTAAATGGTGGTTGTGTATAATTCCTAGTAAACTATAAGTTCTTAGAGGGCAGGGGACATGTCAGTTGTCACAGGGTCTTGCATGTGTTCCTCCTAGGAATATAAACTCTATGAAGGCAAGGGTGAGTTCATTATCATCACTAGATGCCCATCTAGTACAATGCATGGCACTTAGGGGGTGACCAATAAATGTTTGTGAAATGATTGATTCTTTGCTTCTTAATAAATCAATATTTCTTGAGATTATCTCTAAGAAAATGTTTTACACCAGATGTGATAAACTTTTCCAATGTAGCACACAAGGGCTCTAACCTCTTATGCTTAGTAAAAATTGGGATAAAGGGCTCTATAACTTGAACAAGAAAAAGAGTGGCCATGTTCTTCACTAGCCTTCCTAGTGAAAATGAATGATTCTCAACTTAAAACAACAATAACTTGATGGGCACTTACTATGCACCTACTGTGTGCTAGGCACTGTGTTACATACTTGGCATATAAAGACAAAAAGAAAATCATTCTTGTTCTGAGAGAGCTTCCATTCTACTAGGGATACATCCTTAACAATTATGGTACCTGCACAGAATGATCACTTAAAAATGTGATTTCATTTGATTCTCACAAGCCCCCATGGTAGGTGCTATTATGATCCTCATAGGAAAACAAAGGTTAAGGGACTTGCCCAAGGTCACATAGCTCGTGAAGGTCTGAGGTCAGATTTAAAACCAGGTTATCCAGGCTGGATGCTTTGTCCACAGAACTATGTACATGCAAGTGCATGGCAATGTAGGATTAATGGAATATAAGATTTCCCTGTCTATCAATAGGCATATGTGACCGCACGTGTTTCTTTTCTCCCTTGCTACATGGGCTGTGTTCCCAGGTCTAAAGGTACATTGGTATTTCAATCATGGATATTTTACTGATATATTTGAACTCTGACCCAGATCAGAGCTGTGATTCACGTAGAGCCCTGGCAGATGCTGGGTCAATTAGATACTAAGCACATGGGCTTTCAAGCTTTGTGGCTAATAAGGGGACAAGTCTTGGTTATATACTCTTGGAGGCTGGTATTTTGTTTTGGGGCTCACTCATGGGAAGAATGTGTCTTTGTGATTTCCATATGAGACTCTGGGTAGCCATTGTTAAGGGCTCCTTGATATCAATGTAAATGAAGACCCAGATGTTGGTGCTCCCTGGTTGGGTGATGTATATACCTTTACAGTTGTTTTGATAATTGGAGTCCTTTTGTGTTCTTTCTTGTATACTCACTTCTCTCTACTTATATATATATATATATATATATATTTCATTGTTTAAATAAAGTAAGATTACTAACCCCTTTGAAGCTGTCTTTCCTTTAGAAAAGCAAATCAAGAACTTGTGTTAGCAGCCCTTCTGTGCACTAGTGTTATGCTGCTTGTTGCACTAATGCTACAATCAGCAACAAGTAATTGTTTTTTGCTGGAATGCACGATGTATAAGAGAGGGCAATATTAAAAAAAAAAAAGATTGTAAAATGATGTTAGAGAAAGGTTGTGTAGAGCTTTGAATGTTAGACGCTAGACTTTCTATTTGGGGCAATAGGAGGCCACATAACATTTCTAAGCATGGTTAGACCTCACGATGAAGGTGACAATGCAGGAGCATCTTGATCTAGGATCCATCTTTAGCACACATGCCTTAGACTAGCTGTCTGTCAGGAAGGCAGATTTAAAACAAAATAAACTATACGGAGATGGTCTATTTTTTTTTAAGCAACCTTGTAAGTTAGGTTTTGTCACTAACGTATTGGCCAAGGTGGCATCCAGGTAGGAATAATGATGATAATTATAACAGCATCATTTGTAAAGGGCTTTAACATAATAAAAAAGTATACATACATTATCTCATACCTATATACAAACATTGTTTCATATATATGCATATATACATACATACATATGTATACATATATAATTTCCTTATATCCTCAGAAAAACCCTTATCTTCTTTTTGCAGATGAGAAAACTGAAGTACAGTACAGACATGAACTGTCTTGCCTAGTGTTACATAGCTACTAAGTCTCTCAGATGAGATTCGAGCAAAGGGCTTTCTTGTTACTCCAGGTAGACTTCTCTCTATCTGCCATATTGCCAATACTCAAACAGTTCTCTTTTATCCTTGAATAATATTCCCCTTTCACAGCGTCAAAGTACATGTTTTCATCTGAAAGGAAATTGATCAGCTACTGTGGGTTCTGCATTCCCTCCTAGCACTATATTAAAGATAATTAAAATTACATTTATTGTGTAACACCTTAACCTCCACCCCATAAATGCAGTAGCCTAGCAATTTCAGCTTTGTTTGGAGAAGAGGAAAAAGGCTTCTTATGGTAAGGAATGCTTTCTGGGTTAAAGAATGCTTGTTGCTGCAGGAATAGGATTCCTCAGTTGGCCATATGTTAGGCTAACTCTTGTTGATAGGCCACCCTCCTTCCCTCTTTGAGTCCATGCTTGGAGCATAAGGAGGGGCTTTTTCCTGTCTGTCCTGGAGTAATGAATTCTTCAGATCATCCTGAAGGGACAGGGTGAGCTGAAGTGAATGTGTTTGGATCACACTGAACATTCAATAAAAATATTGGTGCTAACGAGTTTGAAGTTATTCAATGAAATAGAATTCAAAGGAACACGTTTTTAGGAAACTATTAATACAAAACATTGTTTTATGTATAGGATATACATAGAATAGTCTATGTACATAGGTAAATGTAAAGGGGTAGGTAGGATGAAGCAAAGGATTGATCCAGACAAATGCTGCAGACAAAATTGAAGAAGGAAGGAAACGCTTTTTGCTTGAGAAGTAAGGGAAGATTTCATTTGTTGGAGATGATATGGTGGAATTCTCTTCATGTATGAATTGGTTGGGGGCCATTGGATTGCATCCATTATTTCAATTTCACCTTCTGTGATTCCATGGTTCTTGGAAGTGGTGGCATCTGAGCTAAACCTTGAAGAGTAAAGAAGCATTTTAATAGGCAGTGATGGGGAGACATTGTACTCCTGGCATGGAGGAGGGAGAAGGAAGGGTCTGTACCTACAGAAATGGAAAGGCATTGTTGCTTAACCATAGATGTGAAGTAGAGGCTTTCAACACGAAGAATGTGGATAGTGGACAGTGCTGATAGAAATGGACAGCAGTGAATTGGCATCACTCAATTAACCAGGTATAATAAATACTTCTATGTGCTAGACATGAGGCTAAGTGACTGGGAAGAAAGGAAAAACCAGTTCCTGCTCTCAAAGAGCTCACATTCTAAGGGGGGAAACAGGTAAAGAAACACATATGTGAAAGATAGAGTAAACTTAGAGGGAAGGTGCTAGTCCAAGGGGGACCAGGAAAGGCCCCTGTACAAGGTAGCCTTTCAGTTGGGTCTGGAAGGAAGCCAGGGATCCTGAGAGGCATAGACTGAGAGGAAGAGTCTTTGTTCCAGGCATGGAGAATAGTTCTTGAAAAGACACAGAAACTAGAAACCAAGTTTTGTTTGTTTTGGTTTGTTCTTGGTGTGTGTGTGTGTGTGTGTGTGTGTGTGTGTGTGTGTGTGTGTGCGTGTGTGTATAATAAACATCAAAAGGACCAGTATGGCTGAATCATAGTGGGGATTATATATTAGAAGATTGAAAAATTAGAGTTAAGGCTATGACAAGCTTTCAATTACAAGTAAAGGATTTGATGAGTATTTGATCTTAAGAGGTAATGGGGAACCATTGAATTTAATGAATTGAGGGGGATGACATGGTCAGACCTGTCTTCCTTCCTTCCCTATTCTCTCTTTTCTTTCATTTTTTCTTCTCCCTTTCCTTCTTCTTTCTTTCCTTCTTTTTCTCTTTCTCTCTCACTTCCTTCTTTCTCCTCCCTCCCTTTCTTCTTTCCCTTCTGCCTCCCTTCTTCCTTTTCTTTCTTTCTCTTCTTTCTCCCTTTGTTTTTCTGCCTTTCCCTCTTTTTTCTTTCATTTCTCTCTCTCTTTCTTCCTTCTTTTTTCTTTTATTTTTCATTCTAACCTTGACAAACACCAATAAAATGAATATGTCTAATTATAGTAGAGAAAAAAAAAACTTTGTCAGTTACGTGAAGGATCTACTAGAGCAGAGACTGACTTGAGGCATGCGACATGACCAGAATATGAAAGGAAAATAAAATCCAATATCCAACTGGAACAGAACTAGATTTCATCCTTTTATCCCACCCTCTGATACCACCCACCTCCACAAGGTACTTATGTTTTCTCTTTAGTGTTCCTATTAAACTGGATTGATAATTTCATTGCAAGTTGTCAGGAAGTAAATATTTTGTCACATAAATGATTGACAGGAAGCAATCTTCCAAAATTTTTCCCTGAAATCACATGGCTTCAAACATCCCACCAATTATGAAGCCTCAACATGAATTTCTAACTGATAGACATTATAATTTTTAAGATTAAAAAAATTCTTATTAAGTAAATTTCCATGCAAACATCTCATTTTAGGCAATTTGGAAATGTTTCTTTCTTTTTTACCCCTTTCAGTCTTCAAACATCTTTCTAAGTGGTGACATGACAAGGGGCAATTTTTCTCTTTATTCTTTGGGAAGCATAAATACTGGAGCGCTTTGAATGGCACATTTTTAAAAGAAGAACAAAGAAGCCTGGGAGCTCCAGCCAATCATCCCAACCAAACTTGCTACTGTCACAATGCATCAATTCCTGAGTTTTAAAAAAGAAACCATCTTTCCGGGGCTCCATGTAAATAACGATGTAGGTCCTCACATGATGAGTGAGCAAAAGGGCAGAATTATCTTGTCAAAAAGAAATTATTTTTAAAGACTCTAAAAAGGTAATTCCAAAAGATCAATCCCAAGAATGAAAACCATGACATCAAACACTAGAACTCTCAGAATAATAAGACCCCAAAATAACATTTGGTATTTTTCAGCAAGAGTGATCAGAAGGGGAGTGCTTAGGTGCTTTTTTAAATAGCTTTAAGTTTTAACTAGTCTAAGATGCAAATAAAACACTTGTCTAGAAGCTGAGTAGATTCCACTGGGAAATTCCATATTTGGGAATATAGCAGTGTAGAGTTTCAGACAAGCAACCAGGCTGAAAATAAGAGAGAACTGTCTTCGAATCTTCTTTTAATTACTTATTAACTGCAAGACACTGGCCAACTCACTTAACTTTGGATCCTCATCTGTAAAGTGATTTTGTTGGACTAGATAGGATATGAATGGAAACTTCAAAATCTTCAATTCTCTGCTATGGAAGATTAACCATTGTGCTTACATATATATTTTTTAAAAGCTCATCTTCAACTCTTAAAATGTATTTTCAATGTCATACATGCCTCTGAAGACAGTCATTGTGGTTTGAGGGTTTTGAAATGAATAAATGGATGAATGAATAAATGGCTCTGGAGAGCTTGAATTCATAGACATCTGTTTGTGGGCTTAGTAATGCTTTTAAGCACAAGAATGCTTTAACCAAATATTTATGTTTCCATGAAAAAGCCACGGTGCTAGAGACAGCTGTGGTTCATTTGTTTTTCAGTGGTGTCTGACTCTGTTGACCCCATTTGGGTTTTTCTTGGTAAAGATACTGGAGTGGTTTGCCATTTCCTTCTCCACATCATTTTTATGGATGAGAAATTGAGGCATACAGAGTTAAGTGGGCTTGTCCAGGATGATACACCTAATAAGTGCATGAGACCAGGTTCGAACTCAAAAGATGAGTCTTCCTGCCTCAACGTCTAGCATTCTATCCACTGTGCCGCATAACTATCAGAGATAGCTGACCTGAGTTCAAATCCCACATCTGTAAGTTATTATCAGATCACCTACTGTCCCTGAAGTTCACTTTTCTCGTCTGTAGAATGAAGAACCTGAATTAGAGACTGACAACAACAATGGTGATGATGATGATGGTTATAATACAGCACATTAATATTTACAAAGCACTTTACATATATTATCTGATTTGATCTTCAACAATCCTGTGAGGTTGATGCTATTGTTATATTTATTTTACAGATGAAGAAAATGATGCAGAAAGTGACTTAGTAATATAGCTAGAAAGTGGGGGTGGAGCCAAGATGGCAGACTAGAAAGACTCACGTATGCTAGCTCCGAACCCACAGCCCATATATTTCCTGCAAGAAGAACTCCCCACAAATTCTGGAGCACTGCAAGGTGTGCAGAAAGCCCTGGAGAGCCATCCCCAGGGGTCTGTTGTGCTCCGGAAAGCGGAGCCCACCCCTGAGCTGCCCTGGCCCCGTGGTCCCAGAGGAGCAGATCCTAGCAGGCTTCAAGGACGGAACCAAAGGCGGCTGGGAAGGTCCCTCCACCCACAGATGCTACAGGTCAGTGAGAGAGACGTCTGAGCTGGCCGAGAGGGGAGTAGGGTATCTCTGTGACTTGGGCTCCCTTGGGAGGCAGCGGCAGAGGCAGTGGCAGAGGTAGTGGCTGCAGCCCTGGACTCCCCGAGCAGACAGGAGCTCCATTACTGAAGGTCTCTGCATAAAGCCCCTGAGGGAACTGAGCCTGGGAGGTGGCCCTGCCCCCACCTGAGCACCAGAATTTAAGCTCACATTGAATGCCAGCCATGCCTGCCCCTGAAAGCCCATTTGAATCTCAGACCACAAGCACTACCTGAGTGGATCTAGGTGGGGGTGGAGAGGAATTTCAGTCAAGTAACTGGCTGGGAAAATGCCCAGAAAAGGGAAGAAAAATAAGACTATAGAGAGCTACTTTGAGGGGGTACAGATGTTCCCACTTTTCAATTCTGATGATGAGGAACTATTCTTACCACCAGGGAAATATGTGGAGGTCGGAGCCTCTGTATCCCAGACATCCCACGTGGATCTCCGGTGGACTCAGGCCATGGAAGAGCTCAAAAAGGATTTTGAAAAGCAAGTTAGACAGGTGGAGGAAAAACTGGGAAGAGAAATGAGAGAGATGCAAGAAAAGCATGAAAAGGATGTCAAAACCTTGCTAAAGGAGATTCAAAAAAGTACTGAAGAAAATAACACCTTGAAAAATAGGCTCACTCAATTGGCAAAAGAGGTTCAAAAAGCCAAAGAGGAGAAGAATGCTCTCAAAAGCAGAATTAGCCAAATGGAAAAAGAGGTTCAAAAGCTCACTGAAGAGAATAGTTCTCTCAAAATTAGAATGGAACAGATAGAGGCTAATGACTTTCTGAGAAACCAAGAAATCACAAAAGAAAACCAAAAGAATGAAAAAATGGAAGAGAATGTGAAATATCTTATTGGAAAAACAACTGACCTGGAAAATAGATCCAGGAGAGACAATTTAAAAATTATGGGAGTACCTGAAAGTCATGATCAAAAGAAGAGCCTAGACATCATCTTCCATGAAATTATCGAGGAAAACTGCCCTGAAATTCTACAACCAGAGGGCAAAATAAGTATTGAAAGAATCCATCCATCACCATCTGAAAGAGATCCAGAAAACGAAACTCCTAGGAACATTGTGGCCAAATTCCAGAACTCCCAGGTGAAGGAGAAAATCTTGCAAGCAGCTAGAAAGAAACAATTCCAGTACTGTGGAAATACAATCAGGATAACTCAAGATCTAGCAGCTTCTACATTAAGGGATTGAAGGGCGTGGAATAGGATATTCCAGAAGTCAAAGGAACTAGGACTCAAACCAAGAATCACCTACCCAGCAAAACTGAGTATAATACTTCAGGGGAAAATATGGTCTTTCAATGAAACAGAGGACTTTCAAGCATTCTTGATGAAAAGACCAGAGCTGAAAAGAAAATTTGACTTTCAAACACAAGAATGAGTAGAAGCATGAAAAGTAAACAGCAAAGAGAAGTCATAAGGGACTTATCAAAGGTGAACTGTTTACATTCCTATATGGAAAGACAATATTTGTAACTCTTAAAATTTTTCAGTATATGGGTAGTTGGTGGTATTATACACACACACACATACACACACATGTGCACGTGCGCACGCACAGACACATACACACATGAACGCACATACAGAGAGAGAGCACAGAGTGAATTGAATAGGATGGGACCATATCTTAAAAAAAATTAAGGTAAATGGTGAGAGAGAAATGTAGTGGGAGGACAGAGGGTGAAATGAAATGGGGTAAATTATATGTCATTCAAGAGGCAAGCAGGAGACTTTTTAGTGGAGGGAAAAAGAGGAGAGCTGAGAAAAAAACAAGAAATTTACCCTCATCACATTCGACTAAAGGAAGGAATAAAATGCACACTCATTTGGTATGAAAACCTATCTTACAATACAGGAAAGTGGGGGAGAAGGAGATAAGCAGGGAGGGAGGGATAATGGAAGGGAGGGCAATGGGAGGAGGTAGCAATTTGAAGTCAACACTCTTGGGGAGGGACAGGATCAAAAGACAGAATAGAAACAATAGGGGGCAGGATAGGATGAAGGGAAATACAGTTAGTCTTACACAACACGACTGTTATCGAAGTCATTTGCAAAACTACACAGATATGGCCTATATTGAATTGCCTGCCTTCCCAAAGGGAACGGGTGGGGAGGGAGGGATGGGGAGAATTTGGAGCTCAAAGTTTTAGGAACAACTGTTTAGTATTGTTGTTGCTACTAGGAAAGAAGGCATACAGTTAATGAGGAATAGAAAGTCATCTGGCCCTACAGGAGAAAAGAGAAGATGGGGACAAGAGAAGGGAGCGATGATAGAAGAGAGGGCAGATTGGTGATAGGGAAAATTAGAATGCTCGATGTATTGGGGTGGGGGGAGGGGATAAAAGGGGAGAAAATTTGGAACCCAAAATTTTGTGAAAATGAATGTAAAAAGTTAAATAAAGAAATTTTTATTAAAAAAAATATAGCTACAAAGTATAAAGCAAGATTCAAACTCAGGTCTTTGTGTTTCCAAGTCTAGCCCTCTATCTCCTACATCACACATAGTCCATGGCCTCTGAGGATTCTTCTAATCACAAGTGGTAGCATTTCTGAAGTGTTTAACATTTACAATATGCTTTACATGTTATGTCACTTGGTTCTATCAGGCAGGTGGTATTAGTATCCCAATTTTACAGCTAATGAAACAGACTGAGAAATAATAAGTGACTTGCCTAAGGTCACATAGCTAGTATGCATATGCGACAGTATTCAAATTCAGGCATTTCTTCACTAAGTCACAGTGCTCTGCCACCCCTCTTGTAGGGTGTAAGCTAAGAACACATTTAGAATAGAGTGAAAGCAACGCCTTTGTGTGTCCCAGTTCCAGACTGGGAAAGGGTTGAAGAGCAGCCGGCTTTATCAATGGCCCCCTTGGGAATCATCTCCCTGTAGCTACATCTCCCCAGTTTCAGGGAGTGTCACTAATAGAATTTCTGGTGAGAATAAATATAATTGTCCTGAAATCAATCATTCAATGAATCAATTAAGCAATCAGCAAACATTTATCAAGATCTTACAATGTGACACGCACTCTAGTGAGTCTGGGGATGTGGACTGTGTCCATGTCTGGGCCCCATCCTTTAGGAAAGAAATTCCTAAGTAATGGGCTAAGCAGCCATGCAAAAGAAGCTGAAAACGTCAACTGAGGACTAGTGGGAAAAACAAGGAGTGTTTATCCTTCCCTGGATTGTGTGATACAGTTCCATGGTCCTGCTTGCTCTTTTTCTGCCATGTCCTGAATCCATGCCTTGTCAGTGAGTATATATGTGTGAAAATATGTGTGTATAGTCAATCAGTCAACCAACATTTATTAAGCACCTACTATGTGCCAGGCACTATTCTAAGTATGGGGAATACAAAAAAGAAAGGTAGTCCCTGCCCTCAAGGAACTTATAATACAATGGGGAAGATAGCTCCCAAAAGGAAGCTGAAAGGTAGGGATGGGTAGATACCCGACACAGAAGCATTGTTGAAAAGTCTTCAGAGACATCCCAAGGGAGTGCAGCCAGGAGAGAAATGAGGAGATGTCTAAGCCAAGGTCTCTTCTTACAGGGAGAAACCTCATGGCCCCACCCTCTCATAAGAGAAGTAGAGGTTAGTGATGACTGGAATGGGAAGGATGATGAGCTTATTACTGTATGGTGAGATTATACCAACAATGCACTTCCTGGGACCTGGTAGAGAAATCAGAAAAATTGCAAAGCAATGTAACCAGGTGATTGATGAGGAGTTGTTTCTGTCTTCTTCCTCATTTAAATGTAAGCTCCTTGAGGACAGGGATAGTGTTTTGCCATTCTTCTTTACCTGAAAAATAGTAAGAGCTGAATAAATACTTGTTGACTGGAAATTCCTTCCCTGATGTTAACTAAAATATACCTGTAAGAAAAGACTATTGAACTTGACTTGACTGGTTGCTCTGACTCTTCAGGAAACCTCCAAGTCCCCAGAGGGCCGGAATAGACCAGAACATATCCCTAAGACCTGAAACAGACCTTTGCAGATGGTGGGTCTTACTAGGTTTTTGTTGAATTGAATCGAGAGGAGCGGATGCTGCTGCTGCATAGTAATTGTTTTCCAGTGTCTGAAGATTTGTTTGTCTTATGAAAACAGTTTGAAGTAGCAAAAACCCCAGTCTTGATTCTATTACTTAGACCGAGTCCAGGCAGAGGAGAATGCCCTCTTACCTTAGATTCTAGAAACACAACATTGAAGATCATTTACTGTAAACAGTATTCCAGTCCTCACCTTTGTGCCTTGTCTAGGCTGCCCCCTCTGCCTGAAATTCTCCGGCTCTTTTCCTATGATGCCTGACGGCCTGAGCTTCCTCTGGGGCTCAGTACTCCCTCCTCCAAGAGGACATTCTGGATCCCCTTGTTGTTTATGCCCTTTTCCATCATCTAATTTATTTTGTGTATACTCCACATTTACTTATAAGCTACTTGAACGCAGGCACTGTATCATTGGAGATCTGGAGTTCCTGGCCCCATTCAGAGGATAGGACAAGGTGAAATCCTGAAGCTGACTGGAACTTGCAGGATGATGAAGTTATACATGAGGTGTTACATTGATTGATGTAGTGGCTGTATCTCTCTCTGTCTCTTTCTGTCTCGCACCCCACACATACATTCGCAAAATACATATATGTATGCACAGTATACATTTATTTATACATATATACCTAGACACACATTTCAGACATTAATATTTAAATCCCTGGTACCTAGCACATAGTAGGCACTTAACAATTTTATTAATTCATTGATTGCTAATTTTACAATATAAGAAACTATTTTGAGAAATAGTTCTGACAAATGTGAATTGACATAAAATCACAAATTGAAGTATAAGTATGATCTGTGATTACAAATTCTAAGTTTTGCTTAAGCTTGAATTTTATTTCATATTAATTTGACAATTGACCAAAAGAGAAAATACAAACTCCTTAGCCTGGAATTTAAGACTCATTATACTGTGACTCCAGGCTTGTTTCACACAGTTCCCTGTACTGCTCTCAAGGATCCAGCTACATTGAACTCCTTGCTGCTTCCTGATCATGTCCTGATTTTTGCCACCTCCACACATTTTCTCAGTCCCATCTTTTGTTCCTGAATGCTTTTCTTTTCTTCACCTACAGAAATCTTTCTCTTCCTTCAAAGCCAAGCTAAGGTGCAATGTCCTCCATAAAGCCATCCAGCACCTCTTCCCAAATTCCATCTCATAGCTCATGACATTATATTTTGCATCTTATGTCTTTTGAGCATATATAATTACCCTCCAAAGGTTTTGATTGTAAGACCTTTGAAGTAGTGGTTGTCTATCTGTCTGTCTATCTATCTACCTATATATCTATCTATGTATCTATCATCTATCTACCTACCTATGTATCTGTCTGTCTACCTTTCTGTCTGTCTGTCTGTACATCTATCTGCCTACCTATCTGTCTATATATCTATCTGTCTGTCTGTCTACCTTTCTAATTTATCTTTTTACTTATCTTTCCATCTGTCTATCTATCTGTCTGTCTATCATTCTATCTATATAACTAGCTATTGTGCTTGTAGTTCAATCATTACCACCAGCACTTCCTGACCCCATCTGAGATTTTCCTGACAAAGACACTGGAGTGTTTGCCGTTTCTTTTTCCACTCCATTTTACAGATGAAGAAACTGAGGTAACAGAGTTAAGTGTTTTGCCCAGGGTCATACTGCTAGTAAGTGTCTGATTTAAGTGGATTTAAACTCAGGTCTTCTTGGCTCCAGGCCTGGTACTCTATCCACTGAACCACCCTCTTGACCGCTCTACTTATCCAGCTGGCTATCTCTCTATTATGTCAATCAATCTATCATCTGTCTATCAGCCTTCTACCATCTGTGTGCCTATCATTTCCCTACTAATGGCGATGATGGTGGTGATGATGCCACCTAACATTTATACAACACCCGCTATATGCCAGGCACTGTACTAAGTGCTTTATCATTATTATCTCATTGGATCCTCATAACAACCCTAGGGAGATAGGTGCTCTTATTATCCACATTTTACAGATGAGGAAACTGAGGCAAACAGCAGTTACCTGACTTGCCCAGGGTTACACATTGTTACCAAACGAGGTAATGCTTGCCACGTCCTTCATCCAGCGCTTGTCACCCCAGAGACGACATCCTTCATCACCTAGGACCCACTAAATAAAGAGGAGCTAGTGGATTATTACTGTTATATTATATAAATAAGAGCAAGAATGACAACATTGATCAAGCTTAATCACTGTCCAGTTGTTACTGATGATGACTCCAAGGGACATACCCATAGTCAATTTCATAGTATATAGAACTGAAAAGGCCCTAAAGATGATTTATTTCAACCTCCTCATTTTATAGATGCTAAAACAAGTCCAGAGAAGTCAAGTCATTTGCCTACCGTGACGCAGGTTCTAGGTTGCAAAGTTAACATTTGAACATAGTTATTATGGTTCCACAGACTATGCTATTGTCGTTATATGGCAGATACCTCTCCGAAGTTAGTGGACCATAACCCAGATGTCAGAGATTGTCTAAATAGCCCACAACAGCTCTGCATCCATCACTTAATTTGGGGGGGAGGAGGGAACTACTTGTATTTTAGCGTCTCCTGGGATAGTGGGTTCCATAAATTTCTTCTGCATTTTATAAAGTGATAAAGCATTTAATTTGTCCAAAAGTATGTTTTTAAAGCTCTATGTTCTAAAAAAGTAGTGAGCATAGAAAAATAGAATCCTAGAAAGCAGGGAAGGACCTTAGGAGCCAATAAATGGCAAGTAAATGATCTGTCCGAGGTCACGACTGTAGGGAGTTTCATGCTTTGACTCAATTCTCAGCATTCATGGTTTTGTGACCTTTGATCACAGTCCCCACCTTACTTTGACTTTCCAGATGGAGAAGTACTAACATTTTGAACTTGTTCCTCTCAAAGCCCTTACATTCTTTTTCTTGTTCCTATTACTACCAGTTCTTATTCCAGTTCCAGGCTCAGTCCCAGACCTTTTATCCTATTAGTTAGCATTTTCTAACTCCTAATAACCTAGTTCTTTTGTCGTCATCTTTTGCCTTTATCATAAACTTTCTATAGAAAATTGGATTGCAAAAATCATAGTCTGGAAATGTAATAGGCTTTACTCATGTCAGGCCATGTTTCCTACTTAGATAAATGCCTGTGGTTATGGTCACAGGATGGGATCTATCATCCACACTGAAACCAGAAATTCTAGTCTCATTGGAAAAATTGACACTCAGGGCTATCAATTTGTTATAAATACTCATAACCAGAGATTATTGTGCCTGAGAAAAAGGAAACATGGTAGGGTAGGGGAAAGATGAGTCCAGAGGGGATGGAGAGAAAGCTGCCTGGGGTACAGGAAGCATCCCCTGGAATATGGTGAGGTCTCTACACAGTGAAAGGAACAAATGATGGATCTTCTGTTTTAGTAATGGTTAGCACCATTACTAAAAGTGCTCTCACTACCTTCTCCATATCTTATGTGAGTCACAAATCCCCAGACAAACAAGATAACTCCACCATTAATTTATATTCTTTCTAACTGTTTTGAAGAAACTTAATAAATATGCTGTTAGTTGCATCTCTCTGAGCTTTGAATAGTTTACAGTTTGTGCCTATAAAAACACACTTGGGAATATTTTAACATATGCCAGAACTAAATTGAGTGAAATATGACAGTCTGTAATCAATGAGACACAAGATTTATCATCTATAATTATTTGCATATAAAATAATGGTTTAGAGCCAATAGATCTAGATGCCTCTTATCCTGGATTATAGGCTTGTATCTTGGTGGAATAATGGATAAATAATTTATTGGGACCTGTCTTCACTCCTGGTTCTGTCAAGGTATCTCTTCTAACCAGTAGATGAAAACATCTAAGAGTGGAATGCTCAGGTCTTATTCAAATTGTTCATTTAAAAAAAATCTAAAAAGTTCTGTTGCTAGATAAAAAGAAACAATTCCCCACTCTCAAAGAGAGTGGCCTTGTTTGTAGTCACCCAATTAGCTAAGATAGAACTGGAATCTGGGTCTCCAGTGTTCTATCCATGGATCCATGCTGCTGTGATAGTCAACCTTATCATATGCTCATCTCCTTTCCAAACTCCTTTTCTTAGATCAGCGTAAAGCTACTAATCAGTCAGTCATCATTTATTATGTGCCTACTCTGTGTAAGATGCTGTATAAAGTGCTGGGGATATAAAGAAAGACAAAGAAGAATTTCTGCTCTCAATTAACTCACAATCTAATGGAGAAGACATGCAAATAACTATATAGAAACCAGATATACTAATAAATAGTAGTTATGAAAGAATAACAAATAAATGATAATCCATAGAGGGGAAGCAGTAGGGGGATCAGAAAAGGCCTCCTGTAGAAGGTGGGACTTTAGTTGAGACTTGAAGGAAGCCAAGAGATGAATGGGGAACAGCCAGTGAAAATTCCCTGCCTTTGTTTTCTGTCATTCATCACTTTCAGTATGATTCTATGTATGATTCTTTCAGTATGATTAGAATTCAACAAATGTCTATTACATATCGGCATAATAATTCTGTGTTAGACACTGATAAACAAAGACAATAATGAAATAGACTCTGTCTTCAAATAGTTTACTGTCTACTGGTGGCAAGGGGAGAGGGAAACAGGAAAACGTGCACCAATAAGTAAATTAAAAAAAAGGAACAAAGGAAATTGAACATAATATTTTTGAGGGAGGAGCCCGAAAATCTGGCAAGATGAGGAAATGCCTCATTCTGAAGAGGGCAACTGCCTGAGTTTTAATGGATGGTATAGATTATTCAACTTTTAAGAAAAAATATTGCTATATATCACTATACATTTTGAGAAATGGAAGGATGTATAGCTGCCATATAATCCAAGCTGTACCAACATGGAATTCTCACTGTAACAAGTGATCTTGATTCATTCTTCAAAAATGTCCACATGCCTTCATCTTTCATCAATGTGCCAACCATTGTTTACATTAAGCCCAGTCAGCATCTGAAAGAAATTGTAGGTTCTTTTTTCCTCATTGAGTTTCTTTGTTTCCTGGATTTTGCGGCGCTCTATCTTTCTCTTGAACCTATTTGCTGCAAATATACAGGGTTTTCTAAAAGTCTTAGTACAGTTTTAAACTATTAAAGCATAAAATGACAGGGAGAGTTTTGGAACACCCTGTATGTCCTGTCTGCATTACAGATGTATGATTAGACTTGTCAGTGTTGCCCATATAGAGGTATTAAAATTAATTGGCTGTTTCTAGTATTTGATGATTCACTATAATATTTATAATATCATCTGTTCTGCTGAGGTTTATACTTTTCATCTTTATAGAGTATCACAGAGAAGTAAAATTTCCCTCAATTCTTTTACACAAATGAAATGATAAGGACAGTATTTTCTATGCATTTCATTCTGGAGGTGGGCTAAATCTACTCATTCTAATCCTTAATTTGAATGTTGAGACAAAACAGTTAATCAGAAATTAAAAAGTCAATTTATGGATTTAAATTCATCAAATATATTAGAATTTGGGAACTTGGAGGGTTTTTTCTACTTTGTTTATATGAGAACCATGAATATTGCCTTTGGAGTTTGGTGGTTTTCTAAAATTATGTTGGGTGTGGGAGGCATGAAAGAAATCAAGTGGGCTGACAGTCATTTGCTTATTGAAAGCAGACTAGGTTAAAATGGAAGGTAAATGAGGTTTGGCACTTTTGATGGCTTTAGGAATAGGATCTGGACCAAAGATGCTATTTCAGAAATGGCTTGTGAGGATGGTGTGTACCCTGTTCCAACTGGAAGGAATAATATTTCTAGAGAGTGAATTTCATAACCAAGTTCCTATAAGGAGTAGTCTGTGATTTAAGGAATGCTTTAAAGTTTTTTCAAAGCCCCTTACAATTGCCATACAATTTGAACCTCACAATATCCCTGTGAAGTACTTTTATTATCCCAAGATTAAATTACTTTTCCCATTTTATGCAGTTAAGAAGTATTGATGCTAAATCCCAAACTTTTATCCAGTGCATCTTGCAACTAAATCCAAATATATAGAGACGACACTGAGTTTGTATTTCCTATCATTTTACAATCAATTAGACTGTGCATATCAAAATGTCCAATGAGGTAGTGCTAGCAGAAATGGAAAAAACAATGTCGTCCCTGCCCTTGAACAACTCTTGTTCTAATGGGGAAGACAAAATGCAAATGTATATGTCCATACATGAGCTATACCTGCTATGGACAGACACACTTGCATCTCTCCTCCAATAGAATGAGAGTTGTTCAAGGACAAAGGTCATGTTTTTACCTTTCTTCGCATCATTAAAACTTAACAGGAGTCAATGAAACTTTTCTTAAAATGATAAATAGTATCTATCTAAAACCATCAGCAATCATTATATGTAATGTAAATAAGCTAGAAGCATTCCCAATAGGATCAGGGTGAAATAAGGATATCCATTGTCACCAATGTTATTCAATGTTGTAATAGAAATTTTAGCCTTGACGATAAGAGAAGAAGCAGAAATTGAAGAAATTAAAATAGGCAACAAGAAGACAAAACTACCACTTTGCAGATGATACAATGGTATACATAGGGAATCCTAGAGAATCAACTAAAAAACTTCTTGAAATAATCAACAATTTTAGCAAAGTCACAGGATATCAAATATATCCACACAAATCATCAGCATTTATATAAATATAAAAATATGCATACGTATATATATATATATATATATATATATATATATAACTAATGTAGCTCAGCAGCAGAACATAGAAAGAAATTCCATTTAAAATAACTGTAGACAATATAAAATATTTGGGAATCTACTTGCCAAGACAAACCCAGAAAGTATATAACACAATTACAAAGCACTTTTCAGACAAATAAAGTATTACCTGAACAACTGGAAAAACATTCAACTGCTCTTTAGTAGGCCAAGCTAATATCACAAAAATGACAATTCTACCTAGATTAATTTACTTATTCAGTGCCATACCAGTCAAACTACCAAAGATACTTTATAGAGCTGAAAAAAATAATAAAATTCATTTGGAAGAAAAGATTTTAAGAATATCAATGGAAATGGAAGGTGATCTAGCTGTACCAGATCTAAAACAATATTATGAAGCATCAATCATCAAAACTATTTGGTACTGGCTAAGAAATAGAGTGGTGGATCAGTGGAATAGATTAGGTACACAAATACAGTAGTAAATGATTATAGTAATCTACTACCTGATAAACCAAGGCTCCAGTTTATGGGATAAGAACTCACTACTTGACCAAAAAAAAAAGCTTCTGGGAAAACTGGAAAGCAGTATGGCAAAAACTAGGCAGAGACCAACAACTCACACTGTATACCAAGATAAGGTCAAAATGGGTACAATTTAGACATAATAGGTGAAAACATTAGCAAATTTTGAGAACGAGGAATAATTTATCTGTTAGATCTAGGGAGAAGGGAAGAATTTATAACCAAAGAAGTGATGGAGAACATTATGAAGCAAAATGGATAATTTTGGATTATATTGAAAAAGGTTTCACACAAACCAAACCAACACAAGTAAGTTCAGACAGGACACAGAAAGAGGGGAAGCTATTTTTTCTGGTAAGTGCTACTGATAAAGGCCTCATTTCTCAAATATATAGAGAACTGAGTCAAATTTATAAGAAGGCAAGTCATTCCCCAATTGACAAATGGTCAAAGGCTACGAACAGGCAATTTTCATATGAAGAAATCAAAGCAATTGGTAATCGTAGGAAAAAGTGCTCTAATTCACTATTGATTAGAGAAATGATAATTAAAACAATTCTAAGATACTACCTCACACCTATCAGAATGGCTAATATGACAGAAAAGGAAAATGATAAATGTTGGAGAAGATGTGGGAAAATTTGGAACATTAATACATGGTTGATGGAGTTGTGAAGTGATCTGAACATTCTGGAGAGACATTTGGAACTATGGCCAAAGAGTTATTAAACTATGCATACCCTTTGATCCAGGGACACCACTACTAAGTATGCATACCAAAGATATCATAAGAAAGGGAAAAGGACCTATATTTACAGAAATATGTAATTTTTGTAGTGTCAAAGAATTCGAAATTGAGGAGATGCCATCAATTGAGCAATGGCTTGGCTGAACAAGCTGTGGTATATGAATGTAAAGGAATACTATTGTGCTATAAAAAATGATGAACAGATAGAGTTCAGAAAAAACCTTGGAAGACTTACATGAATTGATGCTGAGTGAAGTAAGCAGGACCAGGAGAACATTGTAAACAGTAATGCTGTGTGATGATCAAGTATGAGCGACTTAGCTCCTCTCGGTAATATAGGGATCCAAGACAATTCCAAGACGCATGACAGAAAAAGCTATCCACATGCAGACAAAGAGCTCTGGAGTGAGAATGCAGATCAAAGCATGTTATTTTCACTTTATTTTTGTAGCTTTTTACTTTTGTCCTGCTCTTTCACTACATGACTAATGAGGAAGCATTTCCATGATTGCGCATATGTAATCTATATCAGTTTGTTTGCCTTCTTGGGGAGGGGAGTGGGAAGGGAGAGAGAAAAATTTGGAACTCAAAATCTTATAAAAATGAATGTTGAGAACTATCTTTACTTGTAATTGGAAAAAAACACTATTTACAAAAAAGTATTAGTTGGAATTACACAAAAAATTTTGTAGCCATTGATTTTTGTTATTAGATGAGTGACATGACCAGATAGATTCATGAAAATGATTATTCTGGCAACTCATTAAAGGATGATAAGGTAGGGGTGGGTGGGTGGAGTGCAGAGGAACTGATGTTTCTCTAACACCCTTAAGGTTTACAAACAACTTTACATATAGTGTCACATTTGATTCTCACAATAACCCAGTGAGGCAGGAGTTATTAGTTAACAATGAATTAGGAAGCATTTCTTCAACTCTTACCATGTGACAAACATACACTCTTGTACCATTCAGACAGGTAAAAATGCAGTCTCTACCTTCAGGGAGTTCGTGGAATTCAAATAGAGGCAGACAACATGAAGATGGCTTTATATAAATATCTATATAGAGTAAATGGAAAGTAATTTCAGAAGAAAGAGAAATTGGGAAGGAACCTTTGGAAGGCTTCCTTAAAATAATGATATTTGTGCTATCTTTTGAAGACAGGGAAACTATTAGGTGGAAGTAAGGAGTAAGAACTTTCCAGGCATGGGTGATAGATAGTGTAAATTCAAAGAGGAAGTACATGGAAAAAGAGCAAAGAGGACAAGTATCCTAGAGTATATGTATATAGAAGGGTCAAGTGGAAGAATACTAGAAATGCAGGAAAGGATTCATTCATTCATTTGTTCACTCGCATTTATTTACTTGTTCATCCATCCATCCATCCATCCATCCATCCATCCATCCATCCATCCATCCATCCATCCATCCATCTATCTATCTATCTATCTATCTATCTATCTATCTATCTATCTATCTATCTATCTATCTATCTGTCTGTCTATTTATCTGTCTGTCTGTCTATCATCTAGCTATCTATTAAAGCCTGGAAGTAATTGGATGCCTCTGTAGAGTATTGGTACAAGGCCAGATATAGTCTGGTACTTTTCCAGACTTAACTCATTCTAGAGAGGAAGTGTTAAACAGCAAATTAAAAGCCATCTTTTGTGTCTAGATTCAATTCCCACTTCAGATATACCAGCTATGTGACCCTAAGCTTACACCCTACTAGTGTTATCAGCAGAAGCTGATCAGCAGCTGAAGGGGGTAAGTTTCTCCATCAAGGAATTCCCCACACAATGAATTCACATAACCAACCCCAGTTTCCCATGAATCTACTTCCACATTGTACATACCTGACAACCATACCAATTTTTCCCCACTCTCCCACCTCAAACATGACATTCAAGCACTTATTTCCATGCATTTCCACAAGTTTTCCCCTTTGTTTGGAATTCATTCTTTGCTCACTTGGTCCTGGTAAAATCATTACTGTCTCTCAAGACTTGTAGGGTGGCACCTCCTAGAGAAGGCTTTTCTACCGGTACCCCAATACTTATGAAGGGTCCATTGATATTTATGAAGTTATGACTTAGGTCAGGCCTACTTGATTCTTTAGGTACTCTCAGGGAAAGACCTGGATTCTAATCTTGCCTCTAACACAATAGCTGTGCTGAGCCTGAACAAGTCATGTAACTTCTCAGAGAATTACTTTCCTTCTCTACAAAATGAGGGGGTCGGAATCTCTGACTTAGAAGGTCCCTTGTAGCTCTAAATCTATGATTTGATAAGGAATCATTTAGTCCACTCCACTTTTTTCACAGAGAGAAAACTGAAGCCCAGAAAGATTGTATGACTGGATTAAGGTCACACAACCAATTACTAGATTAGCATGAATATATATTAACTTCCAGTCTAATGATTTTTCTATGACCTGCTGCTGAAGTAATCAAGGGAATCCTTCCCCTGCCCCATTCTTGCCATTACATCCACAACAATGCTTCTCGTTATAGAGTAGAATTTTAGGGTTGGCTCCTAGAATTTAGTATTTCTATGTTAGTGACTGAATCTAATATTAGAGAATACAAGGTAAGAAAACTGACCAGCTGGTAACTCAGGGCCAGACTGTACCTCATGCCAGGAATTCACTCTCTACACTGACATCACAAAATCCCTCACTTCTTTTAAGATTGAGCTCAGCTGGTACCTCCTAGGGCAAACCTTTCCTCCTCCTTCCAAGTCATTTATTTTTTGGTATTTTTGTTTGTTTGTTTTTCAATTAATAAGCATTATTTTCTCTTTCTCCCATCTCTTATAGGGAAAAAAAGAAAGAGAAGAGAAGGGGAGGGGAAAGGAGGAAGAGAAAGGAAGGAAAGGGGAAGAAAAAAGAAGGGAAGGGAGAGAAGAAACAAAGGGGAGAGAATAACACAACACTCTTGTAACAAATATTCATAGTTACATAAAACATGTTCCCACCCTGCCCATATTCTCCCTCATTACCCTACGTCCATCAGCTCTCTGCAAGGAAGTGGGCACCATGCTTCATCATCAGGTCCCTGCAATCATCCAATGTCTTTAGTCGTTTATCTTTACAACGTTGTCATTCTATAGATTATTCTCTTAGGTTGCTCATACAAATCTTCTCTGAGATCATCCCCTTTGTTAAGTCTGGTGACAACATACTATTCTGTTTCCAGTTTGTTCTCCTTCTCCCAGCTGTTCGCACTCTCATCCTCCTCTTCAAATGATCACTCACATGCTCATCTGTCTACCTGTAGCATTTGTCTAACAGACTTTAAACTCCTTGAGTACAAAAAGTTTTTTCATCTCCAAAGCCTATCATGCTGTTTTTCCTCACATTAGGTGCTTAATACATATTTGTTGAATTGGATTAGACTCTGGTTTACAGGGAATGTAACATAAATCACAAAATGCTGAGGACATCACAGAGAGAGGGCTTCCCACACTTTTTTAGAAACTGAAAAAAAGTCTAAAGTTTGCCACAGGCTGGCTTTTTGCCTTCTTAACAAAAGTATGATGTCCTGCCTGTGGCCTGGAGGAGCTTGTTCTGAAAGCAGTGAAGGAGCTTTGTGGGCAAACTATTCCAATAGCAATATCCTATCCTGTAAAACTAGTCACCTGCTCCCCAACAAAGTAGCCAGCAAGAGCAACCAGTGCCCGCTGGGAGCCACAGGCATCAGCAAACTCCATTTACAGAAACCTTTTCTTAGGCGTTTGTCAGTGGCAGCCATTGGAAAGGCTTCTGGGATCCTGGGAGAAGCCTGGGGTTTCCCGATGCTCTCATCATTGATTCGTAGCCTTTTGTAACCTGCAGTGCCTCTTCTCAGGCATCACTAGGCATAGTGCATCCACTTATGTTTCACCAATGATCAAGATTGATGGATTTTGACTTTGAAGCTGGGAGGGGAAAGAGGTTAAGGACTATTTTCAAGCCACCTGTAGTTTTTAGACTGCTTTCAAGTACTCACTGGCTGCCCTGTGCCCCATAAAGCCCTCATATGTGGTAAGTCTATCAAACCTCTTCAGGCCCTGGATAAGTAGTTCCCTTCCATTACGACTCAGCAGGGATACAAGGGTGACCAGAGGGGCTGGATTCTCTTTTGTTAATGCCAAAATGAGGGTGGATGTTTTAATAGAACAATAGGAAACCATGGCATTTTTGAGTTTAAAGAGAACATCCAAAAATAAAAAGGAAAGTATAGAGGGGGAAACAAAGGCACTTTAGACAACACAGAAATGCACTCTCCCTTCTCCTCAACCCCAGAACATCAATAGCAAATTCTGCCAGAATTCTTTTCTCAGCTCATACAAAAGGAACCATGAAAACAATTGTTACTAACCTCCTTTGGTAACAGAGATTAGCTGTTGGGGAGCATTTGGGATTCCATTATCTTTTCTTGTGTGTGTACGGAGGAGAGTAGATTTGTCCTTGACAGTGCCTTGGAAAGCATCATGGAAGTTGTGCAGGAAAGAGACATTCAAACATCTGGGTCCAAATCCTGACTTTCACACTTGCTGTTTGACCTTGGGCCAGTCTCAGTTTCCTCACCTTAAAATATGTGTTCTGGATTCAATGCCCTCTGACATTCCTTCCAGCTGCACATCTGTAAGCCCATGAAGTCTTTTCTCTGCCCTAGAGACAGAGGGACCAAGACTTATTTGATCTTTGTGTCTTCCTAGTAGGGCAGCTAGGGAACACCATGGTGCACAGAGTGCAGGACCTGGAGTCAGGAAGACTCATCCTCCTGAGTTCAGATCTGGCCTCACATACATTAGCTGTATGACCCTGGGCAAATCACTTAACCTTGTTTGCTTCATTTTCCTCACCTGTCAAAATGAACTGGAGAAGGAAATGGTGAACCACTCTAGTCTTTTTGTCAAGAAAACTCTAAATGGGCTCATGGGAAGTCACATATGACACAATGACAATAACAACACCACCTCCAAAAAAATGGCTTGTGAGACATGGGGGCAAAACTTGCTAATGAAACAGGTGAAATCAGGCTCCTGGGATTTAGGACTCCTTGGATTCCCAATACAGATCCATTATGTAATAATGCCTAGAAAGTATGGCCCTGAACCAGGCAAAGTTGGAGCCGTTGGGCATCTGCTGAAGCCAGGTGCTTAAAATGAGCATATGCCCCTCAGAAATCAGCAAACTCCAGATCAGGGCTTGTTTCATTATTTCATTGACTGTCTAAATATGCAGAAAAGTGAAGACAAAATATTAATAAAGCAGATTAAAATTCAAAGTGTGTTCTACATGTATCTCTATCTAGCTGTCTATCTATCTGTCTCTTCACATAACCCTATCCCTCCAACTCCCCTAACAAATGTTAAACATTCACTAGCACAAGCATGGTTCAAGTTCAACCAGGAGATATCAACTGCCTTGACTGGGGCAGATGAGTTTTGTTTTTCTTTTCTTTTTTTTCCCTTATCTTGCAGGGGTGAAGTCTCCACAATACCTCCCATGTCTACTCAGTTTGACTCCATTCTCTCAAAATCTGCGCCCCACAGGAAACTGAGACTATTCTTGGCCTCCCTAGATAAATTTTGTGTCTTATGTTACTGGCTTTATATTATTCCAGGCAACTTCCTGTTGTCCTCTGGACATGGCCCACTCCCTATTTTCCTCAAACACCTCTTTCCCCTTTACGTGTTGTCTTTCCCCATTAGAATGTTGTTTTAAAATTTGTTTTATTGGTGTGTTTTATTTTTATATTATACGCCTTTTCAGATTAGCCCTGCTCCTTAAATAAAATTAATCATATATTGACCTCATCTGAAAGTCTACATGACATTCCACTTCTGTTACATTTCACCTATTCTCAATTTTTAATTTGTTTTCTAAATGAGCAAAAATCAATTTTCTCTGCCTCCTCCCCACTCTTTTTTTGGGAGAAACAAAAGAAAATCCAATTCCTTATAGAAAATATGCTTAGTAAAGCAAAACAAATTCCTGGGCTTTATGAATGTCTGTGTAGCTTGCTGTGTTCATCCTTTGTTTTCAAAGAAGACCATGATACCAGAGAAATGATGACATGCTTTGCAGCTGACTTTGATTTGAGTGAGGAAGGGCTGTGGAAGGTCACCAGCTTCACTTTCTGCTCCAGAGCCTCTGGATCCAGTGACCAGATATTCATAAGGATGATTGGAGATGGCTCAGGATGCAATGGGAGACCTTGGCCCTTTTAGGTTAAGGCATTTTCTGCTTCTCTCTTTGAGTGAGATGAGGCCCAATCACTGAATAGGAGTCTTTAAGAAGTGAGTCTGGGGATGCCCCTTTAATTACAAAAAAAAAGAAAAAATCAATCTGGAAGAAGAAGACCCTCAGGGTTGCTGTTCCAAAGAGAAACAGTTGCCATTGACATTCACTCTAAGCCAGAAGGACCTAAAATATAGCCATTAAGTAGGGCTGGGTCAGGGAGCTATTGTGGTCCAATCTATGAGTTTCAGAGTGCACTGGGAGAAAGAAAGAAAGGAAGGAAGGAAGGAAGGAAGGAAGGAAGGAAGGAAGGAAGGAAGGAAGGAAGGAAGGAAGGAAAGAAAGAAAGAAAGAAATAGAAAGAAAGAAAGAAAAAAAGAAAGAAAGAAAGAAAGAAAGAAAGAAAGAAAGAAAGAAAGAAAGAAAGGAAGGAAGGAAGGAAGGAGGGAAGAAGGAAAAAAAGAAGAGAAATCTAGCCAGCAAACCCCAAGTTAACTGGGCAGCTTCTGGCCATCCAAATTTGCCTTCCTTTGGAAAGGAGGAGGAGAGGGAGAGGATGGGTTGAGTTACTCAGCTAACTGGGTCCCCATTCAAGCAGCTCGGTCTACTCACAGGTTGTGTTTGTCCTTCATTCTTGAAGAGGATCATGACATCAGAGAAATAATGACAAGACTTGCACTTGACTTTGTTTTGAGTGAGGGAGGGTTGTGCAGGTCACCAGCCCCACTTCTCCTCCAGAGCCATCTGAATCCAGTGACCAGATATTCATCAGGATGACTGGAGATGAGCCAGGATGCGCTGCGACACCCTAACCCTTTTAGGCTAAGGCCTTTTCAGATACTCACTTGGAGTGAGGTAATGCCCATATATGTATGTACATATATTAATTATATGTACATGTATTCATATACGTATGTGTGTTTCCTTCTGTACACTAAACGTGCTGTGTCTCTGTAAGGTATGATGTTTCATCACTGCTCCTTTGTAATCATGCATGGTCATGGTATTCACTATAATTCATACAGCTTTCAATCCTGTTTTTCCATTGTTGTTATGGTAGAAATGACCCTCCTGGTTCTGCTCATTTCATTCTTTATCACTTCATAAAAGTCTTAAAAATGGTTCATTTAAAATTGTTGATGTTGTCGTATGATTGCTTTACTACCCACTTGACTCTGCATCAGTTCATACAAGTCTTTCCATGTTTTTGATAATAAATCTATTTTATTTTCAATTCAGTGAAGAAAACAAGCATTTCTATAACACTATGCAATTAGAAAAAAAGATGTTTGTACATGAAAGTGCAAATCTACCACATTCAACTTGATATTCCCTTTAAAAATACAACAGACGGCTACCATTAGACTCAAATAGGTGTATGTATATGTGTATACATGTGTATATATATATGTTTGCATACATGTATACATGTGAAATCATTCTCTACATCTATTTATTAGCTCTTTCTCTGGATGCAGTAGGCATCCTTCTTCATATGCCCTTTAGTTTTCATTTGTGTATTTATAATAGTCAAAATGCCCTACTGACTCAAAGTTGTTCTTAAAACAATACTGCTGTTACTGTCCACAGTGTCCTCTTGGTTCTTCACACCTTACTCTTCAACATTTCATCGAAGTCTTTCCATGCCTTTCCAAGATCATTGAGCTCATCATTTCTTATAGTACAGTAGTATTCCATCACAACGATATATCATAATTTGTTCAGCCATTCCCCAATTGACAGCGATCCCTGAAATTTCCAGTTCTTTGCCACCATAAGGAGGACTTCTAAAAACATCCATGATATTTTAGAATTACTTATTTCATAATTTCCTAGAGCATCACATTCATATATCAACATGGTTTAGACATTCTTTAATTAATTGATATCTTTTGAGTTCCCAGCTGTTAGGTTTTTGGTTTTTTGTTACCACAAAGAGTTACTATACTTTTGCATAAAATATAAGACTTTGCTCTGTCTTTAATCTCCTCTCAGTAGCAACAATATAGCTGGGTCAGAGGACATGCAAGGTCCAGTAATTTCTGTATGTAATTCTGAATTGCTTTCCAGAATGTTTGAACCCACACGTAGGTCCGACAACAGTACCTCAATGTGCCTGTTTTCCAACAGCCCCATAATAGTGATTTTTTTCTTTCTTGACATCTTTGCTGCTTTGATAACTGTAAAGCAGGATCTCAGAATTGCTTTAATTTGTATTTTCTTATTAGTAATATGGATATATTTTAAAAAATATGGCTATAGATAGTCTAGATTTCTTCCCTGGAAAAGTGCTTAATCATATTCTTAGACCATTAATCAAATGGGGAGTAACTCTTATTCTTAAAAATTTGAATTCATTCCTTATAAATCTTGGTAATGAGTTCTTTACCATAGAAACTTGATGCAAAGACTTGTTGTTAATCATTTCCCCTTTTATCTTTGCAAAACCATTTTAAATTTTATATAATCAAAATTGTCAGGGCTTGAGGCTTGAGGGTATCCAACATAGCCCAAGTGTGCATGGGATACTCTCTTTCAAGTCCTGACAATTTTGATTATATGAAATTTAAAATGGTTTTGCAAAAAAAGCCCAATAAAACTAAGATAAAAGGGTAAATAATTATCAACAAATCTGTGCATCAAGTTTCTGTGATAGAGAACTCACTACCAAGATTTAATTGTTTTTTTAGAATTTATTTATTAAACTTTTTACATTCATTTTCACAAAATTTTGAGTTCCAAATTTTCTCGCCATTTCTCCCCTCCCCCCACCCCAATACACTGAAAAATCTAATTTTCCCTATCACCAATCTGCCCTCTCTTCTATCACCCCTCCCTTCTCTTGTCCTCATCTTCTCTTTTCTCCTGTAGGGCCAGGTAACTTTCTATTCCCCATTAGCTGTATTTCTTATTTCCTAGTAGCAAGAACAATACTCAACAGTTTTTCCTAAAACTTTGAGTTCCAACTTCTCCCCATCCCTCCCTCCCCACCCATTCCCTTTGGGAAGGCAGGCAATTCAATATAGGCCATATCTGTGTAGTTTTGCAAATGACTTTGATAATAGTCATGTTGTGTAAGACTAACTGTATTTCCTGCCCCCCATTGTTTCTACTCTCTCTTTTGATGCTGTCCCTCCCCAAGAGTGTTGACTTCAAATTGCTCCCTCCTCCCATTGCCCTCCCTTCCATCCTCCCCCTCACCCTGCTTATCACCTTCTCCCCCACTTTCCTGTATTGTAAGATAGGTTTTCATACCAAAATGAGTGTGCATTTTATTCCTTCCTTTAGTCAAATGTGATGAGAGTAAGCTTCATGTTTTTCTCTCAGCTCTCCTCTTTTTCCCTCCACTAAAAAGTCTCCTGCTTGCCTCTTCTATGAGAGATAATTTGCCCCATTCCATTTCACCCTCTCTCCTCCCAATACATTTCTCTCTCAGCATTTACCTTAATTTTTTAAAGATATGATCCCATCCTATTCAATTTACTCTGTGCTCTCTGTCTCTGTGTATGCGTGCATGTGTGTATATGTGTGTGCATGCGCATATGCATGTGTGTGTGTGTGTGTGTGTGTGTGTGTAAATCCACCAACTACCCAGATACTGAAACTTTTTAAGAGTTACAAATATTGTCTTTCCATGTAGGAATGTAAACAGTTCAACTTTGGTAAGTCCCTTATGACTTCTCTTTGCTGTTTACCCTTTCATGCTTCTTCTCATTCTTGTGTTTGAAAGTCAAATTTTCTTTTCAGCTCTGGTCTTTTCATCAAGAATGTTTGAAAGTCTTCTATTTCATTGAAAGACCAGTTTTTCCCCTGAAGTATTATACTGTTTTGCTGATTCCTGGTTTTAGTCTTAGCTCCTTTGACTTCTGGAATATCCTATTCCATGCCCTTTGATCCCTTAATGTAGAAGCTGCTAGATCTTGTGTTATCCTGGAATTGTTTCTTTCTAGCTGCTTGCAAGATTTTCTCCTTGACCTGGGAATTCTGGAATTTGGCCACAATGTTCCTAGGAGTTTCTCTTTTTGGATCTCTTTCAGGTGGTGATCAATGGATTCCTTCAATAATTATTTTGCCCTCTGGTTCTAGAATCTCAGGGCAGTTTTCCTTGATAATTTCATGAAAGATGATGTCTAGGCTCTTTTTTTGATCATGGCTTTCAGGTAGTCCCATAATTTTTAAACTGTCTCTCCTGGATCTATTTTCCAGGTCAGTTGTTTTTCCAATGAGATATTTCACATTCTCTTCCATTTTTTCATTCTTTTGGTTTTGTTTTGTGATTTCTTGGTTTCTCAGAAAGTCATTAGCCTCCATCTGTTCCATTCTAATTTTGAGAGAACTATTTTCTTCAGTGAGCTTTTGAACCTCTTTTTCCATTTGGCTAATTCTGCCTTTGAAAGCATTCTTCTCCTCATTGGCTTTTTGAACCTCTTTTGCCAATTGAGTGAGCCTATTTTTCAAGGTGTTAATTTCTTCAGCATTTTTTTGGGTCTCCTTTAGCAAAGTATTGACCCATTTTTCATACTTTTCTTGCATCTCTCTCATTTCTCTTCCCAGTTTTTCCTCCATCTGTCTAACTTGATTTTCAAAATCCTTTTTGAGCTCTTCCATGGCCTGAGCCCATTGGATGTCTATTTTGGATGATTGGGATACAGAGGCCTTGACTTTCATGTCTTTCCCTGATGGTAAGCATTGTTCTTCCTCATCAGAAAGGAAAGGAGGAAACATCTGTTCCCCAAGAAAGTAACCTTCTATGGTCATTTTTTTCCCTTTTCTGGGTTTTTTCTCAGCCAGTTACTTGACTTCTGAGATTCCTCTCCACCCCCGCCTCACTAGTGCTTGGGATCTGAGGTTCAAATGCTGCTTCCCAGCCTCAAGGCTTTCAGCAGGGGGCGGGACTGCTATTCAGTGATAGATTAAATTCAGGTTCTCAGGTGGGAGCAGGGCTGCCTCACAAGGCTCAGTTCCCTCAGGGGGTTTAAGTGGAGATCTTCAGCAATGGACCTGAGTTCCTTTTTGCTCTGAGAGCTCCTGCCTGCTCTGGGAGCTCCTGTCCGCTGCTTCCCCCGCTGCTTCCTCCCGAGGGGGCCTGAGTTATGGAGACACCCTGCTCCCATCTTGGCCAGTCCAGAAGGCTCTCTCACTGACCTGTGCGCCTGTGGGTTGAGGGACCTTCATAGCCACCGGATATTCTGTCCCTGAAGCCTGCTCAGATCTACTCCTCTTGGGGCTGTGCAGCAAAGGCAGGACTGGGCTCCACTCTGGGTCTGATGCATGACAGACCTTTGGTGCCAGTCTTTCAGAGCTCTCTGGAACAGAAATCTCCTCCACTCTGTTGCTGTGTGGCTTACACTGCTCCAGAATTTGTTGGGAGTTCCTCTTTACAGGTAATTTATGGGCTGTGGGTTGGGAGCTAGAATATGTGAATCTTTCTACTCTGCCATCTTGGCTCCTCCCCCCCATTACCCAAATTTATAAGGAACCAATTCAAGGCATGTCCCAATGCTTGAGGTCGAACTAGTTGACCTCAAGGTGCAGCAACCAGTTCACCATCTGTTTCTTTGAAGTAGCCTCAGTGACTTCCCATTGCTTAGAAAATAAAATGCAGAGTCTTCAGTTTGACAGGTAGAGATATTTACAATCTGACGCCAACTTGATATTTCCAGGATAATTACACATGACTCCTTTACCACAAACATTGTGGTCAGTCAAACATACATATCTAGTGTTCTCTTTATGTAACATTACATCTATACCTTCATGCCATGCTTGGAATGTTCTCTCCCCCCCCTGCATCTGTGAGCCAGTAGCTCCCTTCAAGGCTCATTTCAAATGAATTCTGTCTTTTCTAGTTATTAATGACCCTGACGAAAAGACATTATGCATTCATTTGTAAATATCAATCTGCATATCGATTAAAATTATATAGGTAAAGTGATTTGCAAATCTTAAAAGTATTAACTATTGAAATCAGGGACCTGAGCAAATTACTTTGGAGTTTCTCCACATGCTATTTATGCAGAGCTTTGAGATTTGCAAGGACATTTATGTTCAGGGGATAAAAGATGTCAAGCCTGATGAAAGAGGCCAGACAGGTGGAGTAAAAACAGATTATGGAAACTCTTGTCTGCCAGGCAGAAAACAATGCACTTTCTTTGGTAAGCAATATGGTGAATCACTGAAGATTTATATCAGATGCCTCATATATCCAGAAGAAGAATATTAAAAAAATGGAACCTTGAATTTGGAGTCAAGATCCAAAGTGAGCAGAGAGAAACAGGTGGAATGATGGCATATAATTCATGAGCCTTAGGTATGGGGACCTCAGAGGTCATCTAGATTTTACAGATGAGAAAACTGAGGTCCAAAGAAGTTTTATAACTTGCCTGTGGTCACATAGGTAATAAGTAGGAGAGTCAAGATTCAAGCAGAGGGCTTCTGACTCAACTATTTCTAAATTCAGTGCCCTCTCCACTATATCTTGCTACCTCTCCAAGTGAAAAGTTTTAAGATAAAACTAATTTAAGAGACAAGACTATATGGTAAAATGAGATTAAATTAATCAGGAAGATAGATCAAGATTATGATACTAGTTTAATTTTAAAGTTGTTTGTTATTTTACATTTCTTGATTATTCAGTAGGTAGTCAGAACAGTGGGACTCATATTCCGTAGGTTGGAGGTGTAACATTTTAAAACCTGTAGCTTGAAAACCTTCAGAAAAGAGGAAAAAGTATGACCTTGTGTCCATGGCTTGCTCACTGGGGGAAATTTCTTTCTCTCCCCACAATCCTTACAACCAAAAACAGCAAAGAAACTAACAGTGTCCAAATAAAAGCAATGACTTGGGCTGGGGGCAGATATGTTAATGTTCCTTTCCTCTCACATGGCAATAAGAAATAGATGTTTATTGGACTGCTTTTTATGAATCAGGAGTGTAATGGGACTGAGTAGTCAAATGGTGAGTGAAGCATAGAGAGTATGTGGTTGTCCACATTTCTTTCTGTATTTAACTCAGTATTTCTCCCTTTAGTCAACTCAGCTTTTCTTATCACTAACAATCTATCTGTAAAGATCGATGGATCACCAGAGAACAGTGAAACCATTGGCATCTTGATTTACCATACCCTATTGAACAACACTTTACTCACCTCCACTTTGAGGATTTAGAAAAAATAAAATAGTCTATTTCAGCAAAACTGGGAACGGGACTATTGATTCTCTTTTGAAAGCCCAAGCCATCCATCTGCAGACCCATACAAAATTGTTGTATGAAAGACAGCTTGTTTAAGAAAAACACCATTTTTTTTCTCTCACCTTTGGTATACTGGAAGAGGTCCAGTGTACATTTAATGAGATGTGTTGACTGGTCCAAGTAGTTCTACTAAACAGTGTTACTTCTCAGCATCAGTATCACTTTGTCTGGAATAGGATATGTGCAGACTTAATTTATTTTCATTGCACCAAATCCCAAAGTTGGAAGGGATGTCTGTGTCTATCTAGTCCAATCCAAGCCACTAACATAATTTCTTCCACGATATTTCTTACAGGTGGTCATTGAATTTAGACTTTTTCAGAAAACTTCTAGTGAGGAACTACCCACAACTTTCCAGCAGAGTCCATTCCACTTTTGGATAACATATAAACAATGTTATAATGGAAGTATCACTGGCTCTGGAGTACCAGCTCTTCCACTTAGACTCTGTGTCACTTATCCACTCTTGTCATCAGTTTGCATATATATGAGTGTATATATTCACACATACACAGATATATGTATATATACATATATAATGTGTATCTATAAAATAAAGAGGATATAATTCATAAGGTGAAATTCACTAATATTTTCTCTGAGTTAATCGAGCAGAATGATTTTATGCATAAAATAAGATACATACAATCATAAAGGGAACCAATTACATTAAAATGCAACCATCAAGAAAAGTTAGTTCAAAGACTCCAGACTAAGAACTTCTATACTAGATAATCATTGAGGTGCTCCATAATTCTAAATCCAATGATGCTATGGAGTCAAGAAGAGTTTCATATTTCAAACTTAATACTAACATTTGAAGGCTTCACACATAATGGCATGCATGAGGTAATGGTGAGTTTGTCAAATTCACTCCAATGTCTTCTGTGTCATAGTGACCATCATGATGATATGGAATAAGGCCATCTTGCTAATCTTTACCACCATGTCTTTCTTGATGTTTGGGAGGAGTTAAAGTATGCCGAATAAGGTCCTATCCCAATCAATGATGTTGCCAGAACCCATTTTGGTAGCTTTTCAGAGTTTCTTCCAAACCTTCATAATTACCATGATACTCTCAGGGTGCTCAAAATCCTTATTACTTCTCCCTGATTGACTTTTCTTTCTTTCACGAGTGCTCCCTCCCCTAATCCTAACCAACATTGCCTTGGCTGGACTTTGAGAGTTTTTGTTGCTGTTATTTTATGTTATTGATTAAGTTACATGGTCACTGAAGTGCCTTCCAATTCTGTAATTCCATGAGTCAAATAAGAAAATTATAACCACACATTTAACGTACTATAATGTGTTGAGAAATGTTGCTGTACCAAGAAAACCCCTCAGAGGTATATCAGAGTTCAAGCTGATTAAATATTAAGACAGTGTAAGTATTCAGAATTTTTGTGTTTTGTGATCAGGGGACAAATGACTGAAGTCCCCTGAGTCTCAGGAAATTCTCTAGGACTTATAAGATGTAGAATGTTTGTGATCTGGAAGATCAAGGAAGAACATGCCTTGGAAGACTGCTTTCTTCCAAGTCTCTCTTTTCCAACTCTAGGTTTTCAGGGGTCCAAGAGGTTTCCCAAATAATTATCATAACATCTACACTCTGTAGAAGGTGAGAAGATTAGTGAATGCTGGGTAATGTTAGTGGAAGGAGAGGGGGAGAGAGAGAGAGAGAGGAAGAGAGGAAGCTTAACCCTACATTACCCATTTTGGAAATGACACTATTCCTTAGTGGATGGGGCCTGAAATCCCTAAAAGTAATGAAGGGGTAGCGATACTGAAGCAATCTCTTCCTCCTCCCCTCTAATCAATTTTAGAAAGAAAGTACATGTGAAAGACATGTGATTTCATTAGCATGGAAAATATAAGAAATAGTATTTATATAATACTTTAATATTTGCAAAGAACATGACATATATTATCTTATTTGGTTCTGATAATAACCCTGTAAGGTAGGAACTATTATTATTTTCTAGATTAGAAAATTAAGGCTAAGTTATTTTTTCAATGAACAAAAATCTATTTTCTATTTTTCATCTCTCCTCCCTCATTGGGAAAAATAAAGCAAAATGTTTGTACTAAATATTCATAAACAGCCAAAACAAGTTCCTCCACTGACCATATCCAGAAAAAATAATCTCAGTTTGTATCCTCAGTTCATCTCCTCTCTGCCAAGAGGTGGGTAGCATGAGTACTTTGGAATCATGGTTGGATATTGTATTGGTCAGTGACAGATCTTAAGTCTTACAGAGTGTTTGTCTTTACAACACTGTTGTTATTGTATGAAAATTCCCTTGGTTATGCTCGAGTCACTTTGCATTAGTTCAAACAAATCTTCTCAGGTTTTTCTGATCCAGCGTTGGATCCATACCACAAAGATATCAAAAAAATAAATAAATAAAAGGATCCACAGGTGCAAGAAAATTTATAGCAGTCATTTTTATGGTGGCCAAAAAACTGGGTACAGAGTGGGTGCCCATCAGTTGGGGATTGGTTGACCAAATCATTGTATGTGAATGAAATGTAATGTAATTATTCTACAAAAATGGTGAAAGGAATGTTTTCAGAAACAAATATCTAAGGCTGGATTTGAACTCTGGGTTTTCCTGACTCTACTGCACCACCTACCTATTCCTTCTATGACTTAGCCCATAGGTCCCAGGCATTTCTTAGGCACAAAGTTTCATGATTCCCTATTGTTACATATTGGGCTTGAAATTGGGTATGAACCCAGGACCCCAAGCCCAGCACTCTTGGGATCATACCATGCTATTTCCACAAAGAAATTATAAGGTGAAAATATATATGTAGCCTCCTATAAAAAATAAAAACAATAAAAACTTTACATTTTCGTAGATCAAAGAAAGATGATCTTATTGTTTATTGAGAATAATTTTAATTCTATTTATGACTGTTCTGTCATGCTCCATCCTTATCAATTTTTAATTTGCTTCTTTTGTCACTTTTTCAATACTTGATTCCTATGGGGAAGATTGGCCTTCAGTTTTGCCTTATTTTCATTTTTTAAGTTAAAAGAGATCATTAATTTCAAGATTTCGCAGGAAGCCTTGAAGACATCGACCTGAGAGAATCTGGCACAGTATTGTGGTCCCCAGGAGTGCATAGTAAATATGATTTCATAATCGTCCTGAATTTCTCTTCCAGTAGGGCTGGATGAAACAGGTACGCAGGAGTAATAAAAAAAGGAGAAGAAATCTCTAACTCCGAATTTCATTTTCTGTAGTCAAAGAAATGGTTTATTGAATTACAACTGTTTGAATTACTAAATGCAGAGCCAATGTAATTAGGGAACTAATCTCATCCTGAAAAGTCTTGCAAATGAGAAACTGAAAAGATACTTTTAGTTACACAATGTGCTCTCCTGCTTGGGCAGGATTCATTTGTCTCAAAGGATCCCACTTTAGGGGCTAACTTTATATTGTGTGTGTGTGTATGTGTGTGTATGTGTGTGTGTGTGTGTTTTCATTGGTGCATGGCTGGTTCAAAAGTTGTCTGCTAGGAGACGTTGATACCAACATTTTGGACAACATTCATTAAGCACTAAGAGAGGCATGGGAGGGAAGGACTTTGAAGTCATATAGAGTCTAGACTATAGACCAATCCATTGCACAGGCATCTTTAAGACCATAGACCCAGAGTTCAAAGGAAACTTCAGGCTCATTTAATCCAATTCATGCCTTTTCCAGATGAAGAAACTGAGGCTCTGAGGGATGAATCTAGGACTTTATTTATTTGCTTCTACTCTAATATGCTACTTCCCTAAATTCTGGTCAGATACCTGACCTGTCTCTCCAGCTCTCAGTCCATCTAAAGCAACGCCATATTTGGGCTGTCTTCATGAGGTGCTTTGTAAGCTTATCTTTAATGAGGCTTCACAGTTAGTGACTAGGTCAGTCAGTCAGCACTGATCACCACTTCCTAAGGCCAGGAACTGGGTTAGGCATTGGAGACAAGAAGAAAGGACAAGTGTAGCTCCTGCCCCAGGGAAGCTTCTAATCCATTGTTGAAATAAACCAAACAACCAACAGAGCTGATTTCTAGGTTGTTGCTGTTCTCTTTCTCCTTCTTCATGTTCTTCTCCTCCTCCTTCTCCTTCCTTTCCTATTTTTCCTTTTCTTCTCCTTCTCTTCCTTCTTCTTTTTCATCTCCTTCTCTTTTTAAGTGTCTAGCCCGAAGGGATTTTCGGACTTCCTAATCCTGTGTGTCAATTTCCACAAAATAAAGCTTTTTCAATTTCAATCTGACAGAATTTCGATGGAGATGATACTATTTTTCCCAGGAAGCAAATGTGGGAAGATTGTCTCTCATTTGGTTTCCACAGACTTTTTTTAAAAACTGCTCTAGATTTTATATCTGTACAATTTATCTTCTCATGGCCATAAGCAGCGTATGAGAGCACAATATAATCAGAGATACCAGAGGATGGGGAAAAATGAAGTGGTTTTTGTGATGAAATGTTGCCTCTATTTCCTGCAACTGCTTTCAATAAATTTTTGCAAGATTTCTGAGCACAACACACTGATTCTTAATGGTGCATAGATTACTCATTATATTCTGGGGCTTGTGTCTTTGTCCAGACAATGTTTTTTGTTTTTGCTTCAGATTCAGTGTACTTTGTTCTTTTTGCTTTGAATGCTCAGGAAAGTCATCATCACCATGGAGAAACATTTGCTAAGGCCTCTCATTAGGAGCTATGCTAGTTACTATACCATACAGAGGGGGAGAATGGGGGAATGAGTCCACGTATGCAAAAGCAAGCTGTTTAAGTTGGTTCAGATGTGATAAAAGGCACTCAAATTAAACAGCCGTGTTTTCTTCTGCCTGAGTATTTAATTGGTATCCCTATGAGGCTGGAAGAATTTGGCAAGCTTCTCAGATTGTTCAGTGGCATCTCTACTGCAAGTTTATAGGAGGCCATAGAAGGAGTGGCATGGAAGGATCATGATTGGTCTGATTGGAGGGAATACCTGAGCTGATCACATCACTGAAGAATTTTTACAGTTTTATGTATGAAGATAATATGATAATCAAGAATACTGGTCCTGAAAGCAATTAATGAATTAATGAGCATTTATTGCTTATTATATCACAGAGAGAGAGAGAGAAAGAAAGAGAGAAAGAGAGAGAGAGAGAGAGAGAGAGAGAGAGAGAGGTGCTCATAAGCCTCTTTATCACTCATTTAACAGGTATTCATTGATCATCCCTAAATGTTCAGAACTGACATAAGTGGTACAAAATAGAAAACAGAAAATATTTCTACCCATCAGTCGCTTCCAATGTAGTTGAGAAGGGAAGATGTATAGGTGCAATGCTCTACCACTACACTGATGCATCTCATTTCTGCTCATTGGTCTCCCTGCCCCAAGACTGTCCTAACCCTATTTTTTTCTGCATAGCTGTCAAACTTTTCTTCCTAAAGAGGAAATGTGATCATATTAATCCTGTATTCATTCAGCTCCAGTGACTTTCTATCATCTCCAGGACCAAACATAAAATTCTTTCTTTGGTTTTCAAAGTCCTTCAGTGTCTGTCCCTACTTTTCCAGGGTCCTTATACTTACTCACCCCAACTCCACCGTGCTCTCCCTCAGACACACACATGTCATCTGAAATCCAGCGACACTGGCTTCCTTGCTCTTTCTCTAACAAGACAGTCCATCTCCAGACCCTGAGCATTTTCACTGGCTGTCCCCAATTTCTGGAATTCTCTCCTTCATCTCTGTCTCCTGGATTTTTTCAAGTCCCAGTTAAAAATTTCACCTTCTGTGAAAAGCCTTTTCTGAGCCCCTTCACACTAGTCTCTTCCCTTTGTTGAGTCTCTCCAATTTATCTTGGAGATAGCTGGTTTATACTTGACTGTTTTCATGTTGCCCCATTTGTTTGAGCACAAATTCTTTTATAACAGGGTTTGTCTTTTGCCTTTCTTTGTATCCTTTGTGCTCAGCACAGTACCTAGCACAGAGCAGGCTCTTAATATATGTTGATTGACTAATTAAAGAAGATGAAAGAATCAAAGAATCTCAGAGTTGGAATGGGACCCAGTGGCCCAATAATCCAATTTGTACTTCCATAAATCTGCCACGAATCAATATCCAGTAACTGGTCATCTAAACTTCCTTTGAACACCTGAAGTGAGATGAAACTCAGTACTTCCAGAAACACTCGTTTGCTTGTATATAGCTCTACTTGGTAGGAAGTTTTCTTTTTCATCAAGCTTAAATCTGGCTTCTTACAATTTCCACTTTTTTTTCTAATTTTTCCCTCTGGCTTCAAGAAGGACAAATCTAATCACTCTTCCATGTGACAGATAATCCTTCAAATTATTGAAGTAGTCGTCATAAAACCACTCAAATCTTCCTTCTCTAGGGTAGTCAGTCATTTCAATACATCCTCACATGACCTAAATCTCAGGCTCTTCACCATCCTATTTACCTTTGCCAGAAAACATACGTATGATTGATTATAAATGTATCTATATTAAAAGCTAACATGATACAGCAATAAATTGTCCAGGGCAGACAAAAAGAATAAGACAATGTAATTCAGGCATTAGACAGTAAAGGAAAACCAAGATAATGTATTTGTAAACTTTAAAGTGCTCCATGGAATTCAGTTATTGCTATATTTATTATGTAATGACTGAATGGAGTGGTCACTCCCACTGGTAGTGCTTAATACCTCTCTGAGCTTGTGGAAACTTCTCTGAACTGACTTGCTCACTATGAATTACCCTCATTCGGCTCACTATAACTTAATCTCATCTGGAAGGACTAGATTTCCAGAGAAGAACCAGAATTGTGCTGTTTTTGGTACTCAGATACCCTCAGTGTACTAGGAACAATCCTGTGGAGTGGAAATACACTTCCCCACTCACTACTCTAGTTCTTGACATCCTGCTGATGTGTTCCTATTTATCTGAAAAGGCACTCACACAATGATACTTTTATAGCTTAAGTATAACCACTTGACAATAAGGAAAAAAGAAATCATAATACCCACAGGTACTCATAGATTAAACTAAATGAATAAATTATATACATATATATATATATCACAATCTACACTTAAACCTAAGTCAAGCTTTCCAACTCATGTACACAGTAATTGGAATAGTGGGTACATACAGCAAACTGCTAAGGGGACACATGAATAAGGGAAAAGGTATAAGGTCAAGATAAATTACAGTTCTGGAACTGTAGAATTTGGTATATATTTTCTGTCTTACGAACTGAACAAAACACTTCCTTGAGGATTCTAGCTTTGGTTTGATTAGATGTTCTACTGCAAAGCTGGGTGGATATATACTGTACTTGACAAATTTCTCATTATGCACATAATATCTGAGGCAAACTGGTCGCTACACTGTGTAACTTCTCTGATTCTTTATTTCCAATCTAGTCCTCTGCCTGTTTGGATTAACTCATCAACCACACCTGTAGAATCAATCACTTCCAGATTCAAATTTAGCTGCTAAGGTTCTGAAATATGTCTTTTTATCAACTCTCTTCTCTCATCTTTATGGGTTCAGTTTTTGGATCCTTTCTTTCAACAGCTAACTGTAGCTTATAATAAACAATGAACACATTTTCATCTTCGTCTATAATCAGTTAAATTGTATTTGATTCCAAATTATTCAACTGGTTTCATGCCCATATCTACTCAGTTTCTCTGGTTTGACTTCTTCAGAATTGAGCAATAACTGTCTCTGGAGTCTGAGTTAGACAGTAATGACTTCAGCAACCATTTGTTTGCGGAGACTTTCTTTTCAAAATCAGATCAGAATTTTCTCAGCAAACCCTAACTAGACAATGCATCATAATTATGTAAGGTGCTAACTGGGAAAAAAAGGAGTGATAGAAATACTGTATTTACTTTATGGAATCACAACTATTGGAAAGATTAGTTTTTAAATTTATCTTCTAGAAACTATGTTCTAATTACAATAATCAGATGCATAATTTTTTTTAAACTATATAGGTACTGCACCAAACCCATTTAAAATATCCTCATTAATGCTCGTTATTGGTACAAGAGCTCTAAAATGGGTGAAATTGGAATATAATTATCCCACCCGAAAAACTCTAAGATCATTTCTTTCAGTAATTTATCTATGAAGCCAACATAAATCTGCCACTGAAATAGCTTTTTAAAAGTGCTTGACTGTACATTCCTTTCTTTGTTCCTTCTTTCCTTCCTTCTTTCCATGAATCAATTAACACTTTATTAAGCACTGATCATGTATAAAACAATGCACTAAGTCCTTGGGGATTTGAAGATAAAAATGAAGCAACCTCTGAGCTTAAGAAACTCCCATTCTATTGAGGGAAACAATATGTATAAATATAAATACATGCAGAAAATACACAAAATTACTAGATGTGATTTTGGCACACCAGGAAAGATTTGTTTTATGAATAAGTGGTATTTGAACTGAGTCTTCAAGAAAACCAGGGATTGCAAGAGGCAAAAGTGAGGAGGGTGGACATTCAAAGCATGGGGGCATGAAAGGACAAAGAAAAGACAAACGAAGAAAGATTGAAACGCATGGGACATGTGTAAAGCTGTCTTACTCTTCTGTATGCTTATTAAGACTGATGTAAACCAATAAGGCTTAAAACTCATCAATGCATGAAATCAAACTTGATCGAGTCTTCAAAGATACACACATCCACTCCTCTAGGAACAAACAACCAAGCTGATTCCTAAAAGTCCCAGCAAGTATGCTTTTACTGATCCACATGACAAGGTTCTGTAAGTGTCCAGATGGAGGCCTCTCTCCAAGGTGGCAATCAGCTAAGACTCCCTTACTCAACACTGCTCTTCTGCAAAAATGGCATGCTCATGTTTTCATACACAGGAGCATGACTTGTTATGATCCAAGAGGAGGCCGATGGCTGGGGCTTCTGTTCTGGCTAAAGTTGTTTAGAAGCTATATTTACATTTGGATTGGTTGCCCATTACTTATACTTATGGCAAAAGGAAACTAAACATTAATATTAGCAAGTGTTTATCAGGTTTTTTTTTCATTTGATTTAGGGGGCATTGACATTATCAGTAGTAGTTTAGAAGATTTGGGGGCATACACATGCCATTCATCATTGTTGACCTAATTTTGGAGATGCACATCACTGCCAGATGATACCACCTTATCTTACTGCAGAAAACAGCTTAGGTAACAACTTCCTAGTCACAATATGGAGGCTAAAGACAAAAACTCATCCTAACATGACATAATTATTCTCACTATGCAGCTAGGTGGTGGAGTGGATAGAGCACCAGTGCAGGGGTCAGGAGGACCTGAGCTCAAATCTCACCTCAGACACTTGACACTTACTAGCTGTGTGATCTTGGGCAAGTCACTTAATCCCAAGTGTCTCATCCTGGGTCATCTCCAGTCATCCTGATAAATATCTAGTCATTGGATTCAGATGGTTCTGGAGGAGAAGTGAGGCTGGTGACCTGCACAGCTCTCCCTCACTCAAAACAAAGTCAAGTGCCAGTCAAGTCATTAGTTCTCTGATGGCATGGTCTTCTTTGGCAATGAAGGATGAACACACACACACACATGCACACACACACACACGCACACACACACCATTCCCACTATGGAGATGAAAGATCTTGGGTTGGCCATTATCAGCAGAATACAGATTTCAAGATATGATCAAATGAAATAACATGTGTAAAGCACTTAATAAAACTTGACATACTATGTATTAATGGTATTATTATTAATATATGTAAGAATACTAGAAAGAAAGGAAGAGACTGGGTTATAAAGAGTGTTAAATGTTAAATAGAAGAGTTTACATCTTATTCTAGAGGCAACAGGAAGTCACTGGTATTTATTGATTGAGGGAGGTAGGGCATGGGAAGGCAGCATGACTTGAGCAGATTTGTGTTTTAGGAATACATTTTCATAGCTGTGGGGAAAATAGGTGGGAGAGGAGGAGAGTGGATGAGGTGGACCATAGTGATAACTTACAAATCTCTAGCACTGATATGGTTTGTGTAAAAAGTTCTTTGTAGCAGTTTCTTAATGTCATTCATTTTTTATTTTTGGAGAATGATGTCATGAGGGTGGTGTCTTGACTTGTGCACAAATTGGATTTAAGTGAGGCAGAGTTGCACAAAGTCATCAGCCTCACTCTTTCTTCCAGAGTCATACAAGTCTGGTGGCAAGACAAAAGCTCAGGACCATTGGCAATGGCCCAGGATGCAGGGGATGATCTTGGCATCCTTGATGTCTGACCAAGCTCTAAGCTCTCCACAGCACCAGCTTCAGCTGCCTTCACAGCAACTGCAATAAATTGTTCTCATCTGCTCATTCCCTTGGGAGAAAACTTTACATCCTTGGGGTAGACATCTCCCTAACTCACTGATGGGTTTGGGGCCTCTTGGTGACCCTCAACCTAGTTTAAGTCCAAGATAATTTTTCTGAGATATGGCCACTGAGCATGATACAGCTTCTTGGAGCCACAGGTGAGAGCCCTCACACCAGAGGTCCTCCCTGAACACCTGATTTAGGAATTTCCTTAATATCCCTATTAGGGAGGTAGGTTGGATACTATTGTCCTCATTATATGAAAGAGAAAACTGATGCCAAGAAAAAGAAAGGGATTACTTCAGACCATATGGATAGAGTGGCTTCAGGCTGTGACTTGAACTCTTCATTGTACAGACTGTATAATAGGATAAGTGAGGAGAAAGTGAACTGTAATTACAAATGCTTCACTTACAGTTTGTGGCCTTTATTCAGATCCACAGCTAATCCATTCACTCTAATGTGATTAATTGCAGAAAAGACTGAAATGAGTTTGTAGATTCCCATCCAAGGAAATCTAAATCAAAAGTAAGGAAATACCAAGGAATGAAGGGCTAGGAGTCAGGGGATCAGTATTGCAGACCTGGCTGTGTTTCTTAACCACCTATGTGAAATAGAACAAGTCCTTGACGTCTCTAGGCCTTGTCTATCATGTCAGGGGTTGGCCAAATGGCCTCTAAGACAGGAATTTTTAGCTTTTTGTGTGTTGTGGACCTCTTTGGGCGTCTGGTGGAGGTGCGCTCCCCTTTGAAAATAGAAATTTTAGGAGATTTTACTTAAAAGCATTGCCAGGGAAGCAGTGGAGAAACACGAGTGAGATAGAAACTCTCCTCATTTGGGTTTCCAGTAGAGAGGTAGGTTATAGCAGCATCTGCTGCTCCTAGGGCCTCCTTTCTTGATCTCTTTCCAAGTCCAGTCCTCTGTCCACTCCATTATGCTTCTTCCTGAGGACATGAGCCCAGGTTAGCCCTGAAGAGGAATGTCACCTCAGATCACAAGGGATCACTCAGTCTCTGTTTGCTGACTCTCCTTCCTCCTAAAACAGCCCAGGTCACTTCCAGATACCAGGATCTTTTGCTCCTTACAGAAGCCTCTGTGCAGCTCCTGCTTTTGGCTCTTAGCTCTTCCCTCTTGAGTTGAGTAGAGTCATCCTTCATCCTTGTGACACACTGATGATCTTTTCAAACTATAAAGCAAGCAGTTACGTTGTTCCCAGTCTCGCCATCACCATCATCATCCCTCCTGTGGCTTGGTATTTTTCTCCAGATTGAACATCTCCATTTTCTTCAATGGATCCTCATTGGGCATGACCTCAAGGCATTCATCATCCCGGTTGTCTTTCTTTGGACACTGTAGCTTATCAATACACAGCTTAAAACTCAATGCAATATACAGTGACAGGTAAATGTGACACAATGGCTAGAGGACTGAACTTGGAATCAGGAAGACCTAAGCTCAGATACCTACTTAATCTTGTGGCCCTGAGCAAGTTACCCTCTTTCTGACTCAGTTTCCTCTTCTGTAAAATGGGGATAATAATAGCACTTTCCTCCTGTTACTAAGGGGGAAGCTAGGTGGCTCACTGGATAGAGTACTGGACTTGGAATCAGGAAGATTTATCTTCTTGACTTCAAATCTATCCTCATATACTTAATAGCTGTGTGACCTTGGACAAGTCACTTAACCTAGTTTGCTCAGTCCCTTTTCTATAAGATGAACTGGAGAAGGGAATAGAGAATTACTCCAGAATCTGCCAAGAAAAGCCCAAATGGGATCACATCAAGTTGGATGCAAGTGAAACTACAGGAAAACTCATTATTAATGTGAAGACAAAAGGAGTATTTCTGCAAATCATAAAGCACTATATAAATGCAGGCTATTACATACCAAATGCAATCTCATCAAGGCAGAGTATAGCTGAATTTTGCACTCCCTCATTTTACCTCTCCTGATGAAGTCCCAGAAAATGTTCATCTTCTTGGATGCCATAAAACTCTGTGAAGCTGATGTTAAGCTTGTGGCCCATTAAATCCCACAGACCTTTTCCCCACAAGGTATTATGTAGTTACTCCCCCTCTGTCCTGTACTTGTGAAGTTGATCTTTTGAATTCAAGTGTAGTATAATTTGGTGTTTCATTTCCTCTCCTGCCTGCCTGCAGTAGCATCCTATTTAGACTCCTCTGTATGTAATGTGTAGGTAGTAACTGTTGGTTCTTAAAGGCTATGTCATTAAAGTATACAATCCAGCAGACTTCTCCCAGCTGGAAAGTTTTCAAGTGACAGACTCAATGTCTGCTATCTGAAAAACAGACTTAGTAAACTTCAGGCTGCTCAAGGGTGGTCAATTGGTGATTTTTTTTTCTTCCACAGCAAATTTTAAAGATTCTCTTGTTAGTAGTACAGGGACTGCTATCTGCATAAGTAAAAAATACAAAGAGACCAATACTACAGATTCCATACACACACACACACATTTAAGTCATTTTAACCCATGATTCTAGTCTATCAAAATAACTTTAGATAATAAAACTACCAATTTTGCTTTCCACAAAGTTTCTTCTGTTGCAATCTTTGCCACCATCCAAGTATCAGATCAAAGTGTTGGAAGTGGGAAGTGAATTCACATCTTTCCTGATTCCCAGGCAGGTATCATGGCCATTGCTCCACACTGTCTGTCATTTCCATTAATTTCTATATATTTTTAAAATGCATACCCTGGAAAATCTATGTCACCCCCACAATACTCTCAATCAAGGCTTCTAACACATATTTCTTTGGGGCAAAATGCCCTTGCTGCATCTTTGCCTCAATCAATTTTTAGTTTTTATATAGACCTCTCATTTCTGACTCACTTTTGAGTTGTCATGAAAGTTTCACGGGTGGATGACTGAGTGTAAAACACTCATTTTAGAAACTGGTTACTCTCAGAGAGTTGAAAACATTGACATAGTTCAAGTATCGTTTCTTATAAATCCATCATGCCTAAAACAGACCCCTTTGAGCAAATATACTTTTGGCAATTTATTAAGGAAGAGCTTTTGATAGAATTAAGGAGGAAGAGAAAAGCAAGAGGCAACATATGTTCTTCAGTATATGGGGCCAGTGCTCATTGACAGTTTCCATTGATTTAACAGAAATGAGAATATCTCATTTCTGGAGCTGGTGTTGGCAGCTGTTCTTGAAATTATATGTTTGCTTCTGCTTGGAAATTATGCCTCCAAAAATCTCTAATTGTAATTAAATGGCATCTTCAGATTTATTTATAATTTTCATTTCAAAATGTGGAGTCACTTGAGCCATTGTGTAACCAACACAGGAGACTTCTTCCTGAACTGCAGCTTTTTGACTATGAAAAAAAATCTGTGTGGAATTGGTTTCTCAAAAAAATAGATATGTCTTATAAATAGAGAAACATGTGGTTAATGCTTTGGGGAGGGGAATAAAAAGCTAATCGGCAGGTATCTAGGTTCTGTTACCATAAGGCATAGTTCCTTAAAGGCAGGTAGAGTTCCATATTTTTGTCTTTGAATTCTCAGAGCCAAACATGTGCTTAGCTCAAAGTAGGTACTTAATAAATGTTGTTTGCTCAATTGATTATTAATGATAGACGTGCTGTTAAGGATAGATGGCTCTTGTACATAAGGAGATCCTCTAGCCAGTTTAGGTCATATTTGTGTTACACTTTAACTTTCATAAAGTGTTCAACATACTTTATTTTCTTTGTAATGGAAGAAATATCAGATTTGTAGTCAGAAAATACGTGAATTTGGATGGGACTTTTGACCACTATGGTTGGCAGCTAACTGGTGCAGTGGATAGAGCACTGAGCCTGAAGGCAGGAAGACATAGATTCACATCTGATCTCAGACATTTGGCAGCTGTATAACTGTGAGCAAGTTATTGAAACTCTGTTTGCTTTGGTTTCTTCAAATAAAAAGTGAGGATAATAACAGCATTTACTCCTAAGGTTTTTGTGAGAATTAAAAACGAGTTTTCAGTAAAGCACTTAGCACAGTGCTTGGCACATAACAGGCACTATATGAATGTTCAGCATTATTATTGTTGCTCATATTTTTATTACCTAGATCAGTTCTATGACTTATGTGTCAATTTACTGTAAAAACCAGTCATTTAATTTGTATATGAGGTGATCAGGGAGGGCACCTGTGGGGTGAAGGTTTGTTGAACCCTTCTTAGGGCTTCTCATCCATCTTTGGTGTCCCCCTGTCACCCAGCTCTCACCGTGACTCCAAGAGGCTGTAGCATGCTCAGTGGTCACACCTGGGTGAAAAACATCCAAGCTTATGTGCTAGACCATGTTGAGTGTAATCAGCAGGCCTTGGAGCTATCAGAAGATTAGGAGAATGTCTATCCCAAGCATATGAAGATATCCCCTGGTAGAATGGCCAGAAGAGGACAATTTGTTCCCACGACCATGAAATTGACTGAAGAGGTGCTGTGGAGGCCTTAGAGCCAAGGTCATCCACTGTCTTGATCCATAGTTAGTTGTCCTGATTTTTGTCTGGCCACTGGACTTTGATGACTCTGGAAGAGATAGTGAGACTGATGACATTCAAGTTCGTTGGCATTAGTTTTCTCTGAAAATAAAGGACAAAAAGTAACAAGCAATTCACTTAATCTGTCTGAGCCTGAGTTTCTTTATTTGCAAAACTGGCCAGTAATATTGATGTTACTTTTAGGGGTGTACTATGAAGCTGTAATCTGAGAGCTGCTAATATTGTGCTTGCAAAGTCTCTGTAAAATCAATATCTGTTCTGAGTTCTTTTATGATATTATGATATCAGCTCAAGTATTTTGGGAAGCTATTTTTCAAATATCATTACTTTGGTGAATCAAGAAGCCCAAAACATTTATTCAAGTGTTGACTGTGCAGTATACAATGACCTAGAGATCCAAAGAAAAACCAAAGCAGTTGCTGCCTTCAAAGTGCTTACATTTGAATTGGGGGGAGAACATGTTTGTTTTAAAGTGACATACGTACAACAGAGATAATTGGAGGTAATTGCAAAGGATAGGTGCTAGCAAGGGATGAGAATGGGGCTTGGGGACAACCAGGGAAAGGTCTCTTACAAAAGGTGAAATTTAAGCTGAGTGTTGAAAGAAACAAGGGAAACCGAAAGATGAAAGTGAAGAGAGAGAGCCTTTCAGGCAGAAGAAACAGGCAGTGAAAAGACATAGAGTGGGAAATGGAGTATCCTGTTCTAGGAACAGTAAGGAGACCAGTGTCCCTGAATCATAGAGTAAACTAAGAAAATTAAAGTGTTGCTCATCTCATTTTGGAAGACCAATGACATCACAAATAAGTGATGTCTTGTCTTGTGTGTGAATTGGATTTAAGTAAGATAGAGTTGCACAAATTGTCAGCCTCACTTTCTTTTATTTTCATTTTTTATTACTATATTTGTTTTCAGTGTTCTACAATCCCTTTCATGTAACTTAGATTTTTCCCCCTCCTTCCTCACTCCTTCCCCATTTCCTCCCTGAGATGGCATATAATTTTACATAGGTTCTACACATACATTCCTATTAAATACATTTTCACTTTAGTCATGTTGCATAGAAGAATTTAAATGAATGGGACAAATCATAAAACAAACCAAAACTTAATACAAAAGAAAATGACCTACTACATTCTGCAATCAAACTCCATAGTTCTTTCTCTGAATGTGGAAGGCATTTTGCCTTAAGAGACCACAGAGAATTTTTTAAGTTCTTGAATTGCAATGAAGTACTAAGTCTACCAGAAAAAATCCTCACACACTGTGGTTGTGTACAAAGTTCTCCTGGTTCTGCTCCTTTCACTCAGCATCAGTTCATATAAGTTTTTCCAGGCCTCTCTGAAGTTTTTCTGTTTATCATTTCTTATAGCGCAATAGTATTTCATTACGTTCATATACCACAATTTATTCAGTCATTCCCCAATGGGAATGGGGATGGGCATCTGTTTGATTTCCAGTTTTTGGCCACCACAAAGAGGGCTGCTACATATATTTTTGTACATGTGGGACCCTTTCCCATTTTTATGATCTCTTGGGGATTCAGTCCTAGAAACGCTATTGCTATCTCACCTTCTTTTCCAGAGCCATGGAAGTCCAGTGACAAGACAAAGGTCAAGATGACCACCAATGGCCTAGGATGCAGTGGATTATCTTGGCATCACTGAAGTCTTATCAAGGTCTATGCACCCAAAAACACTGGAAAGGTAAGTGGGGATCTTCCAAAGTGGCAGCCATAACCCAGCATGCATATTTCCAAATTCTGCCTTTTCACTTTCATTTGGAAGCATATTTAAAAGAGGAATTAAATAAACAGTCAAACATTTAAGCTGTCATTACATTTTTGAGCAGGCTGTTTCATGCCCTGTTTTTCAAACTATACTGAAATAGGATTTTTCCATATTTATGCACATCTGTACCTTAAATATTTGCAATCATTTGGTTCTTCCATTTCTTTCCTCAGAGTTGTGTGAAACTTCTTAACTCTTAATGAATGGAGTGAATATACAAATCAGAGTTGTCTCAGAGATTGCTTCAGAATAGGTTGGTCCCACCAGGTCTAGGGCATAGACCTCCTTGGTGTTCCAGGACCAGTCTTTTTTTTTTTTCGGCTCTCTCCTCCCTTGTGTTATTGTGGAAGAGACTATGGGTAGAGGATGGAGTTGTTTGACCTGATAGCAAAGGCAGGACCTAAATGGTCTGCTCACATTGAGATTTTCTTTGGGAGTACATTTAAATTATGGCAATATCTTAGCGAGATTAGCAGTCAAAATAATCCAAACAATTTCAGTGGATAGACAGACTCAAAGTTGTTGAATTTCTAGAGTCTTTCTATAGTTAAAATTAGAATGAAATAAAGAACTTTTGGGAAAAATGTTTCTAAATGATCAAGAGACTGTCATTCTATGAATTAAATAAGGAGAAATGTGACAAAGAATAAATGTAACATCTTCCATGTGCATTCAAAAAACCAACTTCATAAATATTAGATGAAAGTGACATGACTAGAAAGTGACAATCCTGGGGACTTTAGTGAAGTACAGATTCAATGTGGGTCAATAGATTGTGACTGTATCCAAAAAAAGGAATGTGATATTAGACTGCTTTAAGAAAGTCAGAGGCATCAACAAGATTGTGAGAAAGTCACTGTACTTTACCTTGATTAGACCATTTTGAATTATACCATTCCATTCTGGACATCCTACTTTAGGAAAGGCATTGGAAAAGTAGAGATGGTTCAGAGAAGAGCAACCAGGTTGATGGAGGGCCTCTAGCTCATGCCCTATGGGGTTCAGTTGCAAGAACTAGCTGTGTTCAGACTGGAAAAGAGAAGGCAATGGGGAATGATAGCTGCCTTCAAGTCTTTGAAGGGATTTCACCTATGAGTAGGATTAGTCTTGTCCTACTTAGATTAAAGGAAAGAAATAGAAACAAGAGGGTTGAATTTATAAGGTCACAAATTAAGTTTGATGTGAGAAAAAATCCTTCATAATATTTGGCTTCATAATATTAGCTACTCCAAAGTCAAATTAGCTGCCTTGGGAAGTTCTGCAGGCAAAGACCAGATGATCACTTACTGGCTATGTTGGAATGAGGATTCTTGTTCAGGTAGCAGTTGCATGAGATAGTTATAGACATCCCTTCTCAGCTGTAATTTGTAGGATACTGTTATATTTCTATTTGCTAGATGCTTGTGAACCAAAACTGCCTTTGATGAAATATCACATTTTGGATGGGGCAGAGTGTTGCTTCTCATATCTTCCCATTAGGAGTGATAAGAACTTGTGGGACCTCAGGTTGCTAATGGTAGGAAGACATATTCATATTTTATTTGAATTTAAACATATATGCAATATATGTACACACATGTATCATTTATATATGTGTATATATAAGTGCATGTATACATATATGTGGATATAAATGTTTAATATATGTATTTGTATGTGTCTTTATTTGTATATACATATGCATATATACACATATTGCATACATGTATCACTTTTGGAATAGATATATAAAAGTTACACATATGTGCATTTGTGTATGTGCATACATGTGTGTACTGTATATATATATTATAAAAGGGTTATTAATATAATCAGATCTATGAGATACTTTCAATATATATCAATATCTAATTGATATTACAAAACAAAAGATCTCTAGTTCTGTTTTTTAAATCTGTGAGTCATAGCTCTGGCCTTTTTAGTTCTGTATACAACAAGCTATTCACTAGCCTCCTCCATTGTACTCCTATATGTAATTAACCACAGACATGAATTGTAGAGAAGCTATTACTGGTCATAGGTTTACATAAAATAGTTCTTATTCATGTTCACAGTGTTTTCATGGATCTCATACATTTTCCATTTCAGAAGCACTAACATAGAAATTGTCTGTAGCTCAGAAAAGATAAAAAACTGAGGAGCATCATAATATAGCATATGTGGCTTTCAAGTATTTTTATGTCCCAGTGTTATTCTAGATAAAAGATCTTGCATTTTCCAGCCTTTCTAAACTAACAATGGCACCTGACAGAAGGTTAGCCGAATGGTCTGCCAATGATGGCTGTGATTTTGAAAATTATCATGTAATACTGAAAACACATACATACACATTAAAAACCTTCCACAGAACCCTCTAGTTCTTTGAAATGAGCTTCCGTTGCTCAGACCTGTCCTAGTCTTACCAGATCACTTTGGACCACATATTTCAGAAGCCATGATTATAGGATGATTACCATAGAAAACGTGATGCTATGTTTATCACGGAGAGGTTACAGATGTCAAGTGCAGTGGTATTGGGTCTAAAGCGATTAAAAACACTATTTTTCAATTCTCTGTTAGCATGATAATGCCCCAGGGAAATATGAGCTTGACAGTTGCATTATGGATTTATGCAAATGACTTATCACAAATTGAGCAAAGGAGCAGACACCTTTCTAAAAGTGGGAGTGGGGGATGCCTCCACAGCAGGTGTGCTGCTGATATTTGCATGACTGTCAGAGAAACACACCCAGTAAACTCTTTCTTGAATTAATTTAGAATAATTTCTTCCAAATATAGATGCCTTCATTTTGAATATCTACTTACAGTAGCCTTCTACATGTTAAGCAAACAGTTTCTGAGCCAATGTCCCTTGGTTATCAACCAGACATTGACTAAGCATGTACATGGTTTCCCAAATACTTGAAGAATTAACAAGTTAATAGCCCTAATTGCCCACCTTTCCTGCTCCCAATGACAATTTGGCTAACTAAGCTCTCACCAAAAAACACATTTATTTTGAAATTCCATTTAAAATGTACTCCTTTTTCCATTCATGGAATGCTCCTTTGTTCTCCTTTAGGAAATAAGTGAATTACAGCTCACCGATTTACAGTTCAAGCTTCTACCATGCATCCTGTATTGCTATCTCCCTTATTTGTTTCCTCCTCCTGTAAATAACCTCTATAATTTCATTTACTTATTTTTTCCCTACCAAGGAAACCTATATGTAACTCAATGGTAGTGGATTCATAGAACCTTTCTAGCTTCTCACCCACATTTTCTTTCTCTCTTTAAAAACAAAGTAAGCAGATGCTGACAACTGCATTCCAAATGCCAAGAGTTTCTGAACCCTAGTGTTAGGAGTGTGCCTAACAAGCCCCCAACAATGAGAAACATGCTCACCTTAAACAAAGAGCAATATCTGTTGGGAAATCAGGAAAGCCTTTGTTAGTCTTTCTGTCCACTCCCCCTTAATGGACAGGTAGCCTCCCCAGTAAGATTGCAGGAAGACTGCAACACGTGCAGAAAGATGAGGCTTCTTATACTGTTTTCCTAACTTTGGATCTCCTGCAATACCATCCCCTGGCCATGTGATTCTGTGCTCTCCTTTCTGATAGACTGTTCCTCACAAAGCGCCTTGGGTCTGCGCATTAGTTTCTGACCTGTAACCTGTCCATGCTAGGTCACAAACCTTATCACCTAGGAATGTTGACAATAGAACTTTCTTACTTCCCATACTGGTTTTTGTTTGGTTTTAATTTAGGCAGGGCAATTGGAAAAAAAAAAAAAAAGATGTGCATGTTCGATTATAAATATACAGGGATTCAGTTTCCTTAATTTGGAATTTGTTAAGTTTTGGACTACCCCTGCTTCTATTTTTCTTGTAAATAGGAAACTGAAAAGAGCACAAAATGCAACATGATGGCCTTTTATACTGTCATGTAGGCCACATATCTTTCTGAGTTTGCAGGGTGACTGACATGGAGTCTATGAATCTTTGAGATAGAAATGAATACTTCCAGATCCTTGTTAGCTCCAGTTAGAAGCTATTATCCTAGTCTATCATCTGGATGGTATAAGAGAAACTTAAAGCAGGACAGGAGGAATGGGGAGAGAATCAATACTGCCAGATCCTTGTTAGCTCCAATTAGTACCTATTGTCCTAGTCTATCATCTGGATGGTATAAGAGAAACTTAAAGCAGGACAGGAGGAATGGGGAGAGAATCTGGATTCACCATCAGAAGATAACCATGACCCCTGTAAAAGACTTGAAAGCGTTCTGAGAAAGAATAGACAGTTCAAAAAATAAACAATTTCCCCAAGTATTTTCACAGGAGTTCAGTTAACTGTTAAGATTATTTATTATTGTTTTTCAGAGATGTCCAGCTCTTTATGATCCTGTTTGTGGTGTTCTTGGAAAAGAGATTGGAGGTTAGGGTTATTAATATATCAGATATGTAAGGTTCTCTCATGATTCTAACTGACATTTTAAAAAAGAACTCTTTTTTTTGATCTGTGATTCATAACTGTGGCCTATTTAGTTCTGTATACTACAAGCTATTCACTAGCCTCCTCCATTGTATTCCTATTTGTAATTAGCCACAGAAGTGAATCACAGAGAAGCTATTTCTGCTCATAGTTTTCCATAAAATATAATCAGGAATTAGAAATAGCTTAAAACTGGAGATATTTGAAAGTAAATTTTTGCCACCTGTAGGCAGAAGGGTAGGCATAGGAGGAAATTAGAGTTTTACCAGCTTTGTTAAAGATATCAAGGAATGACAGAGTTAAGTACATTTCTGTCTGTCTTATCCTAACCAATCGCAATGAATACACATGCATGTATGGATATATGAATATATTCATAGATACTCACATATAGAACAAATGAATATATATATATACACACATGCATACATATACATATATGCACACACACATACATATATAGTGTGAATATACAGGTAAGCTCTTTTATTTACCTGTAAATTCATTCATTCATTCTTTATCCATTTATTTATTTGTTCATTCATTCATTCAGTTTACATATACTCATAGACCAAGACTTCTAGAGCTAACCCTGCAATAGCCAGATCTAGTCTCTAAAATTACATAGTTGAATAGCTGTCAGGGTTTCTCTTTCTCCAGCTGCAATGGCCCCTGTTGTGGTACCACTTGATCTCCAAATGTGAAACTTAGAATCTGACACATGAGACTCTCCTTCTCATGCTCCTTCCCCTAAGGTGAGAAAAGTTTATCTGTTTCTTTGGACAACGATTCCCAGAGGTCCATGCACTAGAAACCCTCTTTTATCTGCTTCCAGAAGCAGCATTTGGCCTCAAAGCCTGAGGGAACTAAACGTGGCCTCCAAAACTGAACCAGTGCTTGAGATGGGCTCTGTCTAGCAGAGAGCACAATAGCCTTCTCACTTCTTTGGTTTAGACATTTTGTCTCTCAATGCAGACCACAGGGAAACTGAAACATCTTTTCTTACATGAACAATTATCCAATATGGTCTCTGCCTTCTTGCACTTGAAAAGTTAATGTTACATTCATATTTCTTATTCTTTCTTGATGCTCAGTTTTTTGAAAACTTATCTGTATAAATGTAAAGTAGAAATAGTTAATAGGCAAAGTGTTCTGCTATGTTTTGGTCTGTTATGTTAGAATTGAAAACTGAATTAATTTGAATGTTCCCTTTGAGGCCATATCAGTTTATTTAGGTCTTTAATAGTCTAAGGAATGTGCATCTAGAGGCACAATAGAGTGCAGGATCTGAAATCAAGAAGACCCGAGTTCAAATCTGACCCCAGGTAAGATTGTTTTAGTCTGGACAAAGAACTTTTATACTCTTTGCCTCAATTTTCTCATCTGTAAAATAAGCTGGAAAAGGAAATGGCAAACTACTCTAGTAACAAGAAAACCCTAAATGGGATCATGAAGCATCATGACTGAACAATAAAAAATGTCTCAAGAAAGGGAATTCTATTCCAAATATTTGTACCATAAATACAATTACAATTTCTTTGTGGTTAGTGAAGGAGATAGTGCAAGAGAAGAGAAGAGGGTCTGGGTTAACAACTGTTAAGGTTTATTCCCGAGTTGAATTAATTAGTTCTCTATGTTGGAAATATTCCATTACATATCTCTGATACCTTTTCAGGGGTTTTTAAGGTGAAAATTATTTAAGGCCTCTAAATTCTAATGCAGTAAAGATTGATAGATAAAACAGAAACAAAACCTCTTGTGGGTGGGTTGGGGACCAATAATTTTTAAGTGTATAACATAAATACAATAAAATAAACACCCAAATAAAAGGGTAATGAGGTCAATAAGGAGATGTAATGAAATATAATATAATGTACTATAAGGAAAAATGTGATAAAATATGAGAAGACTGACAATATAATATATGATATGAAAACATAGCATTATATAGCATGACACTACATAATGTAACACAATACAATGTAAAGGAGCCTATAAATATATGTGTATATATGTATATACATATATGTATACTGACAATACACACATATGTGAATATATTTATGTTTTGTGTACACACACATACAAAAATTGGATGTGTGGTTCCACTGGTATAAATAATTCTCAAGGTAGAAACTCCCCCATGGAAGAAAATCAATACCTTATCCATACTTAAAAATCTTAGAAAAGTATCCAGGATGCTGAGAGATTAAGTAACTTGGCCATATTGATGTAACTATTGTATGTTAGAAATAGAACTTGAACTAATGTCTCCCTGGGTCAACTATCTATTACATAACACTTGCCTCTCCATTCCATGGTTTTATAACCCAAATCAAATCTCATCCTCTCACATTTATGCAACAGATTCTCATGAGTCAAATAAACAGAGGTCATAGAAGCATTCATCCATCTATGTGCTTGCTAGTGGTGTTAATTGCTTTTTTGAAATTGCTGAATATCACATTTTGTTGTTTACATTATCATTCTTTTGCATTCATAGCTTTTGGATAATACTAATTCTATCTTTCCATCAAATTAATTGATTTTATTTAGAAGTCAAATGTCATTTGCTGATTACTTTGTATTTTGAATTTACTTAAGGGGGAGAAGTCTTGGGCAGCCGAGGGAGGAGGGGAACCCAAAGAAATAGAAAGTAAATGGATGTAATTGACTTCATGGATTTGTGGGTTTGATTTATTTAAATTTAATAAAACCAAACCTGCAAGTGATAAATGTTGTGAAATTAACAAAATGGGGTACTGAAACCCTGTCACAGTCATTTCTGGCTGGTTACAATCATAGTATTTTAGAGTTAGAAAGGACCATAGGATCATCTATTAATGGGGTCCTTAATCTGGAGTTTGTGAACTTTAAAATACACATACACAAATCTAGATATATGTTTATACACTATATAAGGATTATATCTATACATGTGTATATATGTATATATATGTACACATACATACATACAAATATAATATATACATATCTAGATATGGATATACATGCATATATCAATATAGATATGTATATATGCATTTCTGTACAATTTATTTCCTTTGTAATTCCATGTAATTTATTTTATGTATTTAAAAACATTTTTCTGAGAAGAGGTCCATAGTCTTCACCAGACTAAGTGTCAAAGGGATACATGACACAAAATAAGTTAGGAACCCTTAAACTATGACACCTCTCTTGTTTTATACCAAAGGAACCTGAAATTCAGAGAGGCGCAGTGATTTGTCTAAGAAAAAGAGGCAGCAGGTTGGTGGCTCAGTGGATGGAGTGCTGGACCTGCAGTTAGGGCAGCCTGAGTATGAATCTGACCTCAGATATTTAGTGGCTATATGACCTTGGACAAGTCACTTCACCCTGTTTTCCTCAGTTTCCTCTTCTGTAAAATGAGCAAGAGAGGAAAATGACAAACTACTCCAGTATCTTTACCAAGAAAACCTCAAATGGGGTCACAGAGAGTCGAACATGATTGAAAATTACTGAACAATAAACAGTAATGGAAGAGGTGTGATTAGAACCTAGTTTTTGTAACTACAAATCATAGTCTGTGTAATTAAAAAGCAACAACAAAGTCACTTCATTTTCCTGTTCTTCAAAGGAGTGGTTTCAGAAGCTTTTGTTTTTTCTTGAATGTTTGATCATTAAAAAAAAAAATAAAGATAAATCTTTTAGGAAAGAAAAAAATACAATCCAGTAGAGTTTTAGTGAATCTACACTTACTATTGTAAATGAACCACAACTATTTTGAAATAAAATTTAAATTTATTAGAGAATTACTAGTCTTACACTTCACTGTTTGATTTGGGAAGGGGATGTAAATGAAGCAAAATTGTTGGCTTCCAGGGCTCAAATGCAAAGACATCATGGGGTAGTGGAAAGAAGGATAGATCCATCCAAGGACCTGTATTTAAATACTGCCTCTGACACACATTGCTGTGTGACAGTGAACATACTATTGAGCCTTTCTAAACCTCAAGTTTCTCATTCCTATTTAAAAAAATGTATATCTGCATCTATTTTTCTCTCTATCTCTATTTCTATCTATCTATCTATCTCTATCTATCTATAAAATATAGTATTTAACTCACAGTGCTGCTGAGAGTAAAATGGTTTGGAAACCTTAGAGTCTAATTATTATAGTTATTTTTAATAAAGATTTAAAAAAGCAAGGGGAAGTTAAAATAATCCAATAAAGGATGACTTAAAATGTGCCTTCATGCTCCTATGAAATGAAGTAACCTTAATATAGCAGGAAGGATAAAGAGAATACCATCTGGCAACTTTCAAACACAGATAGAAAATGACCCAACATCTCTAAGATTTGACATACATTGGAATATCTTATGACATTTTCCAGCTTACATATGAACACGATCAGCACATATCGAGATGGACAAAATGAAGGATGTGTATAATAAAGTCTTGTTAATTAGTTTCATGACAATTGGTCATTGTGAGCAGCTTACTAAACATGGAGAGAGACTTTATCACTGCTAGACTGACCACCTTTTGGTGTTTTTTTTTCCCACTCATGCAGAAGAATTTACCAAGGCCTGGGGGTTTTCCACTCTATGTGAGTGGAGGGAGTACTCACACTCATGAAAGCTCAGGAACTCTGTTAAGTATTAAAATATTTATTGAATTGACTTCAATCTTCTCCACTCTGAATTTCAAAAGCATTTAAGCAGAATATTTTATTCTTATTTTCTAAAACCCAAAACTTAAATATTTCAGTGAATTGGAGCACTGCCTATTTTGTTAAGAAGATACAAATACTTTTGGAATTAAGAATGAAGAAAGAAATTAATGCCATAAATATTTCAATACTTAGAGGATCTATGATTTCATCAGCAAATTTAAGCTAAATGGAGCTAGCTGCTTTTTACTTACTAAAATATCCTTTCTTTTTCTCCCTTTTTAAGGAACAAAAATCTTTTTTTTTTTTTTTCGAAAACTCAGTTCAAGCACCATTTGCTAAATGAAACTCTTCCTGATGCTACCAGCTATTAGGACCCTTTGTCCCTAAAATAACTTGTGCTTACTTTATAAATGCTCATATATGTGCACTTCCCAATGAAAGGTAAACTCTAAGGACAAGGGACTTTTGCCTTTATGTTCTTGTATTCCAGAGCCTCACACAGGACTAGACACATGAGCATTGATTAAAATATGAGAGGAGAATTAATGAATGCTTGTCAATTGATTCATTGATCAGGTGGGTCTTGATAGAACAATTTTTTTTGTGCTTTGTGGCATTTACTGTAATCTGGAAGGCAGCAAAATTGATCTGTGTGCTAAAAAGGCAGCCAGCACCACCATAACCTTGATTCCCTCTATAGCTGCATGTAGTTAACCCAATCCAGAGTGTAAAAGTTGAGTTAGGTCAGGCTTGCAGGTCATTACTACACTGATTCTCACACTGCATAATTGACTGTGTTGAGGAGAAGTTGAGTAAGCATGGTGGGTAAGAGCTCTGTGTGCTGAGCAGTGCAAGGTTGAGAGGGTCATCTTCTGTTGTCTTGAAAAGTTGTGCTGAAGGGGATTCATTATGTTTTTAAGAGCCGACTGCTAAACTCCCAGTGTGAGCATTTGCACCTCAGAAATTGGTATCAAAAATCAGGGTTTGATTTATTGTATTCATGGTTTCCCAGAATTAAATATTAATGAATTCATAAAGGTGCCATTAATGTAGGTTAAAACTAAAAGTATCTTGTGCATAACAGGAATCCCCTTCCCCCCACCCCCAGAAGGCTGGTTGTTAAACATTTATCGGCAACCCATGGTTATTATATATGTCCCTGGAGAATCTTGTGCAGTATGCACTAATGTAGACCATTGGTCCTAAGAGCAGGAGGCATACCGGAGCAGTTAGCAATGAGGATGATGCTATGTTGAAATGTCAGGGGTGGCTGTGGCATTGACCATGCCTTCCAAGTCTTCTCCTCTCTCCAGCACACCTGCTCTGAGCGTTGCAGAACACTGTGAAGTCAGAGCTTGTAGGATCTTGGAATCTCTTTTGAGGGGGTCTAGGGAAGTAGGATAAGAGGGAGGCTGTTTATTCTTTTGGTTTCATTGGCATGAAGAATTCACATTACGTGGTTTCAGATCCCATCTCTACCAATTCATGTCTCTGTGAGCTTGTATAAGCCTTTTCTTTGGGTCTTAGTTTTCTTAAGGGTAAAATGAGAGGGTGGACTAGATAATCCTTAAAGTCCCTACTGTCTTTAAATCTAGGATCCTATAGTCTCTATTGTTGAAATGCTATCCACAGATGCTGGGTAGCCTGTCATTGAAGGTTATTTCATCATTTTCTCTTTAAAGAAGTTTTCAGGTTCCTGTTTAAATTTTCTAATGAAATCATACATTCTTTAATTGTTGAACTACCTATTTGCTTTGGTTGCTACAGTGAGAACTTGAGTCTTTTAAAGAATGTGACAAAAGAATAAGAATTATTAATGGCTGAATATGATATAAAATGTCATATGTGTAGGGAAAGATATAATTCATTCCTTATTTCTTTAGGCTCTTTATCATTATGGACTTTTTGAGAATGAGTCATGTATTAGGCTCTCATTTTCTCTGAATAATCCTACTGCTTAAGAAGCATTTTTTAAAGTTGATTTGTATGATCACATCTAATACTTAAATAGCGCAGTAGGGAAGCCTTTTATCCTCTAATAAATCGTGACATTTCTCTCCATTTGTTTTTTAATCAACAAGGTTTATCGATGCCTTTGACTTTTAAATCACAGCAATTTCTAAATATTCTCTTCCACTGTTCCTGATGCTGCAGAAATAAAGCCTTCCTTGTTACCAGAAAAAACAAAGAAAAGCAATGATGGAGTTGGACCACATCTGCAGCATTCTTGTGAGTAATCACCTAGACCCTCTAGGGGGAGGAAGGAAGTTGGTTGCATTTCATACTCTTTGGGTCCATGATCAGGTAGCAATTCAAATCCAGAATTTGTCTTCCTTTGATTGATCTTTGCATTTTATAAAGATCATTTGTTTTCCTTGTGCAGGTTGTGCATGTTTCCTGTTTGTTTCATTCTGTGTCATATAAATCTTCCATGTTTCTTTGAATTCTTCATATTTCTCATTTCTCATGTATAAAATATTCCATCATATTCTTCTATCACAGTTTATCAGATACACACACACACACACACACAGCTAGGTGGTGCAGGTTATAGAACACCTGGCTTGGGATCAGGAAGATTCATCTTCATGAGATCAAACCTGGCTTCAGGCACTTACTAGCTGTGTGATCCTAGGCAAATCACTTAATTCTGCTTACCTCAGTTTCCCCATCTGTAAAATAGACTGGAAAAGGAAATGATGAACCACCTGGTATCTTTGCCAAGAAAACACCAAATGGAGTCACAAAGAAGCAGAAATGATGGAAATGATTTATCAACAAATGCACATACATACGTGAACATCTCTATATATGTATATACATATCTCTACAGATACACATGGATACTCATAAATCAGCATAAGTTTCTGTATTTGACATCTTTTGTTTCTATGTCCAGTTGTAGGATCATGGGCTCAAAGGATATGAATTTAACAATAGTAATACCAATAAATAAACATTTCTATAGTGACTTAAGTTTTGCAAAGTGTTTTACACATGTTTACTGAATGAGTTCTCATATTAACCCAGGGAAGTGGGTGCTATTATTAGCAGCATTTTACAAATATGGAAAATAAATCTTAGAAAGGTAAAGTGAGTTGACTCAGGTCATGAAGCTGGTGAATATCTGAGGCAGGAGGTAAACTCAGATTTTTCCCCCATGATTCTAAATTGTTCAGACTGTCTGAACAATCTTCATTTTTGGTAACTTTCCTAGTCCATTTTTATAAATCTATTGTAATCATCAGGCTTGACTTAGTTCTTTATCAGTTTAAGTTGGATATTGGAACAAACTGAAACAATCATAGTTTATATTTGTCCATCAATGGACAAAAGGATATTGGCTTAGCCATTGCATAGAAAGCATATTCAAGAACTGGACTTCCTGGAGTACTTAGCTTCACTAGACATAGGCCTTCTAGTCTTCCTCCAGAAATGCTTTTGCTGAATAGGGCAGAGGTAACTGTCCTATGGATCTATGTCATGTACCAAGTCTAAAGGGTCTTCACTCTATGTGGGTCGACCCTTAGCCAATGATGAAATCCATGTCAGGTGGTCCAGAAGCTGCCTCAAAGGAGATGAAGCTTGAGCCTTAGCCCCTGGGGTAAATAAGTCCTCAGGAAACCTTTATCCTTGGCCTTTTTTTTCTTTTTGGAGTGGGGAGAGGAAGTGAGAAATAAAGAAACAAAATCTGGATTGACACAAAGTGGGGAACAGGGAACACTGGTATTTAACAATCCTCTTACACCAAACTCCCTTAAAAAAGATTTCAAGAAAGGTGGTGGTGAGATAATGCCTGCCATTTCATCTGTTTCATTCTATCTTCTCTGCCTTTCTTCCTCCTCTCCTTCCATTAAATAAGCATGCTGGTTCTTCTCAACTATGAATAAGTTATTTGAGCTTTAAAATAAAGGCTTCTCAATTACTTTCTTGGGTCACTACAAAATTCTTGGTTTCTCAGGAATCTGGCCATTCAAAGAATCACAGTATTTTAGAGCTGGAAAGAATATTTGACCTCATGTAGTCTGACCCTAAACTTACACTGAAGAAGATACTGAGGTCTAGAAGGTTTAGTTGACTTCTCTAAGGCCGCAAAACAGGGCAGTGATTTTTTTCTTTTTTATTGAACCATACCAACCCTTACCATCTTGAATTTCCTAGATCATTTTGATTCATTTCTTGTTCCTACATATTTGTATAAGACTTTCCGTCTGGAGTGCCTTTTCACTATTCGCCTCAAAAAGAAATTACCTTCTTTTCCTTGTTTTTAAAAAAAGTACATATGCTGCCAAATCTTTTCTTGTGAAGGGAACAACTTTAAAAAATATTCCTCACCAACTTATAGCTTAGATAAATAGACAGCTGAACACATCACAAACAGATAATGTACAAACAAAATATCTAAACAAATACCTATGAGTCTGTCATCTCTCTCTATGCAGTTACCAACACTTATGGATAGCTGTGTATTTACGAGCTCTTTACTACGTAGATGTGGTTGATTAATAGCAGACTTAGTCCTACTCATGATTTCACAATTGAGTGAGAGCAAAAGAATGGCAGGAATGATAATCCAACATAGAAGAGCACAGTGTCTGGGACAAGCTACAAGATGAATTAGGGATATAAAGAGAGACATGAGATGAGTATGAAGGTGCTGGTTCAGTTGTTGGGTAACTAAAGACAAATGTGTGTGTGTGTGTGTATTTTCCTGATCTAGGGTATCATGCAATCTTCAAAAAGTAATAGAGCTCATATAGTATGGCCCTTACATTTTACTGATTGGAAAAATGCAGCAAGAGATGTTGAGTAAATTATCTAAGGTCTTACCAGTTACTGTGGTAGAACTAGGGCTAGAACTTATATTTCTTGATTTTGAGTACAGTGTTTCTTCCTTTATACTAAACTATGTTCAGACAAGACATTAATAGGTCATCTCTATTTTACGGCCTCACATTATTGCTTCAATACTTTTCATCTCTGCACATTCAGGGATCATTAGGAAAGGAACATTTCAATATTTGCAATGTACTTAACACTGTGATGTAAAATAAGTTTGAGAGACAAAGTTTCTGGGTAATTGATCATTTTATTAATCATGCTAGTGGATAATTGATAAAAAGGTCAGTGACACTCTCAGATGCCAAAGACTTCTCATGGAATCCAGTGGATGCTTCTATATTCTCAGAAGAGTAGGTGTTCCTGAGAGTGACAATCAACTTTGGTTAATAGCTAATGAGAAAAATGGATATTATAATGAGAGGTGGGCTTATTTGTCAGGGTCTGCTACCCTGACCATCGCCTGGGGACGTCTCCGGCCCCTCCGGTGAGGGAGGGGAAATGACTAGACAGAGCACCCGAGTAGAAGCACAGCGTTTATTGCTTACATGTTGAAGCAGGGAGAGAAGAGAGAGAGCAAGCCCCTTACCCCAGGTTATATTACCTGCCCGAGCTCCTCCCATGTTCCTCCCCATGGGTGGAGCCTGCGCTGTTACCGAGGCGTTCCCAGTACCCTAGGGGCAGGTTAGCACCTCCCAGCGTCTCACTACCCTCACAGGAGGCCAAGGTCCAGAGCTGGGCCCTAACACTTATTCTAAGGAGGGCTTGAGGGAGACTCTTATCACTAAGTCTTGAACAAAAAGACTCCTCTTTTATTCAGACTACCTTTGCCTGGGCCATAGGACAATTTAGACGAACATAAGTCTACCTCTGTCCAGATCTGGCTCACTAAAACACAGTGGGCCATATTTTCATTTAGATTAAATTCTTTATAAAGGTTTTTCCATCCAGTGGGGTTTCCCACCCAGGGTGAAAAGCATGTACACCAGACATTTGAGCAATCTCATCTATCAACAATGTCCTTCAGTTCAATGTAATTCAAGTATTAACTATAAATATAAGAAAGAAATAAGCATTTTTTGTCAGGACAGTGACTGTTACATAGTAGCTGGCTCTTACTACATGCTTCTTGCCTTCCTTCTTTTACATATATGATACAGTAATTATATACCCTCATGGATGTGTATTTTATATAAAATATATGTATATGTGTGTGTGTGTGTGTGTGTGTAATTATGTTAGCAAGACCTACACTAAAGGTCTTCTCAGATGCTTCATTTTGGTAGATGATGTTGTGTTATTAAGATATTTAGGAAAGGGGTTCTTAAACTTTATTGTATCATATCACAATCTTTTGAAGCCTTTGAGTCACTTTTCAGAATCATATTTTTAAATTTATAAGACAAATAAGATTACAGAAGAAATCAAATTACATGGAAATACAGCTTCCATTTTTTTTTTTAAAGTTTCTGGACCCCAGATTAAGACCCCAGCTCTAAAAGAAGTTCATCAGAGTGGGAGGACCCTCATGGAAAATGGAAGGATACAGACAATTGTTGCATACATATTGTGAGAAAGTATGGGTCGGTTGTAATCAGTATCGTTGAAAGAAATATCTTTGTCAGGGGTACCCAGATCTCTTGAGTTGTTGAAAAATGACATGTTTCTTCAGATATTGTGTTGTTTTTTCAAGTGAGCCAAAAAGGGATGGAAAAGAGAATTGAATGAAATTGATCTATAGCATATTACCCATGATTGGAATGTAAAAAGTGGCATGAAAGATATCATCAAAGACATATATGAAAAGAAGAGGAGGTAAGCAGTGTGTTGGGAATCTTGGCAGGTTCAGAGTAGTTTCTCTTCTGGTATGAGATTTCTGACCTATGCTGGCTTCAGACTGGGCTAGAAATTGAAACTGAGGCACTGTTATGCTCCTTTGGGCCCAAATCACACCATTGATGCTGGCTTCTGGAATTGGTCCCTGTAAAAGCAAACACCCTGATATACACAGGAGGGTCTACTAGTACAGGTTCTTTAATCTGCTTTTTGAAAAGAAATGCAACTTTTGAGGAGATCAATAATCACTTTAATTGAGCACATGTATTGTTCACTTAGTTCAGGGGGAAAAGTCAGCACCCTGAACTTCAGAGAAAATATAGAGAAATAAAAATCAACAGACAGTTTCCAACTGTCTGACATAATAAATACACACATCACAGATCAACAGACAGATAACTGTCTGACCATACATACATAGTTACCAGAGAGAGAAGCACCAACATCTGGGTTCAAAGCTGGGGGGCTCCTTAGTGGCTGCCCAGAATTTTATCTGGTCAAAGAAACACTTCCAATCAGTAAACCCCAAAGCAAAACCTTGCCTCAGAGTATTTATACAGTTTTTAGAGTCAGAGGCCATCACAACCCTTGAGAACCAGTGCCTCATTACCAAAACGTGTGGGCTTTTCTACAGATCTTCCCAGGCCCATTAATGGGTGTTGAAGATCTTTCCATTAAGAAGCAAAATTATATTAACAATAAGCAAAAATGCATTATCAATACACTTCCCTATTCAGGACATAGCCTAGTGCTCTCCATCATCCCTTGTTGTAGGTCCTCTCCTCAATGGATCTGTCCAGGCACTGTTTTCAATGATGGTAGAATTCTATGTCTCCTTGTGCTAATCTGGGCTGCGAAAATGATTCACTGTGATTTTTTACTTATATTTTTGGCTATGTTTTCTAGATATTTGTGGAGACAAGTATGTTAGGTGGAGGATTTACAGTGCTGTTTTTGTATATATTTTTCTACTCATTCTGCTAATTGAGTTCATAAATTTATAAAAGTTTTCAAAATTCTTGTTTATAATACTGATATTATAGTATCAATTGATTTTCTGGTTCCGCTTACTTCATTCTGCATCAAATTCATATGATTCTTTCCGTGTTCTTTTGAAGTCATTTATTTCCTCATTTCTTCGAGTATAGAAACATTTGATATCCAAACGCATTCAGCCTTTACTCAGCTGTTGGGCATCCTCATAATTTCCAGGTATTTTTTGCCACCACAATAAAAGACCTCTGTCTTTTCATATCATTGCCAGGTCAAGAATTGTAAATGAAATAACAAAAAGAAATTGAGATTTAGTGGACCAAAAAGGGCCAGATCTCAAACCATATTGTTTATTAAAAGCAATTTGGTACTTTAAAAAAATTGATCAGTAAAATAGATTAGGTCCACAAATACCAAAATAAATCTATATAATTCTCCAATATTCATTAAACACAAAGACCATAGCTACTGGGATAGGGCTTGTTATTTGGAAAAAAAAGCTTCTGGGAAAAAATGCACAGTAGTTTGGAAGAAATTAGATTTGAACCAACACCTCACACTTTATACAATAATAGGTTCAAAATGAGTGAATGACTTAGCTATGAAAGGTCATATTATAAACAATTTGGAAAAGCATGGTGGGGGAAGATAACCCATTAGATTTATGGATATGAAAGAAATTCATGGCTAAGCAAGGAATAAAGAGAATCACAGAAGATAAAAATGGATACTAACAATTCTATAAAATTAAAAAAAAGATTTTACACAAATTGAATGTCAGATTTAAAGGGAAATAATTAAGCAGGAAAATTTTTTTGCAGCAAATTAATGTTATAAAGGTCTCATTTCCAAGATAAATAAGGAACTGGTTGCAATTTATAAGAAAAAAAAGACAGATCCCTTGATCGATCCCTTGATCGATAAAGTGACTGACTTTAATGTACAGTCTTCAGAAATCTATGCTCCCAAATGTAGAGATTTCTTGGCCTCTGCACAGCAGCTAGAAGTGCCTTGCATGGAGTAGTCACTTAATTCCTTTTAGGGCTTCAAATATTTTAGGGTGCAAGAATGGATAGTTCACCCATCATTACTGCTATATCTTTCATTTACTCTGAAATTCTTGGTCATAATGAGGACACACTATTTTTTATTCATGTGATTATAACTCATGCCACTTACTGTAGCTTTTAAATTGAGAGAGTTCTGGGCTTGTCATTTTCTGAGATACTGTTTTTCTTTAATCTGCTGCAAGGCATTATTGCCCTTAAAATTGTGTAGTTGAATACCCTTCATGGTAATTGTAAGTCCACATTAATTTTCAGGGCATAAAAGAACTCATTGCTGATTTTTAAAGAGACGCATTAGTCATAAGATATTTACTATAAAGTGTCCATCTTATTGTGGGAAATGGTTAGTGCGTATTTCTGACATTTTTGTCAGCTGTGAGGAAAGCAGCTCATCAAAATGTACCTTTTGTCAATTTGCATTAAAGCAATTGTCGATAAAAGAGAAAATGACATGAATGTGTCATTTATTCCACATTATGGAAAATACAAGATGAATAAGTTTAAGGATATTTTGGAGCATGTACCCCCAACTAAGTTGACTACAACTCTGTTTCTGTACAAATACAAGAATAGGGCTTCAGATTCACATCAGATAAGGTTTTGCTTCTTTTAGTGAGATCATGGGTGTTAAGAGCTGAAAGAGACCTTAGAAGCAATTCCGTGCAACTCTCACATTTACAAATAAGGAAACTGAGGCCAATAGGCTACTCAAGTGACTCAGTAGAATTGAAAAGTCAGGATTTGAATCCAGATATTCTGATGGCAATTGTTGGTCTACAGTTCATTCTTTTATAGACTAGAATGTTGTGGCATAAATAATCTTTGATTTTTTCTGTAATTGTATTTTGAAATAACCTATATTGTTCTCTAGATCTTGACCATGGATCTGCACTTGATGGTTGTCACCTAAGCAATTTCTCTCAAGCATTGTTATTTTTTAAAAATACTTTTCAAATATCCTTGGTTAAAAAACAAATCAAAAAACAAAAAAACCAGAAACAAAACCTGCAATGTTGTGTTAGATATAAGTGACAACTTGATATTCTATGTACATCAATTTTTCATATCTTCAGTGCCAGAATGAATCAGTTGATTTACTCATGCAAAGCTTTGCTTTGCACCTTTCATGGCCAACCATACATTTCTGAAAGCCAAGAGAAGTGTTTCTCACTAGATATCACTTTGAATTAGTAACAATAAACTTCTCAAAAAATGGAATTCCTTGGTTGACAAGAATGTTTAACTAAAAAGAGACATTGTGGACCCAATGCAAAGAGTAAAGAAACTCAAGGAAAAGTTGTAAAAGCATCTTTAAATCATGGGCAAGAGAATCAGGTTGTTTGGGTCATAACATATCAAATATAGCTACAACTAAGAATTCCTACTCCTTGGGTAAATCTAGTTAACCAGAAGAGTTATTGCATCCTTGATTTACATGTGAAAAGAACAATGTAATCTAACTACCTTATTTTACATGTAGGGAAACTGAGGTCAAGAGATTTGCTTAAAGTCATATGAGCAGCAAGCAACAGAGACTAGATTTGAAACAAGCTTTTTGACTCTAAACCCAATACTCATTCTGCTATACCATGCTATATGGGGAGCTGTCTAAAAGATGACTATGGAGGCAGAGGTCATAGGAGTTAAAGAGTTTTAAAGATCCAAGTACTGGGATGGAAAAGAAAACAATGACCCAGGAATTGACTTTATTGGAGAAAAGTCATGATGACTTGGTGGCCCAAGGTTGCCAACAACAAAGATTCATTAGGAGAGATGTTTATTGAGTGATGGTGGTATAAAAAAGGTATGAAAGTTGCACTGTTGCTTTGAGGAGGAAGGAGTAGCCCAAGTCCCTATGACTCTGCATGTCAATGACTATGAGAGAAGGAGCATCTAGCCTTGGAGAAGGTTCCAAATATGGTGCCATTAAGAGATTTAGGTCTGAGCAAACAGCAGAAGATGGAAAGCATGCATAAACATAAACATAATAATAATAAAGATAATTTTTTCAATGTAGAAAAATAATTATGCCTGAAATTGTGAATTTCTGTCACAGCAATAAATTTAACATGGAAGCTGTAAGATTGGTTTGCTTGTCTATGTCTCATTCTGATCTTCCTTCTTGTCTTCTCTATAGACAAATGTTCATTGACTCCTTTTTTAATTTCTTTTTAAAATCTATATCACTCCCTCAGAGAAGAAAGCCAGAGTTGTCCTTATTTCCCTTTACATTATTAGCAATTTGTAGCATGTTTTCAAATGGTTAGTAATTTGCTTTACTCTTCATTTTAAAAGTGCCCCTTTGTATCTTGGATCATTTCTTTATTGGGCAATGGCTTTTGTTACATATTTGTCTAAGTACTTAGATACGTGTGTGTGTGGATGCACACACACACACATATATATATATATATGAGTGTAAGTGTATATATATATATACATATATACACAAATATACATTTATATTTTATGTATACATATATGATATAGACATATATTAGACACTTATTTTTTAAATGTTGCACATTATTCTCTAGTTAACTATTTAATTTTACTTTGAACGATATTGTTTTCACTTGTGCAAAAGTCTTTCCACTGAATACAATTGAAAATGTCTACTTCATTTTCTATGATCAACTCTGTTACTTTAGTTAAGGTTTTTACTGATCCGTAGTTGTGAAAAGTAAATCTCTACCTTTACTGTCATTTGTTCATCATGAGTTTTTTTATTTATCATGTTCTTGGGGTTTATGACAATACGTTATAAGATGCTTGTCTAAAGTTGTCTGATTGCATTCTAATTTACCAACATACATGCATCCATATCCATACACATACACATATACTTACATACATATGAACACATATGTGTTTATGGAATAGTGTAAGTATTTTATCCTGTGATTCCACTACTGGAATATAACTAGTAGCTTTATATTTTATAATAGACTTAAATTTTTCTATTCCATTCAGTTCAATTCAATAAATATTTATTAAGCGCCTACTATATGCCGGGAAGCTAGGTGGCATGATGGATAGAGTGCTGGACCAGAGGTCAAAAAGACCTGGGTTCAAATTTGGCCTCAAACACTTACTGGTTTTTGACCCTGGGCAAGTCATATAACCTCTACTTGTCTTAGTTCATTGGAGAAAGAAATGGCAAACCACATCGTATCTTTGCCAAGAAAATCTCATAATGGGGTCATGAAGAATGGGACATAAATAAACTGATAACAGCAATATGTCTGGCATTGTGCCAAGCTCTTGGGGTAGACATTTTAAAAAGATAGTCAATGCCCTCAAGAGATTACAATCCAATTCACTGGATATGTAAGGTGAAGGAAAATGAGTGGTCAAGGGTGACACTGAGGATGTTAACCTTTGTGACTAGAAAAAATGGTGGCATCTTTGAAAAAGAGAAATTTTAAAGAGGGTTAGTTTGGGGAAAAATATGAGCTCTATTTTTGATGTGGTGATACATTGATCAAACATGTAGAAGGAGCTGACTAGATATCTTGAAGTCAATAGAGATGTAGTATCCTAGATTTGAATTCACATGAAAACTAGTCTTACCTTTAATTCCTATCATTTTTTTAACACTAGACTCAAATCCAAGGTAAAAAGATATTGATAGGAATAAGCAAGTGTTTTCAGGTACATAGGTGAACTATTTTAATATTTGTTTGTATGCATGTGCATGTTTATATGTGAATATAACTTGGTATACATATTGATACATTAATAACTATTATATTAACTAAAATAATCAAAGTACTGCAAAAAATTACAATTGTCTTAAATATGCTCCTTGTATAAGCATTCAATTCACATTTACTGAAGGTACAAGATTGGTACAAAGTCAGGATGGACCCCAAAATATGTGTTTTCAAAATTCTTCAGATTTTACTGTTTTGGGCATACACATGCTATTATATTCCTCTTTCTCTCTCTCCCTCCCTCTGTTTCTTTCTCTATCTCATTCTCTCTTACTCTCTTTTTCTCTCCCCATACCTCTTACTGTCCTTGTCCCTTTCTCCCTCTCCCTTCTTTCCTTCCTCCCCCTCTCTCTTTATCCCCTTCCCTCCCTTTCTCCTCCCTTCCATTATCTTTCTTTCTAGCTTCTCCCCACCTCTTCTTGGCACATGCAAATAATTCTCCCACAGCAGCAACAGCTGATAATAGCTTTTTGATATATTTTGTACTATTTACTATCATTCTCATGTCATTTGCACATTTTGTTTACAAGGCATACTATGAAAGGGACAAGTTACTGTAGAATTCTAGATTTCCATATTTGGGGTCATAGATGATTTTTTAAGTAAACATAACATATTACCAGGCATTTGGCAGCTTAAGGACTCCTCCAAATCTCAGTTCTCCCCAATAAAAACCAGTCTCTTCCCATGTGATCAAGGAAACTGAACTTCAGTAAAACAAGGGAGACCATACTGGATTGGAGAAAGATGTTACATCATGAGTTGATGATAAAAAAAATTGCATATTTTATATTTTCTTCTTCGATATTAATACTATTTTAAAACAATTATTTGATCCGGAAAATGCACATATGTTTATGTTTAGCAGTCAAATAGCTGTACTTGAACTAGCTACATAGTAAAGATATTAACCCAAAGTCAACCTCTAGAGCCTCTTTGTCTTTGAAGTGACATTGATTCTAAGAAGATATTCCAGTAAAGCAGAAATACTGCACATTTCTCTGGTATGTAACTAGCAGTAGATTGTCTGCAGTCTGAGAATCAGCCTACCTAAGTGTGAAGAGGCTCATTGCCATATGCTTGTCACTAGATGTTCACGTTTTGATACCAATCACCCATGAAACACACAATTCTCATCTACTTCAGGTGTGAGAGTGGTACATTGCTCAAACATGCTACAGTGGGCTTTTTGTAGCCATGATACAGTTTAACTCTTGACATTCTGAACATGCCAACTTTGTCCAAATGCTAAAGACCTCATTTAATTCTTAAGGGACTGATTTGCATTCATGTAGACATTTATTACATGGGACACTCCTTATCTTGAATTTCAGTACTTGTAAGTATATTCACAAAATGGCCATCAGTTAAAAAAGAATTACACACTTTGCCAATATGTGTTGCAGAAGATTGTTATTCGATCATTTTTTTTTCAGTCATGTCCAATTCTTTGTGACTCCATTTGAGGTTTTCTTGGCAAAGATATTGAAGTGGTTTGCCATTTCTCTCTCCAACTTATTTTACAGATAAAGATACCAAAGTAAACGGTGTTAAGGAGCTTGCCCAGAGTCACATAGATAATAAGAATCTGAGGTCAGGTTTAAAGTCAGAAGAATGAGTTTTACTAACTCCAGACCCCACATTATCCACTGTGTCATGTAGCTGCCCTTACAGAAGGTTAGGTGAAGCAATTTTGCAAAGAAGCTCATCTAAACAAAGGGCTTACATACAAACTCCTGAAAGAGTCCATGAATTGATTTCAAAGAGACCATAGACTTTGATAGGAAATATTTTGATGATTGTATTTCAATTAATTGATTTCCTTTGTAACACATACATTTCACTTTATGAATTTAAGAATAATTTTCTAAGGGGTTCACAGACTTCCCCAGACTGTCAAAGAGAGCCATTATACACAAAAGAGTTCCATTATACACAAAAAGTTTTAGCAGATCCTCTTAACTTTTCTGAACTAAATCAACATATATGGCATGGAAGAGAAGGCAGAGGACAAACATCAGAAGATTCACATTTAGGTCTCTTCTCTTACACTTGAACTTGAGTTACCATGAACTAGTCATTTAACTTCTCAGTGGTCTAGGAAACTCTTTAAGACTTAGAGATAAGTTGTTGATTTGCATTGGTCAGAGGACTTACTCGACTGGAACTTTTCTACATGGATGTAGTCATAGTCTGTACCTAGAAACAAAACAAATCAAATAAACAGATGAAAAACATTGGTAAAAATCTTACATATTGTGTTTATATACACATATATACATATATGTATAAAGGTACCTACATACACATATGTGTATGTATGTGTATATTTAAAACCGATTCAAGAATAAAAAAATAACAGTGACCAAAGACTTAAAAACTACTTGGAAGTCTCTTTATAATATAGAAAGAATACTTCCTTCAAGAAGCCAGAAGGCAACAGATGTCATGAGAACTGAATAACAGCGTTGCTAAGAAGTTAACCAAAGAAGTCAAGAATGGAAATTTTGGTCCTACAGATCCCAAAATATTTATAGAGATCCTACTCATAGAGTAGAAAAGAATAGTGAACAAAGTAGATAGCCAGTGTATTTTCTTTCTGTTCTTTAAAAAAAAAAAAAAAAAAAAAAAAAAACCTTTCCTCAATTACACATACAGAAAAAAATTAGCATTTATTTTTACAAGATTTTAAGTTCCAAATTTTTCTCCCTGCTCTACCCTCTACTTGAATTGTTAGCAGTTTGATATAGTTTACACATATGCATGTAAAACATATTTCCATATTCATCACAGTTGTGGGAAAAAAATGAGTTCAAAAGGAAAGAAAAAAACACAAGAAAGTAAAATACATGGGAAAAAATATGCTTTGATCTGCATTTAGAGTCCATCAATTCTTCATCCGAATGTGGATAGCTCTTTCATTCATAAGTCCTTTGTATTTGTTTAGGATCATCACATTGCTGAGAAAAACTGAATCATTGATAGTAGATCATCACAAGAAATGTCGACATCATGTACAATGTTTTCCTGGTTCTATTTATTTCACTTTGCATCAGTCTGTACAAGTCTTCCTACATTTTTTTGGAACTTGTTCATCATATCTTATTGTGCAGTACTATTCTATTACATTCATATACCACGGTTTGGTCAGTCATTCCCCAGTAGATGGGAATCCCCTCATGTTCTAATATTTTGCCACCATGACAAGGGCTGCTATAAATATTTTTTGCACATGTATGTCCTTTTCCTTTATTTTCTGATCTCTTTTGGAATGAACCTAGTAGTGGTATTGCTGGATCAACGGATATGCACAGGTGTTGTTCTTTGAACATAGTTCCAAAATGCTCTCCAGGATGGTTGGATCAGTTATCAACTCCATTAGCATCCTAATTTTACTACATCTTCTCCAACATTCACCATTTTCCTTTGTTGTCATGCTAGCCAAACTTCTTGATGTGAGGTGGCATTTCAGAGGTGTTTTAATTTGCATTTCTCTAGTCAAAAGTGATTTAGAGCACTTATTCATATGTCTAAAGATATCTTTGATTTATTCATCTGAAGACTGCCTGCTCACATTCTTTAACCATTTATCAATTGGGGAATGGCTTGTATTCTTATAAATTTGACTCAATTTTCTATATATTTGAGAAATAAGACCTTTATCAGAGATGCTTGCTATAAAGATTAATTCTCAGCTTTCAGCTCTTCTAATCTTGGTTGCATTGGTTTTGTTTCTACAAAAACTTTTCAATTTAATAGGGTCAAAATTATCTACTGGACATTTTGCAATGCTCTCTATGTCTTGTTTGGTCATGAATTCTTCCTTTCTCCATAGGTCTGAGAGCAGACTATTCCTTGCTCTTCTAATTTGATTATTTCATTGTCTGTGGTATCTTTTAGCAAAATGTAGTTTCCTTTCCTATCTCTTCTAATTAGGTCGATTTTTGCTTTTATTTTATGTAAGATCAGGATTGCTATCCCTGAATTTTTTTTTGCTTCAGCTGAAGCATAATGTATTCTCCTCCAGTCCTTACCTTTACTCTGGGTGTGCCTCTCTGCTTCAAGTTTGTTTCTTGTACTCAACGTATTGTAGGATTCTGCTTTTTGATTCACTGTGCTACCTGCTTCCATTTTATAGGAGCATTCATCCCATTCACATTCGTAGTTATGATTACTACCTGTGTACTTCCCCTCTATCCTAATCTTCCTCCTGTTTGCCCTCTCTCCTTTCATCCTTTCCCTTCTTACCCATTGTTTTGATTCTGTCTACCACCTCCAGGATCTGACCTTCTTTCTGTCAATCCGCTCTTCTTTCTTTACTTAATCTTCTCCTCTCTTACTTTTTTTAGGTAAGATAAATTTCCATATTCAGCTGATTGTGTATGCAATTTCCACTTTGAGGCAATACTGATGACAGTAAGGTTAAATCATGCTCATCACCCCTAACCCTATCTTCCTTTCCACTGTGATAGATTTTTCTTATCTCTTCATGAGAGACTTACTGCATTCTACCTTTCCCCCTTCCTTCTGTACTCATTGTACTCTTCATTCTTATCCCTTAATTTTATATCATTCCCTCAAATTCACCTTATGCCCTTACACCCCTTATACACTCTCTCTCTCTCTCTCTCTCTCTCTCTCTCTCTCTCTCTCTCTCTCTTTCTCTCTCTCTCTCTCTCTCTCTCTCTCTCTCTCTCTCTATATATATATATATATATATATATATATATATATATATATATATATATATAATACTTCTATCTCTAGTGTTACTGATACAATTTTTAAGAGTACCAAGTATCATCTTCCCATGTAGGAATGTAAACAGTTTAGTTCTGTTGAATCCCTTATGTTTTCTTTTGTCTTTTTACCTGTTTATGCTTCTTTTGGATCTTGATAATGGAGGTCAAATTTGGTTTAGTTCTGGTTTTCTCCTTATGAAGGTTTGAAATCCTTCTATTGCATTGAATGACCTCCCCTTGATATGTTATCCTTAATTTTGTCTCATAAGTGATTCTTCATTGTAACCATAATTCCTTTGCCCTCTATCATATTCTATGTCCTCCAATACTTTAATGGTGCAACTGCCAAGTTCTATGTGATCATGGTTGTGACTCCTCAATAATTGAATTATTTCTTTCTGACCACTTGCAGCATTTCTTTCCTTGACCTGATAGTTCTGAAATGTGTCTTAATGTTCCTGAGGGTTTTTATTTTGTGGTCTCCTTCTCAAGGTGATAAGTGGATTCTGTCATTGCCTATTCTGTCCTTTGTTTCCAGGACATTAGGGAAGCTTTCCTTTATAATTCCTTGAAGGATGCTGTCCACATGCTCTTTTTTTATTATGGCTTTACTGAAGGTCTTTGTTTCTCTTTTGCTTTTAAGCTTTCCTATGAGAGATTTCTGAATATAAGGAGGGATATATTAAGAAATAGAAGTGATATAAACTGAAACAAATGTAAGAATAAGATAATTCTGGGAAAAATATCATGCCAGATATGTCAATCCAGCCACTTTGTTGGACATTATTACTAGACTGTAGGATAAATTTTATCTTTTTGGTTTAATTTATTTACATTTTAATAAGAGCACTTGCCATGATATCATGAATGAGAGGGGAAGTTTTTGGATAGATTATAGGAGAGGTTATGTAAACTAGCAAGTTATTAAATGGCTGGACCCAAACATTAATCATTAATGTAAATTTAAATAGAGTTCTCCAGTGTAGTGTCCCAAGGACCAGTGCCTTGCTTGTGATATTTGACTTTTTCCCTTCAAATCAATGTCTCAGATAAAGTATAAAAAACTATGTTTTCAGATGAAGCAAAGCAGAGAGAAATAACTAACCAGTGGATGACAGGGTCAAGATCAATAACCTCTCATCAAGTGATAAGATTGAGCTAAGTATAAGACAAATTGGGAGGGGAGAGAAATTCAAAATCTTACATATATTTAGGTTCTAAAAATTAGCTTCACAGAATGGGAGAGGCAAGACCAGAAAGTAATGCTTCTGAAAACATGATCTTCAATGTTCAGCAGACAGGAGGTTAATAATAAGGAGTCAACAGTGATATATCAGGGGGAAAATGGCAGCCACAACAAAAACTAAGCTATTGGGAAGAAAGTGAGGTATTTGTGAGTGGAATTACCTAGGTGTAATATCACTGATTTTTCCTCTGATCAGACTAGTTGAGAATTTTATTCAGTTCAGTGCAGGGCAATTTTCTTTTTGAAAGAAACTGATCAGCTAGAAAGGATCTAGATAAGGACAACTGGGATGGTGAAGGCTTAAAGATTATTCCATGCATTAAGGTAGATGGAAATGAGGATGCTTAATCAGTAGACAAAAGCTCTTGGTGGGGCAGGAAGGTGGGGTTGGAGATAGGAGATTTCTGTCCTCCAGGTTTGAAGGGTTTTCATGTGGAAGATGATTCAATCTATTTGATTGGTGCCGGAAGGTAAAAGTAATAGCAATGTATGGGTGTTTAAGAGATTTAGACTTCTTGATATTATTTTAAGACAAGAAACAACTTGTTTCTAATGTGGGAACCATTTCCAAGTCATTTGTCTCTGTACAGTCAGACTATTGATATTTTTTAGACAAAGATCAAAATTAACCCAAAGCCAGGAGAATAAAAATGAGGAAAACAGCTTGCACAATTAAATGCTCCCATCTCAGATATTTAAACAAAGTATTGATGCTTTAAATCATGAAATCAATGAAGGATGGACTACTGACATAGATTTTAATAGTTTGAAACAAAAATGTACCCAATACAAGAAAAACATAACAAGAACTTCACAACAGGAGCTGTCCAAATGTGGAATGGGGTGCCTCAGAAGGTGGCAAATTTCCTGTCCTGGGATGTCCTCTATTAGAAGTTTGATGGGATTACTTGTCCATTATATGGCAGAAGGCATTCTTGTCCAGGTTTGAACTGAAATAGTGTCCTCTGAAGGCCTTTGTAATACTGAGATCCTGTAATTCTGTGAATTTTGTCACTAAGTAGATTTTGAGGTAGAGTATAAGAGTTTAGGTTAGTCTAGGTGCATGTCTGCAGCTAAAATTGAATTCTTTATTTGATAGCATGGAAAAAAATATGGGCAGCAAGATGATATTGCTAGATTTATTCCATTTGGAATCAGAAACTACTGAGTTTGATTTATGGGTTGACTATAACATTCAAGTTCAATTTGAAGTAAACACAGGAAGATACTGCAGAGATGAATACTATAATCAACTATAAGATCAATGGTCAAGTGACATAAATATAACAATGATGTATATGCAACTGTGTATCCAGGAATAATCTTTTTGTATAAAGAGTAGACTGTGATAAAAAATTGATGGCTAAAGAAAAAAAATCACACTTTTGTTCATTTCTATGCCATTTACATTTATATAACCAATCAAATAATTGTATTTTTATCAGCCAATCAGCTATTTAAACATTAGTTAATAACATTTGGTTTCCTGTTTAATTTGGTGTTGATATATTTTGCCTTTACATCATTTATGTTTGCATTCACATCCCTCTCTCTCCCTCTCCTTGGGAGCCACTCCTTAAAACAAAACAAAAAAAAAAAATAGACTCCTCCCCAGGAAAAAAGAGAGGAAGAAGAGGGAAAACATTTGAGCAAAACCAATTCATACAGCAACAACCAAAAAACCTGATGTATACAGTATTCAATGCTCATCAATCTTGCCCCACTCACCTTTGCAAAGTGGTAGAAGTGATGTCTTCCTATGCCTCTATTTGGGGACCAACTTTTGTCATTATGATATTCCAACATTTGGTTTCCCTTGTTTTGTTATTATTATTTCTTCCATGAGTAATATTGCAATTATTCTGTTAATTGATTTCCTGGCTCTGCTTACTTTACTTTGTATTACTTCATATGTCTTTCTAAACTTCTCATGTTCATTATTTTTATAGCATAATAATATTTCATTATGTTCATGTACCACTATCTGTCTAGTCAGTAAATACTGGCTTCAAACCCAATTCATTTAAGTAAATGTTTATCAAATGTTCAGTATACAAGAATTTAAGCCCATATTTAAAAAAAATTGTTATTCTCAAGAAAATTATAATTCAGAAAGTATATCAAATCTACATACTTCTACTTTGAATGTTGTGAATAGTGTCAGATACTGGTGATACAGATTAAAAATTTTAAAACAGCCTGTGACTTTAGGACTAGCCTTTTACTAGGGAGAAAGCTAAATACACAAACATAAGTTAATTTGAGGAGGGCTTGGGTTCTAAAATTACAGATATAAAGAAAGGATTCCTGTAGGAGTTGACAGGTGAGTTAAACCTTGGAGGAAGCCAACCTTTCAAGGATGCAAAAATAAGATGAGCGCATAATAGCCTGTGAAATAGCTGGATGATAAGAGCTAGTGTGTGGAATTTGAGAAACAGAATAAGAGAAAATTTGGCTGTACTAAAGTGTGTGAAAGGGAGTGTTGTGAAATCTCCGCAAAGTCATGCTAGAGCCAAACCAGTAAAGACCTTAAATGCCAAGCAGAAACATTTGTACTAATCTTAGAGGCAATAGATTTGCACTAGAAATTATTGAGCAGAGAGTGAATTTATCTGACCTGTGTTTCTGCATGATAATATTGGCAACAGTGAAGAAAACTGCTCAGAGAGTTGAGAGACTAGAACTTGGGTAGGAGAACAAAATAGGAAACAATTGCTCTAGTTCAAGTAGATGATGAATGGGGCTTCCACTTGGACAAAAATGGGCAGGAGATGTTCTGGAGGTTTAATTGATAAAGACAAGTAAGTGATGCAGTAGATAGAGGTGAGCCTGGAGCCAGGAAGATTCATCTTCTGAGTTCAAATCAATTATAAGTACTGTGACCCTGGACAAGTCAAAGTCACTTCACCCTGTTTGCTTCAGTTTCCTCACCTGTAAAATGAGCTGCAAAAGGAAATGGCAAACCATTCCAGTATCTTTGACTCTTCATGTGATGTAATTTATCCTATTCTGCCTCCTCCTTTTCTCCTCATCCATTACAATCCCTTCACACCCTTTAATTATTTTTTATCTTCACATTGGTTCATTTATACCCACTCCCTCTATCTATGTATATCACTTTTAAATGTAATAATAAATATATAATTCTCAAAATTAACAAGTATTATTCTCCCATATAGAGATGTGAACAGTTTGCCCATATTGAATAACAATTTTTTTCCCTGTTTATCTTTTTATGCCTCTCTTGAGTCTTGTATTTGAAGATAAAATTTTTTATTGAGCTCTGGCCTTTTCATCAGGAAGGTCTGGAAAGCCCTTATTTCATTGAATATCTATCTCCTTGCCTGAAAGATTGTACTCAATTTTGCTGGGTAACTGATCCTTGGTTGTAGTCCAAACTCCTTTGCCTTATGGAATATTATATTCCAATCCCTCCACTCTCTTAATGTAGTTCCTCAATATTTGAATTTTTTCTTTCTGGCTGCTTGCAATATTCTTTTCCTTGACCTGGTAGTTGTGTAATTTGGCAACAATATTCCTTGGCATTTTCAGTTTAGAATCCCTTTAAGGAAGTGTTCAGTGGATTCTTTCAATGATTATTTTGCCCTCTGGATCTAGGACTCTTGGGGTGTAGGATATGTTTAAGGAGGACTACTACCTTTGATATGATGGCTGCTCAGACCCTTTTTGTACTCTTAACACCTTTGAGGTCCACTTGTTTCACCTAACTCTCACCTGTGGTTCCAAGAAGCTGTAGCACATGCAGCAGTCACACTCCGGTAAACCGTTTCAACAGATGGGTCAAACAAGATTGAGGGTAACCAAGGGTCTCAAACCCATTGGTGAGTTGGGGGGTGTGTGTCTACCCCGAGCATGTGAAGACTCTTCTGGTGGAATGGGAGGATGAGAACAATTTGTTCCAATGGCCATAAAGGCAGATGAATCAGGCAATGTGGAGTGCTTAGAGCTTGGTTAAACACCATAGATGCCAACGTCATCCACTGCATTCTGAGCCATTGCCAGTCATCTTGACTCTGTCCTGTCACTGGACTATGATGACTCTAGAGGAGAGAGTGAAGTTGGCAGCTTTGTGCAGTTCTGCCTCACTTAAATCCAAATTATGCACAGATCAAAAGGCATCTAGGACTCCAGGGCAGTTTTCCTTGATGAATTCTTGGAAGACATTGTCTAGGCTCTTTCTTCATCATGACTTTCCAGTAGACCAATAATTCTTAGATTTTTCTCTTCTGGATCTATTTTCCAGATCAATTATTTTTCAAATGAGACATTATACATTTTCTTCTATTTTTTCATTCTTTAGATTCTGTTTGACTGATTCTTGATCTCTCATAGAGAAATTAGCTTCTACTTGCCCAAATCTGATTTTTAACCAATTGTTTTCATCAGTTAGCTTTTGTACTTCCTTTTCTGTTTGCCCAACTTTTCCAGTTAAGTTTTGTACCTCCTTATCCCTTTGGTCAATTTTACTTTTTAAGGAGCTATTCTTTTCAGTGAATTCTTTTTTCATTTTGTAAATTGTATTTTTAAAATCATTGGACGATTTTTCTTCTGCCTCTCTAATTTGGCTTTTAAAATCCTTCTTGAGGGGCAGAGCCAAGATGGCGGAGTAGAAGGACGCACGTTTATGAGCTCCGAAACCAAGAGCCCATAGAATTAATGTAAAAAGAGTCCCCCATAACTTCTGGGTCAATACAAGGTGTGCAGAAGCAGAGTGGAAAAGATTTCCGTTCCAGGGAGCCCTGGAGACCCGTCCCCAGGGTCCGTTGCACCCTGGAAAGCGGACCCCACCCCCAGCGCTGCCCTGGCTGTGGCCCCAGAGAAGCTGATCCGAGCAGGCTTCAGAGATGGAAGCTCTGGCAGCCGGGAAAGTCCCTCCGCCCACAGAAGCTACAGGTCAGTGAGAAAGAAAGCCGGGCTGAAGGAGAGGGGAAGCAGGGCATCTCCGTGACTTGGGCCCCCTCGGGAGGAAGCAGCGGAGGCAGAGGTGTGGGCGGCGGTTGAGGCGGCAGCGGCCCAGGACTCAGGAATCCCCCAGCAGCAGGCAGGATCTTCATTACGGAAGGTTTCTGCATAAAACCTGATGGAGCTGAGCCTGGGAGACGGCCCTGCCCCCACCCCGCTCTATTACTGAAGGCTTCTGCTCAAAGCCCCCAAGGGAACTGAGATTGGGAGGCAGGCCCCCCACCCCACCCCCACCCACTCCATTCCTGAAAGTCTCTGCATAAAGCCCCCGAGGGATCAGAGTCTGGGAGGCGGCCCTGCCCCCACCCCAGCACCTGAACTAAAGCTCACTGATTGACAGCCGGCAGGAGGAAAGCCCATTTAAATCTCAGAGGCCAAGCACTAGCTGGACGGATCCAGGCGGGGGTGGAAAGGAATCTCAGAAGTCAAGTAACTGGCTGGGAAAATGCCTAGAAAAGGGAAGAAAAATAAGACTATAGAGAGTTTTTTTCCAACAAATGCAAATGATCCCGACATTCGGATCTGATGACGAGGATGTATCCTTGCCATCAGGGAAAGATGTGGAGGGCGGGGCCTCAGTACCCCAGACACCCCAGGGGGGTGGCAGGTGGGTTCAGGCCCTGGAAGAGCTCAAAAAGGATTTTGAAAAGCAAGTTAGACAGGTGGAGGAAAAACTGGGAAGAGAAATGAGAGAGATCCAAGAAAAGTATGAAAAACGGGTCAATACCTTGGTAAAGGAGACCCAAAAAAATGCTGAGGAAATTAACACCTTGAAAAATAGGCTCACTCAATTGGCAAAGGAGGTTCAAAAAGCCAATGAGGAGAAGAATGCTTTCAAAAGCAGAATGAGCCAAATGGAAAAAGAGGCTCAAAAGCTCACTGAATTTAATAGCTCTCTCAAAATTAGAATGTAACAGATGGAGTCTAATGACTTTATGAGAAACCAAGAAATCACCAAACAAAACCAAAAGAACGAAAAAATGGAAGAGAATGTGAAATATCTCATGGGAAAAACAACTGACCTGGAAAATAGATCCAGGAGAGACAATTTAAAAATTATGGGACTACCTGAAACTCATGATCAAAAAAAGAGCCTAGACATCATCTTCCATGAAATTATCAAGGAAAACTGCCCTGACATTCTAGAACCAGAGGGCAAAATAAGTATTGAAAGAATCCATCGATCACCACCTGAAAGAGATCCAAAAAGAGAAACTCCTAGGAACATTGTGGCCAAATTCCAGAACTCCCAGCTCAAGGAAAAAATCTTTCAAGCAGCTAGAAAGAAACAATTCCAGTACTGTGGAAATACAATCAGGATAACCCAAGATCTAGCAGCTTCTACATTAAGGGATTGAAGGGCGTGGAATAGGATATTCCAGAAGGCAAAGGAACTAGGACTCAAACCAAGAATCACCTACCCAGCTAAACTGAGTATAATACTTCAAGGGAAAATATGGTCTTTCAATGAAACAGAGGACTTTCAATCATTCTTAATGAAAAGACCAGAGCTGAAAAGAAAATTTGACTTTCAAACACAAGAATGAGAAGAAGCATGAAAAAGGAAACAGCAAAGAGAAGTCTTAAAGGACTTACCAGAAGTGAACTGTTTACATTCATACAGGGAAAGACAATATTTCTAACTCTTAAAACTTTTCAGTGTCTGGGTAGTTGGTAGGACCACACATACACATGTACACACATGCACACACATACACACATGCACACACATACAGAGATAGAGAGCACAGATTGAACTGAATAGGATGGGACCATACCTTAAAAGAAACTAAGGTAAATGGTGAGAGAGAAATGTAGGGGGAGGAAAGAGAGGGAAAGGGAAGGGGGTAACTATATGTCATTTAAGAGGCAGGTAGGAGTTTTTCTTAGTGGAGGGAAAAAGAGGAGAGCTGAGAAAAAAAAAACAAAAAAAAAAAACAAGAAGTTTACCCTCATCACATTTGACTAAACGAAGGAGTGAAATGCACACTCATTTTGGTATGAAAACCTATCTTACAGTATAAGAAAGCGGGGGAGAAGGAGATATTGCAAGGGAGGGGATGATGGAGGGGAGGGCAAAGGGAGGAGGGAGCAATTTGAAGTCAACACTTGGGGAGGGACAGGATCAAAAGACAGAAGAGAAACAATGAGGGGCAGGTTAGGAGGGATGGTAATCCAGTTAGTCTTACACAACACGACTATCAGGGAGGTCATTTGCAAAACTACACAGATTGGGCCTATATTGAATTGCCTGCTGTCCCAAAGGGAATGGGTGCGGAGGGAGGGATGGGGAGAATTTGGAACTCAAAGTTTTAGGAACAACTGTTTAATATTGTTGTTGTAACTAGCAAAGAAGACATACAGTTAATGAGGAATAGAAAGTCATCTGGCCCTACAGGAGAAAAGAGAAGATGGAGACAAGAGAAGGGAGGGATGACAGAAGAGAGGGCAGATTGGAGATAGGGAAAATTAGATTGCTTGGGGTATTGGGGTGGGGGGAGGGGATAAAAGGGGAGAAAATTTGGAACCCCAAAATTTGTGAAAATGAATGTAAATAAATAAATAAATAAAATTTAAAAAAAAAAATAAAAAAAATAAAATCCTTCTTGAGCTCTTCTAAGAATGTTCTTTGGATTTGTAACCAATCCATACTCCCTTTTGTTTCAGATGTGAGTACAGTGTCAATGTTGTCCTCTTTTGAATTCATATTTTGATCTTCCCTGTCTCATAGTAAGATTTTGTGATCTTTGCTTTTCTGATTTGCTTCTTGCCCATCATGGTTGTCCTTTTCCTGGATTTTAAAATGGATCTCTGCTTGTGGGACACAGAGGGCTCTCTCCCACATTTTTTATGCTGGGGGGTTTGGGGCCTGATTTCTGGCTTTGTGTTTTATTTCCCATGGTTCTTTCAGTTAGAAGCTATATAATACTGCAGCTTACCTGATACTGACCTGTGGGTGTGTGCCAATGCCGAGACCAGGTAAAGTCTTTCTGAGTTTCCTTGAGGTCACCCTGAAGCTCCTGGCATGAGATATGGGGGAGGGGTGATCTAGTCATGGGAGGTCTCCTCCTCCTCTAGGTCTGAATTACAGCACAAGCAGGCTTAGTGGCTAGTAAATCCCATTGGCATCGGTGTCTGCCCAATTCCCCTGACTCTGTTAAGGCACACCTGGGGTCCAGGTGTTCATGCTTACTGGCTTCACCTACCTGTCCCTGCTTGGGGCTTAGGCCCTTTTGCTAGTCCGCTTAAGTGGTTCTTGCTAAGAAGCCTCCAGTCCCATCTTGGTCCCCTTCAGCCATAGCAAGAAGGACCTTTCCTGGTGGTGTCCCTAGCATCCCAAGCTAAAAGACTGTTTACCCCTTGTGCTGGCTTCACTATTCCAGAATTTTTCCTGGAGCAATAGTCTCTGGGTTTTTCGAGGTCAACAAGGGGAGGGTAAGAGCATTTATAGTTTACTCCAGCATCTTGGTTTCTGGAGGTTCAAGTGACAGCAACATAATTGACAAAGGAAATAATTACACCACAAGGTGATAAGTGAAATGGCAAACCTCTTTATCTATATAGCTAACAGACACCTAAAATGGATCAAAATTGTTCTGATTTTCTAGCAGAACTCAGAATTTAACTACTTTAATGAATTGCTTTCAGGAAGAAAAAGACTAAGTCATTATTTATGTTGTTCTCTAGATCGCTTTTTTAGTCTCTTCCTTAATGGCTGATTTTCTCAAGTCTTTTAGTTCTATGGGCCTCCTAAATATAGGGATATATCAGATTTAATATTATTTCAAGGTCTACTGGAGTTCACCGTAGGTTCTCTAATGACTGTCATTATGTTTTCTTCCTAGCTGTGCTCTTTCTTAGGAGGATTTTTAAACTGATGTCATTTATAAACCTTAAATTTATAGCAGAACATAATGATATTATCTTTGTGCAAGAGGACATATAATGGTGTTATTGGATTATTTTGCTTCCTGGGGTGTCCCTGTGTCTGAGCACAAAATTTAGTCAAGCCCTCTACACTGTTTAGATCTTAGCAGAATCCTTGGGGCTACAGTTTAAGAGCAGCTGTCATATCAACACTCAAGTCCTTTCTTCTTACGTTAGTAGAATATAACTCCTTGGGAAAAATTACAGTGTTATATTTTTCTTTATCTATCTATCTTTCTTTGTTTGAGATTTTATATGCAGTTCCTTTCACATCATGAAATTCCCTGTCACTGTTTCACAGAAGCCTCAGATGATACTCAAAGACTAGAAAATGATACAGAAAACATTTAGAAACATAAAAATGCCTAAAATATGCATACAGTATTGCATGATATCAGCACATTTTATTTTTTAATATAATAATTCAGACTTCTTAGATTTTTCAGATTGTGAGGGCATCACACACTTAACCCCTGAGATATGGAAGGAATAACTACTCAGGACTTGTGATAGTGCCTTACGCAGAAAAGTCACTTAAGGTACATGTATAAAGCTTGCCTTAGGACTGACTTCAACAACTCATAATGTCACTGGCAGGTCAAGGCCACAAAGATATTTCTATTTTTTTACTTCCAGGGTTCTAAGGGTAACTTCTTTAGTGAATATCTTCTGATGGTTGTGTTTGTCCTTTGTTTTTGAAGAGGACCATGACATCAGAGAAATGATGGCATAGTTTGTACTTGACTTTATTTTGAGAGAGGGAGGGCTGTGCAAGGGCACCAGCCTCACTTTCTCCCCCTGAGCCATCAGGATCCAGTGGCAAGATATTCATCAGGATGACTGGAGACAGCCCAGGATGCAGCAATCAACTCTTGGATCAGTTTCCTGATCCTAGAGTGCCTTTAGCTTATGATTGGGAAAAATCTTTTCCCTTTGACTCTCTCTTAGTTCTATAATTATTTATCATCTCAAGGAAGGATATGGAAGGAGGCTTGCCTCTCCTATTGACAAGTAGATCTTAACTCCAAAGTCTCATCCCTCCACGAGCCATTCCATGTTGCCTTGGGGTGGTTAGTTTCAGTTTCAGTCATTTTCACCTTCCCTATTCCCTTGAATATCTTTGTAGATGAGTGCCTAGGATGAAGTTGTGAATGTAAATATATTCATGGTCATGCTAGTTTATTATAGATAATTAAAATATGTACATAGTGAATATTTGTTTTCCCCTTAATATTTCCCCTTGACCTTTCAAAACCTATCTTTTTTAGTCTTTGCAGATCACCAGCTTTTGCTGGTCTCACTGGAGAGCTTCACCTTCCTACCTACCTCTCTACAAAAATGTGTGTTGAATTGAATAGACTAGATTACTGAGAAATATGTGAACTCTTGACTTCCTTCAGTAACATCCCTTCAATTCCACACCCATCCTGCATTGGTGAGGACACTAATTTATTCATCAGTCTTTGGTTGCTGGGTAGACCTATCTGGGTAGACTGTTCCTTTTTCCTGCCTTTGGGCTTTCTATTTAGACCCTCTTACTTTTTCTTTTCATATTCACTCTCTTTGGTTTTCCTTCTCAGTTGCATGATAAACATTTTTACATGCACAACCTATGGTTTTTGTGTGAAACAATATCTAGAAATACATTTTATCTCATTTCATAACAGTATGATAGCAGGTCCCATAGAAGTCCCATAATATATCTATTATTCTATCACAGTTGAATCATAATATTTTCATTACTGACTAATCCTACCATTATTACAAATAAAAAAGTACTTTATGTTAATTCATAATACTCAATTTATTTTAATAAAGACAACCCAGTGACATAGGAGAGGGTAGTACCCGGAGCCAGGAAGACGTGAGTTCAAACCCAGCTTCAGACACCAACTAGTGGTACAATCATAGACAAATCACTTGAGTGCTGACTGCCTCAGTTTACTCAAATTGAAATGTAAAATGGGGATTATGGACCTCCAGGTTGTAAGGATTAAGGAGATTTTCATTAAGTGCTTAGCACATTTCCTGACACATAGTAGGTACTTAATAAATGCTTGTCTTCTTCCCCTTAATCGGCTATTGTAAAGGACTATGAGGTATTAAAGGCAATAATTATTCCTAAAAGAAGTATACATTTGAAAAAAATGTTATCTTTGTTATGGGAAAAATATCTCCTCTTTGAGTTCATTTGGTAAGTAACTGTTGTCAGAATACATTGACTGCAATGCAGAAAATATAAAGGTAAGAAAAATCTAGGTTTTATTAAAGTTAAGTTTAGATTCAGATCTCAGACAAAAAGTAAAGCAGACCCAAGATTAGGATTCTAACCAAGTTTCATAGACAAAGTTACATCAGAGGGACAGAGAAATAATTCTTTTACAAATTGCAATTTTGCACATTACTCTTAGGCTATAAAAGTTAAGGAAAAGACAGATTCATAATCTGATGCTTCCATAAATATCCTAAAAGTTGAAGAAACAGTTAAACAGTCATGATCTCATACATTTCCTAAGGAAACAAAGCTAATTAAACATACTTTATAAATAAACTGAGTCAAATTATACATTAAAATACATTTAGAAAGTTCACAAATGGGCTAAAAGAGTAAGAAGGGATTTACATGTTACCAAAGTAACATGTACATTGTTAAATGTAAAATATTACATGTAATATGTACATTCTCAGCTGAGAATCTTCCTCTAAAGGAATGTTTAAGGATCCAAGTAAATGTTCACATCTTATACGACAGATTTCAGTCAGCTCAATAACCTCTCAACGAGGAGAAATCACTCTGAACTTTCCTTAACCGTACTCATCCTCAAATTCGGTTTTGCTCAAATGAGGTTAATATTAACAGAAAACAGACTTTAGTTAACTAAAAATTGCAAGAGAAGGCCCTGAGCCTATGACAGTAAAAATTAATAAAAGGAAATATAAAAAATTCCCATAACATCTTTGAGTGCTATATTATTAGTGAACTCCTCGGGGGTTACATCATGATGATTAGAGAATTTAAAGCGCTTTTCTGCTTCTACGACAAAATATAAAATCTTTTATTTGATTTTACTCTTCCCAATCTGGCTCCAGTCTATTTTTTATGGTTCAATATACATCACTCCCCTCCAGTCATTCCATGTTCTGGCCAAACTGTCCTATTTGCTGTTTCTCTTTTGGGACATTGCATCTCTTTCATTTGTCTTTTTGCATAGGTAATTTACCTGAAATGTACTCCTCTCCTCAATCTTTTAGTATCACTAGCTTCCTTCAAATGTCAGATCAAGAGCAACCTTCCATAGGAGATCTTCCTGGATTTACTCCCCCCACCCATGAGCCAAAACCTTCTAGAAACTTCCTTGTATTTACTTATTTGTGATGAGGTGTCACCAGCAATAAAATATAAGCTCCTTGATGTTAGCAACTGCTGTGTTTCCCCATTGCCAAGGACAGTGCTTAATATATGCTGGGTGACTGAATTATGTATGAAGTCTGCTTTACTCAATGGTATTCTGTGTAGGCTTACCTTCATTTTCAGACGTTTTTTGTTTTGGATAAAAACAAGACTGACATCTTTTTTTAAAAGTTTATTCTGAAGCTACCAAATCAGCAAGAATCAGAGAATATTAGAATCTCAGAGGTGGAAAGAAAATAGACTCAAATGAAGAGTGTTGCTGCACTCCTACAGATAAAACACAACCACAGAAGGATATTCATAAGCTTAGAGGGGGCATTCCAATTTCCTCTAGAGACTTGTTGTTCATAATTTCCATGCAAAGGTGCTGCCAAAGGAGGGCTAGGAGGAAGCTTTGGTTTTCAGGAAAATGATTTCTTTGGATTGAACAGAGGCAGTACTTGAACCCAGATTTCGAGCTTTGGAATGGTGTCATCCAGATTTTTGTATGTATTGGTATTTTTTTTGTTCTTTGTTTTTGCTTGAATATATGAGTATCTGAGATATTACTTTTATTCTTTCACCTTATTGCTAAGCAAGAGTTGCATTTAAGATCTAAAAATGTCATCATTTTGAGCGACTGATTTGTATAAATGGAAACACACTAATGGGGACTTGAGAGCTCATGTGCTGAGTAGGGGGAACATACTCTCCAACAACAGGGTTATTTTTAAGATCCTATGAATATTAGAGTATAATCACATAAACAGTGTCCTTCTGTGAGTATCTAGACCTGCCAGTATGAGAACAGATCGGAATGTGTGAACCAGCTCAGGGAGTGAATAGATGACTATGTGTGAGTTGTGACCCTACAGTGTGGGTAGTCACCCCATACATGTATTACACTGGCAAGGGTCAATATTAACAGAACATTCTCCTTGATTCCCTCATTGTCTTACCTCTGAGGTTTGTCAATTATTAGTAGTGGATAAGAGAAATATTTGTTATTCAGTCATTTTCAGTTGTGTCTGACTCTGTAAGTTCATTTGGAGTTTTTTTGGCAGTGAAACTGAAATGGTTTCTGATTTTCTTCTTCAGCTCATTTTATAGATAAGGCAATTGAGGCAAACAGGGTTAAAGAGCTTGCCCAGCATCACATAGCTAATAAGTGTCTGAGGCCAGATTTGACATCAGGAAGATGAGTCTTCCTCGCTCCAGGCCCAGCATTTTATCCACTGCATCATCTAGCTACCCTAAGAAAAGTCTAGGGTGTCCTATTTGACATTCCTGATCTAGAGGTGGCTTCCTTTAATTTGGGACCCAATCAATCAAGTCACAGTTATATTTGAGTCTGACACACTGGAGTGACTGGAGATTTAAAGGAATGAAGGGGTCTATGCCCTGCAGCCAATCTATCCACTTCCAGTTAACCTCTTCTCATCCAAAAGATCCTTTTGAAACCTCATTCTCTTCCTACTGCATGACTGTTGACTTTCCCTTTTCACCTGAATGTGTCTGTCTTTGCTCCTAAGAAAGACCTTTAAGCCTCCTGGAAATCTGAACCAGTGCCTACTATTTCACATTACAAAGCTGCAAGAGAGAATTTAAGTGACTTGCTCAAGATGACACAGTAAGTATCTAAGGCAGAATTTGAACCCAGATTTTCCGGATTTCCATTTCAATGCTCTATGCTCTATGTATATCACTTATTACTCATCAATAATATTGCTCCCCCAAATACACACACACACACACACACACACACACACACACACACCTAGCAACATACGTACACATTCAGACAAAAATCCTGCACAATTCACTTGGTTCCAAAGAACATAATCTTGTCTTAAATATTCTACAACCAAGTGTATTTCATGTACATGTTAAGACCATGAAATATTCCTTACTCCCTACACAACACCATTAGAATGTGAGTTCATTGAGTCTAGGACAGGAACCTGATTTTTGCCTTTCTTTTTATCCCCAGGACTTAGTATAGTTCCCGGTACATATCAAGCATTTACTTAATATTTCTTGACTGCTTGACAACATAATTTGTACTTTCTGCTCTTCTGGTGTTCAATAATACACAGGCATGGGTTTGCTAGATGTGTTTGCACTGTCAAGTAGCAGCTGAGTCTAAATGGAAGAAGGAATGAAACCTGGTTAAGTCCTCAGGACACTCTTATTCTTGGATGACATAATTTTGACTGCACCAGACCTCCAAACGTTGCAGTACCTCCTAAATGAGATGGCTAATCACTCCAAAGACTTTGTAGTCTAATTCTTCCAATAATCAATGCTCTGTTTTACCTAAAGGACCATGAAGAGATGTATTGTAGGCAAACGGAGGCTTTGACATTTTACAAGTGGTAAATTGAATGGGAGAAGAGACATAAAATATATTGTTAAAGAGACAGGAACCCAGGAAAGAATTTGACTGGTCATTTGGTAAAAGGTAGGGATAGTGGTTGATTGACAAATAGCTTACTGGTATCCACACGATTTTAAAGAAAAGTTGTCAACTATTATTTATTAAGATGTATAAATGGAAAAGATTGTAAGAACTCTTTGGGATATCTTTTAAGAATCATTAAGGAGAATTTGAAAGTATTTTTCTTTAGTTCTCTTTATGAAGAAGTTACCATTAAAAAAAAATACCATAACTAATGAACTGTTTCATTGGTTTTTTTTGTCCTTCTGTAGAGGAATTATGGGAGGACAAGGATAGGCTCACAAGGACTGAGAACATGTGGCCAGAATAAACAAATGCACGTTGTTTGTGTTCACCATTAAGTTTCAAAAAGGTCCAACAGCACGATAGTAGTCCATCACAATCATATGTCACAGCTTTCACCAGCTGGTGGATATACCTCAATTTCCAAATCTTTGACACTAAAAAAGAGCTGCTATAAATATTTTTGTACATATAGGTCCTTTTTCTTTTTTTATCTCTTTGGGATACAGGCCTAGTAGTGGTATTGCTTGGTCAAAGGATATGCAGAGTTTCATAGCGCTTTGGTCATAGTTCCAAATTGTTTTCTGTCATGGTTGAATTTACACCTTCACTAACAGTGTATTAGTATCTCAATTTTCCCATATCCTATCCAACATTTGTCATTTTCCTTTTCGGTCATATTAATCAAACTGATAGGTATAAGCTGGCACCTCAGAATTATTTTAATTTGCATTTCTCCCGCCAATAATGATCTAAAACATTTTTCATATGGTTATAGATAGCTTTAATTACTTCATCTGAAAACTGTCTATTCATATCTTTTGACCATTCATCAACTGGGGAATAATTATTTTTATAAATTTAACTTAATTCTCTCTGCATTTGAGAAGGAACCTTGCTATAATATTTCTTTCCCCATTATGATTGCCATTTGCCTCCATCCTACTTTCTTGTTTTTTTCTCCTCCTCCTCCTCCTCCTCCTTCTTCTTCTTCTTCTTCTTCTTCTTCTTCTTCTTCTTCTTCTTCTCCTTCTTCTTCTTCTTCTTCTTCTTCTCCTTCTTCTTCTTCTTCTTCTTCTTCTTCTTCTTCTTCTTCTTCTTCTTCTTCTTCTTCTTCTTCTTCTTCTTCTTCTTCTTCTTCTTCTTCTTCTTCTTCTTCTTCTTCTTCTCTTTCGCTCTCCCTCTCCCTCCCCTCCCTCTCTCTCTCTCTCTCCCCCTCTCCCTCCTGATCTTCCTCAAAAGTGTTTGGCTTCTGACTTCCACCTCCCCCAATCTGTTCTCCCTTCTATCAGTGCCCCAAATCATTTATCCTCTTCTCCTCTTACTTTCCTATAAGGTAAGATAGAATGGTATATGCAACTGAGAGTGTATATTGTTGGCTCTTTCAGCCAGTTCTGAGAAGTGTAAGGTTCAATCATTTCCCACCAACTCCCCTATCTACAGCTTGCCTGTAAAAGCTCATTTGTGTCTCTTTCATGTGAGATAATCATTCCATCTATTAAACTCACACCTGTGCTTTCTATCTATGTATACTCTTTCTAACTACCCTGATAATTGGAAAGTTCTTATAAGTTACAATTATCATTTTCCCATGTAGGAATGTAAACAGTTTAAACTAATTGAGTCCCTTATGATTTTCCTTTCCTGTTTACATTTTTATGCTTCTCTTGAGTCTTTTATCTGAAAGCCAAATTTTCTATTCAACTCTAGTCTTTTGATCAGTAATAACTGAAAATACTGTTTCACTGAATATCCATTTTTCCACTGATGGATTATACTCAGTTTTGCTAGGTATGTAATTCTTGGTTGTAACCCTACCTTCTTTGCCTGCCAAAATATCATATTCTAAGTCCTATGGTCCTTAAAAGTAGAAACTATTAAATCCTGTATTATCCTGCCGTGGCTTCATGATATTAAATTGTTTCTTTTTGGCTGCTTATGATATTTTCTCCTTAACCTGGAAGCTCTGGAATTTGACTATAATATTCCTGGACATTTTTATTTTGGGACTTATTTCAGGAAACAATCCATGAATTCTTTAAATTTCTACTTTACCCTCTGGTTTAAGAATAACAGGGCAGTTTCTTCGATATTTTCTTAAAAGATGATGTATAAGTATTTTTTAGATTAGGTTTCTCAGGTAGTCCAATACCTTTAAAATTATCTCTCCTGAAACTATTTTCTAGATCAATTGTTTTCCAATGGGATATCTCACATTTTTTTCTATTTTTTCATTCCTTTGATTTTGCTTTATTGTTTCTTGATTTCTCATAAACTCATTAGCTTCCACTTGTCCAATTATTTTCTTCAGGGAACTGTTGTACCTCCTTTTCAATTTGGCCAATTTTACTTTTTAAGAAGATCATGTCTTCAGTGAATTTTTGTAATTCTTTTCCATTTGACCAATTTTGCTTTTCAAGGCATTCTTTCCCTCATTGGATTTTTGTACCTCTTATACCATTTGACCTATTCTGTTTTTTAAAGTATTATCTTCTTTGGTATTTTTTGTGCCTTCTTTACCAAATCCTTAATTCTTTTTTCATGATTTTCTTGCATCACTCATTTCTCTTCACAATTTTTCCTCTACCCCTCTTACTTGACTTTTAAAAGCCTTGTGAGTTCTTCAGTGTCCTGAGACCAATTCATATTTTTCTTGGAGGCTTTGGATGTAAGAGCTGTGACTTTGTTGTCTTCTTCTGAATGTGTGTTTTGATCTTTCTTGTCACCATATTAACTTTGTACAGTCAAATTTTTTTCAGTTGTTTGCTCATTTTCCAAGCTTATTTCTTAACTTTTAACTCTGTGCTAAAGTGGGGCTCTGCCTATGTGGCACACTGTCCCAAGATTCAGGGGTTTTGTGAACCTGTTTTCAGACAGACTTCTAGGGACCTGTAAGTTTTCAGTTCTTTCAAGGTGGCATGATCTACTCTCCTGACCTATGCTCTGGTCTGTAATTGACTACAAGAACTCTTTTTTTCTTGTAGGATTTTGACTAGGATCATAGCCAAAGTGACTGCAAGGTCTAGGTGATATGTTCTAACTGGCCAAGGGACTGTGACTCAGGACAGTGAGCCAGATCTGAGCACAAGTAATGTAACAGACTGTGGACCTAAGTGCCAGCAAACAGATATTTGTAATCTCCTGACTGATTGTGTGACCGCCTTACCATCTGTGGACTGGGAGCTCTGGAAATAGATTCAGTTGCTCCCAAGACCTGTTCCTGGTTTGCTAGGGCCTAGTCTGTACTGGAATGGTCTGTACTTAACTGCCGTCTATTCTCACCCTGGAGCAACAGACCTTTCCTGCATACATTTTAAGTTATCTTGGCTTAAAAATTGTTTCACCACATCCCTTTATTGGTTCTGCTGCTCCAGAACTTCTTTCAAAGCATTATTTAAAGTTATTTCAAGAGGAATTTTGGAAAGCAGTCAAGTCTTGTCTTTTCTTTACCATCTTTTCTCCTTCCTCACATTATTTTATGCACAAGGAAGTAAAGAATACCGACATTTCTTAAAGGTGTGATAAAATGTCCCAACCTGACTATTGTAGAAAGAGGGACAGCCACGAGGTCAAAAGGGAGCCAAAGATTTAGAGTCATAGGTCTGAGCAGTTATCTAGCTTCAAACATACTTTCATATGAAATACAAATCCCCTCTACAATAAACTTCACAGTGGCCATCCGGTTTTTATTAAAACAAACAAACAAAAAACAAAATGAAATAAAATGAAAAAGAATTATAAACAAACAAAATCCTCCAGAAGGGTAAACTCACTATCACCCAGAATGGCTTGTAACATATGTGGATCAGTAGGGGTGTGAGTGTGTGCTGAAAATACTAAATGTACATGCAAGTTTTCTATCAACATGAAGTCTCAAGAATAAACAAGTCATGGTGGTAGTAGAATGCCTGAGCAGCTTCAATTCAATTCAATGTTCAAAGGATTCAATCATTATCTGCGGGACATAGGGACCCTGCCAATTTAACTTGCTTGGCCAATGACAGGAAGCTGAATAAGGGTGAGATAGGAAAGGTCCATCAGAGACTTCAAGTTTAGAACTAGTGGCAATAGAAGACTGAACTCAGAGCACTCAGAACAAAGACAGGGAAAGGCCTGGAAAGGTACTTTTGGTCCTAAGCAGAAAGGGCAGAAAGAAGAAACAATTCTATTTGAGAGAGAAGAGACAATTTTTCCATCAAAGTTTAAATAAACAAAGTAAGCTGGTCCAGAGAAGCTAATTTAGGTGAGAAGACTAGTCTTTTTGTTGTGGGCTTTTCTCTTTACTTGTAATAGCAACTTAGAGATGGCTGAAATACAATTTTAGTTTTACTTTCTTAGACCATAGAGGGAAGACTGAAGGACCTGAGGTTATCTGTAACTGTGATAAATCATAGAGTCTGCTCTTGGAAAGAAATTTTCAGTTTCCTCAGTTTAAGAAATCCATAAGGAAATAGGGTCAAAGGAATCAAATAAGCTCCCAGTAATGTAGCTGAAAAGCTTCGGAGGTGTAACAAAATCAGAAAAATGTCATCTAGCCTCAGCTCTCTCTGTCAGGTCCCAAACTCTGGGAATTGTTAACTATATTTTCCTGCTCTGAGAATTTTCCCAATATCTCTTGGTTAATTTCATGGTGAAATGGCAAGTCACATTAATGTTGACAACACCCTTTCCAATATATTATTCCTCACCAGTGTAATGCACAGAGCTTTATATAATCTCTTCTCTGCAGTCAGGCTTGAAAATGCAGAAATGAATCTCAGAGCAAGTATTCAGATATATTTTCAATTATCTGTGAAAGTATCAAACCTCAGTGGGCCAAATTCTACTTTCTCTGTGGAGTCATCACCTGAAAAGCAGTTTTGACCTGAGAGTATAAGGGAAACTTGAAAATTTATATGTCTTAATAAATAAAGGTTTAAAAATGGTATTAAGAAACATTTCTTCTGTTTTGACACTTGAGTTTGTTATGTACCTAGGCATAAAATCTGTTCAAGTCAACTCTGTAATTGATAGAGAGACCTTTAAGGGAGGGTTGTTGGCGATGATGGTGAGTCTTTCCTAATGTTTATGGGCATATGTGGAAATTCTGACCTAACACCAAAAAAAGGAGATATTAAAGCAAAATTATTTGTTGATATGATTAGAAAATTATATTATTTCTGAAGAAAGTTCTAAAAAATTAGCACCTTAGTATCCACATTAGTAAAAAGCTCTATTTTCTTTAAACCATAACCCAAATCATAAAAGAGTATTAGATTTAGAGCTGAAAAAGACCTTACATGATATCTAACCCAATTTCCTAATTTTACATATGAGAAAACTGAGAGGGCTGGAGAGATTAAGTGACTTTCCCAAGGAAACATAGGTATAAGGATCAGAGGTAGAACTCTAGGCCTTGCCTCATCTTATTTCAGGGGCAATGATCTTTCCACAGTTCCACTGTATCAGATAAGTGACGATGCTAGGCTCTTGGATTTAGAACTAGAGAGGATATTGGAGATCTGTACTAACTTCCTCCTTTTATAGAGAATGAAACCGAGTCCTGGGGAAATTGGACATGACCACATCTTTCTGTATATCTATTTCTAGTCGTAACTATGTAATGATATAATTGTGTATAATAAAATTATATAATATCATAGCTTTTGTATAACTATATATCATATAGTTATCTGCCTCTCTCTCTTACACCCACCCACACACACACACCCACCCACCCACCCACACACACACACACACACACGCACACACATATTTTTCCAAATTGGTTCTAATATCTGCCTCTCACTGAAAGCATGAAATACTTCAGCTAGATGAACTTACCTGTGCAGACCAAAGTTGTTCTATTATTACATAATTATAGGACTCACCCTGCATTAAGGCAATTACCATTATCTGTACTTGGACATAGAAGTAGTAATGAATAGCTTGGAATCTGGAATGACAGAAATTTATTTGTATCATTTCATGTACTGATGTGATGTCACTTTTGAAAAAAAATTATCTGAGTATCTTTCCTATGGATTTTTTATTAATACTCAAGAAAAGCTAATATATTCTCAGTAACATATGTAATTGTCTTTTGGGAGGATATAAACAAGAGTTCCCAAAGCTAATATATTCTCAGTAACATATGTAATTGTCTTTTGGGAGGATATAAACAGGAGTTTCCCAGGACAAATGGGCAACTTATATGGTTGGAATAATTGGAAGAGAATTGGTGACATCACAGATGAATTGGCATATTGTATATTTCAAATGTGAGAAATAGTTTAAGCATAATTCTCAGAATTTATTTTAATTGACAACCTACTATGTGTTCATCATCATCATGCTTGTACAAGTAGGGTTACACCTCTGCTGTTCTGGCATCTATTCAAGAATGACCTTGTAGCTATTTTGCATATCTTTAGACAGGTACATATTGTTCCTATTAAATATAAGCTCCTTCAGGGCAGGCACTATGTCATTTTCATATTTTCATCTCTAGCTTCTAACACAGTGTCTGGTATATAAGTGATAGCTAATTTATTTAACATGGTATTTGACTCACTAGCCTTTCTAATCCATTCTGGGCTTGGAGGAGGGGGAAGTTACCTTGGAAACAGTCCAATAACAACATACTGTTACACGTGGTCAGTGTTCAACATTAATAATTCACATAGTCAGTGTGAGTTCAGTGAAGGGTAGATGAATGGGGCCTAGAGCGATTTGGGAAGACTCCAGCAAAAGATAGGACTTGCCTGGTACTCAAGAAGATCAGTATACTGGAGATAGAGGAAGAAAGAACTTTTTCCTATACTTCCAGTCTTCTTTACATTTTACTCCAATCCATATAATCAGCCTTTTGTACTGTCCAACCTGTTGTTTCTCTCATGTGGAAGTCCATCTCCTATCTTTGTACCTTTGCACTTGCAGTTTTCCATTCATGTAGTGCTCAATTTTGCATCAGTCCTTTAGGATCCCTTGGTTCCTTCAAGTATCAGATCAAATCTGACCTTTTGCACATCCTGACCTGCTCCTACCTGCAATTGTTAGACATTAATGACTTATCTATATACGTAGGTACATTTTATTTCCATCTACTCTTCATACAGGGCAGTTAGGTGGTGCAGTGGATAGAGCACCAAGCCTGAGCTCAGGATGAATTGAATTCAAATAATGTCTCAGACACTTACAAGTTGGTGACCCTGAGCAGGTCACTTAACCCTATTTATCCCAATTTTCTTATCATAAAATGAGCTGGAAAAGGACATGGCAAACCATTCAATTGTCTTTGCAAGAAAACCACAAATGGGGATCACAAACAGTGAAACACAACTGAAAAATGACTGAATAACTTTGCATACATTCAATCTTACCTGATATTTATTAAGTGTCTACTATGTGCCGGGTACTAAGCTAAATACTGGGGACACAATTGATAAAAAGAAGACAATCCTTTTTTGTCAAGGAGTTTATAACTTAATGTGTGTGGAAGAGGGAGTAAACAACACATAAAAGGAAGCAGAAAAGTAGTGGTGGAAGGAAGAGAGAGAAGAGGTAGCACTTGGCATGAGGGCATCTTGTTCCATGGAGTTGAAACATGGAAGAACAGTAGATGTAAAGTAAAGTGGGCTGAGGTTCCAGTTTCTTCCTTCTATAATAGCAGACATTGGGAGGAATTTGGATGTAGAGGAGGCTGAGGGAGGAAATATCAATGAAATCAATGAGATTAGAAGTGATGAGTTTATCCGAGGAGAACCATCTTTTCCCATGGATTTGAAATCAGAGCAGCAAATGCAAAGTAGAAGGATACACATATCACTTATGTACCTAGGTACATCTTATTTACCACCTACTCTGTATATATTAGCTTTTTATCTAGGTATTTACCCATGGTTTCCTTCTTTAGAATATATGTGCCTTTCTTTTTATCCTCAGTACTTAACATAGTTCCTAGCAAATACTCAATACTTACCAGTTGCTTTAAAAAAAAATCAATTGATGCATTGGCACCCCAGATTCTTTTTTAAAATCTTATGCCTGAAACAGAATATCTACAGTATTCCCAACAGGGAGTGACCGGGACAGAATACATCATACCTAGAAAGACACATGTTCCAGACATTATTCTTTCCTTCTAGAAAACCATGACCTTTTTTGGTTGCCACCTGACACCATTTATTCATTTTGACATGGTTGATAACCCAGGCAGAGAGAAATTGAACTGTTACCACTATTATGTCAGAGAGTTTGCCTCTATCAGTTCATCCCAGCATAGCACTAACTTTTTCTATTATGTATATGTATCAAGCTCCCAGTTCACTAATATATTCCAATATCATTTTCATAGAAAGTACTGTATAACCATGTTTTACTCATCCTATATTTAAGAAGTTTACATGTTGAAAATAAAATATAGAACTTATTATGGATTTTAATTGAATTTGACCTTTTCTGATTTACTTTTTCTATCCTGCTAAGTTTCTTTTTAATCTGAACCCTATCATCCTATGTATCAGTTATCCCTCCAAGTGGAATGTTACCTACAAATTGTTGTGGTCGTTGCTCTCTTTTTAGATGCTTTTAAATTGTCCTTTTTTCATAATCAATTTTGGAATTTTGACTGGAATGGAAATAAATTTCATTGGTCTAGAATTTGAAAATAGCCATTTTCTCTTTGTCGAGATATGACAGCCTTTCTGCTATCCCTCTTCTGATATCCATATTTTAAAGAAGTCACCAATCACATCTGTCAGATGTTCCTCCCTTTTCACCCTAGACTTTGACATCCCTGGGTATGATTAATTATCTGCAAATAAACCAGAATCTGGGCACTTGAAATTATTGAGAGCAGTTGTCTAATCTCTCCAAAAGCTCACCTTGGTCACTTAATAGTGATACAACCCTGTGCAAGTCACTTAACACTTCAGGGCCTCAGTTTCTTCATCTACTAAATGAGGTGCTAGCACTCAATGATTTCTAAGGCACACTCTAGCTCTAAACCTATACTCCTCTAATTGTTGTGGAAATTAGATTAGGAGCCTGTCCTATGTAGAGGCTGCACATAGAGATGGGTGATAATATAAGTGAAAGAACAGGGACAGGAGATAACTTATTTGAATGGAGATGAATATGTAATGAAATAAGGTTAAGGTTGGAGCCAGAATGTGGCGGCTTGGAAATATTAGTATGAAATGATTATAATTTCTACAGATGGCAATGGGATACCAGATAAAATGGGTCTTCATGTAATAAAGAAGCTTGTCAATATATTTCATCCCCTCATTATTGATGTTTCCTCATCAAATTAAAATTTTACATTACAAAGGTGATAACTTAGAAAGTCTTGGTTTTGAGCTGGTTTAAGATTATTCCTTTAAAAAATAATATTTAGAGAAGGGTGAAGTCAAGATGGCAGAAGAGAAACATCAATTTACATGCACTCTCCAAACATTCCCCTCCAAACATCTCTAACATAATGCCTCAAATCAAATTTGTGAGCAGTGGAGTCAACAAAAGATCAGAAAGACAGTTTTTTTTCAGCTCAAGATGACTTAGAAGCTTAGCAGGAAAGGTCTAAGACACCAGACTGGAGACCAGCCAGAAGGACACGTGACAGCATGATCAGGAAGTGGCCTCCAGTAGCCTAAGAAGTAGCCTCGAGAGTATAAGCCGAAGGAGAAACTTTAGGAATTCTCAATCCATAGATGGTAAAGGGGTAAGATAAGTGTTCAGAAAGATATTATAGACTACTCTTTATTGACACTTGGTAATGTTGCCTGGTTAAAAACTCTATTACTGATATGAAGTTCTGAATTGCAGTTCCAGAGGAGAGAGGAATACTTATAGTCAGTCACAAGGGACCAGAGGTCCTTGCCGAGCCAGAGTAAAGACCAGGAAAGTAGTGACCACCCCTCTCCCTTGATCATACAATGTCAGAAACATTGAAACACTTGCAGACTCCCACAATTAGTATGAAAACAGAAACATGAAAAAGCCTGAAGCTTGGGATAGTGCCTACCCACCCCCAAGTGGGCAGATCCCAGATTTTACATAAAATTTAAAGGCAAACAATCAGTTAGAAAAGTGAGAAAACAACAAAAAATAACTTGACTGTAATAATTACTGAGGAGTCAGGGAAAACTAAGATATAAACTCAGAAGAAGACAGCAGTGTAAAAATAGCTACAACCAAAACATCAAAGACAATTACTAATTGGACACAAGCCCTACAAGAATTCTCTGAAGTGATAAAGAAAAGGATGAGTGGTAGAGGAAAAATGGTAAAAAATAAGGGTAAAGTAAGAAAATAATGAAAATAGAATTAGCAGCCCAGTAAAAGAGGCGAAAAATATTGAAGAAAAGAACTTAAAAAACAGAATTGGTCAAGGGGGAAAAAAGGTATAAAGCTCACCGAAGAAAATAATTCTTTAAAAATTAGACTTGGGCAAGTAGAAGATAATGACTTCATAAGACATCAATAAATAATACAAGAAAAAATTTTAAAAAAGAGGAGAAAAAAAGGAAATGTGAACTATTTCATCAAAAAAAAAAAACCAAACCAAAACCCTGAACTGAAAATAGGTTAAAGAGATATAATTTAAGAATTACTGAGGTACCTGAAAATCATGATAAATACAATAACATATTTCAAGAAATTATAAAGGAAAACTGGCCCAATATCTTAGATTTAGAGGGTAAAATAGAAATTGAAAAATCAAAATCCTCTGCCTCCTGAAAGAGATCCCCAAATCAAAATTTCTAGGAATATTATAGTCAAATTCCAGAGCTCTTAGATCCAAGAGAAAATATTGCAAGAAGTTAAGAAGAGCCCAATATCATGGAACTACAGTCAAAATTAGACAAGTTTTAATAGTTTCTATATTAAAGGAATAGAGGGATTGGAACATGATATTCCAGAAGGCAGAGGAGCTCAGATTACAGTGAAGAAAACCTATCTGGCAAAACTTAGCATAATTCTTTAGGGGAAAAAAAGAATATTTAATGAAATGCAAGACTTTGAAGCATTCCTGATGAAAAGACCAGAAACTGAAAAAAACATTTGATAGTCAGACCCATAGTTCAAGAGAAGCATAAACAAAACATGAAAGAGAAATCATAAAGGACTCAGTGAGGTTGAACTGTTTACCCTCCTTTTTGGGAGGATGATACATGTAATTCTAAGATCTTTATCATTATTAGGGTATTTAGAAGGACTCTACATAGTTAGAGGTCATAGGTATGAATAGATTAAGTTGAGATAATGTACCAAAAAATGAAGGGATGAGAAAGGAATTCTGAGAAGGGACAGGATAAAAAGAAAGAAGAAACAATAAAATGGGAAGGATAGAAATAATTACAAATGTGAAAGGGATGATCTCACCCATAAAACAGAAAATAATAGAATGGATTACAAATTAGAATGCAACAATACGTTGTTTAAAAAAGACAAACTTGAAATAAAAAAAACACTCAGAATTAAAATAAGGGGAGGGAGCAGAATCCATTATGCTTCAGCTGAAATAAAAAAGATAAGGGTAGCAATCATATTCTTAGATAGAACAAAAATAAAAAATTAGACCTAAGTAAAAGAGATAAATCAGTGGAACTATAATTTGCCAAAACCTACCATAAACAATGAAGTAATGTTAAAAAAAATGTCATGACCAGTTTCTTAGATAAAAGGCTCATTTCTCAAATGTATAGGGAACTGAGTCAAATTTGTAAAAAAAAAATGATAGGCATTTAAAAAATACTAGCTTATTTGATCCTCACAACAACATGTGTGGCAGGTGCTATTATTACCATCATTTCACAGTTAAGAAAACTAAGGAAGACAGAGGTTAAGCAATTTGCAGAGGGTATCACAATCAGAACATATCCAATGTCAAATTTGAATTCACATTTTTCTGACTCAAGGTTTAGCATTCTGTTCACTATGCCACTTGTATCTTTGCCTATTTGGAATATAAATCTCTATTTCTTCTGTATTTAATATTTTGTATTGAGTGGCCCTACTTCAAAATAACATTTTCCTATTGTAGAGAAAAAGAGAAAAAATTATATCAAATGTCCTTCTCCTTTCCCATTACAATTACCTCTCAAGACCAGTTTCCTCCTCCACTTCTAGCTTTGGCTTAGCTTGGTTTGGCTTGGTTCCAATTCAAATTCTTAAAGATGCTCTATGGAGTTACCAAATTTATAACTACTATTTGAAAGCTATTTCTCTAATCTATTCAAGATAAATATTTACACTTAAAAAATCATAGTAAAAAATTATTTCAAGATGCTAAATCTAATTTAATATTTCATTCTTGTATATTTTCATTGTTGCTTGTAATCTTCTAAGCTCATTTATCATACATTTTAACATGTTAAGCAAAAACAAGATGTTTAAAATTCTATCAAACATTTAATTCATTGCTGACTTGAAGTTGAGGAAATGTTTTGTATGTATCTCTATGGACATAAAGTATGTGATCTTTTCAGAGACAGTTGAGACATTCAGTGAAAAATTCACTCTAACATGTATACATGTATGTATGTGTGTAGCAGATAGAAGAAAACAACTAATTGAATTACTATTGTCAGTATTATGTAAGGGAGATGTTCCTGGCATTTATGATCTTCCATTTCACATAACAAGGAAATGCATTTTATGTCAATGTTTTATTAGTAATCCTCTACACTTAGTGCCTAAATATTTAATATGAGCAAGTGACTACTTCATTTGGCAATTATGGGTAGAAATCTCTCATGTCTATTAAGGGAGAGAACTAAAAATATTTTAGATTGCTATGTAAACTGGATGAAAAAGAGGAGAGAGAGAGAGAAAGAGAGAGAGAGAGAGAGAGAGAGAGAGAGAGAGAGGGAGAGAGAGAGAGAGAGAGAGAGAGAGAGAGAGAGAGAGAGAGAGAGAGAGAGAAGGTGTGTGTCATTATCTTTAATTTTTTCATTCTTTTGTTTTTGTTTTGTAATTTCTTAGTTTCTCTTAAAGTCATTAGCTTTCATCTGCTCTATTCTAATTAGTACAGTTAGTTTCTTCAGTGAACTTTTGAACACCTTTTTCATTTGTCTAAGTGTGCTTTTTAAAGCGTTCTCCTCATTGGCTTTTTGGACCTCTTTTGCCATTTGAGTTAGTCTATTTTTAAAGGTGTTATTTTCTTCACCATTTTTTGGGTGTCCTTTAGCAAGTTGTTGATTCACTTTTCATGATTTTCTTGCATTGCTCTCATTTCTCTTGCCAATTTTTCCTATATCTCTCTTATTTGATTTTCAAAATTCTTTCTGAGCTCTTCCATGACCTGATACCATTACATATTAATTTTGGAGGTTTTGGATGCAGAAGCCTTGACTTTTTGGTCTTCCTCTGATGGTATACATTGTTCTTCCACATCAGAAAGGATGATAGAAAATACGTGTTTCACCAAGAAAGTAACCTTCTATAATCTTTTTTTCCCTTTTTGGGGCATTTTCCTGGCCACTTCTTTGACTTTTGAATCCTTTGTGAAGAGGAGAGTATACTCTAGGGACCTATAAGCTCTCAGTTCTTCCAAGGTGGCACCATCAAGGGAAAGGAAATTAATCCTCTTCTGATTTGTGCTCTGATCTGGGAACAACCACAAGCCTTTCTGCCCAAGATCTGCCAGTAGAATTCCCTCTCTAGAACCTTCAACAGCTCCACCAGCCAGTACTCCTCCTTACCCTAGGACCACCACTAAGGGCTGAGACCCAGATCAGCACCTCCATTCTCCCAAGGTCTTTAGGGTGAGGGCTCCAAAAATTGATACTGTCACTGGCTGGGGCCACCTGGGACTAGGGCTGGGGCAGGACCCTGCTCTCTTCTCACCCAGCTGAAAGTGCTTTCTCACTGACCTTTGAAGCTGTCTTTGACATTTGTGGGTTGAATAATCTGGGAACCACAGCTGCTGCCCAGGATTTTGTGCCCCAATCTGCTCCATTCCTGTCCCTGCCACACTGTGAAGGGGACAAGGTGGGACTAAAGCTGGGTTGTGTCCTGCCCCAGCCTGGTGTGATAGACCTTTTCTGTCAGCCTTCCAGGCTTCCTTGGACTGGAAATCTCTTTCACTCTGTGATTTTGGGACTTCTGATGCTCTAGAATTTGTTAGAGTTATATTTTACAGGTATTTAATGGGCTGTGTGGGGAGAGCTTCTACAGATTTGTCCTTCTACTCTGCCATCTTGACTCCACCCCCCAAGGGTCATGAACAAATTTATTAGAAAGTTTTTTATCCATGTTCTTACCTAAGAAGCAGTGTTCGAAAGGGTTACATCCCTTTATTGCATTGCTTGTTTTGAAAATGGTTATTCCTTTACTGAAACAGAAAATAATCAGTATTCAGTCAAGCTTTTTAATGAAAGCTAACCATGATATGAATGATCCTTTAGAATTCTCTTTTTCTTCTTTGGAATTCCATCCAACCATGAATATGGCTTATGGTTAGACCATGGATAATGCTGGTAGTCTGTGAACTCACACCATCTCACAGGAAATAACCTAATCACATTATTAAAAAACCTGCCAACTTAAAAGAAATTACAAAGGCAAATAATTTTTTTTACTTTAAACAATTTTATTACACAAGGGTCATCACATAATTGGATATTTCTTTACTTTGTACACAATTTTAATTAATCTTCATCTGCACAGAAAGGCTGCTTCTGAACTTTCTAGTGATGACAACTTCTAAAATTCTGATTTAACAGAATAATACTAAAAATGCCTCAGCTGGTATAAATTGAAAGCAGAATATTGGTACATGGGTCTTGCACCCAGTATTAGGAATGTACAAATGTCTTTATTCATAAAATACAAAATACATTATCTTTATCATGGATAATGACAGCAATAAACCATTACATATTTTGTCAGCTGAAACCAGTAACTTGTGGTTAGAATGATTTTCTCGAACAATAGCCTTTACTTCAGTCCTCTCTTCAGGTGACTTCTCCGGAGTTGGTGAAGAATACTGCCTTGGGTCTTTGCTTGCATCACAGATCATAATGATAGAGCAGTATTCTAGGAAATTAGAACATTCCAAATCCCATGCCTCTGCCCATGCCACCCATCCCTCCCATAGCAGGTTCTTTCTCTTCTTTAGGAATTTCAGTAACAACTTCTGCAAACCCTAAAGTGTTACATAAATGCTGGTTAATATCATCATTGTAGTTGTCATTCTTGTCGTCGTCGTCATCATCATCATCATCATCATCATATTCTCTCCAAGATAGGTTTTTACAGCAGTCTCAGATTTCTTTGCTCTACCAACACCCTGAAGATGCATTGAATTAAACCATGGGGGATTATTGAGGGGTAGAAAAGGTAGGGGACAGACAAATAAAGATGAGTAAATGTTAGGGTTTAGAAAGAAATGCTTTTCCTGATGGTTAAGCTCTATAGTAACAGTTACTAAACAATTTGTGGCTCAAATTCTCTTAAATTTTTACTCTAAGCTCCTATTTGTCCACATGCAAGACAAGTCAGAAGGAGAGACAAGAATGTCTAAGCTCTTCTTGATAATGGAGACTTGACGATGATGAGAAGTGATGCTCTGTACTTTCTGGGCAGTCTTCCCATGAGATCAGATTTTTAAAGCCAGTTCTATCTTCAGCATTCTTTAAATGTCACTTCAGCAATAATCAGTTTCAATTTCTTTTCCAAGAGGTCACAAACAAATCTATCCAATGTAATCCATTCAGATTAGTAGTAGCACATTAAGAGAATGGAGATCCATTTTATGTACCAAACCTTACTATCTTATCTTTGGAACAGCCTGTTAGAGTCAGAAGAGACTATATATCAACTAGTCCAAGCTGTGCAATTTTTAGATGAAGATACTAAGATGGGAAAAGATTGATTCAATGTATAAAAGCTTCTAACAGAGAGCCAGAATTGAAACCCAATATTTCTTCCTCCAAATCTAACACTCTTACCATATAGTATACTAATTTGAAATAATTTACATTATTCTGGATGCTGAAACTCAGTCATCCTTTGACACTAGTAAAGAACAACTAGTGCTTCTTACTCACTGGACTCCTCCTTTCCACCTTGTTTTGCAGATGAAATCCATAGTAGGAGAAGCTTAGCTTCCAGGTAGTTTCTGTTTCTGTTGGCTTGAGTCAAATGTTTCCCCCTTTGTTGCCCTTCTATGAAGGGATTTTTGTTGAAACAGAATCAAATGTTTTCAGTTTAAGATTGCTCAGGGAGGATATAATTGTCAACCACCTCTAAATTCCTCCAGTTCTGATCTCCATTGTATATCTGGCTTGTATGATTTTGATAATATATTAGCAACTTTAAGGGAAGTCTTGTAGGTATTCTTAACCTGGCGTCTATATACTTAAGACAATGATGACCATATTTTGAAATAATTAGTTTCCTTTATTTCCCATGGATTTTATTTTTGTACCAAAAAAACCGTTATTTGGATACAGTCCATAGGTTTTGATGGTTAAGAATTCATTGCTTAGAGGGAAGGAAATATTCTTGTAACCTACATAGCATGGTAACAGAATGCATTGAAAAATTGTTATCCTCTCCATCATGCTCTTTTCCACATTATCTGTAGTTCTCATAGAGCATACAGTTTATTAGCTCCTTTCATTCTACATTCCCATGTTTCTAATTCATTTTAGGAAATATGTTGTTATTGCAAGAGAATTGAACTTGGAGTACAAAGATGTATTTTTCAACTCTGGTACCTCTAATATAAATATAAATATGTGTATATATATGTATGTGAATATGGATGTATATATAACATACATGCATGTATGTATCTGGTTATTTGCATACTACTTATGCCAATAGGATTCCTAGATTCACACATTTAAAGCTGGAGACCACCTAGCCCACCTTACTTGGTTTACATATGAGGAAACAGAGTACTTTGTTACCCTTCAATTGCCCTAGAAATGTATGTTATTATTATTGCCCAAGGTCACACAATTCTTAATGGAGGAACTGAGATTAGAACTTGTGTCCTCTTCTGATTAGTCCAGTGGCCTTTCGACTTTCTTCTGCTTCTTGTTGGTCTTTGCTGAACATTCTTTAACATCTTAGTTTAGATAGCAAGTATGATCAAAGCAGGGCCTCCCTCCTTGCTGCCTTTGCCTTGATACAACTTCTTTAAATGGTATCGGCCAATTAACAGTTCTTTAATCTAATAGATTGTGTATCAAGCCTAGGTGACAGGAAGACAGGGCCACGAACTAATTAACAGCCTGCTGCATAAGTAGGAAATTGCTTCTTGCTCAACAAACATTTAATAGGTAATAAAATGAGCCTGAAAAATGTGAAGCTGGTTTGATACCTGACTAAATGAAACCCTTTAAGTTAAGATGGAGGCAGGTGGAGTGACGAGTGAGAAATGTTTAGAGCCAAGGTGATTAGTGCTGTCAAAACATTTCACCCTCCACTTTAATGGAGGAAAATGACTGCTTACAAAAGGGAAGGAGGGGGACCTGCTGAAGTGACCTTTTCTTTTTTCATGTAAACTCTTCAAAGTTTAATGAAATCTCCAAGAAAAGTCAAGACGTACTGATTTATACTGGATGGTAAAGGAGCAGAGAAAGCTCTGGTTTCTTAGTGTGTCCCAGTATAAATCCTGCCTTTGCCACTTACTACCATTGTGAGCTAGAATAAGTAACTCAATTTCTCTGGACCTCAGTTTCTTATTCTGCAAAATAAGAAGGCTGGACTGTTAAACCTCTAAAAGTTTGTCCAGGTATAAATATATGACTGTATGTGAAAATCCTATTGGATTTTCTGATATCAAATGGAGGGCAAGAACCAACCGTTCATATTCAAAACAGGATTGATGGGATTTGCTTCAGCCCCTGATCTTTTCCTTTGACCTACAATTGATATCTGAGCCTTGCTATGTAAATGAAAGGGTTCCAGTCAGTAAGTCACTGCTGATGGGAAGCTGCCATTAATTTAAATGACTTTTCATGACATCTGAAAATTTTCAAGTACAAAGCATGAGAATCTAGGTCTACAGATTTGAGAATGAATATATATGCATATATACTAAGATGCAGAGAACCCAAGAGCAGTTAACTTGGGGCTATTCCATTCCATACATGATTTCATCTACTTGAGCTTTCTTGTAAACTATTTTTTAAGAAACTGGGTTTTAGTCATGTTTTCTTTCCCTTTGAAAACCCAAAATAATCCAGACTTTCAATTCTTTACTTGACTGAGTCTAGCTACCATTACATTTTCCTGTCCTCACTGAAATTATACCTTATGATGGAAAGCTGTCATTATAATTGAAAATAAAACCATTAAAAACAATAACAATAATATGTTCTAAAGTTTTCAGGGCTTTATGAATATTTCATTTTAGCTCCGCAAAATTATTGGAAAATAGGTGCTATTATTTTAAATATTTTAAAGATGAGAAACCTGAGACAGAGAAAGGTTAAAGGACATGCCCAAGGTCACATAGTTAGAAAGTGACTGGGAGTGACTTTGAACTGATGTCTTTCTAACTCCAGGTCCATCACTCTATGAACGTGAATCACCTAACTGCCTTAGTACTTGTTCAACTGCCTTACAAAAATTTAATATCTTAATTATTTATCTACCATCCCTTTCCTTAGGGTATCTTTTCCTTTTCTTGATTTGGATTGTAACTTACACATGCCTTCTTAAGTAGTCAAATGGCCATGCGTGTCTTCTACCTCTAAAGCTTTTTGTATATTTCCAGGTATCAATGTGTTACTGAAGTTGTTCATCTGTTATCCTTTACTTATGACTATTCTTTTTTTAATTGTGTTTTTCCTCATCATTATTTCTATGTCACGTAATGAACATATGCCATCAGAGGAAATGAGATTGACTAATTATTTGGTCTACCTGTGATCATTTTCAATATTTTCCATTTTCCCGTGGATCATGTATGATATTGATTTCTCAGAGATGGTGGAATTCTGAACTGCAACCATCACTAGAGGGACAGGTTGCTTGAAAAGATTATTTCTATTACTTTTTCCTGTCATGGAAATGGCTTAAGATCATTGAAGACATTACACACTTTCCCACATGCAATTGATGAGATGGGGCTGTCTTCTTCCTATTAAGACTAAGGCCAAAACAGACCATATTTACATATATATCAATGATATTTGTCCCAGACATACACATGTATGTAAACATGCATATATGCATTATGTACACAACATACATTAATATCTCATAGTATCTCTTTATCTGTCTATCTTTCTATATCCATCTATCAGCCAACCAGCATTCTTCAAGAACCTGCTATGATCAAGGCCCTGTGCTAAGCACTAGAAATACAAAAAAGAGTGAAAGACAGAATTCCAGATCTCACTTCTCCTTCAATATGATAACACATAAACAACCATGTAAACAACAGTAACAATGAGCTATATACAGAGGATAAATTGGAGATAATTAACAGGAAGCAATCATTAGGAGTAAGAGGGATTGGGATTTTCTTTTGAAAGTGAGATTTTAGCTGAGACTTGAAAAAAGTCAGGAAAGCCAGGAGGTGGAGATGAGGAAGGAGTTTTAAGCCTCTTCTCTCTCTTTTCTCTATCTCTCATCTTTTTCATTCCTGTGTCTGTCTAGCTCTGTATCTCCGTCTCTGAAACTCTGTCTCTGCAATCTACCTTTCTATTTTTCTATCATGACTATATCTCTCTCTCTCTGTCTGTCTGTCTCTGTCCCTCAGTTGCCTATCATGTGTCAACCTTTATAATTGATACATTTAATACAGTTAGTTGTAAATTCACCTGAAAGAGGAGAACTGTTTTTACTACACATTTGTAGTGGGGGGAAGTGAAGGTGGACAACTGATGGAGTGAAGAACATTTAGCATCTCCCGTAATCAATCGTTATTTCTTGGTGGCCAGCATGGTGATTTTCCAACACTTCCTAGGGGCAATTGAATTGCTTCTGTGGCTCCAAGGTTGCCATGATTCTGCTGGGATTTCTGCATTCTTAAAGACTACACAAACTCATCCATGTGGCCCCTGTCACTTCTCCACCCACAGATGAAGTCATAATTCCTAGTCATTGAAGGAGATCATCTCTGACTCTCATATCCCTCAGTTTATTCTTTTTCACTAACAAGAAGGTAACCCTAAGCCCCTGCTCACATTCTGAATTGGCTACGGCCTTGAGCTTTTCTTTCTCTCCCTGGTCCTCTTCTAACCCATTATTAGCAAAGACCTAAACAGTAATAGAACCCTGTTAGTGTGTCATTGCCAAAAAACAAAAAGTCCTAATAGTCCTAATGCACCTGCACTTGGAAACCTGAACCTGAGTGTAATTTTGGTTGGTGAACCCCAACAGAGATATAACCAAGATGACAAAGCAATCTGGAAAGGTAAATGCTGAGAATAACCATTATGAAAATAGATAATAATGTGAAGAGTAAGGATAGGTGTAAGATAGACAGACTTGTTCACTGAATTCTTCAATCTTAGGATTAACTGATCTTACTTGATACCTCAAAAAATAACAAGGGGACAAGAACCTATTCAATTCTCCAAATATTTATTGAATTCTTTGTGTGTACAATAAATCCCAGGTATGTAAAATAATTATTTCTTCAACAGAAGTGGTAGTTTGACCATCAAAAAAAAAGGTTTTAAAATTTTAAATACATTTGAGAAATATGATTTATTATGATTTTATTGAAAGATACAGCCAAATAATGTGTTGCTCTGCAGTGGCATCAAACTCCAAAAGAAAATTGAGGCCACTAAATCGTACACAAATATTCCTACAGGCCACATATTGACTTAGAAAACCACATGATCTGCATTATATTATATTTTTATGTATTTTGTTAAATATTTGCCAATTGCACTTTCATCTCATTCTGGAGGCCCTGGAGAGTTTGGTGGCAGCAGGCCATGAATTGGATACTTCACATATAATGGATGGCATACTGAACTTTGGCTTAGGAAGACCTGGGTTCACAATCCCATCTGGGAGCCTCCATTTATTATTGAGCTGTGTTACTCTGGGCAAGTTAATTTATCACTTTAAGACTCAGAGGATTCCAGAAGCTTTATCCTTGCAGTTCTAGTGAAGTGCTCTCAGCTTTCCCATTCTACACACTACAGAGATCGAGGAAACTCAGATTCTTTGTTAATTTGCGCATCAAGGATAATTAAGAATGGTAGTTAGCATTTATATAAGCTGCTATGTTTATAAGCATTTTTGCTTATATTATTTCATTGGATTCTCAGAATAATCCTGTAACATAGGTGCTGTTATTATTCCCCATTTACAGATGAGGAAACAGGCTGAATATGCTAAGTGACTTGACAAGCATCATTTCTTGGTACCAGATCCAGGGCACTACCCGTTGTACCACCTAGCTGCTTTCACCTCCTCCAGGAACAATGGTAGAGTTGACTTGATCATGCTTCATAGTTCATTTTAGGAGTGTGTGTGTGTGCGCGCGTGTGTGTGTGTTTTGGGGTGGTGGTGTTAATGGTGATTATGGAGATAAATCTCTAGCCTATAAGCAATATAGTAACATGGAAGAAGGATTGGATTTGGAGTCAAAGGGCAAATATTTGAATACAAGCTCTACTATTTACTATTTGTGTGGCCTTGGACAAGTCAACTATCTTTTTCTCTCACGAGTTCCTATGAAATAAGAAGATCCATCTCAATGACCTTGGGATCTTTCTTGATGTCACGCAGGCCTTGACACAAATTATTGGGCAATTTGGTCAAATTATTTTTCCTTTTTTTTATAGTAGTTGTATGGTCTTTTCATGTTAATGTCATATTGAGTAATTAATAGCCTTCAAAATATCTCATATAAATGCTTTGACTAATCCACTACAAATTTTATTTAAATGTTCTGATATGAAGTACTGATCACAAGAACATAAATTTAGATTTAGAAGTCATCTAATCCAATTTTATCAGACAAGCATGAAATAATCAAATTTGAGGTTGAAAGGGATGTCAGAAGTCACCTAGTCCAACTGATGCCCCAAAGAAAGCCCTACCCTAACATACCTGACAAGTACTTATCCAGTCTCTAAATAAAAAATTCTGAGAGGGAGAACACAAAGTTTCCTGAGGCAGACCATTTCACTTTTGAATAACTTTGATGACTACACAGTTTTCTTTCCCCCCATAAAACACAGACAAAACTTGCTTATTTAAAGTTTCTACTCATAGTTTCTGAATCAGAGAGCTGAAAGATACCTTAGAAGCTAACTAATCAATCCCTTGCTCATTTTACAGTTGAGGCAAATGGGGCCCATGGAGGCAAGATTATAAACCTACTTCTATGACTCTAGAGCCAGTGGTCTTTCCACTGTGCCAAACTCTGAGGCCAAACAGAAGTATAGTTTCTCTTTCATATTATAGCACATTACACATGTGAATACTTTTATCAAGTTTCATTTGAGTCTCCTCTTTCCCAAAATAAATGCCCCTAGTTCCTTTAACCATTTGTCTTATGACATGAACTCAAGTCCTTTTTCCATCCTAGTTATCATACTCTAGATACCCTCTGCTTATCAATATTCCTTGCAAATCATGATTCTTAGAACTAAAAATAATATTTTGATGAAATCTGATGAATGTAGAGTATAATGAGACTTTCACTCCCTTAATCCTGTAAAATAATGCTTTCGGAATGTGGGTAATTGATAGCTAAACCCAATTGCCTAGGGTTCTCCCCTAGAGATTCCTTGTCACATTAACAATAACAATTATATTTTTGAAGCACGCCTTCTACCACTTCTGAAACCCACTAATTATATTTTAATCAGATTCACATCTCTCCACCTACTCTGGTAGAATTGTATGAGATATGTTATTGAAAATTGTCTCTTGGCAAGGTGGAGCCAAGATGGCAGAGTAAAGGCAGGGATTCACCTGAGCTCTTTCCAAAGCCTCTCCATTTACCCATAAATAATGACTCTAAGTGAATTCTAGAACAGCATAACCCATAAAAAGATGGAGGGAAAAAAATTTCCAGTCCAAGACAACTTAGAAGATCATGAGGTCTGTTGCACCAGGATGAGAGAGGGCCCTAGCAAACCAGGAGCAAGTCTCAGGCTGACGGAATCAGTGGCAGTAATGGCAGTTTCCAGACCTGTCAGCCAGAGATGGCAAGGGGATTGGACAACAGATCAAGAGATTTTTACCAAGGGGTTCTTTGTTGGCAGAAGATGATATGTATAACTCCTAAAAAACTTTCTCATTATTAGGACTGTTATAAGGAGTAAACGTAGAAAGTAGAGCTATGGGTTAAACGTGATATTGTGATTATCTAAAAAAATAAAATTAAAGCATGAGAAAGAATAATGCACAGGGAATAGGGGAAAATAAGAGGTAGAATGGGATAAATTAAATAAAAGAGGCTTAAAGAAGATTTTGCAGTGGAGACAATAATGGGGGAAATGAGAATGGGAAAACATTAATATTGCTCTCATCAGAATTGACTCAAAGAAAGAAAAATACACACAATAATTTCTCTGTAGAAATCTATCTTACTACACAGGAAAGTAGGAAGGGAAGGGTATAAAGGAAAGGGATAAGGGAGCTAATAGAAGGGTGGACAGTTTAAGGGAAGTAAAATCCAGAAGCAAAATTCTTTTGATAATGGACAGGAGAGAGAGTAGTATAAATGGGATGGGGAGGGATAGGATAGAGGAAAATACATGGTAATCATTACTGTGAAAAAAAATTAACAGTGAATTTCTCTGATAAAGACCTCATTTCTCAATTATATAGAAAATTGAGTCAAATTTATAGAAATGAGAGCCATTCTTCAATTGGTAAATGGAAAAAGGAGATGAACAGGCAGTTTTCAGACAAAGTAATCAGAGCTCTCTATGGTCATATAAAAATGCTCTAAATCACTATTAATGAGAGAATTGCAAATCAAAACAACTCTTAGCTACTACCTCACACCTGTCGTGTTTGTTAATGTGACAGAAAATGAAAATGACAAATGTTGGAGGGGACGTTGAAAAATTAAAACTTTAAAGTACTATTGGTAAAGTTATATACTGACCCAACCATTCTGGAGAGAAATTTAGAACTATGCTCAAAGGGCTATAAAACTGCACATATCCTTTGACTAAAGCAATACCACTACTAGCCCTGTATCCCAAAGAGATAATAAAAAGGAAAAAGATCTATGTGAATGAAACTATTTACAACAGCTCTTTTAGTGGTAGCAAAGACTTGGAAATTGACGGGGATGTCCATCAGTTGGGGAATGACCGAACAAGTTGTACATGATTATGTTTGAATAATATTGTGCTTTAAGAAATGATGAGTAGAATGCTCTCCAAAAAAACCCAACCAAACACACAAACAAAAAACATGGAAAGACTCACATGAACCGATGCAAAGTGAAATGAGGAGAAGTAGAAAAAATTGTACACAGCAACATCAATGTTGTATGATAATCTACTGTGAATGATATAGCTATTCTCAGCAATATAATGATTCAAGACAGTTCTGTAGGATTTAATGAGGAAAAGTGCTGTCCATCTCCAGAGAAAGACCTGGAAGAGCCTGAATGCAGGTTGTAGATACCTTTACTTTATTTTTCTTCAATTTTTTTTGTCTGTGTTTTCTTTTTACAGAATTACATGGAAATGTGTTTTGCGTGACTTTGTGTATGTAACCTATGTTAAATTGTTTGCTTTCTCAATGATAGGAGAGGGGAGGGAGGGAGAAAATTTGAAATTCAAAAAACAAAAAAAAGTTAAAATTATTTTTACACATAATTGAGGGAAAGTAAAAAAACATTTTAAAAATACATTGTCTCTTTCTTTTTTTTGAGGTCTAAGTAAACTATACTTTTACCATTCACCTAATCTACCAGTTTAATAACCATGTCAAAAGTTCCCAGTGAAGTGATGTGTGTAAGAGTTGCTTTGTAATCACTGATTCCTTTCATAAACACTCACACTTTGATTAACTGTTCAGATCTTCCCCAGGATTTACTCAAAGTCATTGACCTATAGTTTATAAAGTATTCTCTTCTCATTTTCAAAAATCAGTTCAACATTTGCCCTTCTCCAGTATTGTGAAATCTCCTATTTTCCACCATATTTCAAATACTACTGATAGTGATTCAGCAATTACATCGTACATTTCTTTCAGTAGTTGAGGAAATAGTTCATTAGGGAAAGTTCATTAGTGATTTGATTTTATTGAGGGCAACTAGCTTCTTTTCTATTTCTCTCTTTCCTTCCTTTTACTCTTCCCCTGACTCCTGGGGCATCCAGGGAAGTCAAGCAAGCAGAATGTCATGGTTACTTACAACAACTATATGAGATAAGTGGGAGTCTTCAACTCTAATCGTCTAGTGAGGTAGAGGTCTAGCATCCCTTTCCTTTTACCACTGTGTCTTAAAGTCTTTTGAGCTATCTCTGCAGCTGCACATTTCACAGAATCAGATGCTGCCTTTTAACTTGCTGGTGCAAGCTACACTTTTTTGCATCAGCCTCTCCACTATGCCCTTAGGATTTCTGACCTTTCCATCCACCTTATATTCCAATTCCCTTATGTTTCTTCCTGTCCCAATTAGTATTTGAGACCCTTGACAATATGTTCTATCTTGCTGTTTCCACTTCTATCTTCAGAGTCGGGCACAATGCTTAACACATAGTGAGTGCTTAATTAATGTCTTTTAATTTATTATTATCTACTGATTATCTTGAGACTCAACTCCCAGTTAGCCATTTTGAACTGGTATTTTATATTTGCCAGAAAAAATAGATGCATATAACAAATTAGATATTACTCCTATCTATTTTTGGTTATATTATCTCTTCTTCAAAGTTCCTATCAATTTATGAATCCTCCTTTTGTTCTCAGTTTCTGTAGACCATTTCAGGGTGAGGCAGCTAAGTGGTGAAGTGGACAGAGTGCTGGGTCTGGAGTCAGGAAGACCTAAGTTCACATATTGCCCATGTGATATTTTAGTAACTGTGTGACCTTGGGGAAATTATTTAACCTCTATTGACTCAATTGCAAAATTAGGATGATAACATTATTTACATCCTAAGATTATTGTGAAGAACAAATGTGATAACATTGCTAAAACACTCAGCACACTGCCTGGCACATAGATGGCACTATAAATAATATTATTATTATCATAAGACTCCTGACAAATATGTTTTTACCAGATTTTTTTTTGATTACTCCATCTCTGATCAGAAATCAGCCATCCATTCCCCAACTGATAAATGGTCAAATGATATGAACAGGCAGTTTTCAGAGGAAGAAATTAAAGATATCTATAGTCATATGAAAAGATGCTCTAAATCACTATTGATTAGAGAGATGCAAATCAAAACAACTCTGAGGTACTACATCACTCCCATCAGATTGGCTAGCATGACAGAACAGGAAGATGATAAATGTTGGAGAAGACGTGGGAGAGTTGGAACACTGATTCATTGTTGGTGGAGCTGTGAGCTGATCCAACCATTCTGAAGAGCAATTTGCAACTATGCCCAAAGGCTACAAAAATGTGCATACCCTTTGACCCAGCAATACTGCTTCTAGGACTGTATCCCCAAGAGACCATAAAGATGGGAAAGGGGCCCACATGTATGGAAATGTTTATAGCAGCACTTTTGTGGTGGCCAAAAACTGGAAATCAAGGGGATGCCCATCAACTGGGGAATGGCTCAATAAATTGCGGTATATGAATGTGATGTAGGACCATTGTGCTATAAGAAATGATGAACAGGAAGACTTCAGAGAGGCCTGGAAAATCTTATATGATCTGATGCTGAGCAAAAGGAACAGAACCAGGAGAACTTTGTACACAGCAACAACCACAGTGTGCGAGAATTTTTTCTGGTAGACTTAGAATTTCATTGCAATACAAGGACTTAAAAAATTCCCAATGGTCTTTTAAGGCAAAATGCCTTCCTTATCAAGAGAAAGAACTATGGAATTCAATCGCAGAATGTAGTAGATCATTTTCTTTTGTGTTATGTTTTGATTTGTTATATGAGTTCTCCCATTCATTTTAATTCTTCTATGCAACATGACTGTGATGAAAATGTATTTAATAGGAATGTATGTGTAGTACCTATATAGAATTGTATGCTGTCTCTGGGAAGGAGGGGCAGGTAGGGAGGAGGAAGGGGGAGGGAAGGAAAGCAATCTAAGCTAAATAGTAGTGATTGTAAAACACTGAAAAGAAACAAAATTAAAAAATAAACTAAGCATTGAAAATAAATAAATAAGCAATAAAAGAAATTAAAAAAAAGAAATCAGTCATCTGCATTTATAAGCCACTGTTTCAGAAGTTCAGACCCTATTTTTAGAGACTACTTACTTAGCCTTATTTTACAGATGAGGAATTTGTGACTTAGGTAGATAAAATGTCTTACCTATAATAAGCAGGCAGCAAATAGAAGAGCTAGTATCTGAATACTGATCCTCATACTTCAAACACATTGACCTACTGTAAAAGTAAGCACCCTGACATACACAGGAGTGTCTGCTATCACAGATCCTTTGATCTGCTTTTCTAAATGGAAAGGCAACTTTGGAGGGGTCAACAATCACTTTAATCAAGTACATGTATATTATGGACTTAGTTCAGGAGAAAAAGTCAGCACCCTGAACATCAGAGAAAGTACCAAGAAATACGGATCAACAGGCAGTGCTTCCGGCTGCTTGACATGAGCAATACATACATCACAGATCAACAGACAGATAACTATCTGACCAAAGACATATTGTTACCAGAGAGAGAAGCACCAACGTCTGTGTTTTCAAAGTCCAGGGGTGGGGGGGGGAGGTGGCTTTTTAGCAACTGCCCAGAGTCTCCTCTGGCCAAACAAAACACTTCCAATCAGTAAGCCCCAAAATAAAACCTCACCTCAGAGTATTTACACATTTTTCAGAGCCAGAGGGCATCACAACCTTTGAGAACCAGTGCCTTATTAACAAAACGTGTAAGGCCTTCCTACAAATCTCCCCTAATCAAACTTCCTTTAATGCACAGGCCCACTAATGGGTCGGGAAGATCTTTAATCTCTCTGATTAGCATTAAACCCACACATTAACAGATGTGAGATTCAGAAAAGGATCTATCCCCTATATGTAACAGCACAATGGCTTTGTCTGCTGAACTTAGATGATTGTCATTATCAACACTGATGTAACATATATATGGTAGTCATAAAAACTGAAAAACAAAAATGAAAAAGAAAATACCTCATCCTGGGTACTCTATAATAAAATAAAAACACTGACATCTTGTAAAGGTCCGGGTCATGGCCATCATTTTCTCTTCTTCACTATGTTTCGTATAGCTAGTAAAAAATGAATATTTGTGGAAGCTCTGTTAGTCAATATTAATGAAAAGATAACAATGAAAAATGACTCAATTAAATTAAATGTTTATTATGTGTCAAGCACCGTGCAAAGTTCTAAGGGTACAAATTTAACATCAAGACATTTACTGATCTTGAATGGTTCTCTATTTTATCAGGATTATACCTGTAACCTTTCTAACCATCTGAGTGATGTGAACAGCCTTGTCTGTTGTACAAAAGGTGGGATGAATTCAAGGGGGTGGGGAGTGGGTTGCTGAAGAGGTGGACAATGGGCTAAGAGAGTTTCCCTCCCACAGGGGTGGTGAATGGAAGGGAGGATCAGAATCCAACCAAAAAAGGGAAAAGGAAGAAGACATTTGTGCAAATCTCAAAGGAAGATCTCTCCTGACTTCCTATTTAGGATGTAGGCAATAGGAAAGGGTCTCTTTACAATTTATCAATTGCCATAATCATATGTACACTTTTGAAAAAGAGCCTGTCCATTTTAGAATTATTCACACCTATCAAATGAATGGGTAGACCATATTACTGAGAAAAGTAGACCGTATTCTTAAGTGGTCAGATCGTATACTAGATACACTGAGTTTTGTTGGCAATCTGAAACCATATTTCTACTGCATTCTGGTTTAAGTCCTGTACATGTTTCAAAAAAACTATTACAATAGCCTCTCAATTAGCTTCCTACATAGAGTTTCTCTTCCTTCTAATCCATTGTCCTCTCAGGTGCTATCCTGACATTCAGTAATCATCTGTGTTCTTCTCCCCAAAACACTTTACATTTGAATTTTAGAACAAACTTGGAGGGAGGGGGAGAATTCCCCTCTTTACAACAATACTTCAGGGGCTTTGTGTCTCAAGCCTTAAATTATGTCAGTTCCTTTGGATCACCGTATTCCATTTCAAGCACATTTTGACATTTTATATATTTCCTTAGTTCTACCTGACATTTCAAGAATAACTAGCTATTGATTTTTTTCATTAGTTATGTCCCTTGGGCCCATGTGGTGTCCAACACCTCATCTGGAACACCCTATAATAAAATAGGAAAGCTGACATCTTATAGGGGTCTAGGTCATGGCCACCATTTTTCTTCCTCACTATGACATGCTGTAATAGTCACTTTTGAGTCCTAAAGGTGAGTGGTTTCTTCTGTTCTGAAACTCTCAGAGAGCATAGATTTGAACCTGGTAGCCAAATGAATAACAGAAAGATATTCCGTATACCCCAGAATGGCACTAAGAGAGCTGGTGATGATAGGTATCCCTCCCATGAAATGAATGTTTACTATGCAATCTATAACAAAATGCACTGATTATTATCCTTTGTGTGTTTTGGGGAAGCAATCAAGGAAATAAATTCCGGATCTTCGGTAGAAAGGCAGAGTACTCTGATCTGCCAAGCACATAATGAAGATGGTAATTATGTAGAGTAACAGAAAATACAATGTTCATGCAGAACACACACACACCTCTACAATGGGGAGAGAAGTACATCAGTGCTCTTTGGGTCTGCAATACAGGTCTGGAATTTTGTATTTGAATTGTTTTAACTGTAATCTCACATTTATATAGTGATAAAATGAAACTCCTTTTAAATTCCATTCAAAAAGCATTTATTAAGCACTTGTAATGTTTCAGCTGATGGCATTGCTAGGACAGAAAGGGAAAAAAAATCATACTACTTCTACAGGTGCTTATATTCTTGGGGGAAGCATTTAAAATGAATAATAATGGGAAATACCAGCTGATACCAAATTCATGACTGAGATCACATTTTGAGAGACTTAAAATTATTCAAAAATTTTGTATACAATAAATTTAATAAATGATTTCAGTATTTGTTTTAATTAAACAAATATGAGATAAGATGCAATCTAGCCACAAGTGACGGAATACCAAGAATTGAGTTTTCAGGACACCCAAATGCATGGTAGGCATAAGGAAATATAATAACAAGGGATCATGCAGAAAGGGCATGAAGAATGTCAATAGAGAGATTTATGACTATAAAATGAAATGAGACTAGTCCTTTTAATAAGCATCCACAGGCTCTACTGTATCCCTCTCTACACAGTAATAAGAGTTGTCCCCATTAATTAGTTGTTCCTTTCAGAACTCTTCATCTCTCCTTCCTCAGTCAGAAGGCATCTTAGAGGAAGTCATCCTGTCCAAACACTGAATAATTCAGTTTTTGTTGTCCAGTCATTTTAAGTTATTTCTGACTATTTGTGACTCCATTTGGGGTTTTCTTGGCAAAGATCCTGGAGTGCTTTGCCATTTCCTTCTCCAACTCCTTTTACAGATGAGGAAATAGAGATAAACAAGGTTAAGTGATTTATTTGCTTGGCATCATGTAGCTAGTAAGTGTCTGAGGCCAGATTTGAACTCAGGAAGATAAGTCTTTCTGACTCCAGGACTGGCATTCTGTCCAATTCATCACATGGCTACTCTACATAATATACCTGAAAAGTAGTTCTTCAGCTCTTGCTGAACACCAGGGATATTGGATAGGTGGGTTGGGCAATGGATAGAGTGCTGGTCCTGGAGTCAGGAAGAGTTGTCTTGATAAGTTCAAAATTTTACCTCAGATGGCTAGCTGTGTGACCCTGAGCCAGTCACTTAACCCTATTTGCCTCACTTCCTCATCTGTAAAATGAGCTGGAGAAGGAAGTGGCAAACCACTTCAGTGTCTTGCCAAGAAAACTTCAAACGGGGTTATGAAACACCTGAAAAATAACCAAATAACAAAAAGCTTTTGTGAATTTCACTGTCTCAGCAAGGTAACACATTCCATTTTGAACCCTAAAAGTTAGGAAATTAATGTTTTATTGATCTGAAATTTGCCCTTTAACTTTACTCTGCTGATCCTTGGTCAGCTCTCAAGAGCTACACAAAGCAACCCTAACCTCCATTTCCCTTTTAATGACAGCCCTTCAATTCTTTGAGGACACTAACATCATCCTGTTCTCTCTGTCTTGCTGTCTCTAGAATAAGCATACAGCTCTCCTTTGGATTCTTTGTGGGTTTTGTTGTACACAACTACAGGGTAACACAGAAGGATTTAATATGACAAACAAAATGAAAATACTATATATGTAACATGAAATCTCAGAAGTGTAGAGGAGTAGACAATCCTGATCAGAAGTAGAAAGATTAGGGAAACAACACTGAAAAGGGAAAAGAACACTGCCTTTTTGTATAGTCTGGAGAAAAGAAAACATGGGGAATGAGGAAAGGGCCTTATTCAAGCCTTTAAAGGACTTCATATGGAGGAGTGAGTAGGTTTCTTCTCTTTGGCTCCATAGGACAGAGCCAGGAACAATGACGGGACATTGCAAAGAAGTCAATTCGGGCTTGATTTAGGGATGGGGTTGTCAAAGACACCAAGTTCCTCACACAGATTTTCTGTGGGATGCACTGCCTTGGGAGGGTGTGAGTCCTGTCTCCTAGAAGGGCTTTAATCAGAGGTTGGATGGGTTGGATGCCTGATGTAGATATATGTTAAGTATTTCAGGTAGTAAATATCTAGCTAGGAGGCACAGTGGATAGAGTGCTGGTCCTGGAGTCAGGAAGAATCGTCTTCATGGTTCAGAGGTCAGATTTGAACTCAGATCTTACTGGCACCAGGTCTAGTTCTCTATCCTATGTCACTTAGCTCCCTGGGAATATTTAATGTATTGCTATGAATGATTTAGCAGAATGGGTAGCATGTGTCTGTCTAATTTGAAAAAAGATTATTTTATTCATATTAGCATGACACAGTGAACAAAATGCTATGCTAGAAGGGGAGGGAGGGTTCAAATTCCACCTCTGCTTAACCATAGGAGTATCTCTACACCTTCCTAAGTATCAGGGTCCTCATCTGTAAAATGGAAATAAAAATACTTGCAAGTATCTATCTTCCTTGGTAGTCATGATGCTCAGTTGAAATAGTTTCAGCAAGTAAATTGCACACTTCAAACTCTCTATGTAAATGTTATTTTCCATCCTTAGATTAGACTCCTCTACACTCCATGGTCAACACTGTTTTCCTCAGACTGTACTGGCATGCTTTTTTTCCTTGATAAAAATATATATATATTTTTTCATTTTAATTTATTTATTTATTTAACTTTTTGCATTCATTTTCACAAAATTTTGGGTTCCAAATTTTCTCCCCATTTATCCCCTCCCTCCACCCCAATACACCAAGCATTCTAATTTTCCCTATCACCAATCTGCCCTCTCTTCTCATCCCTCCCTTCTCTTGTCCCCATCTTCTCTTTTATCCTGTAGGGCCAGATGACTTTCTATTCCCCATTAACTGTATTTCTTATTTCCTAGTAGCAAGAACAATACTCAACAGTTGTTCCTAAAACTTTGAGTTCCAACTTCTCCCCATCCCTCCCTCCCCATCCATTCCCTTTGGGAAGGCAGGCAGTTCAATATAGGCCATATCTGTGTAGTTTTGCAAATGACTTCAATAACAGTCATGTTGTGTAAGACTAACTGTATTTCCCTCCATCGTATTCTGCCCCCCATTGTTTCTATTCTGTCTTTTGATCCTGTCCCTCCCCAAGAGTGTTGACCTCAAATTGATAAAAATATTTTTATTGATATTTTTTACTCTCCCATTATTTTCATTCCCCCCTTGTCCTCCCTTGCCCTTACAGAGAGTTGTTCTTTATAACAAAGAAAAAAGAGTGGGAAAAAGTTTGCAAAACTAAACCATACAATGAGTCAGACATCTTCAGGGTTCTGCAGCCACAGACCCCTCATTTATGTAAAAAAGGGAGGAAAGGAGGTCTTGATCAAGACATGTTGAATTGTTCCCTTTGCCTTTTGCATATTCCTCGTGGAATTCCATCCTTGGCTACCCTGAATCTTTAGGAGAGGCTGAATACTCTTCAAAGCCTTAGATTCTTTTAATTGTCTCTTTTAAACCTGGATTTATTAGTTTTCAAATGTAGTTTCCTAATTATTACTAATCATCTTATAAGATGCATTTTATCTAACTATAACAATAACATGCTGAATGTTCAGTGCATTTTTAAGCCTTTGAATGTCCTTCACACTTGGCCTATGTTACCTGTTCACTTTTAACATGGTTGCCCTTTGCTTCTCATTTTCTGAGTTTTCCTCTACTTCACAATTTTTCTGTTCACATCTTGTCATCTTTCTTCTACTTTAAAGAAAGTCACAACCATAGATGTATTTTTTCTAGTCTACTAACTGTATTTTAAAATTATACATCAGAATCATCTGTGCATGCCTTAGCTGCATAATAATCCAAGATAATTCTGAAGGAATTATGATAAAAAATGTTATTCATCCCCAGAGAAAAAACCTATGGTGTTTGAATACAGACTGAAGCATACTTTTTTTAACTTTATTTTTCTTGAGTTTTTTGTCTGTGTTTTCTTTTACAACATGATTATTATGAATATGTTTTTCAGAACTATGTATACATACATACGTATATATATATATGTGTGTGTGTGTGTGTGTGTGTGTGTGTGTGTATAGCCTATATGGAATTGCTTGTCTTCTCAGAGAAGCAGGGTGGAAAGAGAGGAAGGGAGAGAATTCAGAACTCAAAGTTTTAAAAGTGAATGTTAAGAATTGTTTTCACATGAAGCTGAGGAAAATAAAATATTAAATGAAAAATGGTAAAATAAAATAATACATCAAGGACTCAATTCTCATTCATATTTATTCCTAATTCCTTCAATTATAGATTTCATTTCATTTTGCATCATTCCTGAGCTTCTTTTGTTGCTCTTTACTCTCTTGAGGTTCTGAATTTCATGATACATTGGTCCAATTTCTCTTGTCATAAAACATTTGCTAAGGTACTTTTGTATTCTCTTTGAAGATTTATAACCTTTTTCCTTTTGACTTTAGGATCATTTGTGTTGATTTATTCACCTGTGTTCTGGGCTTTTATTAAAAGTTATAAAATACTTGTTGTTTCAGAGGTTAATGTTTTTGTTTCATTTTTTATTTTCATTTCATATTTTTTAACATTCTCCCTTCAATTCATTTTCTAGTTTCTCCCCTTAAATTGACAAATGAATTGACCTTTTCTCAGTCCTTGTACCTGTGAACTTTCTTCAGCCTTTGACCCTGTTGATCATCCCCTTCTTCTTGAAATTCTTTAGATTTTTACAATGCTGCTCTCTCCTAGTTTTGCTTCTACCTGTGATTATTTTTTCTCTTTCAGCTGGATCTTCTTCCTGGCAACCATGACTGTCCCAGAGGGTTCCGTCCTGGGTCCTCTTCTTTCTCTCTCTCTCTCCCTACTATTTTATTTGTCATCTCATCATTTTCTATGCGTTCAATCATTTCTATGCAGATGATCCTAAGATGTATTAATCCAGCCCTGAATTCTGTCCATGCCTCCAATCATGCTCATCCACCTACCTGTTAAACATCTTGAAATGGATGTCAAATAGACCTCTAACTCATGTTCAAACCTGAATTCCTTGTCTTTTCCCCCTAAGCATACCCCTTTCTCATTACTTTCAAGGATACAGTTATCTTCCCAATCCCTTTTGCAACCTACATGTCACCCTTAATTCTTGACTTTTCACATTCCTTATCTAGTCAATTGTCATTTCCTGCTCTTTTGACCTTTGTAACATCTTTCCTATCCTTCCCCTTCTCTCTTCTGACAATGCCACTACCCTGAGTAGACCTTCATCACTTTATGGCTGAACCATCCAAATAGTCAGCTTATTGGTCTCTCTGCCCCAAATCTTTCTCCAACCTAATCTGCCTTCCTCATGGCTAGCAAACTAAATGTCCTAAAAAACAAATCAGACCCTTCCCTTTCTTTTCTCTCTCTCCATCCTATTAATAAATTTCAGTGGCTCTTTTGCCCACAACCCCTGTTTGAATGACATCTTCCTACCTTTTCTGGCTTTTTATACCTTACACCCAACAGCGTACCCCAAGATCCAGTGACACTGGTCTCTGTTTTTCTTCACAAAAGACAAGCATTCTCACTGGCTATCCTCCATGCCTGGAACTCTCCTCTTTCTTGTCAGTATCCTATGTTTCCAATCTTCCTGAAATCTCAACTTAAGTTCTACTTTCTACAAAATCCCTTTCTCTATCCTCCTTAGTCTTAGTATCTTTCCTCTGAAATTATCACCAATTTATCCTATAACTATATCAGGTCTGTATAGAAGTTGTTTTCATATTATCTCTTATATTAGACTGTTACTTCTTTTAGAATAAAGACTATTCTTACTGGGTGTTGTTTTTTTCTTTCTTTGTTTCCTGAACATTTGGCATGTTGTCTCATGTATTCAATTGTAATTACTCTACATCTGATTTGATACACACATATGTATATATATATATATATGTATATATATATATATTTATACATACATAGATATCAGAGGAGAGAGAGAGAGGGGGGAGAGGGGGGAGAGAGAGAGAGAGAGAGAGAGAGAGAGAGAGAGAGAGAGAGAGAGAGAGAGAGAGAGAGAGATTGAGGAGAGATGTCTGGGAAATGTAATTTGTCATCTTGATGGCCATATGACATGGAAGATCTGCAGGCTTCTAAGAAAAGAAAGTAGGAAAGTTGAGCTTATTAATGAGAAAGCTTTATCTAGAAGAAAACAGCAATTTTATAATTGGCGTGTGAGCAGTAGGGAAGCAAAATGCTTTGACATTTAACCCTTTGGGATTTACTATGATCCAAGAGACATTTCCTTTATTCTCTTAATTACAATATACCTGAATAGTTCCTGGGAAAAAAATAAATAAGGTCCTATGTTGTAATCTAATCACCAAGTGGTAAAAGCTCTTTGTAATTCAGTTAGGATTTTGTGATTGACAGTCGGTATAGGATATAATTGGCGCCTATGTTTCTAACACTCATGTTGTTGAGAGTGGTTGAGTACAATAAACTTTTACTTGATAGCTACCATCTTGCCTCTGACACTTATGCCATCTCCAGAGTGGGCACTATGCCAAACCATATTCCACAGCTCAATATAGTCATATTTCTCTTCAAGTAATACCAATAGGGACACTCTGAGTGACTTTTTAAGGTTGTGTTAGCTTTTGAGTGGTTCTTTATTTAACAACAAAAAACACTCCTGGTCTTATCTCAGGCACAGAAGTCTTATAAGAGAATATGGCTAACAAGACATATGTCTTTTGGACTGTATCATTTGTTCACATTTGGGAATTGTCTTTAGTCTTTGAATGACTGCATTAAAGGAAAGTGAATAAAAACAAGTTGAGAAAGACGGTGAAATATGGCACACACAAAAAGACATGCCAGTTTTGAAAATAAATCATAGCCCCAAAGAATTTGTGGTCCAAAAGATAACCAGGAAGCAATTTGCTAAGTCAAATACTTTCAAGGTTTGATAACATGGTTGCCTATTAAAATGTTTTTTTTCCATATCTACCTCTTTCCACATTATTTGATCTCAAATGTGCATTTAGGTACAAATTACTATGGAAATATCTTTTGACCCAATTACATCATGTTATCATGTGCATGAAATGAGATATTGTGGCGCAGAGACCTAGGAGTCAGGAATACTTGGATTCTAGCTGTGTGACTTTGGGAAACAGTATCCCCAGCAAGTCTCTAACACTACAAGTAACAAATTGTTAGTAAGTCTCTAGCACTGTAAGTAACTATAAGTCTCTAAGTCTAAAAGTAACAAATTTGGCTGACATGGGAGATACAACGTCATGTCTGAGAAAAAGTGAGAAAACAACAGAGTGAATGAAAATGTGTTATGGAAAATAAGCCTGAAGAAATAGTTTGATGCCTGGTCATGTGAACATTAGATATAAAACAAGGAAGTTTTTATTTGTTCCTAGAGAAAACAGGGAAGTCCTGGAAATACATGGAGCTAAGTAGGGACACGATTCTACCTCATGTTTAGGAAAATCATCCTGGCAACTGTGTAGACTATAGCTGTTATTTGTCCTTTGTTCTCAAGGAGGACTATGACTTCAGGGAGGTGATGCTATAACTATAGAGGAGGGATTAGAAAGGTAAGATTTGAGTCTGGAAGACTAGTTAGGAACTTGCCATGAATATTCCAGGTGAGAAGGGCTGAAGACCTGTGCCAGGATGACAGAAAAGAAAAAAAAAATGGTCATGTGTACAATGGAGATTTGGGGTAGAAGTAAACAGATTGTTGAGATGACCACATTCTTGCCATTTATTTGGTAGTAGAATGTTTACAGATCAGCCCTGTGTACCTCTCTAATGTGGCACCTTGGAGAAAATGATGGCTTCAGAAAATTTACTGGAATGAAAGAAAACATAACAGTTCTTATTTAGATGATTGAGGTTTCTTTGTAAACTAAACTAGAAATACATGAAATACACTTTTCTTTTTCCTCCATAGACTGATCATATATGCTCCAGTATATATACATGCATATATATATATATATATATATCCATATATATAATATACTGGAGTAGGTATCCTGGTTGATTTGGGGAAATATACTTTCCATGATCAATATTCAGTAGAATTTAAATGTATCTACTACTTTGAATACAGTGGAAGAACAGTTCTTTTCCACTTGGTTATCTCACAATTTTGGCCTGGAGTCAGAAAAACCCCTCCCCTTGAATTCAAATCAAATATTTAGTAGTTCTCTGACCCTAGGCAAGTCAGTTAACCCTGTTTGTCTCAGTTTCCTCTTCTGTACAGGAAATGGCAAATCACTACAGTATTTTTGGCAAAGAAATTTCAAATTGTGTCACAAAGAGTCTGACATGATTCAGACAAATGAAAAATGACAACCACCTGGAAATGGAGTTATGAAAAACATATCAATGTTTTCAATTGCTCAATTAGTCAGATATGTTAAAGTTCCTAACTTGTGGTTAAAACACTGATCAAGTACCCTCAAGAGAGCAACATTTTCCTTTCCCTTAAAAAGCCAAAAGCCAAAATAAAATAAAACCAAAGAAATCACACTTTCCATTTCTAACTAATCCTTTGTGGTGAAGATCCTAGGAGATGGGGACAGATGGGAGAGATGGTGTGAAAGTTCAATCCACATGACTTGTGGCAGCTAATTCAATAGATGAAATAAGGGAGAGAGGGAATTTAGGATCACTCCAAGGAAGTGAACCTGTGGTAGAAGGGAAATACAATTGATTATTGTACTTCTGGAAGTTAAGTTCTATTAAGTCACAGCAAATGCTGAATCATTGCTCTTGGAGGAAATGTAGGGTTAGGTTCTTACAAGTCTCTGGTAACAACATTTATTTTAGTATTGTTCACAGTGGCCTCAAGTACAGATTGACAAATTTCCTCTTCTCTTTTTTTCTGAATATACTAAATTGTTGATTCATTAATATTTACCTTACAATCACAGTAGTGTAATTCATGGCTAAAGAAAATTTACCTAACAAATGTTTATTTTCTATTTTCTATTAAGGTGTACCAAAGCCTTCTGGAACTTAGGAATAGTAATAGCACTTTAGTATAATGCTTGGATACCACTTTAAAACACCAAAATCATCCATAAAAGGCACAGAAATATGAAATACATGATACTAAATATTCCATGAAAAGGATACTTGTTTATAATACAAAAAAATGAAAAAAAAAGAAGGTAGTAAATTATCTTTTTTGATTATAGCTGGGATGTGCCCATTAAGGGACTCAAATTTATCACTGCTGTGTGTATGTTTGTGCATGTCTATGAAAGCACCCATGAGTATTGATTTGGGGGTCACTCTAATAGCAAGGACCCTAGCATACAAAAGAGGGCCTACTAAGATTTTTTTTTTAAAAGAAAGACAAATTATGAGGGGTCAACAATCACTTTAATCAAGCACATGTATCATTCACTTAGTTTGGGGGAAAAAGTCAGTACCCTGAACTTCAGAGAAAAAAAACAGAGAAATAAAGACCAACAGACAGGGCTTCCAACTGTCTGACCATAAACAATACATACATCACAGATCAACAGACAGAAACAACTCTCTGACCACACATGCATAGTTACCAGAGAGAAGCACTGCCAAACACTTCCAATGAGTAAACCCCAAAACACAACCTCACCTTAGAGGTTACATAAACTTTTCAGAGTCACAGGGCATCATGACCCTTGAGAAGAAGTGCCTCATTAGAAATTTTAAAAAGGTATGGACCTCCCCAAATCAAGCTTCTCTTAATGGGCAAGCCCATTAATGGGTAGGCAAGATCTTTGACTCTCATTAACATTATAGTCACAAGTAAATTTTAGCATGTAGGTTAATTTACAAATTTGGAATCCACAAACAATGAGGATCCATTGTACAAAGGGGGAATAAACAGGAAGATAAGTTAGACTCAGTAGAAGGAAGGCAGGGATAATTATGGTTCCAGAACTCAAACTATAGAATAAGGCTCTCAAATCTGCCTGGTATTAAATAAAAATAGCAATTAGTATGTAATAAATCCAGGTACAAAATATCTGGACAAGTAAACATTATTAAATATAAATTTTGGGAGACACTTTTTTTGCACAGTGGTAAAATAAAGTAATATCTTGAAATGTAACATGATATTTGACTACTTAGTCTTCACATCCTCATAACATTATCAATATACTGCAAGTGACTCATTTACCTAAATATGGGAAAATCACATAATTTAAAGAGATAGGGAAATTTAATGAGACAACGATGAAGTGTGGAACCAAGGACATTGAACAAAATAGAAGGCAGTAGTGGATTTGATTACAGAATTATTGTGGTGCTAATGACAGTATATCATTTTGTATATTATGGTTTATAAATACTTTACATATTTTATCTCGAGTCTCACACCAGTTCTCTGAGGTAATCCATATTATTATCTCCATTTCCCAGATTATACCATTGAGACTAGCAGTTTAAGTGATTTGCCAGCCCTGGGTCAGTACAAATGTTTGAGTACAGATTCAATCCCAGGTGTTCTTGATTTCAGTTACACTGTTCTGAACACCAAAACATTGCATTTTGAATAAAAAGCAAAGCATCTAGAGTAAAAGCAAATAAACATGTTGGGGGAAAATAACCATAAATAAATACCTAATGAAAGAAGTGATAATTTTTCAATCATATTAACAACCAATTATTAAAATAGTTATTATATATAAATAATTTAATTTTTTTTCTTTTCTATGTTGTCAATCAGAGAGTAGGCCCTGCAGGTCATTCAGCTAGCCTCTGAAGGACAGGAACTCTTGATGAGATTGACTAAATCCTCTGGGTACATTCTCTGCCATCTTGGATGGGACTACACCCAACTAGAAGACCTTACTTTTGTTAAGCAAACAAACAGATTCTAATCTAATGTAGCCCCAAAGCATTAAGCCCATGTCCTTGTACCCCTTCATTGGAGATTAGGGTAACCCAGCTCATGAAGGAGAAAACTAATCAGAGTGGTCTTAACAGAGACGGAATTTTTTGTCCAGATTGCTGGAGGCAACTGAGTCTCATTATGTCAGCAGTAGGAAGTTATGGCTTTAAGCCCACATTCTCATTTGAAAGTCTTCCCCCTCATTAATTTCTATTTTCTGTATTTCTATATATTACATATTTTCTACTAATTTCTATACTTTCTATTTTTTGTTACATTTTAAGGACATATTTGTTATTATATCACCTATATTTTTCATGCATCCCTCCCATCTTTCTCTCCCAGAAAACAAGATCTTATCATAAAGATTTTTTAAAATCAAGAAAGCATTAAATTCAGTGTTCTATATCCATAACCCTCAACTCTCCACAGAGCAGAATGTGAGGTGTCCTTTCAGACCCTTTCCTTGGGCCAGCTCAGTCAATATGATTTCACGCTATTCAGTTTGGATTGTTTATTTTTCTGCTTTTTTTTTTCATTTAGGTTTCTATTGTCATTATGAATCTTTCAGTAGGTTCATTTATGTTACTTTGGATCTGTTCATCTAAGAATTTCAAGGCTTCTTTGTATTTGTTCTTGTACTTCTTTCATCCAATAATATATTAATTTTACATTTCAATTTGTTTTGCTGTTCACCAGTAGGTGGGCATATACATTTTTTAATTATTTGCTACTACAAAAAGTAGTAAATATTTGAATGTATATAGGATCTTTTCTTTTATCATTGACCTTCTTAGACTATATGAGTATTGGTGACTATGAGTTAAAGGGTATGGATGTTTTAAGACTAAAGAAATTTGCATTAGTATATTTTGACCACTAATGGGGTAATGAAACCTTTTGAGGTAAATGCATTCTCACATGCACTTGCTATATTTCTAAAATTGGTGTCAGGTTTGGTCTGAGATGAAGTCATAGGTTAGGTGGAAATGCATGTCTTCTGTGAGAACATGCCGACATTATTAACCAAAAGAAGTGTTTCTGCTTAATCCTGTGAAAACAACTCTCTGAGTAAGGAAAGTAATTTATTCATATATTCAATAATTTGTACTAGTTAATCCAATCATTTCCAGACATGTAAATTAGTGCTAAACCCCAAATCTCAGTTGCATACTTGCAACATATAAACTTGTAGAATGTTAGACCTTAGAGAACCTAAGGCGATATTTATTCAGCTTCTCATTTTATATGACTACAATGTAGACACAAAAATAAGAGTTTGGCAGCAACACAAGACTGCATAATCTCAGTCATAATGAGCTTAAGAAATCTTCCAGGCTACATGATAATTTAAAAATAATCCTGTCTAGAGTTTCATTGAAAAGTAGCTATTCAAACTCAATTTGAATCTTGAATGAGGGTGAAGCTACCATCTGTCAAAATAGTTCCATCCATTTCTGGGTACCTCTAATTGTTCAGGAGATCATCCTTGTAATAACAAACCCTAAAAATACTTTTAGGATTATCCACCCATTTTTTTTCTTCCATTTTTAATAAATATATATAACTTAGCTTTCTCCATAGTTTTTATTTTCAAAAAAACTATTCTGTTATGACTATGACCAATGGTACCAGATAGTTAAAGGTCACCCAAATCACAATGGAGAGGTTCAGCTAGGGCATGATTTTCTGCAAGACATTCCCCACTAAGACTTTCACATAGAAAAAAGCAATGGAAAGGATAATGTTAGAGAGATTTAAGACCAAAAAGAAGGAAGTTACATTATATAGTAGGAGGGCAAGATGACCCCTTGACAACCTGCATCTTTCATTATAATCCCTGCAGTCATTAGAGCTAGATGAGGTCCCCAAAATGTTGGGAGGACACCCAGAGAATTTTAAGAGGACATGGACTATGTTCACCAAATGTTGTGGTCTAGCAGTGTTAGGAACTCCTAAATCCAAGGGTACAGTGTGGGGGTTTACCTCAGAAAAATTCAACAGTTCAAGCCTTTTTTCAGTCCAAGTAGGAAGTTCATTAAGACCTCAGTTAAGTAGGTGAGATTCCTAGTGATTCTCTGATATTTGTGATGCCAATACAAGTGGGCCAGATTCTTAAGGAACCCACACAATGTAATGGGGGCAAGATTGGCATTTTTATACAGAAAGATGGTGGAAAGATCTAGATGAATTCCAGGAATGGCAAGTAGCCAGGGTGGGGCCAGGTGCAGACAGTGTAAGGACAGTTAAAAGAACTATTGATGAGGATGGGCCTGATGTCTCAAGTGAAAGCCAGGAACTTGACTGCTGTTATTTGTGGGAAAGTTCAAGGTCTCTTTTTAGGGGTCCCATTGCTCCATCAGCCTCATCACTAAGATGACAGGACCTTGTTGGACCACACTGTTGGACAAGTACCCAAACTGTTGAAATTGTAGGTCCATCCAAATTTCCGTTTCAGGAACTCTGTAATTTATATCATGACACACCTATGACTTAGTAAATAGATTGCATTTATTTACTGGAAGCATATAGTAGTTAAATGGATAACAGAGCTAGTAAATATAAAAGACAGGATTTGGGATCAGGTATTTAATAATTCCAGGCCCATTGCTCTATATATTACTATGTGCTGATGTTAGAGTACTTATTTAGATGTGTAATGTAGATATTTTCTTATTATCAAGGGTACCTTTAAGCATGACATGAACTTGCTTATCTCAATATTTTCTGATTTTCATGCCTCTTTGTTAGTGATCATTATTATAATTTCAGATTTTCTAAAGTTAGTAGCAGAATGGGAAACTGTAATACATTTAATTATCTTAAATCCATATATACCTGTTGGCACTGGAGGTATTTCCTGTAGACAATGCAAAGCCGGGTTGTGGCTTTAAATCTCTTTAATAACCTTTTCTTTTTGTATCAGAATGTAGCCTATTTACATTCAAGTTTTATACTTATTACATTTCCTAATTCATACCACCCTTTATTAATCTGTTACCTAATTATTAAACTATGAAAGAGAATACATTTCTTACTTCATTAATACAAATCTTTTTCCTAATATAACAAGCACACACATACAAAAGAACAGATAAACTTATTAAATTTTATTCTACTAACTGTTCTGTCAACATTTGGCCCTTTGACCCCTCGTTTAAGACAGTGTCCTAGATCTGGGATATTATCCCCTTATTTCTCTACCTTCCTTTCTTTGATTTTCTTTTTCTTTATTTGTGATGCTTTTAAGCAATGAGTTAGTTTTTTTCTTTCTCTCATTTTATTTGGTCTTGAGTCCCACAGAGTTATTCAGCTGTTAATCAAATCAATACCATGTTGTCTTGAATTCCTATATGGAGATTGAATTGAAATAGCTACAGGTTAGTCACAGTTGTTAAGTATCTATTGATTAAAACACTTAGCCTAATGGCCCTGGTCTGTTCCAAAGACTAAATGATCCTGATGGTTTTATTGGAAAAAGCTTTTCTAAATTGGCCCTTTTTGCTTTAAACTTCTCAAATTTGTCTTGATTTTTAAAATATCTATACCTTGTCTATGAAAACAATTCTCTTTGGTAGGAAACTTAGTTTGAGATGAATGCCTGTGTATGTATGTATTTATATACTCACAATATTATTTAGGCAAACTTTACATATAATTTCAGCTTTCTCCCATTCATTTTAAAAATTCAAATCTTTGTATATATACATATACATACACACATCTACATGCATGCATATATCCATATACACATATATAATTTCCTTTCTTCCTAACTCTTCATAGGATTGTATCCTTTATATGATACTTGACATTTGACAATGCTTCTATGAGAATTAAATTTCAGTTTCAAAACTGGTGCCCTGTAAATGGGTTGTCTGATGGTGTAGTAGATAATGTGCTGAGCCTAGTCAGGAAGACTCATCTTCCTAAGCTCAAATTTGGCCTCAGATACTTGCTAGCTGTGTGATCCTGCACAAATCACTTAACATTGTTTGCCTCACTTTCCTCATTTGTAAAATAAACTGGAGAAGGAATAGACAAATCACTCCAATATCTGCCAAGAACACCCCCAATGAGGTCACAGAGTCAGACATGACTGAAAAACCCTTGAACATTAACAATTCTGTAGATGCTATTGATTTGCATTCTGTACTTGTTTTTTGATATTTATGTAAAATTTCCTCGGATAATTTCCTGAAATAAAGTGGTTCAACTCTCCTCCTCTTTATAATCTCTAAAACTACAAGTTGTAGGAAATGTGATGACGTGCACCAGCAGAGGGAGTTTCCTCATCCTGGGATTCTCTGTATTAACGAAATCCCAGCTCCAATATCTGTTCCTATTCTGTCTATTAATATTGGATGTTGCCTTTGTTGCCATCTTCTCTCTTCCCTTTCTACCTCTGTAAAATTAAGCTCAACTTTGGTTTCATGTTAGAGTTATTACAAGTATTTTAAAATGTTGAGGATCAGATCTCATTTTGGGGCTGGGGTGGTAGACTTGTAGCAAGTCAGACTGCTTATTAAAGGATGACTTACATTCTCTGTAACTACTTATTAACTTTAGTGGAAGGCTTATCCTGGAGCTTTCCCAGTGGTCTTACATGGGTTTCTGATTAGTGCTAATTTGGGAATGGTGATTATGTTAAAGGGTCAAAATAGATTTAACCAGCCAGCAAAAGAGAGGATGTGGTATAGCAAGTCAAGCCAACTCACATTTCAAATCTTTATATGCTAGATATTGGGCTGAGGACTGGGGATACAAAAGGAGGGGAAAATACCAAAGACAACCACAAAAATGGTCCCTGCTCTCAGTTAACTCATAGTTTAATGATGGAGACATAATTACTTTGTACAAAGAAGACTTATGCAGGATAAATTTGAGGTAAGATCACAGGGAAGGCCCTGGAATTGGAAGAGATTGGGAAAGTTTTGCAGGAAGTCGTATTTTAGCTGGGACACAAAAGCCAAGAAAGCCAGAAGATGATAGTGAAGAGGTAGAACATTATAGGGATGGGGACAATCAGTGAAAAGGCATGGAGTCAAGAGATGGAGTACCATGTGTAAGGAGACCAGTGTCCCTGAATCTTAGAGTACTTGAAAGAAGACTGGAATGTAGTGGAAAGGTCATGGACTCCATAGTCAGAATGTTGCAGTCTAGGGGTGCTAGGAAACCCCAAATGCAAGGGTAGACGCTGTGGTTCTGCCTTGCAAAAATTTGACCACTCAAGCCTTCCAGTCCCAGTGATTTTATCTGTGACACCAATACAAGCAGCCAGTTCTCTGGTGAGTCTGAGCATTTGATAGTAAAAGAATGATACCTTTTATAGGGAAAAAGATTGTGGGAAGATTTAGAAGGGATTAAAGAGTGGCAAATAGCCTGGGGTAGAGCCAGATGCAGACCATGGAAGGAGTTAAGTGACAGGAGAGCCCCAGTGAAAGGGCAGTTAAAAGGATTATTGACTGGAATGGGCTGAGTGCCTCATTGAACTCCAGGGATCAGGTATCAGGGATCAGGGCCATATCAGAATGTCCAGAGCCTTTTAGGGGTCCATCATTAGTGCCTCATCAAGAAGAACATCTATAGATACATGTGTATAGACATAGATTATATTAACATATTTTATACAATATAATTCTAGTCTTCTATAATTTTTTCCAGAGAGTAGTAATAAAGTGGGTAGAAAAGTACATTTTATAGTGGTTGGGCTATACCTACTTATTGTATTTTGTTCTGTGTGCATAATTTTCTGACTATTATCATAGTGTAACAAATTAACTATATATCAAGATATCATTAAAAATATGAACATTAGTCATCTGAGGTTTCTGATGAACTTTTTCAATCCAAATATCATTTATCTTGATAATTTACTGCCTCAAAAGTTTCTATATAAAAAAGCTAAGTATACATGCATGCATATATATATATATGTATACATGTAATGAATATGGGTTTCGCACAATAATATTTGCATTCATAAGGATCCATTCTTTCTTTTATACCTACATATGCATTTATCAGAAGTGTCACAGGGAAAGTCCCATTGGAACTAAATGCAGTTGGAGGGGATAGATATCATAGGAGAGCTAACATGATTGAAATTCCCCTATACTAGTATAATTCTTTAGTGACTTGGCTTTCTTGCCTTTGTCAGAGTGAATAAATATGGCCCTAGGAACATAACTTTGTGGTATATGAATCAAGGATCAACTAAATTGAACAGGAGCCAAGAACCTTGCTTTCTACCTTCAGAGACAGAAAGTGCCTCTGACATTGCCTGAAATTGGTCAATGAGACTCAGTCTGTGAATGCTGCCTTTACAGTCATTTAGAGAATATTTAAAGCATATTAATTACACATAACATAGATTCTACTTAACATATGTTCAATATAAAAAGAACCATCAAAGTCTAGTCAAAAGAGCTGTCATTGGAGTCCTGACTCCATTCTGGACTCAGACACTTACTAACTTTGTGACCCTCAGCAAGTTACTTAAGCATTTTCCTCAGTTTCTTCATCTGTAAAATGAGCTGAAGAAGGAAATGGCAAACTGCTCCAGTATCTCTGCCAAGAAAATCACAAATGGGGTCACAGAGAGTTGGGAACGACTGAAAAAAGGACTAAACAGCAATTCCCAAACAATTATCTAAGATTATAGATTGTAGAACAATTTCTTCATTAGGAGTTACCTCTACTTGATGATACATACAGCAGGTACAAACATATATAAATTTAAATGTAAATGTCAATATATATCTATAGAAACTAGAAGTTTGTATGTCTTTCAATTAATTTATTCTATCTATATCTACTTATGCTATGTACTGATTATGTCTGTAAAAATAGATCTTCAATTTCATCTTTAATTAAGCATGTTCTTAGCACCTACTGTGTTAGGTACTAGGGATACAAGGACAAAAATTAAACAATTCCTGTCTTCAAGAAGCTTATATTCTTGCTATAAAGAAACAACATACAGATACTGTGTTATGATGGGAAAATACTTACCCACTCCAGTCTTCAGTTTCCTCATCTTGAAAATGGAGATAACAATACCTATAACACCACACTTACAGTACTATTGTGAGGTTCAAATGGATTTATGTAGGCAAAAAATAATAGCAAATGTCATATGTTCTTTTCACTTATCTCATTTGGTCCCTACAATAACCCTGGGAGGCATATGCTATTTTTAATCTTCATTTTACAGTTGAGGAAACTGAGGCAAGCTAAGATCAAGTGACTTGTCCAGGGTCTTACAACTAGAATATCTTGAGACTGGTTTTTAACTCAGGTCTTCCTGACAACAGGCCATCTACTGTGCCTCAAGTGTGCAATTCTTAAAGCAATGTCAGCTTTTATTACTAAATCCTAAGCCCTAAAGGTACAAAGTTGAATGCTTTGGACTCTTCCCTCAAGGAGCTTCTTAAAAAGTTGTTCTGCTAGCTAACTCTTTCATATTAGCATAACTGATTCTTCCATAAGCTAATGTATAGAGTCTTGGATTACAGTAATATCAATAATAACAATATATAGCATCATATAGTACTTAAAGGTGGGCAAAACACTTTACAAATGATCTCATTTTTATCCTCTCAATAATTTTGGGCTATTATCCCTGTTTTTACATATGAAGAAAATGAGATTGAACAAGGTTAAGTGACGTGTCCGGGACCACATATATAGTAAGTTTCTGCAGCAGAATCTGAGTTCAAGTCTTCCTGTACCCAAGTCCAGTCTCTCCTCATTGTGCCATGCAGCTGCTCCATCTATAATTCTACCCATCTTTTAAAACTCATGCTGACCCCTCCCCCTCTGGGTGCCCTTCCTTGACTCTTCTGGAATAATGTGACCAGCCACTCCCAACTCTTCTAGTAATTGTTTTCTGTGTCATTCATATCAGTTAACCCTTTTTGTCCTTGTGATATCTCTTCTATTGTCTTCTAAACTGCCAGATAATTCGTTTGCTATTTGATTGGTCTTTAATTGTTTAGATATTTATGATAATTTTTCAGCTTAGTTCTTTGAAGTCATTTCCTCTCTTTGCCTTTACTTGTATCCACAGTGTTTAGTACAGAGTTGGATACACAGCAAACACTTAATAAAAACATGTTAAGTGAATTTCTAGTTCCTGATTGCTAATGAAAGGTGGTTATACCCTAGAACTGCTCACAGACTCACTTAAAGAATGATCTCACTGTAGAGAATTTTGCCCTCTTTGTAGCTGTGTCTGCTTTGCTGATCATGGGATCTGGTGATTTTTTTCCACCCTCCATCTCCCCAACCTCTCCTGCCATATCACTACCTGCTCAGTATTTGTTCTAAATAAAGAAGTGAATGATATAAAGGTAGAAGTTCAGAAAATCATTGGTTCCCTGACCTACAAGTAACCCTAAGCCTATATAAACTCTATCTTTCAAAGTGCAGGGATATCTTATGTGGAAGCAGTCATCCATGATGACCATGTTTAAGTCCATCTATGGATATGTCAAATAGGTTCTAATTTTGTTCTAGGTTCTAATTTTGCTCTGCTCAGGACTAGAGGACTCAAGTGACAATAAGAGGTAGAAGTGGCAACTAGACTGAGATTAAAACTTCCTAATAATTAGAGCTATTCAAAAGTTGAATGGGCTGCCTCAAGATGAAGCTTTTTCCCTAAGTACATATCTTCAAGTAACTCTGAGATTCTCTGGTTCCATAATCTATTAAATATAAGCTCATTGGAGAGGAGAAACCTTTTGTCTATGTCTTCCCAACATAGTTCCTGGCTCTCAATAAATAAAAGTCTTCAATAAATAATTATTTAATGGAATTAACTCAATTCTTCAAATTTAGATTTTGGACTACCCTTGGTAGATTAATCCATAAAAAAATCATTACCAAGGAACTGACTCTGAAGGCATAGTTAGTGAAAGATTGGTGCTATGTGAACTTAGCCATAGAGGTGGAGAACAAACATAACTGGGGCATATGAATGGGAGAGCAAAGGCGTATTCACGCAAACAGGTTATCTAAAAGTATGAGCTTCCTACTGTGGGCACCTTGCGCCTTCTTCCATATCAATTTTATATTTGAATTTAATAACTGTCTGTTCAATCATCTAAGACAGAAGTAAAAAAGATTCCCTCATCAGAATGAATTCTAGAAACTGTCTTCAATGACTGATATGCACACTTTAATACTTCTGGAATTTTTGAGTATTGATATTACTTTCACAAACATAGCTTGCAATCCACCTTGTCTGCTCTCATGCTACCAAAACTTTTCCTTGCTTTTGCTGAAAAAAAGAGGCTCATCGCCATGTCAAAATAATGATGTATCTAGCAACCTTCTGCATTTCTGCCATTTGGGGGCCCACCTGCATACCATCAATCACTATGTGTATGTTGACACCCATAAGCAAATATCTAAAAAAACCTTTCATTTTTAAAGGTGGTTATGCTATAGCAACTCCCAAGGCACTTTCCACAAATGATTTCACTTGATCTTGGAGGAGGGTTTAGACTTTTTTTTTCTCCAAGACAGCTAAACCAGGAACAATGATTGAAACTCTAGTGATGGAAAGTTAGGTTTGGTGTCAGGAAACCAAAATAAAACAAAAAAAAAGTCATAATGGAAGTGTTCAAAAGTGAAATGGTCTGCCTGGAGAGGAAGTCAGTTCCTCCAATTTGAAGGTCATTAATCAGAGAGCAAAGGACCACTTGTCAGATACATTTTAGTGTGAATTCCTTTGGTGAATTGGCTGAACTAAATGGGCACTGAAGTTCCTTCCAATTTGCAAGTTTTTTTGATTTTTATAACAATATTTTTGGAGCAGGAATTATTGTTATTATTGCTTCCATTTTTCAGGTGAGGAAACTGAGGCTTAGAGTTTTAGAGATGGAATTTGAACACAAATCTTTTCCAAGTTGGAATCTTCATCCCTTTCCAATACACTGTTACCTTTTATAGTAGGCACTTAATGGAAGTCTACAAGGTATCTGATGTCATCATCATAGGGAACTCCCACTGTGAGAGGTCACTCCAACGTTGCAGATCACAATGTGCCCCTTAGTGTAATGAGAGATAAGTTCTAAGGAATTGCTTGTGACATATAAAGGTGAAATAACTTGCCCAAGGCAATAGCAGAATTTAAATCTAAATCATCCTGTCTCTAAATTCAACATTCTATCCAGTACGTGTATGTCCAGTATGTGTGTCTCCATAGGTAAATATCTATTAATCTGCTAATATCCATAACTAGTTATTGATATACGTTAAACACCATTAGTTGTTAGTATCTTTATCTTGAATTTCCCTAATATTTGAATAAACAAATGGCATCAGTTGAATTAAACTGAAAATTAATTGTCAAGAAAATTATAGACTTGAATTTATTTCCACACTGAGCTGAACATTTTGTTTGATAATGAGGACCCTCCAACATGCTCAAGTAAGTGACCCCTCAATGGGGGATGAATAAACATGGAAACCATTTGTTAAAACATAATTACAATCATCTTTTCTCAGTGACAATTTGGAATGACTGAACAATTGCCTGCAGGATCCGTAGAGATTTTTCTATTAGGAGACTTCCCAAATCTTGAAATGAAAATGCAGCATCCAGAGAAAAATATTATTATTCACTTTCCCCTTATTTTCAATCCTAATTCTTTCTCCTTCTGCTCTTTATCTGAGATTATTCCACTCTAGTACTCCAATCTCTGTGTAATCATTGATGTGTATCCTCTCTCTAGCAATGCAGACTAGCAAGCCATCCATGTCTACCCATGCTGTCCAGTTTTTCTTCATACCTTCCTGCATGTATTAGACATCTGCGCTCCTTTATCTATTGCTCTCCCCCCATCATTTCAGAAGTGGAAGAGAGAAGCTCAGAACTGGAGGTCATTTTGCACTTTTCTTTCTTTCATATGATTCTGTGGCCAAAATGATTCTTAAACAAGCAGAATGAATGAATGCATTCACACTTATCTGTTTCTCAGGGAACAGGGAAACACATTTTCTGGAAATGTGAATGAATTTCATTTTAAATTTACTGTTTGAATTTTTCCAATTTCATTATATAGAGATAATTGTTTAAGATCAGTCTTGAAAACTAAGATTTTATGGGTATTTTTAATTAGACAACAAACACCTCAAATAATTAGTATGAAACATTTTTGTGGACAAAACTGGTTAATTACTCCAGGGATTATGTGTGTACACACATACACACATACATACACATGTCTAGTGACTAGAGAGCTGGCCCTAGAACCAGGAAAGTTCCACTTCTGGTTGTTGCTTATCTTTTGTTTTGAAAATGACCAGTGATATCAAGGGTGATGTCTTGACTCATGGGTGAATTGGATTTAACTGAGGAAGCGTTTCCCAAAATCATTAGCCTCACTCTCCCAGTCTTGAAGTCCAGAGACAAGAAAAAAAAAAGTCAAGATTATTGGTGATGGACTGGGGTGCAATGGCAACCTTGTCTGATGATGTCTGACCAAGCTCCAAATGTTATACAGTTCCTGGTTCAGCCACCTTCATGGTCATTAGAATAAACTGTTCTCATCCATCCATTCTGCCAGGGGAAGTCTTCACATGTGTGGGGCAGACATCTTTCCCCCCACCTAATTTCACCAATGGGTTTGAGGCCTGTCAGTTGCCCTCAAACCATCTGCAAAATTTACATTTAGGTTTACCCGAATTTTACATTTTACATAAATTTATATATACATTTACTGGAATGTGGCTACTGTGTATGCTACAGTTTGTTGGAGCTGTAGGTGAGAGGTGAGTGTAAGATGCCAAAGGTAGATGAGCAGCCCTCACACCAGAGGAGTTAGTCTTCCTTCGACCCCATACAACCCTTTGGGCAGCTAGATGGCACAGTGAGTAGAATGCTGAGCCTGGAGTCAGGAAGGGTCCTATTCCTGAATTGAAATCTAGCCTCAGACACTTACTGGCTGTGTGACCCTCAGCAATCACTGAACTCTTGTTTCCTTCAGTTTCCTCATCTCTAAAATCAGCTGAAGAAGGAAATGTCAAGCCACTTCAGTATTTTTTCCAAGAAAACTTCAAATGGGGTCACGAAGAAATGGAAACAACGAGGGAACAACCGAATAACAATTTCATCGTATTTAGAGGATAGAGCTATCTGCTACTGATACAAGTTGAGTATATGACTATGTACAAGTAACTTCACCTATGGGTGCTCTAGGCAAGTTTATGACTGTAAGTTCTAGGGAAGGTTTGTACCTGTAACAGTGAAGGGCATATCTTCATATGGATAATTCTTGTACCAATAAAATCATAAGCTTAATCCCTATCCCACTGTCAAGGAAGCTGTTTAGTGTTCCTGTAAACAGGGGGGACTCAGTAGTGTTGTTATGCCACATATGGCCTGTTCAATTCATGTAATTTGCAAGTACCTATAACTGTCTCCCAAAGGGATAACATTTTGCCTAACATCTTTTAGAAAATTATTTCTTATTCATTTGGGAACGTTCACCAAGAAACAATATTAGTTATTGATGTATATTTGATGACATCTAAAAATCAATTAGCAGCCTCATTTAACATCTCATAGACATAACATAGAAAACATAATTGGATACAGTACAGTGGAAAAGTATACGATTAAGTAGAAAGAAAATTAATTGTACCACTCTGTTACCATAACTACACAACGTGAAACTTTTGAATGAAAATGAAAATTGAATTTGTTTCTATATGATGCTAAATTTTTTCACTTTTGCAAACTAAAAGACAGTAAATACAGTCTTCCAGAGGGCAAGAACCATTTCATTTTTGTTTTAGATGTCCAGCACTTCACTGTTGCACTATACTTGGCATATAGTAGCTAATTAATAGTTGTTTGCTCAAATAATTATTTTTTTTCCATTTCCATCCTGCTTTGTGTTGTAATCATAACCAAACTCATCAGCTTTTCCTTCTCAAACCCTCTAAGTGTTATAGAAAGAAGGAACCTCAGAGACAATTTAGTGCAATCTAATTTTCCAGATTATATAGCCAAATAATATTGTAGTGAAAGAAATTCTACAGATATGTTTTAATGACAATTATTCTAATGAAGAGTTGACAATGTTTTGGAATGCCTATATCAAGGATATTCAGACATTTGTTTTGTAGTGGAGTAGATTTTTTTTCACTAATAGAAAATTAAAGATACTCCTCAATGTCAATTTGTACTTAAAAATAATCTAAGTTGTCATGTTTCTCTCTCTCTCTCTCTCTCTCTCTCTCTCTCTCTCTCTCTCTCTCTCTCTCTCTCTCTCTCTGTCTTTCTCTCTCTCTCTTCTTTTATTTACAACACATACCCAATCATTTGAAAAATCCTTTTATTCTATGTCTTAAATGACAATAATATATTATATGAAGCTAGTTATTTATATATCTCCCCCCTCCACTCCCATCCTCTATTAGAATGCACACACTTTTAAGGCAAGGAAATTTGATTTGCCTTTCTTTGTACCTCCAGGGTTGAATACAGTACCTAATATGTAATTAATACTTACTTGATATTTTGTGATTGGCATTACAATAAAAAAATCTTATCATTAATTAATTATATATAATATGTAACATATATGTGTAAAGTTGCAAAGTCCAAGTCGTTATGTTCTCTCTTTCTCTCCCCTCTGTTCTCTTCTCCTCTCTCATCTGTCTTTTAGTTTACTATTTTATTATCATTAATCATTATCAATAAACATATTTAATTAAGCAATATAAGTGTAATATATTAGTCTAATTTTAAATGAAGAGGGCAGAGGCTAAAAGCTCGCTTACTAAGAGCACTTGTAGAAGGGGGATTTGATTAAATTTTATGGTTGAATATAGGCTAATCAGGATAATTCTTTGTCTTCTTTCTTTCTTATTGGACAGACATCTTGATCAAGAGTAGCAATCTTCTTTCCAAAGAAAGTAAATGGTGATGTTAATATGTTTTTGGTTTTATCAGTTTCTAATAGTAATTTATAATTATTATTTTGAACATCAGTGGCCATTCTTTAGTACCATGACTTTTATGCTACTTAGTAGGAATCAGGAAAACTAATTTGTTTTCTCTCTCCTTTCCCCTCTGCCTCTTTTCCTTCTGTTTTCCCTCCTTTCTTTCTTCTGCCTCACCATTTCTCTCTTTATCTTTGCACATATATATGTTATATATTATATATGTATGATATATTAATGATAAGTTTTTTTAAATGGTAATGTTAGTCAACAAATTTCTATTAAGGGTTAATTATATGACAGGTATTTGCTCAACACTGGAGGTACAAAGAAAGACAAATAAACATTCTCTGCCAAGGGTATACATTCTAAATGGAGGATGGGGGTGGAGGGGGAGGTAATATGTAAACAACTAGTTTCATATAATATATTGCTATCAATATATCAATACATCAAAATCAAGGATAATTTATAGGTAATAATCCAGGGATTTAGAATGATGGTGGTACCCTTGTCTAAAGTAGAAGGATTAGGAGGAGGGCTGGGTTTAGTTAGGTGGACAAATTGTACTATTTCTCTGGTTTTTTAATGATTTAGAGGAACAAAATTCAAACCAGTGTCTTGTAATTCTATTTTTTAATTTTTTCATTTAAATTTTAACAAATTATTTTGTTAATTTCAGATGTAATTTCTGGTTTTATTTTTGATTACAGCATAGGTTGTAATTAAATGGCACAATTATAGAGTCTTTGTTTTTACAGTTGAGCAGTAGAAAACGATGGACTTTGGGCCGTGGGGAATGATGAACTCCCCTATTCAATTCACCACTTATCTAGGAAAAAATGATAAAGAATATGGAAGAAAGTTAATAGGAAATAGTTTATCAGGCTTATTTCTGCAAGTCCATGCAGGAGTTCTTGAACAGTTCATATGCAATATCAGATAGTCTCCTTGTCTAAGCTAATACATTACTCTTTTTTAGCCCTTAGAATTTTCCAAACTGCCTTAACTCAAGAGCATATGTTGCCTAAATGACTCTAAATTCAATATGATTGAAAGATGGGACAGATGCCATGCTAATGTGAGCATATCCAAAGGAAAGGGATCAGTTCAGTCAACCATTAAGTTGTTTAGCCTATGGGATACTGAATATGAATATTTGGACACATTAAATTTGAAGAGCATTAGCAGAATTCATAGCATGCACCAGGCTTTGTGTTAGGCACTAGGGAAAATAAAACAACACTAAGAAAAAACTATTCTCTTCTCTTATGCTACCAGGTTCGTGAACAAGTCAAGATACCACTCTTGTCATTTCATCGGTCCCCTTTGAACGTGAAGGATGGACAGCAATGACATGCTACCAGGGAGAAATATTGTAGACAAGTGTAAAAGGAATACATGGAAATAGGAAATAATATAGAGTAATTTCAAGAAGGAAAGAGTTTTGACAACTATGAATATGTGTGTGGGAGGTCGATATGGAGAGGTTATCAGGAAGAGTTTTAAGAAAGAGGTGGTGCCTCTTGAGCACAAAGGTATGGCCGAAGGGAAAGTCTTAGGATCTGGTCCTGTGACTTTGAGAAAACTGCATATCATCTTCCTCTAGTTTACTTTCTTCAATGATAAAATGTGATGATTGTGCTAAATAATCCTTAAGATTCTTTGCAGCTTTAGGTAAATTATCCTATTAGGGAAGCTAGTGATTCTGTGAATAAGAGGAGGAAAAAGTATATTCTCAACATGAGAGATTATCTTAGCAGAGCCTTTCAGGTAGAATATGGAATGTTACATATGGGAAATACCTAAATCAGAATGTCCTGTAAGGAAAGTGCATGATGGAGGATAATATGAAATGGGAGTAAAAAAGATGAGTCAGATCATAGAGGATCTGATGTACTAAGCTGATGATTTTTAAATGAAATTTTTTCCTCCCTCAATGAATATTTTAATTGGTATGGTCAGATCTAGATTCTTAGAAATATCAATTTGGCAGTTGTCAGAAAATACACTGGAAACCTGTCAGGATAACAACGAGGAGAGTCTTACAATGGTCTAGATGAGAGACGAAAAAGACCTGAAGTAGTGTAAGGTTATATGAATGGAGAGAGAGGGACAAATGTGAGAGCTGTCATAAAGGTAGACTCAACAAAGCTTGGAAATTGATTGGATTGGGTGAAGAGAAGGAAGAATTAATGATGACTGAGGTTTTGAATCTAGGTGACTGAAAAGTTGGAGGTACTCAGCAGAAATAGGGAACTTTGAAGCAAGGAGGGATGAGATTCCTCTGAATACAGACTGGGTCCTATTTTGGATATGCTAAACTCAAAGTCCTGTTGGGTTAACCAAGTTAGAGATTTCCAGTAGGAAGCTGGCAATGTCCCTTAGACTCTGAGTTCCTTAACAGCTGAATTTTTTCTTTTTGCCTTTCTTTTTTTTCTCCACTTCTTAGCACAGTACATGGCACATAGCATGCTTACTTTCACTTAATAGAGGAATGTCATGTTTATCACCACTTATATAGATTTGATTATCTTCTCCATGGAAGTGATCCTTAAACCCACAGGGAACTGATGAGCTTACCAACTTAATTCCATTTACCAAATATTTATGTGAGCCCATCCTTTGTTGGGAACTATGAGAGGCATAGTACATAGAGAAAAGAAGACAGTGATGAGAACAGATGAAAAGGAACACCCATAGTTTTTGAGGAGGATTATCTAGCTAAAGACACTGAAAAGTAACAATCAGAGAGGAAGGAGGACAATAAAGAGAAAACAATGCCATGCTACCAGAGGGAAGAGAGTCTAAAGGAATAGGGGTGGTTGACCTCAGTTTCCTCATTTGTAAAATGGAGATAATAGCATCTATCTTATAGGGTTGTTGAATCAAATAAGATAACATGCAAAGCACTTTACAAAATTAGAAGCACAATGTTATTTATTATAATCATTCTAAAACAGCAAGGAGTGAAGAGATCAGAGAATGAAAAAAAGAGCAAGGGATGGTTGGTTCATAAATTTTTGGGACAAAGATATTCTGTCTAGTGTAACATCAGGTTATATACAGACACACTTTTGGTGACACTGAGCTGGAAGCTTAAACAGAAATGCTTTCTTTCTTGAAGAAGGTAGGACAGTAAGAAATATGAACTCAAAGGCTGATGCTCACTTCAGTATATTTTACACTGAGGAGAAAAAAAGTCAGGAAAGTAGTTTCTTTCAAAAAGTCAATGAAATGTCCTGAGTTTCTATCAGAGTTTCTTCAAAGATGGCCTTTAAAATTTTCCAAAGAAGCTCTTCCTCATTCCATGACTCAGATGAAGTCACGAAAACTTTTTCATATTCTGATTTATTGAAATAAAAAAAATAAAACATGAATCAAGAAATAGTTAAAAAAATAGTAGTACATTTGAGAGTTTAGCATGTATATTTCTATTATATCCAATTTTCCAGTTGTCCTATTTTCTCAATATATATGCTCTTTAGACTAAATTATATAGAACAGGTATGCAGGAAATTTATTGTTGGATATGATATTTGTGGCCATTGGGTTTAAGGAACTTGGGGATTACTCCCTGATTATATCATTGATTTTTGGGGGAATTTGACTCCACCATCATTGTTTGGAATTATGGTCCCTTTTCTGAGAATGTAGCTGACTCTAAATATGATGGCTGTCTTCATTTATATATGTGCTCATTAACATGATGCCATTATTTCTATTGCAGAAGATGTTTCCTCCTGGATGTATATTTAAGAGTTCTAATCACTCATTCAGGACATCACAATGTTTAACAAAATAGCACATTATGAAATTATACTCTTGCACCATCTGGGCAATGCAGTATGTGTTCCTCTGAAAGTACTTAATTTTAATTTGAGAAGAGACATATTTATTAAGGAACTTTAGAAGACAAAGTGATATATTTTAAAATAATAGTATATTTGAGTCTATAATTATGAGATAGCTCTGATTACATATATATATATATATATATATATATATATATATATATATATATATATATATATAAAAGCATTCTTTTACTTAAAAAAAAATCTTTATGTAGAAGCAGGTGGCCAGTGGAATGAAGGGAATATATGCATGCATAGGTCTATGTGTCTAATCTCCCAATAAATCAATAAATATTTTTTAAGTTCCTATTATTTGCCAGACTCTATGCAGAGCACTGGGAATAAAAATACCAAGAAAAAAGAAGTCTCTGTTCTCAAGAACCTTATAATCTAATGAGGGAAGGTAGCACATAGAAGAAAGATGGAAAATGGAGGTTGGGGAGAGAAAGTACTAGGCATGGGGGCATGATGGAGAAGTCCAAAAGACTCAAAATCAGTGCATCTGGTAGGAAACAGGAAGATGATTGTGCTGGACCCATTGTTTCAATGGAGTTTTGGAGCTCATGACTCAGTTCTCTAATGAGAGGGTCCAACCAGAGGGATAGAGGCTACAGATGAGATATGAATAGCAAGGCTGACTCAATCTTGCAGGATAATAAGATTTCCCAATGATGATTTTCCTTGAGTATGAAGTTCCAGGTGAAGCCCTTGTAGAAGTGTTCAGACTTGGCATAGGGATTCCCTTGGTATCCAATGGCCAAGTTTTGGGTGTACAGAGCAAAAGGGAAGGAAGGGTGGGGATTTACTTAGATGCACCCAGTAGCCTAAGATAGAGATACTATGGAGTCTTTGCCTCCAGGAAATAAGAATAAACTTTTCAATGGAATTTCCAAATTATGTTGCAGAGGACTAACACATATGTAGAACTAGTACATAGCTAATGGAGTCCCATGAAAAGGCAGTGGATTTGGGCTCCAATGATGGCTTGAAATCCTGACTTTGACCTGATGACTGACAATGAACAAATCATGCAAAATCTCTTAACTGCAATTTTTTATTTATAAAGTGGAGATAGTAATGTTTATACTAAAAGCAAAACAAAACTATAGATCATAGATCTAGACTAGGGATGGGAAACCTGCAACCTCAAGGCCACATGTGACCCTGTAAGTCCTCAAGTTCAGCCCTTTGACAATCCAAATTTCACAGAACAAATCCCCTTATAAAAGGATTTCTTCTGAAAACTTGAAATCAGGCAAAAGAATACACCTAAGGACCTAGAGGGTCACATGTGTCCTCAAGGTCATAGACTCTGATCTAGGGCTTAAAGGAATCCCAGAGACCATCTGGTCCGGTTGACTCATTTTACAAATGAGAAAACTGTGACTCAGGGAGAGTAATTGACTTGGTAACACTATACAGTCAGTAAGTAGCAGATGGGGGAGTGGAATCCAAGTCCAAGTGACTGGAGTCACTGGTCTATTTCCATTGTACCAGGATAACTCTTAGTTTTTTTTATCTTTTTTAGTTAGGAAAATGTTTTGGATATTTAAATAACTATATAAATGTGAATTATAATGATTATATTCAAAGATGTTAAAAAATGGTATTTTTCAATGATGTAATAAACGAAATTCATTTCCATTGGCTAGCCTGACTTCTCATAGCCACCTTCCTCACTTTTCCCATCTGCAAAATGAAAAGTTGAACTAAATCAGGTTTTTAATCTGAGTTCTGGGACCTTTGTTTAAAAATATATGATAGCTGTATTAAAATATAATGTGTTTCCTTTGCAATCCTATCCATATGATGAATTTTTAAGCATAATTCTGAAAAAGGAACTATAGAATTCACTAGAATGCTAAAAAAAAAAAAAGGTCCATGAGAAGAAGAAATGTAAGTTAAGAAATCCTGAAATAAATGTCTCTAATGTACCTTTTAGGCTTAAACTCCTGATCTCTATGAAATATAAATTACAAATATCTCAAGTGTAAAATAGCTGCCATCTCCCACAAGGAGAAATCCTAGTCATGTGTTAATTAAAAGCCTTACAACATCCCCCCTATTTCAGACCACTGATGATATGCTCAGTGATGAGCCATGATATTGCTAGATTTAGAGATTTCATCAAGAAGAAAATATTCTAGGAGCTCTGTAATTTCCCAGCAAAGGAAATGAACTACCACCTAGACCTAAGTGTTCTTGTCTAGTCTTCTCCTTGTGAATTAGAGCCAGTTTCATCCTTTATGAAGAGAAGCATGCTTAAAATCAAATGTTTTTGAGGACTTGGTGCACTAAACAGTGGTACAATTTTTGCTAAATGATACCTTTGCATTCCATTTGCTATCTGGGAGTCTGTGGCTGAGTGGTCTGAGCCCAGAAATGTACACCTTCTATTTGACAGATTGGAAAATCTGTTTCTCTTCTAAAACTTAAGTAAGTTATCTATTCAAGAAACTTCATGCTAACTTCCAAGTGTGGAATTACTTTTCTTATATGATTTCTTACCTAAAAGGCCAAGTTCTATATCTAAATTGGAGCTATCAATATTAGATAACTTTATTGGAGATCTAAGTTAAGGCAAAAATGAATCATTTTTAATATTTAATATTTAAAATATCTTTTCTCAATATTCGGTCATATGACTATAGTGATCTATGTGTATATGTATATATATAATGTATGTAAATATATCACATAAAATATGTGTAAAAGGATTCTCAATGCAGGAGCATATCTATATAGTTTTAACTGTATGTGCATCACTATATACACATGTATATTAAATGAATTTATATGCATATAAACTCTCCTCACTGGTGGAGACATTAAATACCCTGTATGTCCACATTGAAAGGTGGAGTTGTCTGGGGAGGGGGGTGAGAGAGAGAGGACTTTGAAAGCAGACTTGTTTCCTCATTTTTCTTTTCCTCACTTGGTCATTCTTTTCAATTTCTCAGTCACCTCTTTAGCTAACTAAATAAAATGCCAGGGATCATACACATAAAGGGGAGGAAAGCTTTAACTGAGCTTTCTGAGTGGAGCGCTGAGCTTTGTGCTAGGGATTCAAATGCAATCAATAAAACAGTCCCTGCTCTCAAGGAGTTTATATACTAATAAGGAAAGACAATACATATAGGAGAATGGTGGGCAGGGGGAGGCATTTAGGTCTCAGAAGTCATAGAAATGCCTAGCAGTCCTAGGGAAATTGATTGACATAGTCTTAACATCAATGGCAGTGTTGGCTTTACTGTTTCCAGAATAAGAAGGGAAAAGAAGAGTGGTCCAGGGAGGTGGTCCTGAGGTGCCCTTGACAAGGAGACGGCTGGTGTGCAGCATGGGGAGTGAGGGTCATGGCTAGACATATTCAGCTTTCATCATTCAGGAGCACAGCACTTAGCAGGTGGGGACCCGATATAGGCCTTGATAGGCTGGTTCTGAGGTAGAAGATGGAGAATGGCCGGGGCATAAGTAAGCTTCAGGCACAGAGAACAGAGCTGAAAAGGTATTTAAAATTAACTGAATGTGTCCCTTTTTCCTGGAAGACGTGTCTCAATTTGCCTCTCATTCTTTCCAGCTTTTGTGACTCTCAAATTGTCCTTTTCCTATATTTTAAGGGCCATTAGGGTGAGACCAATTTTGGCCGGAGCGATTCTGATTCACCCAGAGAATTCATCTTGTCATTTCCCATCCAGGCACTCAGACCTTACTTCAACCCTGCTTAGTTCCTCTGATTGGAGTAGGTTGGGGGAGCACTGGAGAGTTCCTCTCACATCCACAACCACTTAATGAGATCCATTTTTATTTTTTCAGCCAGCTACTTTATTGGACTCCATGATCTCCAGAAACTTCAAGGTGAAATCAACTCTGAAACTCTCACTTTTTACAACACACCCCACCATGTGTTAGTGTTTCCCTTTGGAATAGAAACTCCCAGAGGTTTAGGACTGTTGCATGCTTTTCTTTGTGTTCCCAGCCCTCAGCACAGTACCTGGCAAATAGTAGGTAATTAATACATATTTCTTGACTATGAACTATTAAATCATAGAAAACTTGTCTCACACTTTGTGCAAGGAACCAAATGCTTACCGTGAAACAAATATCTTATTATCATCTCTAACTTCCTGTGTACATCCTATGCTTTCTGGACTGGAAGGTTCCTTAGAGGTCCCTTCACCAATAGAAATAACCAAGTCAAACCCTCCTGATTTTATAGATTAGGAAACCGAGTCCAAGATGAACTAGACCAAGATCACAGAGGTAGTACTGAGGAGGATAGCTGGGATTCAAACTCAGGATTTCTGATTCTAAAAATGTTATACCATAGTCTCTCATACAACACAAATGAATAAAATAAAACATAACACTTTGCTGTGGTTCAGTCAGTTTCATCATGTCTGACTCTAAATTACTCTATTTGTTTTTTTGGGGGGGAGGGTGGGGCAAACATACTGAAATAGTTTGCTGTTCTCTTCTTGAAGTCGTTTGACAGAAGAGGAAACTGAGGCAAACTGGATTAAGTGGCTTGACCATGTCATGTAGTTAGTAAGTGTCTGGCTCTAGGCTTGGTGCTTTCTATCCGTTGAGCTACCTAGCTGCTCCCAAGCTCCTTAAATAGTTACTATGTGCAAAAACCCGCTGTGCTAAGGGCTGGAATATAAATAGAAAAGACAGTTTGCCTAGCCCTTGTTCACAAGAAGCTCAAATACTAATCAGGCACATAGCACATATAACCACATATAACACAAACATATAATCATATACACACATACATATATGTACACACATACGTGTGCAAACACACGCACACTCACACACACCCTATTTCCTCTCAATTCACTGCTGCATATTTTATTGGGTATATATTACTTCTGAAAGAGCCAGGGACTTGAGGCTAGATAATTCGTTTATATTCCTTGAGCCTTCCTGACATCCGTCTCTAGCTCCCTTAGGCTTTGAGCCCTATGAAGACTTGGCATGAAGGAAGAGATTCATAGACTCCAAGGGCTAGAAGGGATTTTAAGAATCATCTGTGCATATTTGTCCCATGGTAGTGTTCCTATATACTCCATCTTTCCTTTGCTTTTCTGTTCCTGGTCTGGTGAAGATAACAAAAGCCTAGTCCTTAAGTGACTTCAGTTAGTGCTGGACAGCGATTAGGGGCCTGGGGAGAGTTGGTTTCTATTCTAGAACACTCATCAGCCAAGAGGAAGGACATTTATGCAAAGCAATATAGATAGGTAGGTAGGCAAGTAGATAGATAGATAAATTAAGTAACTTTCCCTTTCTTTTTTTGGAAAGTATAAAGCAGACCTGCAAATAATTTTTCAAAAACCATTAGCAGCAAAAATTCTATTTGGTTCCACAAAATTTATGTTAGACCTCTCTGCATTTTGTCATTTCCTTCCTTCCTAGCTATCCTCATCACATTTCATTTCCCTTCAAATCACTAGGCTAAGGTAATACAAGCATTGCCTTTGGTGATACATTCAAAAATTTTTCACCAACACATATTTCCATGGAAATTGACCAAAAATGCAATATAAAAGGCAGTCAGAATGTCACGATATTTCATCTAAGTTAGGATTCTCAGACAAATATTTTCTTCTTTTCTCTTTCTTCTGGCTCTGGGTCAGCTTTGTGTAATGGATAAAGAATTAGACTTGACATCAAGGAGACCTGGGTTTAAATCCTTCCTCTGGCACTGGCTAGCTCTGTGACTACTTTAATTAAAACACCTTGAGTTCCATTTTTTTCCTCATCTATAACATGGGGATAAATACCATCTAGAATATCTACCTCAAAGGACCATACCAAGGCAGAATGCTATATAAATTTTGAATCTCATGTAAATATCAGTCATTATTACTTTCTGATATTTATAATTCACTACTACCAGTAACTATGGTCCAAGCCTGTCTGAGCAGGAAATAAAGGGAGCTATCTACTTCAATTAAAGTAGCATTCATTAATAACCCATCATTTATAAGGCACCATGCTGAGTACTGGACATACAAAGATAGAAAACACACACACACACAGACATGCACATATAATCTTGCTGTCAAAGAGCTTTATAACAAAAGAACAGTGGAGTTTTATAGAATCTTAATGCAGGTTAGAAAAGTTTAATTTTTAAGTGTGGTCAGACAGAAAAACATGGAAGAGTGAAGGAAGAAAACATCCTTTCTAACTGGGGAAATTAGAGAAGGCTTTAGGAAATAGGATCCAGATGACCTAGGCCTTAAATGAGGAGAAGAGTTGCAATGAATAAATGAATTCATTAATTAAAATATTATTCAATGTTTGCTATGTGCTAGGCACTGTGCTAAATGGTGGGGATACAAATAGAGGAGAAGAATTGTTTCTGTCTTTAAGGAGTTCATAGTCTAGGAGAGGAGACAATACCTGCAGGAGGTTTTGGCTGCTAGTTAGATGGGACGTCTTGTGGTCAAGAACAGTGACTGATAAGACTGTAATGTATCTTTTAAAATGCTATTTCCAGTGATAAAATCACATTTGTCTGTAATATTGAAACTTTTGATAGTCCCACAGCCTTTGGGGGTGCTATCTTTGGGGGTCATCAGAGGCTATGGCTGCTAAGGAGGTTGAGGCCAAGATACCCATAGAGGAAGTTTCCAGGTTTCATCTCCACAGATAATGGCCATGGAAGCTGGGCTGAAAATAGGGCATCCAGCCAAATTATCTTTCTCTCTATTTTTTTATACATGGTATTATACGTTTTCTCTGGATTCGAGGAATACATTCCTTTCTACCTTCTTCGTGCTAGACTTCTCTTCCTTTAAGGCCTGATTGAATCACCAGTTTCAACTTTCCTGACCATCTCCAGGTAGCACCGCTTTCCTTCTCTAGAACTATTGAACCTATGATCTAAGAACCTTTGTCACCAAGATAAGCTATTGACAAAACATAGGACCATCCATTAGAATTGGAAGGGACCTCAGATACCATGTTGGTGATGGGGATGACAATTTGTGGAGGAGAATTTGTGTGTGTGTGTGTATTCTCATGCTATGTTGGGGATGTTGGTAATTGGGGGATTTTTGATAGACCTTCAACCTAGAGGAGATGGTGGAGGGAAGAAGATAGAACACACAGGGAGAGGGCTGAGTCCTGACATGAAAATCCATGTCATCCTTTGATATCAAAAGGATAAGGGTCTGAGGAAAGAATTACAGAAAACATGGAGATTTTCTGAGATGTGAAGAAGTCAAGGAACACCTATAGAATGACTTCAATTCGCATTCAATTTTCAATTCCTTGAGGACATAAACTTAATTAGACTTTGTATCTCCCCCAGCACCCAACAGAGTGTCTTACTCAAACAGGTACACACACACAGACACACACACACGCGCACACACACACACACACACACACATCCTTAGAAGCTTTTTCAAATGACTCTGGTCTTCTCACCCTGAAGGAAAATCCCTTTGTCCTGATGGGCCCCTTCTCCCAGTGGCAAGTTCCTCTGCGACATCCTCTTTTAGGAAGGAGAGCTCTGCTTCATTCCTTTCCAGTCTTGTTTCTGACTTTCTAGGTTTATCATCACCCAGCTCTTAGGACCTGCTTGGGGCAATTCCCCGGCCCTGGCTTGGTTGGGCTTCCTAACCCCAACCATCCCCACCAGGCTACCTCAGCCGGTCTTCGCTTGCTCACCTGTTCCCGGTGTTCAGACATCTCCGGCCCCTGCCCTGCGGCCATATGGCCTAGCTGCTTGACAGGGCTATCCCCTCCTCCATGGAGGGAATAATGACTACACACCCGCCCCAGGTTGTCAGTGCACTTCATTTTATTGATGGCGTCCTCTACATCTCTCTTGATCCCTCCCTGACAGCTCCTTATATCCCCATCCAGAGCCCCTCCTAAGTTCCTCCCTGAGGGCAGAGTCAGCTCCCTGAGGGCGGAGCCAGCTCCCAAAGGCCTGTCCAGAGCTTGGCCCCTAACAAGGACCTTTTCATGTGTTTCCTTTTCCCATGAATTGGAAAACTTTTGAGAGCAGATACCACGTTGTGTTTTGTTTCTTGACTGCATCTGTATTCCCAGTGCATAGCTCTGTAGCTGACATATAGTAAGTGCTTAATAATTGCTTGTTGACTTGATTTATCAAGCCCTTAACTTACACAAGCACTTAACCAGCACATTTATTGTAGTCTAAACTATGGAAACTCAGAAGTAGGAAGAGAAATAGGACAGCACAGTAGAGAGAAGCTGGCCTCCAACTCAGGGAAACCTCAGTTTAAGTCTCGACTCTGGTATGGACTGGTTCAGAGACTCTTGACAATTCAATCAATGTTAACTAACGGTGGGGAAAAAATTATTAAATAGTCACTATGTTCCAGGGATTGTGTTAGGTGTAGAGGATACATTCACACACACAAAAACAAACCACAGTCCTTGTCCTCAAGAAGACTCCATTCTAATGGAGAAAGATGACATATAGAAGGCAGTTGAAAAGCTGGGAGAGGGAGTGGATGGAGAGGAGAGAAGGTACGCCTTTGCTGATTGGTGACAAAGTTCCTCAAAAAGATGTTTCTAGGAGGAACTCACCAGTAGGAGAAGAGAATCCCAACAGGGAAGAGATGATTCAAGATGAGAAGGCCTTGGGAACGAATGCATATTCCAGAGTGAGAAGGTTACGAGCATTAAGACAACTTCCATGGTGAGAAGGCAGCTGAGGTAGGTGTGGTGTCAACTTCAAAAGACTCAGAAAGAACCAAAAGATTAGGTGAAAGAGAAGAGTGCTGTTGTGAGACTCTAGTTCAAGTCAAGCTAAAACTCATTTACTAATCAGGCACTGTATAAAAGCAAGGTCCTGTGTTAGAGGCCAAAAATATAAGAATAAAAAATATCAGAGGCCCTGTTCTTGAGGAATTTATATACTTAGGATGGTGCGGTAGGAACCAACGTATAAGGAGATCAGTATAATGCAAGTTAGGGAATGATGAGGACATAGGAGGAATTCCTAGTAGTGACCTAGGAAAGGTTAGCGTATTTTCATCCAAGAAGGAGAGAGGAAATCAGTAAAGTCCTCATATCGTTGAAAGAAAAGAGAGATGATAATGCTAATTGCTAACATTTATATAGTATTTTAAGTTGTTTTTTCTTTAAATATATTTTAATTTATTTTCTTTAATAGTATTTTAGTAGTTTAAGTTTTGCAAACATTTTGTAAGTATTACTTCATTTGATCCTGTAAAACCTTGAGGAGGAAAGAATATATTTCAGGAACATATCTTGGGCACACACACACACACACACACACATATCCAAAAACACCCCAATGCATGGTCAAAATTAGATATGCATGCTAGTGTGCTCAGTGTATATTCATTTGCGCACATCCATATCAATTGTTCCTTGGCCCTTTCTGGAGTCACACTGGCTCTCAGGCATATAACCATCTTCCAGATGAAGGGTCAGCCTGTTAAGGAGGACTTTAGCAAGAATTCTGCCAGCAATGACTAAGAGAGAGACCCCCCTATGATTGTTGCAGGACAATCTGTTCCCTTTACCTTTATTTTGAATGCTGTGGATAAGTTCACTTACCTTGGTAGTGTACTTTCCAGGGATGTACACATTGAAAATGAGATTGATGCGTGCCTTGCCGGAGCTAGCTCAGTGTTTGGGAGGCTCTGCAGAAAAATCTGGGAAAGAAGAGGTATTAGATGACTCCCAAACTGAGGTATGAGAGTCACTGTGCTAACCTCATTGTTGTATCATTGTGAAACAGTCTACCAGCCCCATGCCAGGAAACTGAATCACTTCCATTTGAACTGTCTTAGGAAGATTCTGAGGATGACTTGGCAGGATAAGGCACCAGACACTGAAACCCTTGCTCGAGCTGAACTGCCAAGTATTCAAACTATGCTTCAAAGAGTGCAACTCCAATGGGCTGGCCACATTGTTCAAATGCAAAATGTATGCTTGCCATGGAGAACTCACATGGGGCAGGCGATCATATAATAATCAGAAGTGATACAAGAACACTCTCAAGGTGTCTCTCAAGAACTTTGGATTTGACTGTGCAACATGGGAGATACTGGCATCTCCCATGAACTGCTCAGCATGGCTGTGCTCTATGAGCAAAGCAGAATTGAGACAGCACAAAGTAAACATGGGATGCACAGACTTGGAGTATCCAATATTCACACAGACTATCCCCAACCTGTGATAGATCATTCCGAGCTCAAATGGGTCTGATCAGCCACAGTTAGACACCATGAAACTTCACTCTCTCAAGGTGAGGTCACTTTGGTCCTTTTCGAAAACAAAGGGCAACAGCTAACACGTGCACATGGCAAAGTGGCTACAATGCCTGGTCTAGATCAGCAAAACTCAAATTCATAAGTTCAAATCTGGCTTCAGATACTTACTAGCTATGTGACCCTGGGCAAGTCACTTAACCTATTTGCCTCAGTTTCTCCAATTGCAAAAAGGACTGAAGAAGGGAATGGCAAACCACTCCAGTATCTTAGCCAAAAACAAACAAAAAAACCAGATGAAGTCATGAAAAGCTGTACATTACTAAAAATGACCACGCGGCAACATGTGTGTGTTGCAAGTTTTTCTAGTAGTACTCCTTTTCACTGGTGTCAAACTCAAATAGAAATGGAAACTACTAACTCATGTAGGGATCCCTCTTGGCCATAGAGTGACTTAGAAAACTACACTTCATTTCCTAATTATATATTAATCTGGTTTGGGCAGATGTGGGTACCCTGTAGCCCAGCAGCATATTTAATATCTCTGATCTACTTCTTAAGAAGCAGCTCCCCAAAGATAGATGGTTAATGTTTTTGAGGATTGGGAGTTTAGTTAGTCAAGAAGAGCAGTAGGTTAGAGAGGAAGAGTAATCATGGGTGGTAGAGAGGAGACCTTTGAAATGGAGAAGCTTCTGCTCAAAACTCTAAATGGAGGAAGGTGAACAAGTAGGAGAGGGAAAACGGATAAGAGCCCATGGTGATGTCAAGGAGAAGATCTACTAGAGACTTGAGAAAACAGAAGACTTTGGTCAGGGAGGGGAATTGTAGAGTTGGGGATCTGAAATGTTGAGAGCTTTTGAGTGATGATGAGATCTAGGCTGTGATCACTTCTCCAATTGAATGTAGACACAATATATTTTCTTCTAGGAATGTCAAATGAATTTCTTTACAGTATTCTTTATTACTTTTTTTGTGTGTAATTGGATAATTGGACTAGTTCTTGATCCTTGTGGCTTCTAGAAAGGACTGGTTTCCATGGGAATACTTCAGTTATTTTGGCAAGTAGAAACATTCAATATTAAAATTGAAGCAAAATGCCTTTATGATGCTTTCCAAAATGCCAAGTTTTTGTCCACATAAATAGAAAAGAAACAAAACATCAGCTGAAGGTAATATTGCTTTGGGGCCTTTGGCAAGGACATTTAACTATGAATAATGTACATAAAATTGTTATTTGAGTTAATGGAAAAATGATAAATATTGTCAAACTGGGAATAATCTTATAATACAAGCATCAGAATAAGGTATTCATAATTCCCATTCAGCTATTGTTGTCTTGTGTATTTGCCATATGACTCAGGTACCATCCTCCACAAGAGCATCTGGATAGAAGGTCAGTTTAAACAAATGGAAGGCCCTGTATAATTAAAAAGAAAACTCAAATTTTCCAAGCCAAAATTCTCCAGCAGTGAATACACAAAAATAGAGGCTTCATTCATCTTATCCTTCACAGGTTCATGTTACTGTACATGTATTCCCTCAGTAGGACACAGTATCAACCCAAAGTAAAAAATAATTGTTTCTCCTTATAGAGGAAGGCTTCAAGAAAAGGCTCCAGGGATTTGACTAAGCAAGTTCAATTTTTTCCAAAGATATCTAGAAAGAGAGGTACCATCTGCTGTTGTCACATAATTTACACAACACTTAAGCAGAGACTGAACATGTCAAAACCTGCCATTTGTCTCCTGGGAAATTAAACTGTTTTAGGACTGTTTGTGACCCATGGGTATAACTTTACTTGATAATATTGCTTGGGTAAAGGGAATATATTTTTTTAAACATTCCACCATATTTTATAACATTTCATTATCTTCTGAGTCCTCTTCTCTCTTTTCCCCATATACAATTATTTTCAAATACAACTCCATAGATAAGGCCCTTTCTTCCTAGAAGTAAGTGCTTCTCTCAAATTAATTCATATACATATACATATATATATATATATATATATATTTGTGTTTATTTATCTGTGAACTTATTATATACCTCCCTGCCTGGAATGAAAGCTGGTTGAGAGCAGGAAGTATTTAATTTGTGCCCTTTTTTATCAGTCAGCCTAGTGCACAGCGCTTTATGACAGAATGAATGATTAATGTTTGTTGAATTCAATCTAATAAAGAAAAGAGATTAGAGGGTATGGATGTGTGGTAAATTTCTTTGCCTGGAGCCCCACACAACATAATTTTTCCTCTATATCTTCCCCTCTACCCACACCAAAGAGCCACCTTTCACCTGTACACCCTTGGAAAGAAAGAAAGGGAGAAGGGAAAGGAAGGAAGGAAGGAAAGAAGGAAGGAAGGAAGGAAGAAAGGAAGGAAGGAAGGAAGGAAGGAAGAAAGGAAGGAAGGAAGGAAGGAAGGAAGGAAGGAAGGAAGGAAGAGAAAGAAAGAAAGGGATGGAGGAAGGGAGGGAGGGAGGGATGGAGAAAGGAAGGAAGTGGTTGTTCTTTCTTTGCAGAGGGAAAGTCCAAGCAATCTTCTCAAAGCAAATTATCCTGGAAAGCTAGAGAAGGGAAAGTTTCCCTTTGGTGTGAGATCTGGGGAAGTTTCCCAGGGGAACAGCATTATGTGCTTCCTCTAAAGACTCCTATACAAATGAAGTTTAATCTCATTTAAAACTGAAAGAGAAAGTACTTGTGTTAGTAATATAAGACTTTAATAAAAGAATGACGACAGGTAACATTGAGACTGAAGAATTCAATAGTACTTAACAATGAGGAAATCCTTTTTCTACATCTCTAAAATATGACAGCATTATTATTGTGAATGATACATCATGACTAGTGAAAATGAATGAGGTTAAAGGTAGTTTCCTCACAATCTAGCTTACAATGATTTCCATGCTGTCGATAGTCTATGGCACGTATTTAGCATATATTTTATTAAACCATTATTTATAAAACCTCATAAACAGGAATGGTGCTACAGATCATAAACATCTTTTTATTCCTGAAAACTTACAGGGCAAATGAACCATAGAGAATTCTGGATTGTCTTCAAACTATGAATTCATCATTGGGTGTGTGTAGTGAGGTGGGATTAAGAGGAAGAAGGGAAATCTGTTCAAGCATCCCAGAATCTGCCCACATCCTCATGGTTGACCCATGATAATTGTGTTATCTTAATAAAGGGAGCACTTTATCCCCATCACATTTCTGGTTTATTTTTTAAATATCATGTAACATTTCCCCCATTTCCATAGCCATAGTCATTTATATAAATAAAATAATTACAACTATTTTTAAATCAGAGAAACCCTATTCTGCCTTGCCAAAGAGCCTGGAAATTTCACAACTGTTTTAAGAAGTGAGTTTAATCCCAGGGGAATGGGAGATGGCTACTAATGCAATGAGATATTAAAGGCAGGGCAAGTGCCTTCAGTTCATGATTATCTTCCTCACTGGCCTGTTGAGTAGTATAAGTTATATTCGGACACAAGGGAAGTGAATTCTGGGGCTTAGAGTTGAGGAACTGTACAAGGAAAACTGAACAAAAATGTTCTTTGAAATTGACCGCTGGCATTTTCCTCATTATTGGAAGCTTATTTTGTTGCTGATTTTAATCAGGTTTACATTTGTGCTTTGGATCTGAGATTCCACTAGTGTGGGCAGTTCCCAGTGTGGAAACTTTCTCTGGTGGTGCTGATTGATAGCTACTGTATAACATAATCTTAGTGGAGGATGGGCTACATGACCCCTGAGAACTCTTGCAGCTTTAGAATTACTTGCAGCACTGAGTAAGTTACTTGCCTGTCTCAACACAACTGGTCAGTCACAGGGAAAATATGAAGCTACCTCTTCCTAATTCCCAGGAATTAGTAAACTTTCCCGTACATCAATAATCTGTCTTGATATTCATGGTACAAATGGGGCTAACAATATAATCTACTTCCCAGTGTTCTTGTGATAAATAATAATTACAAAGTGCTTAGCACAGTTGCCTGGCACATAGGAAGTGCTCTATAAATATTATTATCATTAATATTAATTTTTTGACTTGTTAGGTGTAGACATCTCACTGCTTTTCTGTCTGATTCTTTATTTTCCATGTGTTTTCTTGTTTACGACATCTTTATATACCCAGTTTATAGGAGGGAAAGCTGAGTCATGCTAAGATTAAGTTGTATGGTGAAATTTACCTAGGAAGCCAGCCACAGAACCCTATTTTGTCATTCTTGATCTGTCCCTATACTTTGGTGTTTAGTCATGTTTTTTCTTTTGTGTGATTATCTAGGCTAATAGAGCCCTAAGTTTCCAAGTTGTCTATTTTTTTTACTATTGCTGTTCTCCATTATTGTGGATGCATGCGTAGACTCAGTCTGTCTACATCTATATACACATATGTTAATAAATATTTATGTAACTCAGATTATACAGTGACTTGCTGTATTAATTACATGTGCAATTATTCAAAGAATTTATGATGTGTCACCAGTGTCCCTGTAGGTACATGCTCCTATGGGAACTCCTATCACTAGCTCATAGGGTCACCCATCTCAGACATAGTGGAAAAGTCTAAGGGAGCTACTTGAAACTCAGAGAGGTTAAACAGAGCTAGTAAATCACGGAGACAGATTTGGAACCAAGGCCTCCATATTTTAGTATACCAAAACAAAATGGTAAAGTTCAATTCAGAAACTGGCTAGATACTCCCTTCTGTACTGATGGGCTTTGAAAGTGCCCTCCCATACACAAAGATGCAAATTAGGCATATTCTTATATTAATTATGGTTGAAGGAACAAGGTAACAGCTATGCACTAAAGAAAGTGGAGTGCAGCCAACAATGAAAAAAGAACTTGATTTATCTTGAAAGTCTTAACCAAAGTCCCATATTGTATCATTGCGCCATTGATGAAATGAATAGGCCTGTCAGCTCTAGAAAAGTACATTCAATTCCACGCTGTGGTTAGAGAGCCAAAGCACTTTGAAACACAAATGAAAAAATAGTACTATAGAAATGGTGCCTGACAGATGGAAGAGCTATGGCGTTTAAAGAACAAAATATCCATGTTGTACAGTGCTCGCATGCTAAAGGTCATTCAAGAACTGAAAAAAACGAAATGTTTGAAACAGACAGGTCCACATGGCTTTAGTGTTTTATTGCCCACACAAAGATATTTTCTACCTTCCCTCCTCCTTCTTTCTCCCTCTCTCCCTTCTTTCTTTCTTTGCTTCCTTCCTTCTTTTCTTCCCTTTCTTCCTTTCATTTTCTTTCTCCTTTCTTTCCTTCCTTTTTTCTTTCCTTCTTTTGTTTCCATTTTTATTTCTCTTTTTTTCCTCTCTCTTCCCCTCCTTCTTTCCTTCCTTTCTGCCTTCTTTATTTCCTTCCTTCATTTTTTTCCTGCCTTCTTTCTTCCTCAATGATAGTTAAATGCCAAACAAAATAGGAAGTACTGAATGAGAAAATTATCCCTCCTCTCACAAGATGGCCCTTTAATTGGGTGGTATGCATTCAAGGTTGCTATAACCCCTGGCAATCAATGGGAATGAACACCAAAGGTGAAATGTCTTGCCAAAGAAGAATCAGCCATTCATGAGCTGTAAGATTAAGGGTCTAATCAAAACAAGTCAAAGTGATAAGGTTAGCATATGACATGCTGACTTTCACTGAAATATAATCTAAAAACACACACAATACATTTGGAGCCCAAAATGAATAACTGACCGCTATTAATAAACAGCACAAATCAGACAGGCTATCAGCCTATTAAAATGTTCTGACATTTAATTGCTCTTAATTATTAATCTGTCTGATGAACAATTCAAACAGTAATAATATAGAAAAATACCATTTTTTGATTTTTGTGATCCAAAGCAACTTCTCACTTTTACATCTGTTTGAGCATAGGAAGGGTAGCACTGAATGATTCAGTTTTATTCTTTGTTTATTTCTGAAGGCTTCCACAAAGTATCATTAAAATGACTGAACAGCTGTTTCGTAAAACCATTTACTACCATCTACCTTTCTAGATACTTTTCTTATTGGATGATCATGTTCATGATTCTCCTGGGACATCAAGCTTAATGGCTCACAATAATATCTGCTAGAAATATTCTTTGAAACTTGGACTATATCCTTAAACCCCCTCCCCCTTTTTCTTCATAATTGGTTAAGTTCTGTTTGTTGGTCAATGGCACTTAAACTATGGCATTCACGTTCTTACCATCTGCATGACCCCTGGGCAATCCACTTAGCTTACATGAACCTCTTTTTCCCGCATCTTCAAAATGGATATAATAATGGTCTTTATCGCATGGGAAGTTGGTGTGAAGAGTAAATGAGATAGCATGCCACAAAAAGCTTTGCAGATTTTAAAGAATGATACAAATGTTGGTTGTTAGTAATACGTTGTCATTGTCATCATCCATACTGTTAGTCATAACATTTTTTCTAGAAATAATTATCTTCAGTGTAGTAAACATGATGGAGAAATCTTTATAGGGTCAATTTCTTATTTGTGTAATGTTTTAACATGGACAAAGCAAGTGTAAATTCTAAAGAGGTACAGGCACTCTTCATTTTGTGATTCAATTGTCCTAACTGGGGAGGCTTTATAGCCACCCCATCAGTCTCCTCTCTGTCTGTGAAATAGGGGGAGGAAAAGCTATCTCTAGAATCACAAAATTTAACCTAATTGCATTGGGAATATAGAGATTCCACAGCAAACTCCTTCTTGCTTTCCAAACTCTCTCCTTCTATTGGAGAGTGGCATTTTCCTATCCTCTCCCCGACTCCACCAGAAATGAGTAACAACACAAAATTAGCACTCTCTAATGCATTTATTTGTTTTAAAGTGGGTGACAGGGATGAGGGAAATGTACATTAGAGTCAACGTAGTTTTCACATTAGAACCAGCCCTCTGCAACAATTGAGCGCAAATGAATCTTCCATTATAGCCATGAGTATCACTGTATTACATAATTTTATTTTGGATTCCCTTGTATGTTCCTTAGATTTTTGAAGGAAGTAGAAACTTTTTTGCTGTTTTCCAGTATTGTTTATCACACCATACATCCAATGGGCATTTATTATGAGCTTGTGGGATCTCAGCACTAGGTACTATGTGTTGATTGGAATATCAGGAATGTACGAATGAGTCAGATAGCCTCTGGGCTTTCTTCCAGGTCTAGTTCTGTGATCCTATGGTTCTGTACCAGACATGACCTACTTTATGAAGAAAACTGAAGATTTTTTTTTCCAGGGACAATATGAGAATTTATCCCAAACTCAAGATCAGTAGAGTCTAAAAATCACCATAAAGTATTTGAAATGAATTGTACGCAGTGTGTGCCGATAGAGGTCAATATAACCGTGATACATGCAAATTTTAGGGAAAAAAACCCAGCTAAAGTCTGAAGGAGGGACTTCCCTATATAGGGTGCCTTTATATAGACAGAGATCCAGCATAATTCCACTTAATAATTAAGAAGCAAAAAAAAAGTTTTATATTAAGGGGAGGAAATAAATATAAAATTGTTTTTCTCTAAGCATGATCAAGTAGACTGGGGAGTCACAAGACTGGGATTCAAATTCTGTCTCTGGGTCTGACTAATTTGGACAAAGTATTTCATATCTCCGGCCATCACTTTTCTTCTTTTTTACTCATCTCCCTTATCAAGTGTTTTCTTTTTCAAGTTTTAATTGAGAAAATTGAACTAGAGTTGTACTCTCATATTCTGTGCTATGTGTGAAATTTGTATTGACCTTCTGATTTGAACTTTAGTAGGTAAAGAACAAAGAGCATAAAACATCTTTTGCAAAGAGTAGGGAAGAAGTAACACAGATGAAAAAACTAGCAAGCAATTAAATTTGAAATTCTATAGTTCCAAGTATAAGTTCAGTAGAATTTCAAGCTTGGAGGGACCTTCTGAGTCATCTAGTCAATGGGTAGCAAAGTTCACTCTTCTGACTTCAAATCCATATCTCTTTCCAGTAAATCACTGCCTCCCAAGTTCAGAGAATTGGGATTTAGAAGAAGATCAGCATGTCTATCCAAAGAACCTCAGACATCAGGGAATCAAGAAGGTTAGATCTAGAGACCATCTAGTTCAATTTTCTCATTTTAGAAATGAGCAAGCATGCACAGAGAGAGGCATAACTTGTCTAATAATTTCTGCATCAAGAGCCCTGAGCCCTAGATTCTAATCCCAGATGTGCTAGTGGCTCTTGCTCCTTTTGGAAGATCATTATTGATGAAAGAGCAAAGGAATAAATTATGGAACAAGCCTAAAAATACATTTTTATGGCATACCAATATCAAATTAGAAAAAACACTACTCCATTTTTAAGAATATGGAAAGGTTATATTTTTCCATGGAAGCAATAGTTCTCTAGCCAAAGACTATTTATCTAAGAAGAGACTGCTAAACAGGGAGTCAGTGGCTAAGGGAGAAGTCTGTCATCCTTTATCTCTGTAAATGTCCTAGGACACTGAGATGCAAATTAATTTTTTTTTAAATTTAAACTTTTACGCAAATTAAATATATGTGTGTATAGATGGATATAGATAGATAGATATATCAGATTATTTACAAGTCCACTGTTAACTTTTCTTTCTTCCTTCCTTTCTTTCTTCCTTCCTTCCTTTATTCCCTCCCCCCTCACTCTCCTTCCTTCCTTCTTTTCTTGCTTTCTTCCTTTCTTTTTAAATTCTACATAGTGTAGGACAAGTCAAATTATGATATTTTGATATTTTTGGCTGATATAACAAACCATGCAACACAGCTATATTTCCCAGATGTGGAGAATAAAGCCAGGATTTTGTACAGCTGCGAAGGAACCTAGGCATTCAGTCTTCTGAAAAACTTCTCTAAACTAGCCAGATGTACACTTGAGACAGAGCTGTCTGCATAATCAGCCATGCAGAAAGATTATGTATTTTCCTGAGAAAATTCAAAATCCCTTATGGTTTAACTTTTATTCATCTTTATGCTCAAGGCAGTTAAATGATACACTAAAAAATGAGTTATAACCTGTCTCTCCAGTTAGCACATTATACCATTAACACTAACATAAATTTCTCGTGTAGGATAAAAGTGTTAGCTATGTAAAGTGTATTTGCCAAAAGTGCTAGCCTATTGCTTACAATGTACTCTTTTCCATACTTAGCCAAGTGCTGGAGGAAATCCTTAAAGGGAAAGGAATTCCTTTCTTTTTATTTCCCCCTCCCCACACAACCCAACAACCTTTTAGTACTGTACCAGTATCTCCAGAGGAAACATAAGGGCTACAACATGGTCTCTATCTTCTGGGAGTTTATAGACAAGTCTGGAAGACAAAACTCATATAGAAAAGACACACACTTAGAGTGAAAAACATAAAGATAGTCAATATTCAAATGGTTCCACGATCTTGTCAGTTTGGACATTGCCTCCAATAATTCATTTTGTAACTTACCCAAGTGTCTTGGATGACTACATGACTCTTGAATGTACCTTTGCTTAAGTTTATCATAGGGAATCCAGTCACAATGGGGTTTTTTCTCACTGCTTTCTGACATTACCATGATACTAATGTACAAATTTGGTAAACTGCAAATTAAGTTGGTATGTTTGTGGATTGGGTTTGTCTTGTACATACACAATGGTTTGGAATATTATGCGTCAGCCATAGCAAATGTCATGTCATGGGTGAATGCCCCAAAATGTTAAGAGTCATAAGGATGGCAGAGCTAATGGGGCTTTGTCCCCGGGCATCCCTATGAGGGAAGGGCTATGTGGATTCTGCCAACTCTGACTGTCCAGGCTGTCTAGGATGTGGGCTTCCACTTTTCCAGAAAGAATTTCGACTAAACAAGACAGTGTATCTTCACCCCCATTGCTCATCTCTTCTTACTCAGCTGAATTTGCCCCAGATGCCACAATTCCTGGATATAGCTCAGTAATTGAGCATTTTTTTCCACTTGTCTTTGGAGTCCAAGGTTTTCAAGTACTATGCATGAAGAGAGTGTTATCAACGAGTAAGTGATACTTTAGACTTTTATTTCAATCATGAGATGGATGGACACAGGTGGCTTCAGTGAGCCCTAGGTCGTCCTACAGAGTTCAAGAAGTCCAAAAAGATATTACTGCAATTCTTAAACAGAGCTGGAAAGAGGAAAGCCTGCTTAGCTAATCAAGACAGGAAGAGAGCCATTGTGAACACCTGCAGGAAGTCAGGATTATAGCCATGGAGAGGCTGAGAGAGGTGTTAGCTCTATGGGGGGGAAACACTAATAAAATTGACTCTTTGGTTCCAGGCTAATTAGCCCAGGGAGGAGGGGGAGACCATTTGGTCCTCCAAGTGGTGAAGTCACTACTGACCAATCAGATGGAAGAAAGGATGTTCGAGAGACAATACCACCAAGAGAAATAAAATTCTTTGAGCTTTGACTCTTCCAGTCTTTGCCAGAGATTAAGAAAAAAAGACTTCAGGGCAGGGGAGAAGACTATGCACAGTCAGGTATAGGAGCTTCCTCCGGGAGAAATTCTACATGTGCTTTCTCTTGTCATACAAGGCCATAGGCTATGTATATTTATTCCTGCACTAAGAATTGGTGCCACAGCAGGCTTAACTTTTGCCAGAGCTTCCTGGCCACTGAGACCATGTCTCAAGTTCCTGATATCCAGAGGATTCCATAGAGAATGTGAAGTAGGGAGCACTGTACCCCCTCCCCACCCCATTCACCATTCAGGGGATAGGATAGGTGAATAATCAGTGTTAGTGTTAGCTTTATCAGTACTGCTATGAGTCATCTATTTTAGTAAGAAAAAAAACCAGAACAAATAAATGACATCGTTTCAGGAGACTTTTTTCTTTTTAAAATAATCAACAAGACTGAGATCCCCACTAATTCCCCTCAGTTCCCATGATATGAATTTCTTTTGAAGTACTTAGGTTTGAAAGAAGAGTTCTGCAGCTCTTTTACATGGTTAAATTGACAGCTGGGACAGTAGGGGAGACGATTGGGACACTGTAAATGATAACAAGAAAAAAAGCAACTGAGTAGCCTCATCACCGTACTCAGGCTTGACACTTAAAAAGAAACAAGACAGTGGACATCCCATATGTTGACAAGCATGCAAATGCTTATGCATACATATACATTTGCATGTGCACACAATACGTACATGTATTGGTTTATACACATGCACAAATATATATGTTATAGTAAGAAAATAATGTGAAAAATTTTTTGAGTATACTTTTTGAGTATATATTTAATTTGAATATATTCAATTTAATATTTGAGTATATATTTAATTTGAGTATATCTAATATTTGAGTATATTTTGAGTATATTAAAAATTTCAGTGATTCAGTTTATGCCACTTATCAAATCAACAAGTCTTTTTTAAATACTTATTTTGTTCCACGCACTATGTAAAGTGATAGAAATACAAATACAAGCCAAAAAACAAAGACAATTACTCTTTTCAAGGAACTCATACTCTGACAATCCGTAAAATGAAACTGAAAATATAATGTCAGAGAGTGCGGCAGAATGGAGAAATGGGAACATGACAGACATAGGTACTTCCCTTAAAATGGGGAGAAACTAACGAATCAGAGAAAGGGGCTGCCGAGGTAGAGTGAACTTTCAAGGTAAGAGAGCTGTTTGTGACATGGGTGAGAGAGATCTTTGTGATATCATCGAGAAAGACAGGGCACTCAGGCATGGAATCCAGAAGTGGATGAAGACGTAAATGGCCTGAGCACTTTTCTTAAAATGAAGGTTCTGGAAGATTCTCTCACCCCATGGGAGGAAGAGGCCACAGGGTGGAGAGAAGATCCAGAGGTGGAGTGAGTTTCCATAATGAGGAGGCTAGAGGAACAGAATAAATTTCCCAATTGAGAAGCCTACCTGATAGCCATCAGAAACAATAACTAAGGGCCTGGAGATGATCATGTGGACTCCTTCATTTCTACAGTTCATGGTTGACATGTGACTTTTTTCTTTTTCCTTTTTCCCATCCATGGTTGTAAAAAAAATGCCCGTGGCCCAGCCTGTAGAGAATACAGAACCCCTTCCTACCTTGTTGCTCAGCAGCAAGGGCTGATCCCATTATAGGGTTAACCAGTGGCTTTGCTTTCCTAACTGCTCTTGCTCTGTTGGCAATAAACAAACTGATTTCTCATATAACAAAAATGTGACAACTCAGTGTCACACATCAGCTGAGGTCCAGAGTCTATGCAACTGACCAGTAGCTGCAATCAGTTCTTATTTGAAGGAGGCCTTCAGAACATAATATCCTATTGACAAACACTGGTGAAAAAGTTCAGAGAATCACAGAATATCAGAGTTGGAGGGGTCTTCAATAACCAAAGGTGGAATCAGAATCTGAATGGAAATCCTTCACTGGATCATGCTTCAGGATGTAGTAGGTGACACCTTCTCTTGGGTTCTTCAAGTACAGGTTGAATACTTGACAGCTATGGGGTGAACTCAGTTGCCATTGAGATGGATAATTAACCACTGGTCACCTGAGACTGAAGATTTCCTGTAAGGGTAATCCATTACCTTCCAAGGCTGTCCCTTTCATTTGAGGGTATTCTAATACTTAGAAATTCTGACACTTTTTTTGAATTGGTTTATTTTTCTTTCTCTTCTCAGATATCAAACTTGCATGCCCTCCGTTGCAACCTCTCATTGCTTCTACACCTAAACTTTGGTGCCAAACAAACAAACAAAAAATCTAATCCTCCTTACTTATGGAAGTCCTTAAAATACTTGAAGATACCTATCATATTCCTCTTGAGTCTTGGATTTTTAAAATTCAAATAAAATCAATGATAAAATATTTAGGTTTCTTTTTTTTTCCTCCCTGCCTCAAATCTGGAAAAAAAATAATAGCAGAAGTAAAAAACAAACAAATAAGACAAAAAAAACTAGTGGAACACAACGGATTCTCGTGTTAGCCCTGCCTAGCACTTGTGCCCTGTTCTGCATCTCGGGTCCATCACCAGCATCGCTATCAGGAGGGGACAATGTTCTTCATCCTTCCTCTGGAATTCTGGTAGGGCATTACTGCCATAACTGTTCTTAAACCTTTCAAAATTGTTTATCTCTACAATATTGACATTATTGTGTAGTTGCTTTTCCTTGTTCTCCTCACTTCCCTCTGTACATCTCAGTTTTGCTGTGTCTTTGATACCTTTCTGTTCATTCTTTCTTACAGCCCGGTTTTCTCTTTTTCAGGATAAATGGTTCTTCAACAGCCTCATACAACATGCATTTAGACCCTGTTGCCATCCTAGTTGCCCGGCTCTGGATATTTTCCAGATTTTCAGTCTTATTTTATCCTAAACTGTGGTCCTCAGAATTAAATGCAATGACTGAGAGTACCAATTTCTTTAATGGATGGTGCTACAGTGCAGCATGAACTCTGAGATACTGTTAGAAGCTTGGTATGCAACTGTTTGACTCAGCTAAAATTCCATCTTCTGGAGGAAGCCTTTCCCAATTCCCTTGGAATTCTAGCACCTTCTCTCCATTAATCATCTATCCTATAGATCTTGTGTGTGCATAGCTGCTTGTATGTTATCTCTCCCTTCAGATTCTGAGCCTTTTGAGAGCAGGAACTGCCTTTTGTCTTCCTTTGTATACCCAAGGCTTAGCACATAGTAGGTACTTAATAAATGTCTACTGAACAACTGATTTAAGAAACATGTCCTTCAGTACTGTCAGTCAGCCTTCACTAAAATATTCCCCTAGATGGGTAAGAGAGGATTGGTATTTGGTATGAGAAAGCATGGTCATTTAGATGTTACCAGTATAAATGAGAGACAGAATGGAACAGTGTAGGGGTATCAAACTCAAATAGAATGTTTACTAAACCATCTAAAAGGATCCCTACCTTTGCTTTTTCACTTAGAAAACCACACATTAGCAAATCTATGTTTTATAGTATTTTATTTATTTTCTTATATATTTCCCAATTACATATTATTATGATTTAGGCTGCACTTGGGAGGACTGTGGACCATTTTTACCTGGATAAAGGCTGTTTGGCACCTCTCTTATAGGGGTTAAAACATTAGCCAGGGAGTTGGGAGTTCTGGGTGTGAGTCCGATCTTGGGTATTTACTGGATGTATAATGCTTAACAAGTCAAGCTGTCTAAGCCTCAGAATGTTCATCAGTGAAATGGGTATAATAGTCATTGTGATACTACCCTTCTCTTGTTATAAATGAAACTGAAACCTGACAGAGATACGAGGTTATTTTATATATATGTGTGTGTGTACACACATAGGAATAGAAATATTTTCATATTTAGTAGTAAAATATTACTTGTATTTATTTACTTGTGGTATAATTTAGTATTTTAGAGGAATTATTTTAAATTTTAAATCATTGTTCAATTCATAAATATTGCCCTATTTTATTCCTATAAAAATATTTGACAATTCAGTTTTGCCAAAGACCTTGAGAGTCATTATCAATTCCCTAGTACTCTTTTTTATCAATAGATAAAGTAAATGGCATCTAAGGTTATCTAAATAGCAGAGTACATAGAGGAACCAAGAAGACTTGAGTTCAAATCTGGTGTCAGACATTTACTAGCCATGGGACCCTTAACCCTGTTGGCCTCAGTTTCCTCATTTGTAAAATGAGCTGGAGAAGGAAGTGACAAACCACTCCAGTATCTTCACCCACCCAAATGGGGTCACAGAGTCAGACACAATGAGACAGCAACAGCCACAAGATGGCATTGCCCCCTCTGACTTGCACAGAGATACCCACAGTCATATAGAAAACCACATTCTTATTCCATAGCCAGAAATAAAGTTGTTTAGTTAACACATTGGAGTTCAAGTTAACATCATCTGCATTGCCAATATGTGTGTTTATATAAATACCATATGCAGATAATTCATGACACCACAGTCATTTAGCACACTTCGGTATAGTTACCATAGTGCTCCTAACACTGTGATATATGCCTAATTTGGTATGGAGTTGTATCAACAGCCCAGGCAACAGCCAGTTCAGTCCAGCCATGCATCTTCTCATGCACCATGAGGAAAGGGGAGGAGAAGTATTTATTAAGCTTCTACTATGTGGCAGGCACTGTTCTAAGCACTTTAAAACTATCACCCCGTTTGAACTTTCTAACAATTCTGGGAAGTGGGTGATATTACGAACACACTTTTGCAGTCGTAGGAACTGAGGGAAACAGAGGTTTAAGTGACTTGTCCAATGTTAGATAGCTGGTAAGTGTCTGAGGCTAGCTGTGAACTCAGGTTTTCCTGATGTGGCTCCAGGGCTCTATCCACTGCACTCTCTAGCTGCCTCTTAAAATAGGGATAACATCCTTACAATTGCCATTTCTGTCTTTCAACAATAAATCAAAGATGATTACTGAGTACTAATTTAATTTTAAAAAGTACTGTATTCTTTGCAATTCAGTAATCCAAAAATCTATAAGCAATTTTTAAGATCCTTCAGACACTGGAATTAGACCTTAAGAATAAAAAATAAAATGAAGAAGTTCTTCAAATGATCTTACATGGAGATTAAAGAAACATCAGCTCTAAGCCCTCTTAGTCTCAATGAGTTCATGGTTTTACTGAAGAGAAAAATTATATAGTCATGAAAAATTACCTAATAAAATAGGTCAATATGCTAATATAAGATTAGTACAAAATAAGACCCACAGTTAAAAAGTACTTAGAAGTAGGGGAGTGGGAGAGATCCTGGAGTGGTCAGAGGAGATAGAAAAGTATGTTGTAGGTACATTTTCCCCCTGAGAACTGATTGTTAAACACCAACACACCTGGTGTGTTGACCAACCCCCCCATCCTTCAGGGTTCTCAGGTTCCCTAAGGCTGTTGAAGGGAGTTCTCTAGTCTCTGCTACTGACTCAAACCCCAGGCTGATTTTGTCACCCAGTTTCAATAGTCCAAACATCTTCCATTTAGACACTTAAAGATCAGATTAGCTTTAATAAGGGAATAATTACTTAAAAGATATAGCAAAAAACCAACGTAGTATTCCCCTTAACACCTCGGGAAAATAATCCTTCCTACTCTTCTCTGTTTCTGTGAGATTAAGTACATACTTTAACTCAGTTCCTAAATAGTGTTGATTAGTTGGCCAAGTTTCTGATGCAAAGTGCCATCACCCCACTCTCAGTTTTTCTGGACATCCCTGGTGGCCTTGTTTCAGCCTGGAATCCTGGTCCTCAACGTTGATATGGCTTGAATTCCTGAGCTGGAGACTCCATTTCCCTTGCCTAGAACTAAACAGAAAAAAATGAAATAAGACAAAAAAAACCCTGAACCATATGTCCTGGCCACAAGACCTAAGGGGAAGGGAAAAGTAGCCCTTCCTCTGCCTAACTTATTGCATGGTGATCCTCCGCCCCCAATTCTCTCCTGTTGACCTGAAAACTTGGTTAAAGAAAAGGCAACAGGCTAAATGCATACATTTTATGATTTAATTAATTAAACAATTCCCTATTAAAGAAAGCGGTAACATAAGGCATTATGGAGCCAGGAAAATGTTCTGGCTACCCAGTACAGAAATCTTCTCGCTCATATACATTTTGCTGTGAGAAAGGAGTTCTCTTAGACAAGCACATTGCAAACGAAGTGGCGTCAATTGGGTTTAATGATTGCAGGCTATGGGCATCTTCCTCCCATAGCATACCTTTGTGATTTAAGATAAGGAAAAAGTCCCATCACCCAGATTAAGGACATCATATCCTAAATAGGCCTTTGAAGTTGTGGTATCTTAACAGAGTTGACAAAGCTGAAGTTACAACTCCAGGTATCTGTGTTTTTCCTTATCACTAAGATGCCAGAACAAGGGTCTGGTAAGGAAGTCCCATTTGTTTGCCTGATATCAAAAAGTGTCCTCTAAGTTAAATGAAGGGGACTATTAGGTCCAGGCTCTTCTTAATTCAAACTCTGGCCCTTATTAAAGTCTAAAATTTATAATGAAATATTATCACTCCCCAGTCATTCTTTCTTCAGTGAGTTGCCTGTGTCCTGGTCATATACATTTCTCCTTCATGAAGTCCAGATCTCCAGAACAGCATCAGAGACAAAACAGAAGACTAGCAGACAAGATTCGTTTTCTCAGCTACTCATGGCACCTTAAGCCCCTTGTTCGTCTTGAGGTGTCAGATCCTGCAATGGAATTATTAGTCATCTTTCTTTTGGGAAAGATTTCCATCTTTATTTTGGAAGAGAAAACCCATTCTCCTCCAGGTTTCCTTGGGTCATTCAACACTTGGGGTAGAATCCGCAACAGCCACCACATGTTAGCAGTTATTTGTTAATGTGGTTGGGAATCAGCCACCTTCCAAGTTATCAGGTACTTGGTACTTGGGATGATGGGCAGCCAGAGGTGTGCTAGAACCAACTCAGACTGGCTTGCAATAAATAGTCCATTGTCAAATTTTCAATGAGAGCATTTACACCTTGGAAATTGCCAATGCTTCAAATCAGGGACTAGTATTGTTTTCTTATCATCTACTAGGGGTGGGGAACCTTCAGACTCCAGGTCACATGTGGCCCTTTAGGTCCTCAAGTGCAGCTCTTCGACTGAATCCAAACCTACACTTAAGAAAGTGGTAGAGAAAATGCAACTTCAACCTTGAAGAGTGTGATATCTGCATTTTTTCCCCCAGAGAGCTGGTTGTTAAACATCTGCCAGCATGGTACTGTGTGCATCAGTATTGCTGTGGTGAATCAGGGCTTGTTAAAGCATTCTGATCTTATATCCTTTTTGACAAAGCTTGCTTTGCTCAATAATACCAAGTTTTGTGTATTATTCATTTTCTGCATCTTGTGGCTTGAAGCCAAATCTGGCCATCTGACTTGTTAGGTCAATATAAGAAGTTACAGATGGAAAAGGAAAAAAAAAATCTGTTCATTTCCTAATTAGGTATTCGTTTTCCTGCACAGAAAATGGTGCTCTTGGTTATTATTTCAATATAAACCATTTGGATAATGGATGATTATTATAAAATTTTAGATCACTCTGAGGAATTGGAGAAAATTGGGAGAAGTTATATTTAAAATAAGGAATGAAGGGAACAGAGACACAAAAACAATGTAGATATTGACTACAACAATGCAAATAGAAAGAACCCCAAACGTATGTCAGAAGTTAGAGTCATTGTAATGAATTATCTTGGTCCCATAAAATAGGTGATGAAGCTCACCTCCTTCTTATAGGAAAGTTGTGGTATATGAGTGAGGAATGTTGCCTACGTTGTCTGAGATTGTCGCTAAACTACTTGGTTCTGCTTAATGCTTTGTCTTTCTTATAAAGGTACCAGGCATGGCGGGATGGCAAAAAAAGAAGATTAATGTAAAAAGCAGAGAATATTGATACAACTTAAGTGTGGGGGAAAAAAGAGTTAAATTTGGATAACTGTGGTTTCTCAGAAGCAGCATTTGGTCCTCATTGGATATTTTTTATTAAATATCATCACTATTAAGGACTGTCTCCATGCTCAATATGTAACAGGATGCCATTGGGGGCAAAGCCATACTTAAAACAACTTGCTGGCAACCTTTCCAGGTATAATTTGTTGCCAATTCTTTGCTGAATTTTCTACTCGTGGTAGCAATTAATAGCAATGTGGGTAAATTGGTTAAGGGGATGTGATCTATTCAAGTTATGTATTTTAAAATGTTCTTCTTTCAATACATTATTGATTTAAATAAAATATTATTTGATTGGGGCAGTTAGGTGGTACAGTGGTTAGAGAGTTGAGTCAAAATTTGGCCTCAGATACTTACTTTCTGGGGGGCCCTAGGTAAGTCACTTAACCTTTTTTGTCTCAGTTTTCTCATCTGTGAAATGAGTGGGAGAAGGAAATGGCAAACCACTCTAGTTTCTTTGCCAAGAAAACCCTAACTTGGGTCATGGAGAGTCAGACGTGATTCAGTAATAACAAAATTAGTTGATTGACTTGAGTTCTTTATTGTCTGATATTTTCTTTTTTTATATCAGTCTTCCTATCTGTATGCTTGATTCAATTCTACATGGACTTGTTATGTCTACAGTATGTCAAATATTGTACATGCTGTTGGAGACATACATGCCAAAAAAAGGAAATCAACTCTGACATTAAGAACTAATGGACACATTCCCAAATTCTTGATGGCAGGGCAAGGTTGACGTCATTTGTCCTCTGTATTCTTGCCAGTTTTCTGTGCTTACTTCTTTTAAAAAATCCACAATTGGGATTTCATTGGTGGAGAGAGCTCCCATTGAGTAATTTCCTCTAAAGACACTTCTTAGAGACTTTTCTGTGGTTGATGATATTTGAGAAGATAACTGAACTATAAAAGGGGATTTGTCCTTGGAGGTAGGATTTGAATCTACAGATTGCTAACTCTAAGGCCAGTTTTCTATCCACTGCATAATTCTTCCTGGTACATTGTAGGGGATTAGTAAACATTTATTCAGCTGAATTGGTTGAATTGAATTGGATGTATCTTTTTATCCCAATGGAGCTCTTCCTTAATCAAAGATAGATACTCTTCCAAGTTCGTGGTTCACAGAAGTGCTAGTGAAGACACCAAAATGAATGGGCTAACAGTTATAAATGGGACTATCACTTTAGTACTCTCAGTAACTTTAGAGTTTATGTATTTACCTAAGTCCCTTGACCTCACCTAAAGCAGCACAACCCAACAGATGGCAGAATCAAGACTTCAAACCCAACTCTCTTGGCTCTCTATCAGGCTGCTCTTAATTACAAGTCAGTTCCCTAGTGGACTCTATATTTCCCAGTAAAGTCTTGACTCTCTCCCATAGCAAGCTCTTTTTTTCTCAACTCTGTGGTGTGAAACACTTCTGTGTAGCTTTTCAACTTTTGCTGGAGTTCTTACTTTTATTTAATTTTATTTCCTTTTTTCCCCTTTAGGCGTATGCATCTGCATTCATTTGAGAGAGTTGCTATTTTCATGCTATACATAATAGATATGTCAGACCATAGATAAGTTGAAAGTCAGAGACTTCATACAGGAAGCCCAAGGTTGTCATGGCAGCCATTGAATTCTCATATTTTTCAGAGTAACAGTGGATTAGAGGAATGATCACAAAGCATTTTCCAAAGCTCAATTTGTTTTCAATATTAAAGGAGAAATTTCAAAATCTGTTTAATAGAAATATGGGAGTATTGGGATGAGGAAATAGAATAACTCCAGTAATGAAAGAATATAAATGGACTAATTTAAAGATAAATCTAAAAACATAAAGAGTTTACTCTTCTTACTACTAACCTGAACAATTGGCCCCAAATGTAATATCCTCCATAATACCCATCCCCCCAGAAACTAATTTGTGTCTATTTTTACATGTTTTGAATTTAATTTTCTGTGCACATAGTTTTCTCCCTTTGTAATATAAGTTCCTTGAGTACAGGATCTGTTTTCTTTTTTTTTCCTTTGTAGCCTGACACTTGGCACCTAATAGGTACTGAAAAAAACCTATTGTATGAATAGACAAATGAATGAATGAATAAATGGATGGATGGACGAACAAAACCCAACACTTTGCTTCAGTTTTCTGGGCCTGCGTATAATGCTTGCGATTTTCTTACTTTGTGGTTTAGCAAGTCCCAACCTCACAAAAAAGCATATCAACTACTGGAATGTGAACACAGGTTCTTCCACAGCTCTCTAGGAAGCTGGAGTCTAGAATGAAAGGATAAATTTAATGATTTTTATGATACCTCAAAATCTGCCTATCCTATAAATATTAATCATTTGACTTCTTGGAGATTTTAAGAAGAAATCTTGTACAGGAGCAACATCAGCATTTTTATATAGGCAATGGAAAATGAAGCAGTCTACATGAATATGCAAACTGTTGTCATTCAGTCACGTCCAACTCTTTGTGACCCTATTATAGGGTTTTCTTGGCAAAGAACCTGGAGTGCTTTGCCATTCCCTTCTTCAACTCATTTTATAGATGAGAAAACTGAAGGAAACAGGGTTAAATGAGTTGCCCAAAGTTATAGAGCTGATAAGTGTATGAGGTCAGATTTGAACTCAGAAAGATGAGTCTCTATGATCCATACCACTTGGTTGTCATGCTCATGAGGGCAGAACTAGGACCAAATGGTTGAAGTTTTACAAAGACCAATTTAGGCTCAAGATCAGGGAAGATAAAGAAACACACAGAAAACACCTTTTTAACAATAAGACCTATAAAAAGCTAGAATGAACCACAGTGGGAGGTTTTATCCCAACACAGGTTGTAGAATCGCTGTTCAGATGGACTTCAGGAAAGATTATTTTTTCGGATGCTCACTAGATTTGACCTTTGAATTCTCTTCCAACTCTAAAATTCTACATTTCACATTATCTAAAAATGAATGAGGTAGTTTAGTACACTGGAATGAACAATGGACCCAACATCTCTCAAATACAGCCCTTTCTCTCTTTGGGTACCACCACTACTCTACTGAAGGCTGTCATCCCCTCATGACTGGACTGGTGAAATAGCTTCTGTGGTGTGTGTATGTGCATGTGGGTCTGTCTACCTGGCCTCTCCTCACTCTGATCCATCCTCCACTCAGCCACCAAAGTGATTTTCCTAAGACACAGGCCCAACCATGTCACCCCCATACTCAACAAATTCTGGTGGCTCCCTATTACCTTTGAGATCAAATACAAAATGTTAAGCATTCAATGCCTTTTATAACTGTCCCCTCTTTTAACTTTACAAACTTCTTGCATTTAATCTCCACCACATAGTCTTTGATCCCGTAACATTGATCTGTTCCACAAACAAGACCCTCCTTCTTTTGTCTCTGGGCATTTTTCTTTTTTTTACTATCTCCTAAGCCAGCACAGTCTTCCTTCTTAATTGCACCTGCTGATTTCTCTAGTTTCTGTAGGTCCCAACTAAAATCCCATTGTTTATAGGAAATCTTTCCTAACCCCTCTAAATCCAGTGTCTTCCCTGTTAATTATTTACTATTTATCATATCTATCTATCTATCTATCTATCTATCTATCTATCTATCTATCTATCTATCTATCTATCTATCTATCTATGACATTGTATATATCTTTTTGCCCTCAAGGACAGGGACTATCCTTTGCCTCTTTTTCTATTTCTAGTTCTTAGCACCCTGCCTAGTACATGCTAGGTGCTTAACAAAAGTTGATGAATTAACTTGTTGATTTATTCATGGTATTTGAGTGTCAGCTGTTTCACACACTCGTTTTGTGGGAATGACCGAATGACTGACCATTCCTGGTTGGGAAAATGAAGAGGCTGGAGTATGAAATCCTATAATTCCTTTCAAGCTCTTAAACTGAATTTTTCAATTATAGCAATGTCGAAAGTTAGGGCAAAAGTTATTGGTGGCAGATTTTGTGTTATTTCTTGCTATAGTGTTCTTCCCTTCCTGCTTACTAATAAAAGATATCATTAATACTTTATTTCACAAAGTTTCTAGGGGAATGTAAGGAAATTTGGGATTCATTTGTTAAACTGCATATCTTGATTTTATTGTATCTTTCCCATTTGCATTTGTAGATGCAATTTAGGAGTATTTATCAACAATGATTTAATTGGCATAGGTATTCCTTCTCCTGGAGTTATTTCCAACATTGATACCTCTCTGGATCACCTTCTGGAGATCAGCTTCTGAGAACCTTGTTAAACTCATCTTTAAAGCAAAGTCCATCAAAGGGTCTTACTCAAGATCTTTCCAACTTTTAGGGCAGAAAACATGAACTTTTGGCATAGCCTTGGAGACCTCTGGGAGTCTGTTTCTGAAGAGTGATAAGATAAGGACTGTGGCAAAGGAATACAATCAAATAATATGTGAAAGAAAACAATCTCATTATTTGGTGAGAGGTAGAATTTGAAGACAAATGTGATATCTATAAATAATGAATAAACCCTGTAGAGTTTCATTCTCTAATGAATTGTTAATTTCTTTGCAAATGTAAATATTTTGTACTTGACAATACCAACATATGTGAATATTTCCATATACAAAGAATATGAAAAGTTGTTTTTTAATATAAAATCACAATCTAATTATGCACAACTATCTGTAAACATATAAAGTGTAAAAAATGTGAGTCCCAAATCACTGATAATAAGAACAATAAAAATTAAAACAGTGCTGAGGTTCCATCTCATAACCCCAAGATTTAAAAAACATGACAATTAAAGAAAATGACCATTGTTAGGGTGTATAAATGAGGGTAATCAAACTAATGTACTTTTGCTAGAGTTCTGAATTGGTACAACCATTCTGGAAAGCAATCTGAAACTGTATCCCCAAAGTTACTAAATTCTGCCCAACTTATGATGCATTAATAGGTATATATCCAAAAGAGATAAAAAAATAAAAGAAAAAATATGCATGTGCAAAGCAAATAACAATGAATTCTGTTTTGGTAGAGAATTGGAAACTAAGAGGAGTGTTCATATTTTGGACGATGGTTGAAGGAGTTATGATATGTGATAATGGCGTGTCGTGCTTTCAGAAATGATGAATTGGATGAATTCAAAGAAATTGGAAAGACTTTATAAATTAATGCAGAAGGAAGTGAGCAGGAACAGGAAAACAGTTTGTACAATGACTACAATATTATAAAGAAAATTAACTTTGAGAGACTTTAGAATTGTAATCAATGAAATGATCAGCTATGAATCTAGGTGACTGATGATGATGAAAGCTTTCCATATCTTGATAGAGATGTGATTAACTAGAGGGAAATAATCTACAAAAGAGAAAGAGAAAGAAGAAAATGAAAATCGATGAAACATTTAAAAAAATACAAAGAAAGAAAAGAGCTGGTAAATGAGTCAGTTTTTGTAACTAGTGTAGAATTTCATATTTACCTTAAAACAAAACAGCAGCAATAACAGCAATATCTACGTCTATCCGCATCTACATCTATATATCTATAGAGACACACAATGGAATCTAATTATTCCATTTCATCTCCTCCTCACATAAGGCTTACCTGGAAAATACTGACACAGATTGAATGTCAACTTTAGTAAATCTTACTAGATCTTTTCTCCCTATTTTGAGCAATATGATTCTTGTGGGGTCTTGAGTCCCAGGCATATCTGGTTTATTGACCCAAATAGGAGATTTTTATGCAAATGAAATTAATCAAAGGTAAAATCAGAGACAGTTTTGAAAGGGGAAAACAAAACAAAATATAACATGTTTCATGTTGATATGCAAAAACTTAAAATGGATTTGAAATGACTGGGATGTTTTTTTCCTTGATGATGGATATAACTAATAGAGTCTTCTCTAGCCATACTCACAGAGATAGAGACAGAGAGAGGGGAGACAGGGGGCAGGGAGGGGAAGAAGAGGTGAGAGAGAAGGTAGACAGAAAAGGAGAGAGAGAGACACAGAGAAATGGAGGAGGAATAAGGGGAAAAGAGAGAAGGATGGAACAAGAGAAGAAAGAAAGGAGGGAGAAAAGGGAGGAAAGAAGGAAGGAAAGAAGGAAAATTGGCATTTTAAAAGTTGTATTTTAATTTTTTAACTTCTCCCTCCCCAATAAATTAAGAAGTTAACTGTTTTTTCTGAAAAACAAATAAAATTAAATCTTAAGTGATTTTTGAGCTTGACCAAGCACAATATACCACTTCCAATTTAAAACCCATCAAGTTATATTTCCTATGTTTACTCTTCATATGAGATGACTGGGGAAGAAATAAGTTTGGTTATTATGAGACTGTAACGTTCACAAGTTGTTTTCCCTTCAGTGTTTTTAGCTTAAACTTTTATTGTAGATAAATAATCTCATGAGACAATGCTGAGTATTGCCTTGAAGTTTTACAAATGAAAATTTCTCAGTGACTGAAAATAAGTACATACTTTATCAGTAATTAGGAATGAAGAAGTATTCAAACATAAATAATCCATTGCATCTGACAATTCATTGATATGGGTATGGCCTTGACTAATGTAAGTCTGTAGATGACAACCCATCCATGTCTATCCATCCCATGTGACTTTTGTAACCACCCTTCTGTGAGTTCACTATCTCTCCTATCAGAAGTGTTTCAAGTTCCTGTCTCTCATTCCCACTTCCATGACTAGTACCTTCCCTTTGAAATTGCCTGCAATTCATACTGTAGACTGTACACACACCTATTATATATGTATATATATACATTACACATATACACATATATAATATTACATACATACATATGCATATACATACATATGCACATACACATATATCTATCTAACTCTATATATCTCTAGCTCTATCTATCTCTTTCTATCTATCCTGGCAGAAAGTAGAAGTTGAACTAAGTATTGAAAGAAGCCAAAGAAAAGAGGAAGTGGAGGTAATGAATGAGAATTTTCCAGGTACGTGGAACAGCCAGGATTTGGAAACTTGATTGTCATCTGTGAGGAACAGAAAGTGACTGCTGCCATTGGAGTATAAAGTAAGTGAAAGGGAGAAAGTGTAAGAAGATTGGAAATTTTGAGGTTGAGCAATGCTCCAAAAGCAAAGACCCTCAGCCCAGCCCCTGAACCAGATCCCTGGCACATTAGCCAAATTATCACATTTCCTACCTGGCCCATCCCAGTCAATAATCTTTTAACTGCCCTTGCCTTGTGGCCCTCATTGTCTATACCTGGCCCACCCAGGCTATTTGCCACTCCTTAATCCCATCCAGATCTTATACAGTCTTTCTGTATAAAAGTACCAATTTCATCCTCATCAAATGCACAGATTCTTAAAACCTGGCCGGCTTGTATTGGCATCACAAGTAACGCAAACTCATAAAGAATCTTACCCACACTAGCCAGTGTCATAATAAACTTGCTACTTCGACTGAAAGAAGGCTTGAGTGGTTGGATTCTTTTGAGGCAGAACAGCACCCTGGACTCTTGCTTTCTGGGGTTCCCAGCACTCCTAGACCACAACAGAAAGACTGGAAAATGTCCCATGTTCTTCTTTGTATCTATCCCACCTTCATTTATGCTCATAAATTTCTTGAATGTTTTCCTTTGTTCTATTTCTTTATAATTCTTTGTGATGAGGTACAAGCCCAAGCCAAGACTTTTTTCCTTTGGGTTGGGAGGTCTTTTGTCCCATTTGTCTAAAGATTCGCACCGCCTCCCCCCTCCCCCCTCCCCCCCCCCCCCCCCACCCCCCAGAGTCTGGCCTTGGGGCCTCCTTGGATTCCCCTTTCATTTCTCCCAGCCCAGATACTCCTTATTTTATCAAAATCCTGTAGTCCAGACTATTTAGCATTCTTTTGATATTCCTCCCTTTGATCCAATTACCAGCCACTCCCATCAGGATCCTCCCTGGGTTTGATCTACCAAGACCATCCCTGGAACCCCGGACAACTAGGCCACACCTGGATTCTTCCCTCAGTCTTTCTTCGGTATTTAAGTTCCATCTCTCCTCATGAAGGCGCTCAGATTCAATCCAGTTCAGACTCTGTCTAGCTAAGATGGTATCTGGTCCACTTGTAGCGTTACAAGTTCTTAGACTCCTTAAGAGTCAACCCAGTAAGGCGAATCTTTAATTAACTTTGTTTTTCTTCGACTTTAAGAAGGCTTGTGTCTAATTCATTTGAGCAGGATCCAGCATGTTGGTATTTCAGAGTCCCCAGCACCCCTTAGACCTCAACATTTGTGTGATAAGCCCCTCAGCTATCTTACCTCTTACCTTCTCACGCAGCATGTAGCTCCTCCTTGGCTATGTTTTCACTGCAGGTAGGTGATCCTGAGTTATAGAAGGCCAAGCTTATGGAGCACAAACTGGGCTGACTCCCCAATGCTACAAAGTCTTTGAATATGGTCCTGACCACAAATGATTTCTGCTTTAGGGAAACTGCACTATATGTCAGTAATATTATTCAATATTGTTTTAGATCATTTAAAATAACTGGACAGTATAAAATACCTGAGAGTATACATGCCAAAACATACATAGGAACTATATTAACATAAACATGAAGTACTTTTTATACAAATAGTCATCTCAATAATAAAAGTAATATTTATTATTCATGGATAGATAAAGCCAAAAATGACAATTTGTCTAATTAATCTATTTATTTAATGCTATATCATTTAAATTACTGAAAAACTATCTTACTGAGTTAGAAACAATAATAATACAATTAGAACAAAAGGTCAGGAACTTCAAAGAAACAGAGTGGGGAGGGAGAGGGGGAATGAAGGGGGATGTAAAAGAAGCAGATTCAGTAGCATCAGACCTCAAACTGTATTATAAGGTGAGAGCATTATTAAAGTGTAAAACTGATCATTTCAATTATTTTAAATTAACATTTGCTTGTGTAAATGGAACCTATATAGCCAAGAATGGAAGCAATGCTGAAAACTGGGGGAGATAGGAGGTGATTGGGTTGGAATTTTTCTGTGGTGTAGGAAATGATGAGCTGGGTGATTTAGAAAAACAAGGAAAGACTTGAATTTGTGGAGCAAGATGCTATCAACCTTCGGAGAAACAGATAGGAGGAAATAAGCATAGTATGGTCTTACATATATATGTGTGAGTGCATATGTGTGAGTATGTATATGCATATAGATATCTATGTATATACATATACATTCATATTTAATTATAGCCTTTTTATGGTGAGGTGGAAGAGGGGGGAGAAATAAAGTTAAAAGTCCACAACAGAGAACAAATGAAAACCTATGAGGAAGAAAAGAAAAGCTGGGAAACTTTGAAAACAATGTATCATATTTATTATTTATTGTATCATGCATAGGGGGGACAGGGAGTGTGTGTGAGTGTGTGTGTGTGTGTGTGTGTGTGTGTGTGTGTATGAGAGAGAAAGAGGGAGAGAGACAGAGAGACAGAGAGACAGAGAGAGAGAAAGGTAGAATTCTAAAAGAAAAACAAAAACTGGATGAAAAATGTCTATTACCTACAATTCAAAGTAGAGTTTATGGAATCACCCCAAAGAGAGACCCAAGGATGTGTGTGATCAATGAGCCTAAGGGTAGAAAGGTTGTAATTCACCATTTGTAATAGGAGTTTTTACTCTGGGGTCCATGAACTATTTGTGAGTGTTTCAATGTAATTGGTTTCCTTCATAATACACAATTATTTTATTCATTTAACAACATTATTCTGAGAAGAGGTCCATAGTCTTTACTGAAGGGTCTATTTCATGCATACCTATACATTTTTAACCCCAGATCTATGTATAATAGATAATCCTGGAACTTACCTCCAATAAACTAATTCATGACAGTCTCATTTCTATGTCTTCTTTTTATTCAAGCTCCTAACTTTCTTCTTGCTGAACCTAGTGTTGATCTCTTAAAGTAGTTATAATTTCAGCTAGCTATTGCTTACAGGATTTGTGCAGGTACCATTGAGAGAATTCTTCCCACATCCTCTAAGCCTTCCCGTCTCCTCAGGTTCCCTTGTGGTTGCAACAGGTACCCTTTTTGGAGGGAGGTAGTGTTGACATTTGATTTTCACTAAGCAGTGAGCAAGAAGGATATCGCTCTTCTTTTTGAGTAGAACCGAGTGAGTTACCCAGTATGAGCAGGGATGGATGTATTGTGATTTGGATCACTGATATCATTATATTATCTTTTCCCCATCTTCTATCCTTCAGTATTATTGCCAAGGGCAGCATTATTTTTCCTGTCATTCAGGTTCTTATAAACTTGTTGTAATCTCCAGTGCCAGACTTTCTTTTTTCCACATCTACATATCTGACCAGTTGTCTCTTGGATCTGTGTCTTTTGCTCTATTGACAGTTATTCTCCCACCCCAACCCCAACCTATTCCTATTTTGGCTTTCCTCACCTCTTACCTGGACCATTGCCATTGCCTTCTTGTTGGTCTCTCTGCCTAAAATCCATCCCTTTTCCAATCTGTCCTCTCTATAGCTGCCAATTTTCCTAAAGCATAAATCCATTAGCAAACTTCCCTGGCTCCCTAGAGACTCTAGGACCAAGTATTATTTTATGCCTATCTCATACTTTTCCAATGTATATTTTGATGAAAATTTTATTATGTATATACTTATTAGTATAGTAAAATATATGATTTATAAATATATCAATGAAAACAAATTGAAAGTGCATGCTCAAAAATGTTTCTTGATAGGTGTGTGTGTGACCAAACAACTTTAGTGACCACTGGTTTGATCATGATATGCGTTTGAGTGGATAGGCCATAGAAACAGTCCATTAGTACACGTACTATAGACAGACACTGTGATTGTTTATCTGTACCTACAGATTGTATTTGAGAAATTGCAGAATGCTTTCAGTGACTAGAACTTCCTGAAACAAAACCATGGTTTTCAGATAAGTGGCAAACATATCATTCCAACTCAAGTCCTCTGATTCCCACCCACTGTTCATTCTACTGTGCCAATTCAATCAAATATTTGCAAGTTATAATAATAACAATTTATTTTTTCTTGTCTGGATCCATGATTTCATCTACATGGAGAACATTCCATTCAGATGTGGAAATTCCTGGCATAAAAGCAGATCTGCAACTTTCCAGTAACTTAAAGTAGTATAGAGTTGTCTAGCGATATTGAGTGACTTGCCCAGGGTCACACATATGTTAAGTGCTGGAGGCAGAATTTGAACCCAGGGTTTCTTCTGTCTAAGGTTGGCACTTGATCCACTGTATCATGTTTCCTCTCATATAAAGATACACATGTTAAATTTGTATTTGAAAATGAGTATTACATGTATTTATATATGCAGACATACCTACATATCTACACATATTGTATTCATGTACATATACATGTATATGCACATACATACTTATATACTAATTTCCCTCACTTTACCCCCAGGTACTATTCAGGGCTTGCTGTCTCCTTAATTTGCCTTCTCTAAGTTCATAAATCACACATTGCAGTTCATATCAGTGACATCAGCAAGCTTTATTTTAAATTTTAAAATGAGTTTTGAATGTTAAAGAGCTTTGGATCAGGCACCATTCCTCTAGATGCCAGGAAGCCTGTCATCTTCTTTGCATAATTCAATTAAATGCATCTGGTACTAAATGTGAAAAATGGGTAAAAGCAGACCAAAGACCTAGAATGAACAAATACTCACAAATGTTGGAGCAAAAATGGATGTCAGGAATATGTCACTGACTGGCATGCATCTGTTAAGGTTGGACAATATGTCTAGTAGTTGGATTAGCTTCTTGATACAGGCAGAGGAAATTTCCTAGGTTTTAACTCCATGTTCAAATTCTATAAGAAGCAGCATTTCTTGTGAATGAGACTCAAAACGGTCCTTGGAGTTCATATGAAACTGCTTTTTGCGGGCAGTTAATCTCTTACTACTTTTTTTGTGCCATGATGACTATCACTGTAGGAGACTTTGTTTCTTGAGAATCTAGAAGGAGAAAGAAGAAAGAGGAGATATTTCAGCACCTAGAACAGTGCCTGGCATATAGTAGACCCTTGATAAATTCTGATTGATTGATCCACCTGAGCTCCATTGAACACTCTGAACAAGAGATGGAGATGTGTTGGTCCTAATTTTGCATTTTTTCAAAGGGATTTTAGTTATGATCACAGGATTCCTTCAGGACAGGCACTATCTTTTCTCTCTTCTTATATCCCCAGCATTTAACACAGTAAGCATGTAATAAATGTATATTGATTGATTGGAATTTAGAACTGGGAAGGATGTTAGAGATCATTTAGTACAACCATATTACCTTACAGGTGAGGAAATAGAGGTTCAGAGAATTAAAGCAGTTTATCCTAGTTTATACTTGGTACAAAGTAATACAAATGAGATCTGGACCTAGTTTCCCTGAATGAGGTGGCATGGTGCCTTGGAAAGAATGTAGGATTTGGACACCCCCTTTAATTTCCCATTAACAACCGTGCATATGAGGTCAAATTTTGGCTTTTCCATTTGAAAATGAAAGTGTGGGTTCACGTCTTGCCTGACATCTAGCGATCATGAGTCAGTTGTTTAACCTGTGTAACAATTATAACCATGATGATTCTTCAGAGATATGATTCCATGAATGCAGAGAATTCCAAGTGAGAAAAGTTCTTCCAACAATGTAAATTGGAAAATGGCTTACAGCTTATATTTCAGACAGATGCCCAAGAGACTAAAAAGTTTAAAAACTTCCCTAGGGTCATACAGTTAGTATGTTTCAGAGATTGTACTTGACCCATGCTTTCTTGATTTTGACTCCTTTTTTGTGCCTCAGTTTTCTCACCTCTTAAATAGGGAGAAGTAATGGAAGAAAAGTGCTTTGTAAATGAGAAAATACCACAGTAACACTTGTTGTTGAAGATTATTTTTGTAACTCTTATTGTATGAATAAATATTGATTTGGGTATACTGCCAATTTTAATCAAATTCTAGAATAAAGTTGTATTTTAAATCTTTAGATAAGTTTCAGAAAAAATAAACCAAAACTAAAAGAGCTGTTTTCATTGTGAATCTATAAATACATAGAGAAGTCAATGGCTATCTGATGAGAACACTAGCACAGTGTGTATTGGGGAAAGAAATGTTATTTATAGAATGCTCAGAGGGTGTAATGAATGATAATTTTAAAAAAAATAGAATTCCAAAAAAAGCATTTGACAGAATCACTTTAAACTACCTTTGCACTAAGGTTCATTAATGGAACTTGGCTCTGATGCACTTCTCCAGTTCTAGCTTTGTTTAAATTTTAAAGTCTCCCAATTAACCACAATTGGAAAGTGTTTGCTTACTTCACTTAAAAGTCTTGCAAGCTCAGCAATTTTTGAACACAGATATTTAACTTTGTAAGTTAAGTTTCCATATGTAGCTGCAGTATCTTTGCAATCTCTTCTGCCATGTTTTCCTCATGTTACCACTATAGTTCAGGTTTTCATCACCTTTTTGAATGGACTGTTGCAATACCTTTCTAACAGGTGTCCTTTCCTATAATTTCTACCTTTTCTGGTCTACCCTTTTGCAATACAATCTATATCATCTTAATAACGCTAAGATGTGACTTTTCTATTTTTCAACTTCACAAGTTTTCAGTGACCCCTCTTTACCTAATGAATAAAGCACAATTTTAAATCATTACTTATTTTTAGCATTTTTTAATTTTTTGGAGTTTCATATTCAATTTATCCCTTCCCCCACCCCAAGAAGGCAAGCAACATACATTTCCATATTAGACATATCAAAAAAGGAAGAAAAATAAAGTCACTCTGCATTCAGAGTTTATCAGTTCTCTCTCTTTAGGTGATCAACATTTTTTTCATCCATCCTTTATAATTGTCTTGGATCATTGTATCCATCAGAGTAGCTGTCCTTCACTGTTGATCACCCTTACAATATTGCTGCTACTGTGTACAATAATTCTCCTGGTTCTGCTCACTTGACTTTGCATCAGTTCATAAAAGTCTTCCCATTTTTTTTTCCTGAAACCATCCCCTTAATTCTTAAAACACAATCTTACTCCATCCCAGATACTATAAGGTGTTTATCCATTCCTCAAACTATGAGCATCCTCTCAGTTTCCAATACTTTGCCACCATAAAAAGAGATGTTGCAAGTATTTTTGTACATATAGGTCCTTTTCATTTTATCTATTTAGGGTAGAGACCTAGTAATGGTATTGTTGAGTCAAGATATTCTATAGGCCTTTGGATATGGATCCAAATTGCTTTCAAAAATGATTGGACCAGTTTACAACTCTACCAACAGTTCAATAGTGTACGTATTTTCCTTTATCCCCTCCAGCATTTGTCATTTCTGATACAATGACAAATTATATGAGGTGGTACCTCAGAATAGTTTTAATTTGAATTTTATAATCATTAGTGATTAAGAGCATTTTCATATGACTATAGATAGCTTTAATTTCTTCTTCTGAAAACTGCCTGTTTACATCATCTAAACATCAATTGAGAAATGACATATTTTTATACATTTTATAAATTTGACTAAGTTTACTACACATTTGAGAGACATTTTATCAGGGAAATAGGATGTGCTTTTTTTTCTATGTTATTTCATTGTCTATGGTTTCTTTTAGAAAAATATAGTTTCCCTCATTATCTCTTAGTTACATCTATTTTTGCTTTGGTCTTGACTAAGATCATGATGGCTACCACTGCCTTTTTTATTTCAATTGAAGAGTAATAGATTCTGATCTAGACCTTTATTTTATCCCGGTGTGTGTCTTTCTGTTTTAAGTGTGTCTCTTTCAAACAACATATTGTTGGATTCTAGTTTGTAATGCATTTTGCTATCCATTTTATGCCTAAGCTCATCCCCATTCACGTTGACAGTTATAATTACTGTGTGTTTCCCATCATCCGATTTTCTTCTATTTATCCTTCTCTCTGTCTGTCTGTCTCTGTCTCTTTTTCTCTCATCCTGTATCTCCTCAAAAATCTGTTTTGTTTCCATCATCTCTCTTAATCTGCCCTTTCTTTCATTGGCCTTTACCCCATTTTTCTTATCTCCTTCCTCTCCTATTTTTCTTTTGAGCAAAATATATTTCTAGACTCCACTGAATGTGTACATATATTCTTCTATTTTTGAACCAATTAGGATGTCTTTGCCCACCACTACCACCCTATTTCTTTGTCCAATGTAGAAATGTTTTCTTGTGTGCCTCCTTTATGTGAGAAAATTTCCTCCATTTTCTATCTTTTCCCCTGAAGGATTGCACTAAGTTTTGGTGGGTAAAGTATTCTGGGTTGTAAATACATTGCCTTTGTTTTGTAGAATTTCCTTTCAAGTCCTTCACATCTTTTACTTGGAAGCTGCTAGATCATGTGCAATTTGACTGTGGCTCCATTATATTAGAATTGTTTCTTTCTGGCTGCTTGAAATATTTTCTCCTTGACCTGATAGTCTTGAAATTTGCTTATAATGTTACTTGGAGTTTTCATTTTAGGATTTCTTTCAGAAAGTTATTGAAACATTCTTTAAATTCCTATTTTACCTTCTGGATCTATGAGATTGGGGCAGTTTTTTATTTTAATTTCTTGAAATACGGTTTCTAGACTTTTTTGGTTAATGGCTTTCAGGTAAACAAATTATTATTAAATTATCTTTACTTGATCTATTTCTAGATTGGTTGTTTTATTTTCAGATGATATATTTCACATTTTAAAATAATTTTCCACTCTATTGACTTTGTTTTCTTGGTTTTTGATATTTCATGGAGTCATTAACTTCTGCTTGCACAATTCTAATTAAAAAATACTTTCCTCAGTGAGCTTTTGAACATCCTTTTTTCCATTGCTTTTTAAAGAATTCTTTTTTTCACTGAATTTTTGTTTCTAGGACCACTAGGCCAGTTCTTTTTTTTTACGTGTCATTTTCTTTAGTATTTGATGTTTTTTTTTAACAGTCATTAATTTTCTTTTCATAATTTTCTTACATCACTCTCATTTCTTTTCCATTTTTCCTCCTTTACACTCTTATTTCTTTCTTTGAGTCCTGCAGAAATTCTTGTTGGTCTTGTGTCTAGTTAGAATTTCTTTTCCTTTCAAGCTTTGCTTATAGCTATTTTCATATCATTGTCTTCTGAGTCTGTGTCTTGGTCTTCCCAGTCACCATAGTAGATTTTTATAATTTTTATAGTCAAGTTCTTTTTGTTGTTTGCTCATTTTTACCAATTTCTGGATTTTTAACTTTATATTAAAGTTGGGCTCTGCTCACCTTGAAGTGGGAGGTATTATTCCAAGCTTTAGGATGTTTTGTGCTTCTTTTTTTAAGGGCTAGTTCTCGGGGATCTGCAAATTTTCAGTGCTTCCAAGGTGGTGTGATCCATGGAGAGGTGTGGTCACTGCTCTCATAGTCTTTACTCTGGTTGTTACCCAGGAAGGACCTGTGCTTCCCTCTACCCACAAGTACTAGTGTTCCTCTTGGCCCTAGAACTGAGACCAGGTCCCCTGCTCTCCTACAGCCACAAGCACTAATTCTCTTCTTTGCCTTGGAACTGTGACCTGGTCTCTTCGTCCCTTGTGACAGACCACAAGAGCTCCTTTTCACCCTGGAACTGAAAAATCAGAACTATTTATGGGAAATAGAGTTGCTAATCACTGATAGCTATATCTGATGCCAGCAAAGGGTCCCCTGTAATCTTGTTCTGATTAATCGTCTAACTTCATTATTGTCTCTGGCCCAAGAACTCTGCTACTGCTCTTTGAAGCTGCCTCCCAGACCTCTAGCTGTTGCTGGTGCCACATGCACTCTGGGCAAGCCACTACCTGAGTATCATAGAGCTTTCCAGCGGACTTCCTAATTTGTCTAGGGCTTGAAAATGTTTCACCCAAACTTTCTTTAGCTCTGCCACTTGACAATTCAATTTGTGGCATTATTTTAAAATTGGATAGGAATGTTGGGAAAGTTCAGTCGGGTTGATGTCTCTCCTCTGCCATCTTGGCTCCATACCTCCCCCAAATGTAAACTTCTTAACAAGTTCTTTGAGGTCCTTTACAGCCCCGCTTCATTTCTAACTACCACTTTTCACATGGTGTTTCGTCTGAATCAATAAACTACCTAGTCTTTGATGTTATCCTGCTTTCCATTGCCTCATCTTGTATAGGTAACTCCTTTGGTCTAGCAAAGAGCCCATATGTCTCTCTACTTGCTCAAATTCTTCCTTTCCTTTATAACTTAGCTCTGGTACCAACTTCTCTGTGAATCCTTTCTTGATTGCTCCATCTCACAGAGGACCTCTCATATTTCCTACATGATGCTGAAAATGATTCTTCCATTTCCTCCAGAAATTAGACAGAGGTGGAATAGGAAATCTCTGTGTTCTCTCCCAGCTGCCAAATTCAACAAGCTTATTTTCTTGAATGTAAATTGATAAAATGACTTTTTAGACTACATGGATAAGAATCCCATTCAATTCACCAGAAATCCACTAAATCATAATGAAAATAAAAGTTGGGGAATTTATGAGGTTGAGGTTTTTGTTGCTGAGAGAGGCAGGTCTAGTTTGTGGATTTCATTGTGGTAAAGCTCAAATATGCCCCTGTATAGGCAATTTGCTGCAGACTAGGTGATTATCATAACATTAACCAAATCAATGTAGACATATTTCCTACTTTCAAAAATAATTGAGAGTCCTCTGTCTGGGAATCTTCCCAATTCAGAGTAAAGAGAATTTCCTGGCATTAAAATGTAATGCTTCAGCTTTCAGCAAATAAGTTCTTCTCACATTAATGTGATGTTAATGCATTTTATATCAATTTTACAGCTGGGGAAATCAATCAAAAAAAGGTAAATAGCATGTCAAAGAGAAGCCTCCTAGGAAGGATACCTCATGGTATTCCTGGATTTTCCAAATTAATGCTTTAGGTGTTTAAGTATAGCAACAATCTCATTACTTCTATTTCCTTATTCTACTGTGTATAGCAGGGGATAGGTGACAGGGGTATCTGTAGGAAGTAATGACAGAGATGCATCAGAATTCAAGGTTAAAAAGTGAGTCAGTGGTAGCAGCAGTCATCTTCATCTGGGGGCTTGTTGCTAAGTATGTTCACCCTGTTTTATTGAGCTGTAGCCAGAAGAAGATCTGATATCCCCTAGACAAGACATCTGGGATAAAAATCATCATCTGTCATTGAAGCAGGAGGAGTTCTTCCTCAGAGTCCATCTTTATCCCCCACCCATTTATCAGCACTTGAATTCCACAATTTGTTATTAAAGAATTTCTGTTTTTGTCTAGTGAATTAAGTGTTGATTATAAACTTCTTTGCCTAATCAAAGAAAAGTTCTCAGCTGGGAACTGTGGGAAAAATGAAAACTGTAGATTCCTTAAAATTTCTAGCTTCAAAATGATCATATCTGTGGGAACTTCTTGGGCTTGGGTTAGCATAGGTTAGAATAGCAAGATTGTTTTCACTTGGTAGAGGTTTTATTGTTTTAATATGCATTGTTTGCTATTTATTAAACACTTTTTATTTGCTTCTTAATAAGATGCTTAAGAATAAATGATAAATTCAAGCATATGTCTACTTTTATGGAGATCCAGTTACATTATCTCAAGGTCATGAAACTAGCATGTGTGGCAAAACAGCTAGGTCAGGAGGGAGTAGGGCTTTGTTAGATTAGAACTCAAAGCCAGGTCCTACTTGAGTTGATCCAAAAATTCACTCACCCCTGGAAATTAGAGGGGTCTAGATGAGGAGTAGATTGCTGGGGCTCTAGTAACCATAATGGTTGAGACATGTGGCACTTTTAGTCCTTGGACATATGCACAGACAGCCAGGGTGAGTGTGATATTCCCCAGTAAATGGCTATCACAAGCACCTGATGGTTGTGCATCATCTAAAAATCATATTATTTATCCTGTATTGGGCCTAGCTCTTCTATCAAAATAAATGTAGTTTCAACTAATAATGTTTATAATTTCTCTTTTGAGCACACCAGAGAAATTTATTTAAATTGAAATAGAATTGATGGTTGTCTCAAGGGTCAAACCACATGGATTAGGTCAGTAGTTCTCCTTTCGGGGTTCACGAACCCCTTGATCATTCATGACGATGATCCAAGGGATATTTGCTAATTTTTAATAGCACCCTAAGCAGAAAAGACTTGGAGAATGTTATGATTAGTATATAAAATTATCCTAATTATTCACAATAATTTTGTTGTTAAAAGGGGTTTTTGGAACAATAAAAAAGTCAGAAAACAAAATTAGGGGAATAATTGCTTTAGACCTCAGGTTGCTTATTCTGAAAATAGAAGTATTCAAAATGAAATAATTACTTCCTTCATAATATACTATGGAAGAGTCCTCCTACCCCCTACTTTAAAGTCATTTGAACATTGTTTCAATTACTTTGATTATTAATATATTGACTTTATATTATATAACTGTTTCCTTTTGAAATCATGGTGCAGGAAATATTTTTTAAAATTAAATTATAAGGTATATTGTTAAAGGAAAACTACTATTTCATTTGGAAAGGGAGGGACTTTTATCACTGTAAATAATAAGCCCCTAATGCATCTGCCTTGTAATTCCAAATTTTTATGTAGTGTTTTCTCAAAATGGAGGTAAACTTTATAACTAAATGTAGAATGGATGACATAGACTTTTATTTCTTTTGTATGTCACCTTGGCAATATCCTACGTCTCTCACGTGTCCTTCTAATTTAAACTCTATGAAGTTCATGCTATTCCATGCTTCATTGGTATATGGCATCACTAGAAGAATATCAGCCTTAAAAATATGTATTTTTGTTTTGAGAATGCCATATGATTTCTAAAGGGTAATCTAGCTTGCTCCTTTCCCCTATCCAATTTTCTGCATATTTGATAGTCTATCTACAGTATCTGTCTAATATATATGCTGGTGTAATTATTTTATATGCATGAAAATTATGTAGGAAATGTTAAAAGTGCATGCTGGAGTCCAATCTTTTATTCATTTCCCACTTTTTCAGGATCAGCAGCTTATTTGAATAGATCCAGTTGGAACCATTTTCCTTATTCATTATCTTTTCTGATGTTTTTTTCAATCTATTTTCATTATTTTACTTTAATGATTCTGATCCTTGCTCTAGCAAGTAAGTACTCTAACTTTACAGCTGATTCAAAAATTATTCCCACAATAACTACCTATTTTTCCCTGTCAATGTATATTTAACTTAAAATTTTTGATGACATTTACTTTTTACTATATTCGGTCTTTACTCACTTTTCTTGAAGAAAATATCCATCATAATAAAGGTATGAACATGCTCTAGTTTCAAAGCACTCACTCTGTGCAGCCTGGTGGTGCAGTGGGTAGAGTGTTTGACATAAAGTTCAAATTGAGTCCTTCTACTTGCTGACTGTGTGACTCCAGGAAAGTCATTTCCTCATCTGTAAAATGGAGGTAATAATGGCACCTACCTCCCAAGAGGTTGTGAGAGCTAAAATGAGATTATACTTTTAAAGGCTTCACAAACCTTAAAGTACTATATAAATGCTATTAGGAATTTTTATTGCTATTATTAGCCTTTGGCAACTTTCATTTCTTAAACTCGAGCCATATCTTATAACGTAGGTATATACAAGATAACAAAAAACAAAACAAAAAATCTTTAGAAGGAATGATGAATGCTCCCTGGTGACAAACTGTCTCAAGAAATTATTGTTCCTATTAACTCTCTATGATCAATAAAACCTAAATAAAATAACTTTTAATTTATTTCTCTAAAGAGAACTAATGAGCCATCCTCCCATGCAGCTGCAACTCCCTAACCTCCTCTGGTTTCATTTAACAATAGACATCAATATCGATATAATCGACTTCTTGAAGTAGCATATTGACAGATTAATCCTCAGAAATTATTTAGCACACCAACAGTAAAGTTCATGGTAATCGATGTTGAAAAGCAGTATAATACTTAGCCCTCCCTAAGCATTCCTTGTTCCATAATTTTGTCATTGTCACTATGGAAATGAAAGTTTCCAAGGATCAAACATCTATAATCAAAATATTTATGACCTCATGGGAAGCCCTTCTAGCTTTATATTTAAAGACCATTGGGAATGGTGGAAGCACCCAGTATCTGTGCTGCACTGGTGAATGTCAGGGTCTTCTCCATACCATCATGATCATTGAAACTCCAATTTTGTGGGGGACACCAAGTATAGGCATCACATCAATGATTTCTTTTGAAATGACATAAGTACTGAATGAGAAGGACCTTGAACTCTAATAGTGGGGGGTGGGGGTGGGGGGTTTGTGAGGTATGGTAATTAGAGAGCTGGCTTCAGAGCTAGAGAGACCTCTGTTCAAGTTCTCAGCCAGATACTGGTTGTGTGATCCCTAGGCAAAGAATTTAACAAGTCAGTTCATGAGACAGCTCTCTAAGAGAAAGTGTGGACCTGCACCTTGCTGGGTGAAGACATTCAGGACTGGGGGATTTGATTCCTGTATCAATTAACTCGCAAGAGCAGTTGGATCCCTCCATATATCCTTCTCACCTTGTGAGCTGGAATTAGCTTAATTGACTCCCTCCTTTGTTTCAAAAAAGCCCCGGACTGTACCACTGTCCTTCCATTTCATCAGTAGGCTGCAGAACTTCCAACTTCCTCTTTTATTGCTTATTAAATGTTTGTCAAATGAGAAAGCTGCTTGTGGCTGCTAATTGGTAAGGTTTCCCATCATCCTGTCATATTGTCTTGGCAAAAGAAAAATGTAGCAAAATAAAGATCTGCTAATTAGCTGTGTGGGTCTGTTACAAGTAATTTCACAGTGCATATGCGCAGGAAAAAAAATGAAAATCCTCTGAAAATGCTGTTTTCATCTTGAGTTGGAAAAATATATTGTTAGTAAGAGACAAAAGAAAAAAACTGCAATATAATGAAATTATAATTGAGAAGATTGCGGAATCCGAAAAGATCTCAGCGGGAAAAAAACCCCAAAACTTGACAAATGAGCTACAAGTAAGCTCAAGGGAATTTGGAGCAGAGTTCAGGGGATCAAGGTAGACTACCTCATTATAAAATTATATTTTGTATCCCATTGGTGTTCAATTATATGTGAATGTGGGTGTGATTGAAAAAAAATCACCACCTAATAAAATAAATTGAACAAAGTCTAGTTCCTTCCTTACAAAAAGAACTGGGGAAAGGTCAAAATCAATCCATTACAAGAAAAGAAATGAAAAAACTTTACAATTTCTCAGAAAAAGAAAAACAACTCAAATCACTTTTATAAAGCATCAACAAGCTCAATTTCTTTGCAAAGATGCAGCTGAAATTGATGTTGGCACTGCAGGAGGAATGCAGCAGAGATTCCATCAATTTGATTCCAGGTGGCCAGCATCCCATGTCACTGAGAGGATTTGTCCTAGACTTTAATGATCATGAGGTGGTCGGTTTGTTACTGTAAGAAATAGTATATGGGACCAGGGGGATCATTTGGTAACAGGAGGTTATTTTGCATTTTAAATAGAGTCTTTCTCTGCTGTTTTCTAGACTAGACTGAAAATGACCTGGCTATTATTTTTCTAACTAGGACATAAAAAGAATTCACTTTATCCAATGCAGTTTGTGACTACATGTACCACGTGAAATTGAAAATTGAAGGCAATGTTGGATTAATTAATGAACCAAACAGATTTTGTCTTTACTAACAGCTAAGTGCACTGGGTAAATGTCACCTAGAGATTCATTTTGATCACATACAGTAGTGCTCTTTTAGGATAATAACAATATCTAACATAAAATTAATGTTTAAAATTCACAAAATATATAATATGTAGTATTCAAGTATTTTAAAGTATTTTTAGTGCCTACTATATGGTAGACACTGTGATTTATAAATACTATCTTATTCAATCCTCATAACAACCCTAGAAGGTAGATGCGTTATTATACCCATTTTTAGAGGAGGAAACTGAGGCAGACAGCAATTAAGTGACTTGACCCAATGTCACCCAGCTAGTCTTCAAGAGCCTAATTGAAATAAAATTTTCCTGACTCCAGGTCCAATTTATCCATTGTTACCAATTTGCCTTCACTTTACATTTTTTCTCCCACTCATGCACTTTAGGGAATGAGGGGAAAATTTAGAAAAATAGTAGAGGAGAATTGGCAGGGGAGGCAGAGTCACGATGGTGGAGTGAGAGTCAGCATTTTCCCCAGCTCACCCAGCACATCTCTGCCTCAATAACCTAGAACAATTCTGATTGAGAAAGTCAAGGGAGAAACACACACACACACACACATGCACGCACACGTACACGCACACACACACACACACGCACACACACACACACGCACACCTCAGTGTTTGATTTTTCCAAGCCAGGTCCCCTTAGGAAGATGGAGAGAGAGGACTGGAAATGGTGCCAGGAGGGCAATATGGCAGTGGATGGGGTAAAGGTAAGAATCATTTCAGTGACCAGGGATACACAGGGTCTAAGACTGATCTCCAAGGCATAAAAAGACTTGGCAACCCCTGAAGTAATGCTGGAGCAGGAAGAGGTGCCATGTAACAGCTCTGACACCTATTACCCAGTACTAGGTCACAGCTGCAGAGTAGAGAGGAGGTACTTCAAGTGAGAGGAGCTCTAGCTGTGTACAGAATAAAAGAGCAAGATCCAGAAATTTAATTGTGTGACTGAGCCCAAGGGCAGAGTTAGCAATGGGGGAAACTCAGTTTTAACCTTTAGTTATCTTGTACGTAAGCCTGAAGGGGAAACCAGGACAAAGACCAAAGAAGACCCAGATGTCCGGGCACTCTCAGGTTGCAGAACCTCCCACTGTTCTAAGTTACTGAGTCTATTAGCAGTCCACTAAAAATCAACCATGCCCAAGCCAATAGACCCAAACCTGGGTCAGGAACTTGCAGAGCTCAGACCAGCATCCTTAGATTGTCTCTGTATCTTGTCTTTGAGATCAGTAGGTTTTGCTTGGACGGTGAGCATATTTTTACAAAATGTTACTGCTTTTTGGATTCTTTTCTGCATTGTCCATCTCTTGTGTATTTTCATTCCCAATCTATTGTTTTCTCTTTTGTTTCTTTGGTGAGATTTGCCATTACAAATTCCAGTGTCTTTGATTCTGCCTATTGTTTTTGCTGTGGAAGCCCAAAATTTTGCTGCTATAATTCTCATTTCTCTTTAAAACCACTCAAAAACAGTACGTTTTAGTTGCATGTTCACCTCCAATTCCACTGGCTCTTCCTTCCCATCAGGTGTTGGATCACTTTCCTGTGTATTAATCACAGATTCCTGAACTTATTTACTAGCTCTGAAGGCCATTTTCCCTTCTGTTATTACTGTTTTTTTCTGTTGGTTTATCTGGTTAAGTTTAAGGTCTTTGTTGTCTTCCTCAGATATTTGGTAATTTCAATCTGTTTGTTTGTTGGTCAGATGGTTCAGTTGTATCTGATTCTTTGAGGCTTCATTTGGGCTTTTCTTAGCAAAGATACTGAAGTGGTCTACTATTTCCTTCTCCTACTCATTTTATAGATAAGAAACTGAGGCAAAAAAGATTTAGTGACTTGCCTGGGGTCACACAGCTAATAAGTGTGTGAGGCCAGATCTGAACTAAGGAAGATGACTCCAGGCATGACACCATTCACTGTGTTGCTAGTTGCTCTTAGTATTTTTTACTCCCTTGTTTTCTATAATCATTCACTTTCTAACTCTGCTCTAAAGATGGTTTCCTTGGGTGCTGGGTCTCAAAGGCTCCAGTCTCTTTTCACAACAGGTAATTCATAGTTCACCAGTCTAGATCTCTTTCCCAAGTAAATTTTGGGTAGGCAGAACTGACCCTAGATAGTTTCTGTGTACTTTCCTTCAGGATTAGTGGTGTTCCTCACACCTCTCCATCCCCATAGTGGTGTCCTGTGTTTCTCCCTCTGTTCCTCATTTCTCTGGGTTGTCAACAGCAGTTCAGAACTCCGCAGCATTGGTGCTATGGGGCTGTCACTCCAGGTGCTGGCAATTCAGAGCTTTACCCTTGCTGGTGTTACCTGACTTTCCTCTCAAGCACTGTCTATATATCTCAAGATCAAGCATTCTTTGGCTCCTAAAGCTCTCCTGGTACACAGATTATAGAGCCACTGACTCTCATGAAAGTTACACAGCCTGGAGACAGTGTCCCCCAGGCACTGGAAAAAGGGAGAAGGAAGAGGACTATGAGGTTGGGTTTTGCCAAAAACTCATGTATTGGAGCTTTGGTTCTGCTAGTGCAGTCTCATTTCAGGTGAAGGAAGAAAACAGAAGGAGCTCAGGGTTAGTGAATGTCAGTTCATTTTTCTTTAGACTCATTTTGGGTTCTGGGTATCCTAGACCATGGGGACCTCTGAAGATAACACATGATTTTGTTTCAGAGACTTTTGAGAAGTTATAAAGATCAAAGAAAATGTCCAGTCTTTGATCTTGTTGGTCATGTGACCTAGAAGTTCTCCCTCACTCGCTATGATGAGTTTCCAATGCACCATATCCACTTGTTTTTGTTATAAAAAGCTGATCTCTCCATGAGATAGTGAGCTCCCTGAAAGCTGCATAGTGCCTGGCATAGGGAAGGCATTTCATAAATGCTTGTTGAACTTATTTGATTTCTAAATGTTACATGAGATGACTCAAACAAACACCAAGGGTAAATTATAAGTTAGAAATGGCTAACACAAGATTCAAGTTAGAGATGGCCAAGACCAGCACCGAGGTATTATTTGTAGAACTGGGTCTATTCATAAAGGGGAATACAGACACTGTGAAGGAAATTAAGGATTTGGCTCAACTTCAAGCAACAGTGTTATTCATGGGTCATTGGCTTCTATTCCCTGTCCAATGCCTGGTACTTCCATTTTTTTTTTCTTTTAATGTATGTTATTGAGAAAGACAACCTGCATTCAGGATAAGGCAATATGAATTCACACCTCAGCTCTATTGCTTACTAGCTGTATGATTTAATTAACCTCAGCCTCAGATTCCCTGACAATTAAATGGGCATAATAATATTTGTACTATTTACTTCATATAATGTGAATGGAGGACAGTGAGAAGGGAAAGGAATAAGCATGTCCATGGCACCTACTATGTACCAGACACATGCTAAGCATTTTACAAAGAATATTTCATAACAATCCTGAGAGGGAAGTGCTATTATTCCCATTTTACAGCTGAGGAAACTGAGGCAGACCTAGGCAAAGTGACTTATCCAGGGTTACAAAACTAGTTAGCATCAGTCTGGACTTAAACTCAATTCCTAACTCCTGCCCCAGTGCTCTAACAGCTGAGCCACCTATCTGTATTTTGAAGAAACATTTTAATATTTTCTTTGAAGTAGTGGAGGTGCTGATGGTGATGGTGGAATTTCTCCATTAAAGAAATTCTTTTCCCAAAAGCGATCAGCAACTTTGCAAATTCTGGTTTTCATAAATTGCTGGAGGAGACCTGAAACATTGCCATTCAAACAATAGCATTCACTAAGCTAGGGGCAGCTACATAATCACTGGATAGAGTGCTAGGCATAAAATCAGGAAGTTTTGAGTTCAAATCCAGCCTTAGACACTCACTAGTGGTATGAACCCTGGGCAAGTCACTTACCCTCTGTTAGTCTTGCTTTCCTCAACTATAAAATGGCAACAACAAAAAAAATATCACCAATTTGCATGGCTACTGTGATGATCAAATGTGATAATATTTGTAATGTACTTATCATAGTGTCTGATGAATAATAGGTGTCATTTAAATGCTTATTCCCTTCCCCATTAAGCATTTGCTATGTGCCAGGCACTGGCGGTGGATCACTGGGGATGAAAACGAACAGAAGAAATAGGGTGCCTGCCCTTAAGGAGTTCATATTCTAATGGGAGAAGAAAATGTATAAATAAATATATATATATATATAATATACAAAATATGTATATAAATATATATAAGACTTGCTCAGGTTCACAAGCCATTATGTGGCAGAAAAGAGACTTGAACCTAGTTCTTTATGAAGAAATTTGGCTATCTTTGTGCTATACTGCCGTATTTATTTATTTATTTATTTAATTTTTACATAGCGTTATGTACCACCATGTATCACCAAGGCAATACTCACAGCACATGGGCTATGACTATGAATGTGCCAGGGTGGTTCTGAATCTCAAGGTAGAAGGCAGAGCCAGAAAGCCAAATCCATCAGTAACCAAGGAGTTAATACCCATTAGCTCTACAGGGGACAAAGCCATTTCTAAGCCTTTCTCTCCCTCCCCGCACCTGGGCCTTCCCAGAAACAAACAGTCATGAGCCTAGCTTTCTGCTTGTGTCCTCCCAACTCTGCTCCACCCTTCCTGTTCCACTTATTCAGCAAATTCCTCCCGCCATATATGATTTACGCTTCCATGTGATTTAAGCAGGTCACATGGGCTCATTAATGAATGGGAAAGATCTTCCCATTTAAATTATCCTTACAATGCACTATTAGGATTTTATGTTAATTATAATAATCATTTGATCATCAATTCAAAAGACACTCATTATAGATCAGCAGCATTCCAGACCTTCTGAATTCAAAGACAAAAATGAAACACTTCATGACCTTAAAGGAGAGGACATTCCACGAAGGGGAATGATCTGCATTTAGATAAGGAAAAATGTAATTGTCAAAAATGCATATTTTATTTCATCAAATATTTCCCAATTACATGTAAAAATGTTTGAGGTTCAAATTCTGTCCCTCCCTCCCACCTTTCCCCTTCCTTGAGAAATCAAGTAATTTGATATGGATTATTCATGTGAAATCCTGCAAAACGTATTTCCTTATTAGCCATGTTGCGAAAGAAAGCACAAATAGAATGTCTAGGAAAAATAAAGTAAAAAGAAAAGTGTTCTTCAATCTGCATTCAGAGTTCATCAGTTCTTTCTTTGGAAGTGAACAGAACTTTCCTTGTGGGTCTTTTGAAATTATCTTATATGGTGTCTCGATCAGAGCAGCGGAATCATTTGTAATTGATCATCATACAATATCGCTGTTAGTATGTACAGTGTTCTGATTCTGCTCATATCATTTTGTACCAGTTCGTATAAGTCTTCCCAGGTTTTTATGAAACCATCTTTTTTCATTTGTCTTAGCACAAAAATATTCCATCATAATCATATATCACAACTTATTCCGCCATTCTTCAATTGATGGACATCCCCTCTGTTTCTGTTTTTTTTTTTACCACAAATATGTGTGTATATGTACATACACCTACGCATGTGTATATATGTTCACATGTGTGCACATGTACATATATTATGTGTGTATTTACAAATAGATTCTTGTCTCTTTTATTTGATCACTTTGGGATACAGATCTCAAAGAGGTATTGCAGGGTCAAAGGGTGCAGCAAATGCAGTTTTTAAATGGAAAGAAGAGCAAAAATTGGAAGGACTTAGGAAAGGCTTCTTTTACTAGGTGACGAATGAGTTAAACCTTGGAGGAAGCTCAAGGATTTTAAGAGGCAGAGGAGAGGAACGAAACTTGGAACCAAAGAGAGCAAACTCTCCAAAGACACTAATATGGGATAGTGGAAATGACTTGTTGAGTTGGAGGCACAATAAATACCCATTTGACTGGAATGTTGAGTGCACAATTAAGAATTATATGGAATAAACCTGAAAGAGAGGGTGGGAGACAGATTGTGGAGTGCTTTCAATGCCACCATAGACTAAAATAAGTTAAACTGAAGGGTGTACAAACATATGACTCAGTCCATTAGTATAACCATTGAAATTAAAGTCCTCTCATGACAATAAGTGAAAAATATAAATTTAGAAAATAGTAGCTTCAGGAAATAACAAAATGTAACCCTTCTTGGGGCCTTAATTAGTTGAACAGAACTTATCAAGGGTTTAAGGGAAAAGTAATCTCCTTTATTACCACCAATATGTTCCTTTGCTCTCTCCCTCATTTATAAATTAATGTTGATTGGCTTGTATTATTGAAAGGGTAAAGGTGAGACTTCATGGATATTTGGTAACACAGGACTCTGAGCTTTGACATTGGTCTGTCCAGATCCATGTGCTCAAGTGAACACTTTCAGTCTTGGCAGTCAGATGCCTGGAGCTAAGGAGAAGATCCCAGTTATCTAATTAAGAAGGGCAGCAACTCTTCCTAATTATAAGGTTCTGATGCAAAACTTGGTCTTTACTTAGCTAACAAAAAAGTTCTCTCCCTCCCTCCCCCTCTCTCTTTTTTTCTCTTCCCCCCCTCTTTCTCTCTTCCCTCTCTCTCTGTCTCTGTCTCCCTCTCCCTCTCTCTCCCTCTCCCTCTATCTCTCTCTCTCTGTCTCTGTCTCTCTCTCTCCTTCCTTATCTCTGTCTCTCTGTCACTCTTGCTCCTGTTCTCCTCCACCTTGCATTTAAAAAGAAATCCTATCCCTCAAGATGGCGGAGTAGAAGGACGCACATTCACGAGCTCCAAGCCCACAACCCATGGAATTGAGGTAAACGGAGATCCCCATAAATTCTGAATCTCTGCAGGGGGTGCACAAACATAGGGGAAGAGATTTCCGTTCCACTGAACCCTGGAGAGCCGTCCCCGGGGTCCATCGCACCCTAGAAAGCGGACCCCACCCCCACCCCTGGCCGCGACCCAGAGAAGCTGACCCGAGCAGACTTCTGAGAGGAAAGCTCCGGGAGAAGCTCCAGCAGCCGGGAAAGTCCCTCTGCCCACAGAAGCTAAAGGTCAGTAAGAAGCCTGCGCTAGGGGAGGGGAGCGGGCCCCCTCGGGAGGAAGCGGCTGCGGCAGAGACGGGGGCAGGAAGCGGCGGAGGCAGAGACGGGGGCAGGAAGCGGCGGAGGCAGAGGCGTGGGCGGGCGGCTGAGGCGGCAACGGCCCGGGACTCAGGAATCCCCCAGCAGCAGGCAGGATCTTCAATACTGAGGGTCTTTCCAACCTGAGGGAGCCGAGCAGGAGAGACGGCCCTGCCCCCACCCTGCTCTACTGCTGAACGCCTCTGAATAAAACCCCAAGGGAGCTGAGCACAGCAGGCGGGGCCCCCCACCCCGCCCCCACACGCTCCGTTCCTGAAAGTCTCTTCAGAAAGCCCCTGAGGGCCCAACTTAGGAGGCGGCCCTGCCCCCACCCTGCGCCAGATCTAAAGTTTGCCGCGGGAAAGCGCATTTGAATCTCAGAGGCCAAGGACTAGCTGGGCGGATCCAGGCGGAGGTGGAAAGGAATCTCAGAAGTCAAGTAACTGGCTGGGAAAATGCCTAGAAAGGGGAAGAAAAATAAGACTTTGGAGAGTTTTTTCCAACAAATGCAAATGATCCCGACCTTCGGATCTGATGGGGAGGACGAGGACGTATTTTTCCCATCAGGGAAAGATGTGGAGGGCGGGGCCTCAGTACCCCAGACACCCCAGGGGGGTGTTGGGTGGGCTCAGGCCTTGGAAGAGCTTAAAAAGGATTTTGAAAAGCAAGTTAGACAGGTGGAGGAAAAACTGGGAAGAGAAATGACAAAGATGCAAGTAGAGTATGAAAAAAAGGTCAATATCTTGGTAAAGGAAACCCAAAAAAATGCTGAGGAAATTAACACCTTGAAAAATAGGCTCACTCAATTGGCAAAAGAGGTTCAAAAAGCCAATGAGGAGAAGAATGCTTTCAAAAGCAGAATTAGCCAAATGGAAAAAGAGGCTCAAAAGCTCACTGAATTTAATAGTTCTCTCAAAATTAGAATGGAACAGATGGAGTCTAATGACTTTATGAGAAACCAAGAAATCACCAAACAAAACCAAAAGAATGATAAAATGGAAGAGAATGTGAAATATCTCATGGGAAAAACAACTGACCTGGAAAATAGATCAAGGAGAGACAACTTAAAAATTATGGGACTACCTGAAAGCCATGATCAAAAAAAGAGCCTAGACATCGTCTTGCATGAAATTATCAAGGAAAACTGCCCTGACATTCTAGGACCAGAGGGCAAAATAAGTATTGAAAGAATCCATCGATCACCACCTGAAAGAGATCCAAAAAGAGAAACTCCTAGGAACATTGTGGCCAAATTCCAGAACTCCCAGCTCAAGGAAAAAATCTTGCAAGCAGCCAGAAACAAACAATTCCAGTACTGTGGAACTACAATCAGGATAACCCAAGATCTAGCAGCTTCTACATTAAGGGATCGAAGGGCATGGAATAGGATATTCCAGAAGGCAAAGGAACTAGGACTGAAACCAAGAATCACCTACCCAGCAAAACTGAGTATAATACTTCAAGGGAAAATATGGTCTTTCAATGAAACAGAGGACTTTCAATCATTCTTAATGAAAAGACCAGAGCTGAAAAGAAAATTTGACTTTCAAACACAAGAATGAGAGGAAGCATGCAAAAGTAAACAGCAAGGAGAGGTATTAAGGGACTTACCAGAAATGAACTGTTTGCATTCATACAGGGAAGGACAATATTTCTAACTCTTAAAACTTTTCAGTATCTGGGTGGTTGGTGGGACCACACATACACATGTACACGCATGCACACACATACACACATGCATTCACATGCAGAGACAGAGAGCACAGATTGAACTGAATAGGATGGGACCATACCTTAAAAGAAATTAAGGTAAATGGTGAGAGAGAAATATAGTGAGAGGAAAGAGGGGGAAATGGAAGGGGGTAACTATATGTCATATAAGAGGCAAGTAGGAGATGTTTTTAGTGGAGGGAAAACGAGGAGAGCTGAGGGAAAAAAACAAACAAACAAACAAACAAAAGTTTACCCTCATCACATTTGACTAAACGAAGGAGTGAAATGCACACTCATTTTGGTATGAAAACCTATCTTACAGTATAAGAAAGCGGGGGAGAAGGAGATATTGGGGGGGGATGATGGAAGGGAGGGCAAAGGGAGGAGGGAGTAATTGAGAGTCAACACTTGGGGAGGGACAGGATCAGGGGACAGAAGAGAAACAATGAGGGGCAGGTTAGGAGGGATGGCAATTCAGTTAGTCTTACACAACACGACTATCAGGAAGGTCATTTGCAAAGCTACACAGATATGGCCTATAGTGAATTGTCTGCCGTACCAGGGGGAATGGGTGGGGAGGGAGGGATGGGGAGAATTTGGAACTCAAAGTTTTAGGAACAATTGTTTAGTATTGTTTTTGCAACTAGGAAAGAAGATATACAGTTAATGAGGAATAGAAAGTCATCTGGACCTACAGGAGAAAAGAGAAGATGGAGACAAGGGAGGGGAGGGATGACAGAAGAGAGGACAGATTGGAGATAGGGAAAATTGGATTGCTTGGGGTATTGGGGTGGGGGGAGGGGAGAAAAGGGGAGAAAATTTGGAACCCAAAAATTTGTGAAAATGAATGTAAAAAGCTAAATAAATAAATAAAAAAAAAAAAAATGCTAAAAAAAAAAAAAATAAAAAAAAAAAATATGTAAAATGTTTGCAAACCTTACAATGCTATATAAATGTTAACTATTGTTAGTCATTAAACAGAATAACCAAACTTGGCTCTGAAAAAAAAAAAAAAAAAAAAAAAGAAATCCTATCCTTGACTAAAATTGCGTTCACCTGAAGGTTTCCTGAGTTTTTTCACAAAGGAGCAAAAAGCAAAACCACTGAGTCACAGCTCTTTTTCCTACCGCCACAGTTATAGCCTTCATGTTATTCAATTACTTTGTACACTGAGTTGATAAATGCTTTTTATTCATAGTGGCTAGACTTAATTACACTAATCACATTGTGTTTTCTTCACTTTCTTCCCCCCCCATCTCCTTCCCTAAGTATCTAAAATATATAGACATCTATTTTCCTAATGATATTTCCCTACATGGGGAGGAGGATCATAGTCTTACTTATGTGCACTGATGATTCTAGTTTCTTTGTTTTTGCATCTGGGAGAAGCAGAATAGGTATTTCAAAGAATATTTCACTTCAATTTTGACTGCCACCTAGAGTGGCTATAATGTGGAGGATTCACTTAACCTCCCTTGGTCCCAAGAAAAGTACAGAGGACTAAATTCGATGATTTCTCTTCCAGTTCTTAAAATTATGGTCTAATGATTGTAACTTTTAGGGAAGGCAATCTGTGAAGTACATAATAGGTATGTCACCACTGGACTTGGACCCCTAGGAGATTTAAGGATAAAACACTCAAAAGATCAGGAATTATGAGCAATACTGTATTCTGATACCTTCATTTATAGGGAAGCTGATTCCTAGAGGAAATAACTGCCCTCCCCATGATCACACAATACTACATATGAGAACTGGATTTTGAACTCAGTGTCTCATACTCCTATTAATATTATACAATATTAGAATAAAATCTGCCACTGGAATCTGACCTATTGATGTAACTAAGGATCATCGAACCTTGCTATACAGCCCACAATAAATACTCACGACTTTCAAGCTTTCCCATCTTCCCTTAAGCCGAACTTTCATTTATATGCTGTCTCCCCTAAATAGAAGTTAAGCTCCCTGAAAACAGGAACTGTTATGGGTTTTTTCTATTTGTATTTTTCTCTTTCTTTCCTTCCTTCTTTCTTTCTTCGTTCCTTTTCTAAAAAGTAGTAGAAATAATTTGTTTTGAGAGAGATAGACAAAGATTACAGACAGGCAGACAAAGACAGAAACAAAAAGACATGGAAGATTAACAGTTGGGAGTAGATAGGAAAGGATGTTTTATTAGGAAGTGGTATGCTTTAAAGGCAGCTAGATGGCTCAATAGAATTCTGGAACAGAAGTTAGGACAATGTGAGTTCAAATCTAGCCTCAAATACTTAGCTGTATGAGCCTGGGCAAGTCACTTAACCTCTGCTTGCCACTGAAGAAGGAAATAGCAAATCACTGTAGTGTCTTTCCCAAGAAAAAATCATACAGGGCCAGCAATAACTGGACAGAGCTGAACATAAATGGATGGAACCAGACAACAATGCTTTAACTGAAGTATTTAAAGGAGGTAGCCATTCAGTATAGTGGCCAGAGTACCTGGCATGGAGTCAGGAATCTCCTCTTTCCTATTTGCCTCAGTTCCATCATCTGTGAAATGAGCTGGAGAAGGAAATGGCCACTCCAATATCTGGGTCATGAAGAGTCAGACGTGAGAGAAAATGACTAAACTACTGAAGAATTTCTGAGAAGCAAAGGTAAGGAGGGAGTGCATTCAAGCAGGGGGATAGCTGAGCAAAGGCACAGTGGTGGGAGATTGAATGTCATGTACAACTAATTGCCAGTGGACAGCCAGTTCTACAAAGAAGTTTTCATGAAGGGAGTATCAAGAATTATATCTTGGAAAGTTAGGCAGAAATAAGCATCTGAAAGGCTAGAATTTTGTCTTCCTATGCCAAAATAAGTGAATATGTTTAGGAGATGTTTATTGCTCTGCCTTCTAGCTGTCCAGTTTGAGGGAAAAGGCAACTGAGGATCCTGAGAAGGGGCTGAGTTCAAAAACTGAGTCAATCCGCATGCTGATGAAATTTCTGGTGATAAGCTCATACTAGGGAAAACATGATGAGCATGGAGTCAGACCTGTTTGTGGAGGGAAGTCAATTGTAATTGGACTAAAAAGGGAGGAAGAAGTCAAGCTGGGAACAGCCTAAAATATCATACACAAGATTTTATATTTATTCCTGTTGGTAATAGGAATCACCTGGCATTTACTGCGAGAGGGATGAATGGTAGAGCCTTGATTTAGGGAAAGAAATACTTAGGTAGAAATGTTGAGGATGGATCGGTGAGGGGTGAGACTTAAAGTACGAAGATAAGCACATCATATCAATGGTGCCTTTGAAAGGAGGGAAGGAAAGTGTGCCACTCTGGGCCCTGTTTCAGCACCCTGTTTTTGAGGGTGAACTATAATTTAATTCAATAACGATTTCTAGAAACTTTTCCCATAACTTTTCAGTCACTGGGGGTCAAAGTGTTATGTTTTTATCTGATGGATGTCCACTGAAGTCTTATGTGGTAAGTAAATAAATCAGTCAGTAAACATTTGTTAAGTGCCCATTCCATGTCAGTCACTGTGCTAAGTGCTGGGGATACACAAAAAGTCAAAAGATAGCTCTCCAGGAGCTTACACTCTGGGGAGAAGATCACATAGAACAATCACATAGATACCATGCAAACTACTTATAGGATAAATGGAAAATATTTAACAAAGGGAATTAAGAGGAGTTAGAGAAGCTTCCTGTGGAAGATAGGATTATGGTTGCCACTTACAGGACATCAGGGAGATAATCAGGCAGAACCTAAGAGGGAGAGCATTCTAAGCATGTGAAGTCTTTTGATTCGTACATAAATTGGATTTAAGTGAGGCAAGTCGTACAACTTTGTCAGCCTCACTCTCTTCTCCAGAGTCATCATAGTCCAGTGGCAGGACAATGAAGACTACTGGTGATGGCTCAGGGTTCGGTGGATGACCTTGGTGTCTTTGATGTCTAACCAAGTTCTAAGCACTCCACATAGCCTGCTTCATCTGCCTCCATGGCCGTTGGAACAAATTGTTCTCATCTGCCCATTTCAACAGAGGAAGTCTTCACATGATGGGGATAGACACCCCTCTAACTCACCAATGGGTGTGAGACCCCTTGGTTACCATCTGCCTAAACAGTTTACCGGGGTGTGGTTGCTGTGCGAGCTGCAGCTTCTTGGAGCCATAGGAGAGTGTGGGGTAGAAGGAGCCCTGAAAAGGGCTTGGCAGCCATCATACCAAAGGTACTTGTTTCCCTTATAACCCAAAGTTTTATCTCTCTTTTCCCTTTGGAGTCAGCTCCTTTGGCATCATTTAGCATTTTTTCTTTGGAGGGGGAGAAGACAAGGCAATTAGGGGTTAAGTGATTTGCCTAAGGTCACACAGCTAGTAAGTGTCAAGTGTCCGAGGTCAAACTTGAATTTAGGTCCTCCTCACTCCAGGGCAGATGCTGTATTCACTGCTCCACCTAGTTGCCTCTAAGCATGTAGGACAACCAGAGAAAGAATCTGGAGCCAAGAGATGGAATGTCTTGTTTGTGAAACAGGAAGGAGACTGGTGTCACTGGGTTAAAGAATAAGTTTTGAGAGGAAGGTATGGATAGTATAGAAATTTTTGGGAGTAATCAATGGAAAAGTATGAGGGGGGCAGGTTATGAAGGGCTTTGAGTAACAAATAACATTTAGTATTTGATCCTAGAGGCAGTAGGGAGACACTGGAGTTTATTGAATCTGGGGGTGATTTGATTGAATCTGCAGTTTTGGAAAATCATGTGTGTGGATGAATGATGGATTGGAATAGACAGAGGCTTAAAGTAGGCAGAACTATCTCCAGCTATTTCAATAGTCCAGGCTTGAGGTGAGAAGGCCTGAAACTTGAGTTGAAAAGGCCCGAACTAGAGTGGGGGCCATGTCAAAGTAGATAATGTGGCATATTTGAGAGGTGATTTCAAAAGTCTTTGGCAATATATTGGATATGGAGGATGGGGGGTTAGTGGTATTGAGGAATCCAGGATGACTCCTATGTTGCAAGTCTAGGACTGGTAGGATTGGTGTTGCCCTGTATACTAATGGGGAAGGCAGGGAAGTGTAGGGGAAAGATTATGGATTTGGTTTTAGGCTTGTTGAGTTTAATATATCTACTGTATATTCAATTTGAAATGTCTGAAAGACAGCTGGAAATGGGAGATTAGAGGTTAGCAGAGACTCTGGGGCAAAATAGGTATATTTGAGAATCATCAACCTAGAGGTGGTAATTAAAGCCATGGGAGTTGATGAGATCACCAAGTGAAGTAGCATAGTATCAAACTGGAACCTTTTTGAGGACTGAGTGGTATCCTTTCATTTTCTCCAGGTTAATTTTATCCTTAAAGGTCTCTATCACCTTGATCCATTTCTTAGTTCTGGTCACACAAAGGCTCCCCCTCCCCCATGCTACAGCAGTCTTTTGTCTTTGGTGGAGTGAAATGACCATTGATTCTGAAGTCTAGAAGATCTACAATTCTTCATTTGTGAATGAGGAGCTGGTCAAAGTGCCTTCAAAGGCCTCTTCGATCTCTAGATTAGTGATCTTGGAACAGAAAACAGGACAGGAATATTCTCCCTTCTTGGAAAGAAAAGATTCTTGATGAAGAATGGGGGAAGGACATAATTCCAAGACTGTGCTTGAGCCTGCACAGAAAGATGATCCCTATCAGTACTTCCAAGTCTAGCTCCCAACCCTCCCCAAAATAATTATAAGCCATGTGGGAGGAAGTGATTTGTGTTCATCTTCCAGTCTCCCACCTGAAATAATAGCAAGCCATGACTAGAAAGCTATACTGATTTTGAGTCCATGAATAATCAAATTGCCTGCCTGGTTGATCATCATCAAATACATTAGCAATCTGTTAGGCTATGGGAGACAACTAGATGGCACAGCAGATAGAGCATGGGGCTTGTGGTCAGGATAATCTGAGTTCAAATCCTGCCCCAGACATATATGAGCTGTGTCACTCTGAGCAAAGGATTTAACCTCTCTGTGCTTTGGTCTCCTTCTCTGTATAATTGGGCCATACTAGAACATGCCTCATAGGGTTGTTATGAGACTCAAATTAAATAATACACAGGGAGCTTTATAAACCTTGAAGTGCTATGTAAATGCTAACATTTATTATCATCATCACAATTATTATGCTATTGGCCTCCTGTTTAGTAGCAGAGAAGGGTATTAGCCATTACGTTGATTGAAATGATAGATACTTTTTATGCTATAGTTAAACTTTTGCCTCAAATCCCATATTATGATTATTGAATATTACAGAGCTGGGAGACACCTGAGAGATCATCAATTCAATTTCTTGATTTCACAGATGAGAAAACCAAAACACATTACAGAATGTGCTATATAGCTTCTATTCTCTCAGTAGCTGAATCCCTGAAGGGTTGCCAGTCGCCTTCTCCACACCATTACCATATTAGAGTGGTGCTAGGAAACACATCACATATGGTGTCAAACTAACCATGACCCTAGAGTTAGTGATTTAAGCAGTGCGAGGGAGTTAGGCAGGGATGTCCACTGGTCTAGGGCCAGTTACAAGCTCCCCTGTAAAAAGTAAAGGCAGACATTGAACAAAAGCAGAGGTGGAGCTTTCTCAGCACGATAACTTGCAGAGTGACCAGAGGAGTTCTACGGCGATAGAATGCAGAGCACATCATCTTTAACTCAAGATTTTGTCTAGCACAGATTCATGCCTACATCTCCCAGTGGTGTTGGGGTATTTGCACCCTGCCCCATTACCTTTGGTGTGAACTGTGTGGCTCCTTTAAGGTCCTGGCTATGTAATCGGAATCTGGGGAATTTTTTTGTGTCTTTACAATCTCTTTGTGAAAGGTGAGTTCTCAGTAGTTACATCTATTGTGGGCAAATGAAAGAAGAGACTGGAATCATTCAAGATCCAACACGGGTAATGAAAGACACAACTGCAAACTAAATTATATAACATATACAAGCTTAGATTTGACTGCAAAAGTCCCCTCTCATAATGAAACTGAGGCAGTGCTTAGCACTTTCAATAGCTTCTCCCTTTAATGAGGAAGGTAAATTCCTGATAAGTAATCTAAACCCCTGAGGATTACTCAGATATAATTTCTTAAACTGCAGAGTCCAAACCCACAGATGAATCTTAGTCATCTTCTCAGCCTAATGATATTTTATAGAGTTAAATGGTATTTCCATGGTCTGGATGGGGCTGTGAAAATGATGACAAAATGGCTAATTAATACCAAGGGTAGCATCAACTTCTAATGAAAGCAGAGCTAGGCATTACCTTTTCCTTTAACTATTACAATGGCTCCTCTGCCAATTCCCTTAGGGAGCTAGTATTCTCTTGAAAAGTCTATGCATTTATTTCATGCAAAGATTTTTATTGTTTAAATATCAGTCATATTATATTTAATATGTTAAGTTGCTAGGGAAAAGGCAGCCGTTGAAATACTTAATTTCTGTTTGTTATTTATCCTCAGGTAATACACCAACATCTAATTGTATATTGCAAAGTAAAATTAAACAACCTGATTTTTAAATGGCTTTATTTAGATAAAATATTGAGTGGAGTGTTACCTTCAAAACATAATGTATGCAAATAAAAAATGAAAAAATATCATTAGCTATAAAATTAATATAAATGTCTTTGGATATCTAGGAACAATGCATTTCTAGAGAATTCCATTTGAATAAGACTAAAAAAGAAAACAACTTTCTAGGACTTCGTATTTTTACAGCAAATAGTAACTCAGTCTTTGTTTAGAATAAATTGAAACATATTATGCTATATGTATATCTGTGTCTACAAATATATATATATATATATATATATGTAGGTTTATATGTTTATATTTTAGTAAAAATTCATTGGATTAATGTGGATTTTTTTCCCCTTTGACAAGCTTCAAAAGGTGGTGATAATAATTCTGAGAAGTACATTCCAGATGTTAATATTAGCAATATAATACATTGGGGTTATGTATCATATTCAACTAGAAAAACAAAAATTTCATCATATTCTAATAGGATGTGAAAGCCTCTACTTACCTAGCACTTGAAGAGACAGCAGCAAAAGAACATCTGCATCAGAAGCAGAGGACAAAGGTTCAATTCTCAGCTACATAATTTCCTACCTTTTGATCTTTGGACAAGTCATTTAAACTCTCTGGGACTCAATTTAATCATCTAGAAACAAAGAGATTCAACTAGATAGTCTCTGTGGTGCCCTCTCACTCTACATCTGTGATCCCATGAGCACATATTTCCATTTAAGATTACTTAATCTGGGACCACATACACAGCTGTATTACAATTTTGATGTGTTTCCTTTATAATACCATGTTTTTATTTTACACATTTAAAAACGTTCTGATCTGGGCTCCATAGGTTTCATCATACTTCCAAAGGCTAGAAAACCCTGCTATTGGGCCTTACAATTTACAAAACACTTTCCCTTATCCTACAAAGAAGGATATACAATTATTTTTATAGGAAATGAAGATTCATATACAGTAATGGACACCCACGCATATCTAGCTACCTATACCTATCTACCTACTATCTCCTTCCTTCCTTCCTTGCTTCTTCTTATCTCATTACTATAGAAAACTCCTAGTAAGGAAAGTCACTCTGCCAATGCAGATCAGCAGCTGTTGTGCTGAGGGAGGGACTGGGCTTGTGATATCATTGGGATACATAATTTCCAGGTGAGAAAATTCCCTTGACCAATGAAGGCCAGTACCTTCTTTGCCATTTGTTGGCTTATAGAGTAGTTTGGACCCTGAGAGGTTAAGTGATTTGCCAAGTATGTGTCAGAAGTAGGACTGGAGCCCAAGTTTCCCTGGATCTGTGGTCAGATCTTTATATCTATCTATCTATCTAAGAATTTGTATGCACACATATGGATACAAATATATATATATTCACAAACATAAGTCAAGAAGATCAAAAGAAAATTATTGCTAGTCCAGGTAGGAGGTTATGAGGCCTATACCAGAATGATAGCAGGGTTGGAGGAAAGAAGCAGGGGACATTGGGAGAGAAGTTAGGAAGGTAGAACTGATAGGACTGACAACAGACTGGCTATGGGGGTGGAATGAGACCAGTCAAGGATTACAGTTAAGTTGTGAGGTCAAGTGCTAATATAAAAATATCTCAGGAATACACCAGGACATGAAGGGACATCTTGTAACTAGTTCTGATTGGTCACCAATGTGGTATAGAGGCAGCTCTTTGATTTATAATGGAGGTATTCAAGAAGCCCCGATAGCTCTACCTGTGACCTCTTTGCCTCGGTACTCTTGGAGGACTTCCATGACTCCTTCACTCACAGTGACCAGAAAAACAAATGGGACCCTTGGCACTGTGAGTTTAAAAGGTGTGAAGGAAACTTTGACACTCTAGAGTTCAGGTCTTTGGCTGCCTTCCTTAGCATCTGGGAATTTCAGTGACTGGATTTTAAGCTAGCCCAAGGGTGATTACATGAGCAGCCAGCATTGACCTTTAGAAGTGACCTTGTTAACTGCTGTCCCAGAAATTGGTGAGACAATGGCTCATCCATTAGGGATATTACTTTGGTTGTGTACTGGATGAGACCAACACTACTTAAAAACTAAGCTTATTTAAGCCTGATCTGTAGGACTGAGGATGGATAGAGGAAAGTATGCCCTGAAATACTGGGGGAGATGACTATAGGTTTATTCTTGATATGACTTTGAAGGAAATATACCTTTCTATAGGCTAATGGATTAAGCGCATAAATGGAACTGGGAGCTGATCTCTGGGCTGACCGATGGGGGAACACAGTTAGTGAGATCTGGTGTTAATTGCAGTAGAGAAATGATGCCTCAAAACACCTTCAGGTACCCTAGAAAACTGAAGGGTAGATTCATTGGGTAGATTGAGTACATTCATACATTCCTGTCCATTGAAGAATGAGGTGAGAGAATACTCACTATGCATGCATTATGTAGCATTTTTCTTTTGGGGAGCTTGTATATTACTTTTCCTAAAGGCATCTGAATTCTCTGTATGTGAAATGATTTGCTTGTGACTTTAGTAATTGATAAAGCCAGGAATGAAACTGCCATCTTTTGACTCCACTGGCCAGGACTTTTTCCATTAAAACACATTGTACTCAATCTTTATGAACCATGGTTTCATCATCTTCAGTGCAGGGGTAATAAAACTTACCTTGTTTATATAATAGAACTGTTATGAAGATCAAATGAAATAACATGCAAAAAATAATTGGTAACTCCAGCGATTTGGGAAATATAAGTGATTATTGTCATAGGGGACATGTTTAATTGCCATTGAACAGGAACAAAACCTTGTTAAAGATGAAATAATAGCTTGATTGTGATAGAGCCTGAGAAAGAATGGCAGTGATTTCCCAGTAATTTAAAAAACTCCAGTTGGTTTTAACTTCATACTTATTTTAATGAAAGCTTAAAAGTCGGGTCCAGAAACATTCTATAATCATTTCGCAGAATTTTTCTCCTTTAATGCCTTTGATGTTTTTGTTACTTTCCATTTATAACTGTGAACAGACACAATATGCTAATTTCTTTTTTACAAATCATTTCACTGTCACCCACCAATGAAGTGCTAAAAGGATTAACATCCTGTATATTTGAAGTGCATAGCATTCAGATAGGCTTTTCCACCCCCACCCCCTTCCTTTTGCTTTAGGGGATAATGACTGAGCATGTCACACAAAATCACCACCAATAGCTCAGATCCAATGAGTTGATTATAATCAGGACTAGGTCTTAGCTGACCTATATGTAGTATATATTTCACCCTTTGATTTCATAGCCTTTGATCAGTTATTTCTGAAGCAAAGGCAGATCATCAAAGATGCCCTAAGTTTATGGATATCTAAAAAGTTATGCAGATATTTAAATATGTCAGACCCTGGAAACTTTTACATGTGCTTGACATCCTATAGATGAACACTGCATTTTTTTCATTTTTCATTAGGAATATTTAATGTCTTATTAAGGAGACTTTAAGCATGGGGAAGGCTAGGTAAGAATTTGTTACTATATAAACGTTCAAATTTTAGAAATATTGTATATCATGGAACACAGAATATTCTTCATGGTGACTGCTTAGATAGTGCCGTTGCATTTTAATTAGGTAGATAACACATATAATTAAGTTTCATATTGGCTCATCCAATTATGCTCATTTGCCAGATTTCTCATCATAGATATGCAGTACAAATGAACAGTGAGCCAGGCTTACCTTCTACAGGAGGAGGAGGAGGGTGAGCAAGATTGCCTTTAAGGAATTACAAAGATACCAAATGAACCATCCATTTCCATGAATAAAAAGATCTCATGATTTTCATCGTTATTTTTCTTTGGGATATGTTGGATGATATGAGTCATCAAAAATTATAATAGCCCAAGAACTGAAATTTAAGCTAACTCAAAGTGCAGTGGAGTAGGACACAATAGCAACAACATGCTGTAACATATGACAGTTACATAGAAGTTGTGTGAGACGTGTCATTCTAGAAATATATGAATAGAAAAGATGGATAGCCAGAGCACCTCACTGATATGAAGAAAATATTAAAATATTTAAAGGGAACTGGAAGGCCTTTCTACAGCTTTTATGACTAAGCATGGGCAAGAATACCCTAAGATACAAAACATATATGATTCAACTATGAACCATAAAAGGAGGCAGCAACTTCAAAGAGATCATGGATTCATTGGAGTATTGAGGAAGGGTTCAAAGACAGCAAAGATCTGAGTCGTCCCATTTCAATCCCTTCAATTCACAGATGAGAAAACTGAAGACTGGAGAAGTTCTGGCTTATGCAAGGTCAAATCAGTAGCAAAGAGTAGAACCAGGTTTCAAATCAAGATCCTCTAACTGTAAATACTGAATATATATTTTTTTAACTATACCAAGCTATTTTTACTACAGACAAAATAAGAAGGCATAGCTGGGCTGGTGTTGCTATCACTGGAAGGAGGACCCATGTTGACAAGATTCTTATCCTCTTTAATAGTGAAGTCATCCTTCTAACTGGAGGACAGTGGATTCCCATACTCTTAGTACCTATCTTGGCTCTAGTAACGGACTCTAGTGCTTCTGAGTGATAAAATATTTCTCACCAAATATTACGATGGTATTGTAGAATTCTTTCCTCTTGTAATTCAAAATGTGGTCCAAACTTTTGGGAATTCAGAAAGAATGGGATTATATTTCCTACTTAGGAAAGAAAATAATAGTAAGAAAGAACTATTTCAATCACAAGGTAATGAGGAAAATGACTTAAAAGAAATTAGCAAAAAGGTTGTTTCATTTTGTTTAGATCTTGGTTCTAAAAATAATCTCTCTCTGACTGTTTGACCTCTGGAAAAGAATAAAGTTCCTTTTGATGAGAAAACTTTTTATTTTTACAAAAATGATGGAGAAGGAAGCATTCACAGTAATGAAAACATTCAAAATAACAACTTAAAGACATTGTAGCTGTGAGTGTGGATGGCTCACATACAGTTTCATAATGCGCACTGGTGAGCCTTCTCAATACTTTTTTATGTAGATTGCTAAATGGCTTCTTCAAGGATGTTAAAACACAGAGGCAGCCTTCAATTGTATCTTAGTATGTAGCCCAGAAATGAATTATAAATGCTAGTTGGAATTGCTACTAGGGAAAGTGGCAGCAGCTCAATTTTTCTTAAAGACTACCCCCCAAAGACAGGGTCTATACTAGCTTAATAGTTGTCTTTAAAATATCAATTTCTAATAATTTCCTCAGCACTATCCATGAACTACTGGAGTAAAAGTGACAGTATGAAGGAAAATTAGAGAATGTCTTTTTCTAATTACCACTTTTAGTAATTACCAAATATTTTACTATCATAGTGAGCCATTGGTGGGCTCCTGAGTCATCTGATGTCCAGTTCAATTATCCCTAAATAGGCTCACCAACCGACTGGATACAAAGTGATGAACTTTAGTTTTATAGCTAGGATGATTCTCAGCAACTGTCAATAAAATAATAGAGGATCCATGCTGTTGGAAACAACACCATCATATTGATGCAATCATAGATTTTTAAAGCACTGAAATATTAATATTACCTCAAATTTTCCTCATTCAGAAGAGCTATAAGTTTACAAAATTAAATATAATCAATGTTACCTTATATGTATATATTATATATGGATATATATGCAAGAACGTATATATATATGTGTGTGTATGTGTTTTTATGTATATACACATACACACATATATATATCAAACAGGAAGAGGTTATGGGAAAATCATAATTGGAGGACATGGGCTCAAATCCTGACTTAGTTACTTACAACATATGTGACCTCAAGTCATCTAATCTCTCTTTTCTTCAATTACCTTATCTGTCAGTCAGCTAATAAATATTTATTAAGTGCATGCTATGTGTGCAGCATTGTGTTAAGCACTGTTGAATAAAGTGGCTGATTTGCAGGAACTGTGTGGTATCATCTACCTCTAAACTCAAGGTTCATCCCTTTGGTGCCAAAGCAATATATGCAACCCTAGGTTGAGGGTAATTAAACATGCAAATTCTGATTTATGTTATATCAAGTCAGGTCAACATAAATGGAAATAAAGTTATAATTAACGTCAAAGTATAACACATATCTTATCCTGTGCTTGCACACAAAATTATCCAAAAATTGAATTTGAACTGTCAAGTCTTATGTGTATTTTAGCATTGCCCTTTATTTTTATACTACAATAATTTCTCCTTAGTATTCATGATTCCAAGCCCCAGATTCTTCCCTGTATGAATTACAGATATTTTAGCAGGACCAGCTGACATAAGAACTGTATCTGAGAATATACACCATGTTCCATATCCTCATCTACTCCAAAGAAGGAAGAGTATTTTTCCATTAGTTCTCCTATATCAAAATTATTCATTAAAACTTATAAAAGTTCAACTTCTTCTTAGTATTGTTCCTTTTTCCATTATTATAGTCATCTCATATGTTGTTCTACTGATTTTGCTCTGATAATGGTAACAACAATATTTGCATAGTGCCTACTGGCCACTGTTCTAAGTGCTTAACAAATCTTTTCTCCTATGTTCCTCCCAACACTGGCAAGTAGGCGTTATGAGGAGACTGAGGCAGACAGTTTAAGTGACTTGCCCAAGGTCTCACAACTAAAAAATGTTTAAGGCAAGATTTAATTTCAGCCTTACTGATTCCATACCTACCACTCTTTGCACTGAATCAGCTTGTAGAAGGCTTCTCATGTTTCACTGAATTCCTCATACTTGTCATTTCTTAGCAAAATAATATGCTATTTTGTTCATATACCGTGGTTAAATAGACAACCCCAAAACAGGTAGCACCCACTACGTTTATAAGTGCACATATTGGGTGCAGAGCAAATGTGGTGGAGTAAAGGGAATATTTGTCTTGAGCTCTCCTAACATTCCCCTTATAGAGAAAACTAAGTGGGAATTTAAAAAGGGGTATATGACTAAGGAGAAAATGTATTTAATAGGAATGTATGTGTAGAATCTATATAAAATTGTATGCTATCTCAGGGAAAGAGGGGGAGGGAGGGGAAAAATCTAAGATATATGGAAGTGATTGTAGAATACTGAAAACAAAATAATTTAATTAAAAGAGAAAACAGACAAAAATAAAGAAAATTTTAAAAAAGGTTTTTTTTTTTAAAAAAATAAATAAAATTTAAAAGGGCTATACTGTTTTCCCCCCAGCTGTATATGTTATTTCACCAAAATTGACTATGTATTAGGGCAAGCAAATGCAGAAAAGTAGAAATATTAAAAGTATTCTCCTGGTTCTACTCACTTCACTTTGCATCAGTTCATATAAGTATTCTCAATGGGTTTTTTTTTTTTTCTGAAACCATCCCTTTCATCATTTCTTCTAACAAATAGTATTCCATAGAAGTCATAAACCACTACTTGTTCAGCCATTTGGGGTGCATTTAATTATACTGCAACAAAATTATATTCAAGGAAAAGTATTTGAAACATAGATTAAAATTTAATTGAAAATTAGAAAATCTAGTCCTCAAGAATGAGTGGGATAAAGAACAAATCAATAATTTCATTAGAGATAATGACAAGAATGAGACAACATACCAAAATTTGGGAGATGCAGCCAAAACAAAATTTTGGGGAAATTTTTGTGTCTAAATTATATCAATAAAAACAGAACAAAATCAATGGATTAGTCATGCAGTTAAAAAAACTAGAAAAATAATGAGCTAAAATTCCTAATTAAACACCAAAATGGACACTTAAAATCAAAGAATAAATTAATGAAATGGAAAGTTAATTTTGGAGGGGATGTGGAGAATTAAGTATAGTAATGTATTATTGGTGAAGCTAGAAATTGTTTCAACCATTAGGAAGAAAATTTGTAACTATGCCCCAAAAGCTATAAAATTGTGCATACCATTTTGCCTAGCAATATCACTGCAGAGTTTCTATCCCAAAGAGACTGTTAAAAAGTTTATCAATTGGAAGATGGCCAAAGAAGTAGTGGTTTATTACTTTTATGGAATACTATTTGTTAGAAGAAATGATGGAGGGGATGGCTTCAGAAAAAAATCCCACTGAGAATACTTATATGAGCTGATACAAAGTGAAGTGAATGAAAGATAACCAATTATGAAAGACAACTACCTTGAACAATACGGTAATTCATAACAATTGAAAAGAATTCAAGATGAGAGGGACTTCTCTTCCATAGATACTATTGATGAACTCTTGAGTATAGACATGATTAAGCTACAACTCTGATTTTTATGATAATTAATGTTTTAATGCAGGGCAGATAAGTAGCACAATAGATAGGGTGCCTGTCCTAGAGTCAGGAAGACTCATATTCCTGAGTTCAAATCTGGCCTTATACAGTTATTTACTGTGGAGGAGGGATGAGGTCAAAAGGGAGAACAGAATACATGGGGGACAGGAGAGGATGGAGAGAAATGTAGTTAGTCTTTCAAAATATGACTATTATGGAAGTGTTTTGTAACACTACACATGTATAATCTATATTGAATTGCTTGCCTCCTCAGTGGGGATGGGAGAATAGTTGGAACTCAAAATCTTGTCGAAGTGTCTGTTGAAAACTAAAAATAAAAAAGAAGACTAAACAGGGGTGAGATTCCTGATAAAAGAGTTTAGACTGGAATTGAAAGTCAGAACGTTGAGGTTATGTTCCCAGCTTTGTACTTTATTAACTTCAGCATTAACCCTACTGTGCCTCAATTTCCTTGTCTGTTAAAAATTCAAATTATAGTACTTGCCTGCCTGCCTCAAAAGTTTCTTGTGAGGAAAAAAAAAATTAGATTGTAAAAGTGAAAGCAATTTGAAAAATTAAAGGGCACAATAAAATTGTAAGTTATTAATAATCTCTCATGACTTTGTGAGCTATAGCACTCACCTGAGGCATTAACATATTGCTATAAATGCTATCCTTTCACAAAATTTCATTGAAAACTATAAAAGAGTATGGACAATGCATCAGTGTGAAAAATGTCAAAGGGTGTCATTTTCTTTCAAGGTGGCCAACTTTGCAACAAGTCAGACTAAAGTTTGATGAATTTATGTGGCTTTGTGTCTGTATGGAGCAAAGAGAAAAGTGGAAAATTTAAGTGGTGCCATTGAAAGAGAATTTTTTTAACAGATCAAAGTTCAGATATAAATTTAGAAATTAAAGAGGGGAGTTTATTGAATCCAAAGACTTCATTCTGCAGATGAGGAAACTGAGGTCCAGAATGATGAAGTGACTTGTGCAATGATGATGACCAAGATGAAGAAGAAAATCAGAAAGAAAGAGGGAAAAAAGGGGGGCAGAGCCAAGATGGCGGAGTAGAAGGACGCACATTTACGAGCTCTGAAACCAAAGCCCATAGAATTAATGTAAAAAGAGACCCCCATAACTTCTGGGTCAATACAAGGTGTGCAGAAACGGAGTGGAAGAGATTTCCATTCCAGGGAGCCCTGGAGACCCGTCCCCAGGGTCCATCGCACTCCAGAAAGCGGACCCCACCCCCAGCGCTGCCCTGGACGCGGCCCCAGAGAAGCTGATCCGAGCAGGCTTCAGAGACGGAAGCTCCGGCAGCCGGGAAAGTCCCTCTGCCCACAGAAGCTACAGGTCAGTGAGAGAGAAGGCTAGGCTGGAGGAGGGGAGCGGAGTGTCTCCGTGACTCGGGCCCCCTCGGGAGGAAGTGGTGGCAGCAGAGACAGGGACAGAAAGCGGCGGAGGCAGAGGTGTGGGCAGCGGCTGAGGCGGCAGCAGCCCGGGACTCAGGAATCCCCCAGCAGCAGGCAGGATCTTCATTACAGAAGGTTTCTGCATAAAACCTGAGGGAGCTGAGCCTGGGAGACGGCCCTGCCCCCACCCCACTCTATTACTGAAGACCTCTGCATAAAGCCCCTGAGGGAACTGAGCCTGGGAGGTGGGCCCCCCACCCCTCCCCCACCGGCTCCATTCCTGAAAGTCTCTGCATAAAGCCCCTGAGGGAACTGAGCCTGGGAGGTGGCCCTGCCTCCACCCCAGCGCCAGAACTAAAGCTTGACGTGGAAAGCACATTTGAATCTCAGAGGCCAAGCACTAGCTGGGCGGATCCAGGCGGGGGTGGAAAGGAATCTCAGAAGTCAAGTAACTGGCTGGGAAAATGCCTAGAAAAGGGAAGAAAAATAAGACTTTAGAGAGTTTTTTCCAACAAATGCAAATGATCCCAACCTTCTGATCTGATGACGAGGAGGTATCCTTGCCATCAGGGAAAGATGTGGAGGGCGGGGCCTCAGTACCCCAGACATCCCAGGGGGGTGGCAGGTGGGCTCAGGCCTTGGAAGAGCTCAAAAAGGATTTTGAAAAGCAAGTTAGACAGGTGGAGGAAAAACTGGGAAGAGAAATGACAGAGATGCAAGAAAAGTATGAAAAACGGGTCAATACCTTGGTAAAGGAGACCCAAAAAAATGCTGAGGAAATTAACACCTTGAAAAATAGGCTCACTCAATTGGCAAAGGAGGGTCAAAAAGCCAATGAGGAGAAGAATGCTTTCAAAAGCAGAATGAGCCAAATGGAAAAAGAGGCTCAAAAGCTCACTGAATTTAATAGTTCTCTCAAAATTAGAATGAAACAGATGGAGTCTAATGACTTTACGAGAAACTAAGAAATCACCAAACAAAACCAAAAGAATAACAAAATGGAAAAGAATGTGAAATATCTCATGGGAAAAACAACTGACCTGGAAAATAGATCCAGGAGAGACAATTTAAAAATTATGGGACTACCTGAAAGTCATGATCAAAAAAAGAGCCTAGACATCATCTTCCATGAAATTATCAAGGAAAACTGCCCTGACATTCTAGAACCAGAGGGCAAAATAAGTATTGAAAGAATCCATCGATCACCACCTGAAAGAGATCCAAAAAGAGAAACTCCTAGGAACATTGTGGCCAAACTCCAGAACTCCCAGCTCAAGGAAAAAATCTTGCAAGCAGCTAGAAAGAAACAATTCCAGTACTGTGGAAATACAATCAGGATAACTCAAGATCTAGCAGCTTCTACATTAAGGGATTGAAGGGCGTGGAATAGGATATTCCAGAAGGCAAAGGAACTAGGACTCAAACCAAGAATCACCTACCCAGCTAAACTGAGTATAATACTTCAAGGGAAAATATGGTCTTTCAGTGAAACAGAGGACTTTCAATCATTCTTAATGAAAAGACCAGAGCTGAAAAGAAAATTTGACTTTCAAACACAAGAATGAGAAGAAGCATGAAAAAGGAAACAGCAAAGAGAAGTCTTAAGGGACTTACCAGAAGTGAACTGTTTACATTCATACAGGGAAAGACAATATTTCTAACTCTTAAAAGTTTTCAGTATCTGGGTAGTTGGTGGGACCACACATACACATGTACATGCATACACACACATACACACATGCACACACATACAGAGATAGAGAGCACAGATTGAACTGAATAGGATGGGACCATAGCTTAAAAGAAATTAAGGTAAATGGTGAGAGAGAAATGTAGTGGGAGGAAAGAGGGGGAAATGGAAGGGGGTAACTGTATGTCATTTAAGAGGCAGGTAGGAGTTTTTCTTAGTGGAGGGAAAAAGAGGAGAGCTGAGAAAAAAAAACAAAAAACAAGAAGTTTACCCTCATCACATTTGACTAAACGAAAGAGTGAAATGCACACTCATTTTGGTATGAAAACCTATCTTACAGTATAAGAAAGTGGGGGAGAAGGAGATATTGCAAGGGAGGGGATGATGGAGGGGAGGGCAAAGGGAGGAGGGAGCAATTTGAAGTCAACACTTGGGGAGGGACAGGATCAAAAGACAGAAGAGAAACAATGAGGGGCAGGTTAGGAGGGATGGTAATCCAGTTAGTCTTACACAACACGACTATCAGGGAGGTCATTTGCAAAACTACACAGATATGGCCTATATTGAATTGCCTGCTGTCCCAAAAGGAATGGGTGGGGAGGGAGGGATGGGGAGAATTTGGAACTCAAAGTTTTAGGAACAACTGTTTAGTATTGTTGTTGCAACTAGGAAAGAAGACATACAGTTAATGAGGAATAGAAAGTCATCTGGCCCTACAGGAGAAAAGAGAAGATGGAAACAAGAGAAGGGAGGGATGACAGAAGAGAAGGCATATTGGAGATAGGGAAAATTAGATTGCTTGGGGTATTGGGGTGGGGGGAGGGGATAAAAGGAGAAAAAATTTGGAACCCAAAAATTTGTGAAAATGAATGTAAAAAATTAAATAAATAAATAAAATTAAAAAAAAAAAGAGGGAAAAAAGAGAGAGAGAGAAAGAGGAGAAATGGAAACAAAGGGACCTCAAATGATTCTGTGTATAATTGCTCTTGGTCATAATAGCATTCAGAGTAGCATTTGAATCCAGGGCTTCCTAATTCCATTTCCAATACACTTTTCACTCTTTCCTGTTGTAATAACTATAGACAGAGTTTATTGTATAAAACCATTACCAACTAAATAGGAAATGAAACAAAACTTGAGACTGCTTTCAACAGTGTCTATCTTCCAATTCACATTGGGATATTTTAGCTAACACTGAATTGGAAATATTGAGTTTGGGGGGGTGGGGTTTAAAATTTTAGATGTGATTTCTAAGTGCCCGGATCTGAGATTTTATTTTAATCCTTTACATTTTCATAATTATCTACAGCTATGGTAAACATCGGCAAACATGCTTGAATTCTGGAATCTATGGTACTGACTAAGATATGCTATTCTCTCTCCCTAAGAAGTTGTTTATTTCTTCTGTGAAACCAGAGCTTGAAGTGAGAAAACTTTCATTTGCTACCACTAAAGAGTCCCATGTGGAAGACAAGTAGTGGAGGAGGAGGAAATGGATGTAATTGTGGATAGGTTTCCTCTCAACTATCAGCACTGTCACAGATTTGCAGGACTTCAGTCTTCTAAGAGATCTCAAAGGTCTTTTAGGGCAATCCATACTTGACCCAGAATCTCACCAGATGACATCCCTGACAAATGTTTATTATTTAGGAAGCACTCTAGAAATTGACAAATCAGTATCATTCAACCCCACTTCACCCTACTAAGGAAGGCAGCTGGGTTGGTTTTTGCCCCTTTTTAGCCAAACAGAAGAAATTTAATCCTTGTGCCATTTGATAAACTTTCAGATCTTCAAAGGAAGTTGTCACATTTCCCCAGATAATTTTTTTCTCTTAGCTGAACACTCCCTAATGCCATCTACTCATCTCTCTCTCATCTACCTAACCCTAGATCTTTTGACACAGATTTCTCCTCTACTCCCATATGTCTGTACTTACAAAGCTGAATGTGTTTAACTGCATTATCACCCATCCACTTCTTTTCCACAAAGGTATCTTTGGTCCAGATTTTGTCAGAAACTTTGTTGAAATCATTTTGAGACCATGTATGTAAAATGCTTTGCAAACATCAGAGTATGAGGTCAGTTCTTCTTACTGTCCTTAGTCTTTTCATCTTCATAATTGATGTAACTAGGAGACATCATACATACGAATATATGAGTTCAAATCCTACCTCAGATACTTGCTGGCAGTGTACCTATGGACTGGTTATGTAATCTCTCTCAGTCTCAGTTTCTACATATGTAAAATAAGGAGAAAAAGAGCACTTATTTCATGAGGCTGTTTTGAACAACAAACAATATAATCTATGTAAGGGATTTCGCAAACTTTAAAAATGTTACATAAATGAATATCATCATCATCATCTTCATCACAGATAAAGTCATGTGACAACTCACTAATCCACTCTTTTGTTTTATGTTCAGTGTCTTTGATGATGTAGATGAACTGATGTTTTGTTTGTAACCTAATAGGAATATTCAGATATAGGCTCATCTTCTGTAGACTATGCAAACATCCTTCAGTCAATTACAGGAACATACAAAGATAATAGGTACTGATGCTACTGATTGCTGTGGCTGGTTTTGCTGAGATCTAGCTCTAGATATCTATCTGTATGTATATCTTTATCTTTTCAGACATACCCTAAATCCATTTTTCTCTTTGTCTCCCTTCCCCCTTGTCCCCTCTATTCTCTCTCTATTCTCTCTTTCTCTCTTTCATTCTTTAATTCTACCCACTCCCACCTTAACAAATATGAGAACTCACAAAGAGCATTATTAAAATAATTCATCTAAAGATTTTATCAGAAGTGGTGCAGTTAAGTGGCACAGTGATACAGATCACTGGCCCTGGAGTCAAGAGGACCTGAGTTCAAATCAGCCTCAGACACTTAGTAGCTGTGTGACCCTGGGGAAGTCACTTAACTCTGATTACCTCAAAAAAATTTTTTATGAAAAGCCAAGGGAGAATCTTGCACAGGAAACCTGCCTCTGTCTCCTGACTCTGAATTGAGTATTCTCTCTGTTTATTTATTGCCAATGTCTGTATAATAATGTAAAGCTTGCAGAGATTAAGAAACTTGATACTATTAGAGTTGAAGGATAGACCTGTAAGGTAAGTACTATCATCCCAATTTTCTAAGACCAAGGTCGGTGAAAATTTACTGATTTGTCTAGGATTATGTAGCATGTGTTAGAAGGAATATTAGCACTCAGCTCTCTTTCATTACATGGCCAGCAATTTGACTGCTAATTAATACTGAAAGAGCAAAGAACATCAAAAAAGTTTTAGTTCTATGAATTTATTGGTTAATATTAGGTATAGGTATAGGAACAAAACTTGTGGACTTAAGGAAGCTCCAGATAAGGTCACTCACTCCACCATTGCTGGCCAACATGTTTTCCGGTTTGCCTAGATCACTAAGAGGTGAGAGCAAGTGCCCTAGTAGAAGTCAAAGATCATCCTATTTGGAGGTCAGCTCTTTCCACTACACTATGCTTCTTTTTGGGAGCTCTTTCACTTGCAATTATGGCATTTAAATAAGCCTATATCTCTGATGATGAGAAATAATTAGCAGACTCCCTCTGTCCCACCCTCCCCCATGGAGTGTATTTACTAACTCTTCATGTCCAGCCTATTTCTAACAAGTATTTTATATGTATATGTATTTAAATATATATATATATATGTACGTATATATATATGTATATGCATACACATATATTGCTATTAATCAAGAAATATACTTTCAAGATTTCATTAACAGGCTTTCACTTATATAATAAATATAATACAATACAGTGTACATTATATTATATATGAAATATATGAGTATTCATTATGTGTGTGTGAAAGCTTGCTACATGGAAATATTATACACACATATATAATTATGTATTATATGCTGATATATATTTTGCATATATGTCAATATATCTACACATATAAGCGCACATGTATTTACATACACTCATCCACACAATGTGTATATGCATGTATACATGCATGGATACATATATATGTGTATATACATGTATACACACATACACATAGAACAACATGTTACCTGAAAATCTTGAAAGTCTAGTTCTAGCAGCAAGATTTTATTTCTTGGACCCTGAGATAGGAGTGTCTGTCCCTCTGGTTGATTAGCTTCCACTGTAAATTCTGGATTTGCAAAGCAGTGTGAGACCTCAGTATGTAGGAGCAAGGTTCACACTTTTACTTGTAACATGGATCACTCTCTTCCTCTCTCCATTCTATCAACTGTTATAGCACAAAACTCAACTTAGACTTTGGGGGCTTCCTGTGTATTGCTCTTCTTGTGTGATTGCTAGGAGAGTCTCCATTGTCCCACTTCAACCTTTACCCATGCCTAAATACTACAGATATTATTATCAAGGCAATTTTATGGACAAGGAGACTGAGGATCATGATTTGTCTGTGGTCAGACAAATGGTAGCTATCAGGATCAGGATTTGGCCAGTTCTTTCTGACTCCAAGTCCAATTATCTGGCTACTAAAAAAATGGTTAAGTAAAGGTATCCAGGACATAAATAAATCCTCAAGTTTTATGATGGTATATTAAACTAAGCAGACATTAACATGATGTTTAAATGAGCAGATAGATCTCACAGAGAAGGTATCACGGTGTTCTGAGGTTCTGTTGAAGTATTATAACTAATTTATAAGCTGGATTATCCAGGAAATATTCTTTCTGTCGATGGAGAATCTCTTTTCCATCTGGACTATTAAAAGCATTATTTTACTACATTGGCACACACCTTTAAAGAACATGACTCTTCATTTGATGACTCACTGGATGTTGAACCCATCAACAACATCTTTCTATGGTTGTGACTTTCATACAGTCTTGTGCAAATTGAATATATGGAGACATTTTGTCTTAAAATCTTTAATCTGTATTTTGCTCTATCAGGTCAGATGTGTTTGTTGGTACCTGATATTCTCTACCTTTGCATCAAATATATGAGCACAAAGATGTGATAGGTTTGATAAAATAGTTTGCAAAGTAAGGTTGTTCCTTTCTCAGATTTCCGTAAAAGATATACAAATCATTGTCATCTTAATATTACATCAACAACAGTGGTATTTGTGTAATATTGATCACATCTTTCTAATAATCTCTGTTTATTGATTTTCTCACAATATATGCCTCTGGAATAATCATAAACATTAATTCTTGAAATTCCTTTAAAGTTGTGTTATATTTATCATGGATTTTTCCTGCATGTTTTTCAATTGCTAGGCCTGATCTCTTCTTTTCAAATGGAATGACCAGTTCTTCATCCAGTATGTCAGATATAGAGATTGATGAATTCACATGATGCAGTGCCATTTTCATTTCTGATAAGAAAAGATGGCTAAAGAAATACCACCATGAGTGTTTTACTCCATATTTATTTGTTTTCCTATTTACATTTTCATCTAAAAATGCTTTCAAAAACTAGTTTAGCTGGGATCCACACTTTTTGTTTCCCCTAAGTTCCTTTTTGCTGCTTTGGGGTATAATATGGTTCATGCTGGAAATGAGGAATTCTTTCGAGTGTTGGTCTTTATCTGCTATGTCTCTCCAATTAACAAGAGGATCAAGTATTTTCTTGTTGAGACTGTTGTGTCTGTTCCAAGATAAGAATAAGTAGACAAACTCTGACTTAACTCTGAGCATGGCATTTAACTTCCTTGGGCCTCAGTTTCTTTATCTGTAGAACAAGGAAATAGAAGAATTAATTTCTAGAATCTGATGACTCCTGAACTCTGTAATTCTGCTGTTTGTCTTTTTTTCCCCTTACCAAAGATCAATCAGTAAATTACCCTAACTGGAGCACATATATGGGGAAAGAATTTCCAGAATGTTTGGGTTGAATCTCTTTTGATATGTGAAGCTCACTTGAAATCAGGGACAACAAAACCCAATACTGGTTCTCATTAGACTATAAATTCCTTGAGGGCAAGGACTAAGACTTAGATCTTTAGTTTCTTTAGTACCTAGTAAAATGCCTTGACTATAACCTGCATTCAAGAATTGTTCAGTTGTTTCAGTAGTGTTTCAGCACTTCCTGAACCCATTTGGGGTTTTCTTGGCAAAGATAGTAGAGTAGTTTGCCATTTCCTTCTCCAGCTTATTTGACAGATGAGGAACTGAGGGAAATGGGGTTAAGTGACTTGCCCAGGGTCACACAGCCAGTGTCTAAGGCTAAGGCCATATTTGAACTCAGGAAGATGAGCCTTCCTGACTCCAGGCCTTGCTGTCTATCCTCTGTATCACCTAGCTGACCATGTTTGGTGATAATCATGATAATTAGGATGCCAATCAAAAACCATCTGTGTTCATTTCAATGAACTAAAAAAGCCCTTGATTGAATATACAGAAACCAAAAATACCAGTTAGCATATAAACTGTAGTCTCTCTAACTTTTATGGGCCCAGTCAAAATGCATGGTTTCATCATTTTTTGAAGAATGTGTCCTTCAGAAATATTATTGCCACATGGGAATTTCAAGCATGGGTATGCCTCACTTGTACTCAGTTTCCTCAGATATACCTTATTTTGTAGAGTCCCTTCTGGCTACAAGAAAAGCTCTGTGCAAAGTAATGATACGAAGCATGTGGAGGGAATCAAGCCAGTTATGACTTACTGAGCTACCAAAGACTTTGAAGAACATGAATACATCGATGGCTACTATCCTGCAGGGACTCACTTGAGACCTGAGAGAGATGTTCCAGTGGAAATGTATTATTCATGAGAAATCTAGTCAAGTGTATGAAGGGAGCTGGCCTTTGGTTTGCTCAAAGAAACTGCAGGAAAATATGGATATGAGGATAGATAGATAGATGTAGATAGATATTGATAGATAGGTAGATGGAGACAGACAGATGGATGGATGGATAGATGGATAGATATAGATAGATAGATAGAGGTAGATGTAAATGTATAGGTAAATGTAATTGTCCATGTATATGAATATGAAATATATATATGGTTCATAATAAAAATACAGTATCCTCATTAATATAAGGATATAGTATAGCTATATTAATATCCATTTCTATATGATTCAGGTAAGCAAAAGTAAATAGTTTAATGAAGAAATTTAGTGACTCAATTTTTTTTTTCTTTAATTCTTCTTAGAAAAAGTTATTGGGAAAGGCTGAATAGGCCTGAGGGAACTTGAACTTGCATGGCCAGACCTCACTGACCTTGGCTCTTTTAATAGTAGGTCATATTTTATATTTATACAGATGGACTGCTTTGTGATGTCTTCAATGAATCAGAACAAAAAAAAAAGGATTTCCTCTGCGTTTATTATTCCTTTCTAACAATTTCTTCCCTTCACCCCTGTCCCTGTGCTATCACACAAAGTTCAGATCTCCATTTCCAGAGGAAGAAAGAATGAAAGAAAGAAAAGAAGAGAAAGAAGGAAAGGAAGAAAGAAAAAGAAAGAAAAAAGAAAAAAAGAAAAAAGAACAAGTTTCTTAGTTCCCTTTTAGTTTTGGAAAGAACTGAAAAAGATTGTGCAAAATTTCCTTTCCTGCCATAAAATAACTTGACTAGGAAAATGGAAACTGAGCACACACACACACACACACAGAGAATCCATATTCAATATCATATTTAAAACAAATGAAATGTATTTTACTTGTAAAAGTAATTAGATTCCTTTTTATCTTTAAATATTTATGATAGAAATATAAATTCTCTTGTAGAGTTAACCCCTCCAGAATTGTAGTCAAAACGTGTTTTAGAGGGGAAATGAGGCTGAGAGGAGGGTTATCGATTAGTAAAATTCTGGGCCTATGATAGTGGTTGGCACTGCCAGCTACCCCCACCTTATCTGCCAACATGTAAGAGCAGTAGTAGTTGGATTAAATTCATCCATTTACTAGGAATGGATTTTATATTTTAACGTGCTGGTTCAGAATCTTTGATATAAAACAGAAAAAAGAAGTTCAAATGAACTGTATCACAATACGATTCTCATCACTACATGTTCCACAAACAATATTTAGGTCCTCATAAAAATTTGTTCTGTAGAGAAATGAAGTTATCCTAGTTGATGTATCAGAGCAAAGGTTCAGGGTTTCTTTAGCCCTTTGTTTAAAATCACTTGGGCAGCCTACTTGTCCTGGAAGAGAGCAAAGCCTCCAGGACCTCTAGCAACTTTCCTGTGTCTGAATCAATCCAAATCAATTCAATAAGGCTTTCATTAGTGCCAATTATGTTGACACCACTCCTGGCACTCAGGGGACAGATGAAAATGAATGAGTTCTTGTCTTCAAGAAGTTTTTACTCTATTGGGAAGGGAGAATGGGGGAGAGACTAGACTGTTATGTAACCAGTCAGATGCAGGGCCATTGTGGAAGATGGAGGGATGATGATTACATAGTGTATATCCCCACATAATACTTTCTGTCAGATACATCTTTAGGATAGGGTGAGGAGGGCTTTGGACCATGATGCTAAATTTAGAAAGCAGCAAATTGCGGAGGCAGTAGCAACACTATTCCTTGTCAGTTTAGAAGCAATAGAATATTTCATCTAGTTAGTAAGAATACTGAGTCAAAAAAGTGAAAACTGCCAGGTTTCAGAGTAGTTGGAAATCCTTCCCTCTCTGTACCACCATGGAGCCGTATACATTTCCTATTTATACTGTAGTTTGTGATGTTTGCCCAGGCCACAAAGTTATTTCAAATGCCTACTGGCAGTCATCTGTCCTGTACTGGTATAACCAGAACCAATAGGGATGCATGCATGTCTTTGGACGTTAGTATTATTTTTAAACTTTTTATTTATTTCGATCTATTTCTTCACTTGCTTCATTTCAAAGCACACACTAGCTCCCAGGCAGTTTCCCAGCATATCAATTAGTCAAATTTGGACAATGAATAGCCTCATTAACTACTTCTCTAAGCATGCATGTACAAATCTGTTTGTGAAATAGATCTTGCTGATGTCAATAATTTTGTAGAAGGCAAAAGGGAGAGTTGGCATTCTGTTCACAATTAGAACTTGCTGTTCTTAAATACACTGAAGCCCCAGTGGCTGGAAGGTTGATGGATGACACTCATCAGCCATCCATGTCAGAAGGAATGAAATGCAATGACTTGACTATCTCAGCATGCAATACCTTGGTACAGGTCACTGGGATCCCTTGCTACGCAAATGCCCTATTTAAAGACAACACGTACAGCTGGAAGCCATGAAAGTCCATTTCGGTGACCAGACAGATGGATGAAAAGATACCACAGGGAAGCCTTTCAAGCCATGTGGCTTTGAATGACAGCTGATAGCAAGAATGCTTTGGAAGAGTGCTAGTAACTGGCTGATTAATGGAAGGGGTTGGTTTTTACTAAGCCAGTCAGTTTCTGCTTGGCCACACTCGGCAAAAGAGGGTACCCAAAGGAATACACAGTGTATCGTATTCTCTGGGGAGTTCATTCAAGGCAGGAGGGAGAGGAGATTCTGCTGTGGGTGGAAACATTGACAGCAAGTTTGAGCTGTGTACTTCTGAGGAGATGCTGATAGCAGAGTTTCACGGTGTCAGGGAAAGGAAAAGATAGCAGACCCTCCGGAGGGATTCTTATCCCATTTTAAAGCTCTACTTGACCTAAGATCTTTTATGAAGTCCTTAACTTCAGATTTGAAACTGAAATAGATATCTTCTTTTCCTTGGTGCAACAAGACGTAACTAAGTTATTGACTGAGTTTGAAAACCACCCTAGTGTAGAATATAGGTTTTGAGTTGCAATCAGATCATGTGAGGGTTTTCCATCTTTCAAACAATGATGATTTGCCAAGGGCTTCCACAAGCTGCAGACACTCCTGCTTTGTCTCTCCTTTTTGCCTTATTGAATTCATTAGAAGACAAACAAATCTTTCCATCATTAGGCTTTCTGCTGACAACACCTGTCAATCTGTCACTCCTATTCGGAGAGATAGAGACTGTAGGGCTTCATTTGGCAGACTTAGAAAGAAAAGAGGAAGAAACATATCTGGGGCACCTGCTCCTGCAAAAGAAATGATATGATTGTTATTAGTGGGGGATGAATTAGATGTGCAGTTCATAAAGGTTGGATTGAAATGTAATGCAAGTTTGGGCCAGTCATGCTAAATCAGGATTTTAAAAACCAGCACAGTGGATTTTTAATCATATTCTCAACTTAATACTTTGAATAGTTCGAATCATTAACAGGTTCTATCTACATCTCTCTAGAGGCACAAACACACACACACATATGTCTATGTATACATACGTGCCCAGGGGAGTTGGATTTCAGTGAGGCAGTGCTAAGGATATGGAGAAAGGCAAAAGATAGTACCTGTCCTCCAGGAACTCATTATTTAGTGGGAGGAGATAATAAAAAAACAAATGCTATGTATAAAAGCTCTATGCAGGGTAACTTGGAAATAATCAACAGAGGAAGAGCACTAGAATTAGGAAAGATCAGGAAACATCCATTGGAAGATGGGATTTTAGCTTGGATTTGAAGAAAGCCTGGGAAGCCAGGAGACAAAGGTGAGGAGGGAGAGCGTTCCATACATGGGGAACAATTCTTAAAAATACTCAGATTTGAGTAATGGACTGTTGTTTTCAAGGAAAATAATAAAACTTCCAAATAAGGAAACTATTTCAAACTATATTATATTCTATCAAAGTTTTATATTATATGCATTATGTATTATATCAAAGTTTTTCAAAACTCTTTTGGAAGTCCAGAATTGCTTCTTTTTTCTTTTTATTATGAATATTATGTATGTATGTATTTATATGCATAATATGAATATTCAATATACAAAGAAAAAAAAAGTAAAGTTTGTATAAAATTGGTAGACCTTGTTTCTCTGTGTGTGTGTGTATTAAATTTAACAGGATAGTACCCACGTTGCCCTGCTCGTCTCTCTCCTCTTCTGTATTTCTTTCTGATCCTTTACGATATTTTTAAATGTTTCATTAACACTCTTTCTTTCCCTAATTTCTTTTATCCATGTCTGCTTCCTTAATCACCCAACATTGCTAGTAGGTGAAAATATTATGATCAACATCTCAATGACATTTATAAATAATGAAGATGTCTAATAACAATATTTTTATATTGCAAATGAATTCCCGAGCAATCATTTTTACCTTTGATAATCTTAAACAAGACATTTAAAGTATATCTACCAATTTTGAATCTGTGATTCACAGAAAAAAGGAAAATATTTAATAATCAATCAACAGGCATTTATTAAATGGCCTGTAATTGCAAACCACTGATCATATAAGAGTGAAGTGGTGCCCACATTGATGCTTGCATTTTGTTAGGAGAGACATCTCTACATATACTCCTATGGATCTATGATTTTATGAATTTGTGAGTTTTCTACACTTACATTTATTCATCAGAATTCCTGGTTGGTTATAGATTTCAGCATGATCGTATCATGTGCCTCTCCATTGAGTCCTATGTGAGTCTTATATTTAGTTCTTCAGAGGCTGTAGTACCTCTGTCTAATTTCCATATAGTAATTACTAGTGAAATATTAGTATTAAAAATATCAGCCTTTGCTTTCATGGGAAACTTGGGGCCATTTCCCTAAAGCAACCCCTCCTGTTCCCCTTTTACTGTTTAGCTCTGGGTCCAACTCGTCCCTCTGTTCTGTCTAACTCAGATAACGCATATTGTTGGAGAGTCCCAGTATGCTTCTATCCATAGCCCTTGAAATATTATTGAAATATGGACAGTAGACATCCTTCATCTACTTAGGCTTTTCTATGTAGAATGACAGACCAAATTCTTCTAATTTCTAGTCTCTTCCTGGACATTGTGCAATATTTCTTTTAGTGGGGGCGGGGGGGGGAAGCTTTATGCAGAAAACATATATCAGTATATTAGTTTATACCAACCCACACAAATACCCCTCTCCAACACACACACACACACATCATGCATGTATATGACAGACATTTTGTATCTTGGTATAATGTACTTCCTAAAGCTGTTTCAACATTGCTTGGGAAATACTAAAGGAAACATATCATTTGTAGCACTGCTCAGGCTACTTTCTCTGTAAACTATCTTGGAGTGTGTATAGACTTTGAGATCACCCGTTCTACTACTAAACTACATGACAGGGTTGGACTGTCCATTATTTTTTTTAGGATAAGAGGAAGCGATATGGAAATTTTTTTCCCTTAAGCAAACAGTTATTTTTATCAAGAGCCTACTACATATAAAACATTTGAAAACATAAAGACCAAATGTCCAGCACAGGCCTTGCATTCCAGAAGCCTATACTCCCAAAAGGATTGCTAAGTTATTCATAAGAAGTATGATATAAGGATCAAGAGCCAGCTTTGACCTTAGGAAATCCTGATCTCAGATACTGTTTCCGACATATGATGGCTGCATGGCTTTTCTTGAGGACCTAACCGGTCACTTCTACAGGAATCATTCTAAAATTTCTCACAATGACCATGTGAAGTAGGTAGTGAAAGTATTATAATTTCTACAAGACAAATGGAGAGAAAATATCTTAGAGAGACAAATATCTTAGAGAGACAAAAATGTTGTCTATGGTCAGGCAACCAGTAAGAATCAGAACCATGACTTGAACAAAGGGGGGCATCATGAAATAATAACTCATTAGAATAGGAGTCAGTGGACACAGGCTCAAATCTCACCTTCCACATTGCCTCTGTAACCTTGGGCTCAAGTTGGAACTCACTTACCCTCTGTCTGTCTCAGTTTCCAGATCTAGAAACTAAAGAGATTGAACTCAATGACTTCTGAAATCCCTTTTACTTCTATGTCTAGCATTCTAAGATCTTGGATTCAGTCCAGAGTTCTTTCCACTAAACCTTTCTGCTTTCCTTGGCCAGAAAGGGGTGTCTAGTGGGTAACTGGCAATATAATAGAGGAGCTGTGAAGTATCTGCTTCAGTAGTATCACGTAGAAACAGGAGCCAATAAACTGTACATAAAGACCCATATGAGCTACATTTTGATTGAGAAAACCCACCAATTACTATTATCTATGTTCTATTGTATTATTATTTATTTTGTTAAATATTTCCCAATTACATTTTTATCTGGTTCTGCCTTCCTCTGGAGTGGCTGGCTTATAGCTCTTATAGCTGGCTTAGAGGGGGTGGCATGGTTGATACCTATGATATATATGGTGCCATAAGGATACTTTGAGAACCATTGTAGAGAGGAAAAAAATTCCTATAAATATCTGGGGAAAAATCCACAATGACCACCAAACAAAGAAAATTGCCAATAAAATGAAGCAGGCATCCTTGAGAAAGGCCATTACTTTATTTATATTTATTTATTTATTTATATTTATAATTTATATATATATATATATATATATGTAAAGGGTAATGGTTACTTCTAAATAAATTAATACATATATATAAGTAATATATAAATAAATATATAAAATAAAATATAATACATAATAAATAAATAAATATATATATATATGGCTCTTTCATGCACCGTTAGATGATGAGGCAGTGTCAGAATAACTCACATATCAGAGATATAGTAGGAGCTAGATCTTAATGACAAAATTTATCATAATAGGGTCATAGATCTGCAACTGGAAGAGATCTCAGAGGTCAGTGAGACAGTTAAGGTCACACATGTTTTAAGTATTAGAGTCAGGATTTGAAACCAAATCCTTTGACTTCAAAATTGTAATTTCTTTCCACACATTATCATTATCACCATCTCAGAATAGCCTTCACCAACCAAGTGGCCTCCTAACACCTGAGAAGGTACATAAGCACAAGTAATATTAACATTAGAATCTACACTAGTGATACCCATGGAAGAAAGAGAGAGAATACACTGGCATTTCCAGGTTCTTTGTTTTAGGTGAGTTTGCTGGGGATATTCATAGAGAGAAAAAAAGGGCATAGGTCCCCTCTCTTCAATCATAAATTAGATGAACACTCATTAAGTATTCATCTTTTATTCAGTTGTGGACTGGACTAGGTAGAGTCTTGGTCACTTTTAATGGAAAGAGGTCTACTTGGCAAGTAACATGATAAATTTGGAGACAGAGAACCCAGGTTTGAATTCTGATTCTGTGTGTCCTTATGAAAGACACTTGACTACTCTGGGTTTCAGTTTCTTCTTCTGAAAAATGTGAGACTTGGACCAGATAGCCTGTAACTTTTCTTTCTTTCCCCTTTACATCAATGATCCTATATTATCAGGGATTCTGGAATACTGTTCAGCCTCCAACTTTACAGCTGGAACAAAGACAATCTCTGCATTCATCAGAGAATTGGACACTTTCACTATACACACACACACACACACACATATATGTGTGTATATATACATGCCTATATCTATCTATCTATCTATCTATCTATCTATCTATCTATCTATCTATCTATCTATCTATCTATATCTTATATATGTGCTTATGCATATTTGTATATTTTGATAGGTAGTAATGATCTCATAAGAGATGATGAGTGATGAATGACTTTCCACTAAAGCCTAGAATGTTTTCCCTCATTAACATAACAAAGCAAATAAACAAACAAAGGGAGCCCTTCCCTCTTGAATTCTGTATTAAGGCTCTGGTTACCCCCCAAAAAACCTCTCTTGAATTGCTTTCATTCACTGAGGCAGTTTTCATTTAAAAGAAAATCATTTTCTTGATTTCATACAGGGAAAATAATTTGACTTCAAAGTTTAATTCCTTGTTGTGGGAGGCTCCATTAAAATCATTTTGCAGTATGTAAATTCATATCATCGAGTCACACTACCTTATTTGAAAGTTTTTACCAGCAAGGCTTAGTTTAGTGAGAATAAAACAAAACAAACCAAATCTGGAAGTGATTCCCCAAAGACCTCTGAGGGAGGCCATCTTCTTTCCTCATTGCACCTTGGGTTCAATTAGCTTCCTGGAGTTCAGAGCTTCTTTAGTAAATGAAAATCTTTACTCAGTCCTATGGAGAAATGTAGTCTTCAATTATCCTGTTCTCCTTCTGATCTTATTCTGAAACCTAATTTGCAGGAGCTTTATTGTATATATTTAATAAGATTTTTTATTTGTTCCAAGTTTATTTTCACTGATACTCCCGGAGAAAATGGTCCTCCCACATATTTCAAAAGAGATTTTAAAAAATGAAAATGTATTTGTTTACTCTCCTCAAGCATTGGAGACATTATTTCTTCATTGTTGAGAATTTTCATTCATTGAGTGTTTATGGAATGGGGGAAGAAGGGTTGATGTGCTCCATCCAGATAATTGCCCAACGTCCCCGATGACTTTGGCATGTGGACCACTCGCAGATGCTTTTCTCTCTCCTGGCTTCACTGAAATGACTATTTTCTGAGCAGTACCAGCTGCCCTGATATTGAACAAAGAGACTCATGAGATCCTAGATGAAGGGATTTCTTGTCCAGTGCTTTCATTTGATGGAGAGAACTCTGGATGAGGGAAGTTGAAGGGCATTTTTGACCCTTTCCAATTTTCATTAGGAGGTGGGAGGTAGAATTTATGAAGCATATCACAGATGAAATACTGGATTTCCAATAGAATCATGTAAAACAGTTTATCAATGTAGATTACAGAGTATAGAAAATTCAAGGTTTTTATAAAGCCATGTAGAGACACAAAGGTATCCCCTTCAGGAAACAAAAATACTTTGTATACACTAATGTTGGACTTATGTAGAGCTATTTTACATAAATAAGAAATAGTGACCTTCAAAGATATTTTTCTTTAAAAATTCCTCTAAGTTCTTTTCTTCAAAGGTGATATTTCAGGATTGTCTTCCCTATAACAAAGTCAGTGGCATTACCTATTTTTATGACATAAAAGGGGCATGAATGATTATGTTCAATTCTTGATGGAAAATGAACACAGCATATAGACCCTGATTATTGCAAATCATGTTAATTGCTTTACACTATAAATACCTAATGCTGACTTGATTTTTACATTGATGTTTATTGCTATGACTTTGAGTTTTTCAATGTAAGGTCGATTTATTTGTTGCACATATAATAGTATTATGAAAGGGAGAGGGTATGTCCCTGAAGTTGGAGTAACAGGGATTCTGTAGGGCCACAGACTCTCAAATGTAAAGGTGGAAAGTACCTTTGAGGTAATCAAATCCAACCCCCACATTTGACAGAGGAAGTCCAGAGAGTTCAAGAAAGTTGCCTAAGGTAACATAGGTAGTAAATGGCAGAGTTGGAATGTGAATTCCGGTCCTGAGACTCCTAGGTTAGTGGTATTCCCAACGCACTATGTGCAGGTTAAGACCTACCTATGGAATACAATATTTTTGAAGCCATAAGAAGTCATTGAATCTCAAAGCTGGAAGAGACCTCAGTAGTCAGCTAGTTCATTCTATTAAAGGAAACAGAATTTCCACTTTGAAATCACCAACAAATAGTCATCCAACCTCTATTGAAAGATATGCACTGATGTGGAGCTCATCTCTTAGGTTATTTCAATCTTGGACCTTCACTAGCAGGCAACATCTTATTACTGGTATTGTGCTAGACTGGGAGGCAGAAAGACCTAAGTTCAAAAATGACCTCTGTCACTTACCAGCTGTGTGACCCTTAGACTTCTCAGAAAGCTCTGCATCTGCCTAGATTTAGACCTGTGGCCTCTGTCTCTTCCCTGCAAATCTCCCAGGAAGCCCTGTGCCATCCCCAGATCCAGGCCATTGGGCAATGGCCTCTTTTTGCATTGGGACTTCTCCAGAAGCAATTCTCAGGTCCGATCTACCCCCAATTATCCATTCTTAACCTCCTGCACCCACACTTCCCAGGCCATGCCTTTGTATGCTTGTTATGAGTTAGACCTCTTGATCTTCACGGGGCTCAGCATCACTACTGGCCATGAAGTTGGATATGAAGAGTAGCTGCCTTGAATTATCTAATCACTTGTCTCCCTCAATAAACCTCTTTAACTGCTGAAACTTTGCCTGGATTCTCTCATCAGTGGTTAGTCTACCCTGACCCTGTCTTCTACTATTCCTCAGCTCAGGGATCTATCACTCCTGGCTCCTTTTGTACAAACACAATTCTCTGTCTTCATTTCCTAATTTCTTTCTTCCATCTAACAATATCCTACTACAAATCTTCCCAACTTTTCTCTAGAATGTTCATTCTCTAGAATGAATGCTCCATAGTTAATAAGATTTCTTTCATCTTAACCTTTTTCCTTCCCAATTTTCTCCACCTTCTGGCTGTCTCTTAAGACCTGGTTCCCTCCTGATACCAATGCCAACCCTTTTCAATTTTGGCTGTACTTTCTCTCATACTCCCTAAATCACTGCTCGTGGACAGACGAGGAGTATGACTTGCTCCAGAGTATCACTTTCAGACTCTTACTACTACCATTACTTGAGTGACCTCCTTTGAGATTGATTCCAAAATGTATCACTCAGTCAAAATTCTTGTCTGTCAACCCCCAAGAAACCATAATTCCTTTCTCAATGAATTTAGAACATGACTCATGGTCTTTTTCTTTGCCCAATCTCCTGCCCTCATACTAAGGGAATGCAACATACATATTAATACTCCCTCAATCATTCATTTCCCATGACCTAACCTTCTACTCCACTTTAGCTACACAGACATAATCATGCGGTTTTGCCATCACCCACAAGTTTTCCACATCCATGTTTAGGAACTCTTAAATTCATTTGTCTAATCATGATCTCTTGTCATTCTACCTCTCATCTGTCTTGCACCTCCAAGCCTTGCTTTTAGCCCTAACTATGATCTCCAAACCCTAACCCCTCAATTTTTTCTGTGAACTGGTCATATTCTCCCCTTCCCTCTCCTCCCCTCCTCTCCTCCCCTTTTCTCCCCTCTCCTCCCCTCGCCTATTTTCTCCTCTCCTTCCCTCTCCTTTCCTCTCCTCTCCTCTTTTCCCCTCCCCACCCCTCTCCTTCCGTCCCCTCCCTTCCCATCCCTTTTCCTCCCCTCCTCTTCTCTTCTCATCCGGACCCCCTAATGAACCAGTTCATACAGCCCTCTTCTTAGAGTCTCTTGAATGCTTATTCTATCAAAAGTCTTGTCCTGCTAATCTTCAGCACCGTATTACTCTTCCAAAATCATTAACTTCTCTTCCTTTGAGGTACAGTCAATATCACTTTATGGTCTCCAGAATATTCTCCTTCCTTCCCTATAAATGATTTCAATGACCGACTCACAGACTTTCCTCCCCAACCCTTGCTTGTCCTTAGAGCAGGGGAATTCAGCATACATATTTATATTCTTTCAAATACCCTTACCTCCCAATTCCTCAACTATTTCATCTCTCCTAACCACTTTTCATTGAATTATCTCATTTCTCTACTCCATTTAGCAATAAACAGAGATGGTTACATTCTTGAGTTGGCCGTCACTCACAAGTGTTATACTTTCATGTGCATCAATAGTGACGTTTCTTCTCTTTTTTATTTTCCCTCTGAATCATGATCAATAATCATATTCTCCATTATTGTGCTTTCCAATTCCTACATCATTTAGTTTTTTCCCCAGACCATCATCTCTGTACTGATTATACTCTCCTCCCTTCCCTATCTTGCTTGATTTTTTGATGAACTAGTTCAACTGTACAGTATTTTCTTAAGAAAAACCATGGTAATTGAGTCTTCTACATTTCCTGTTACATAAGCTCAACTGCAGCAAGGTAACTCTTTCATACCCCTGGAAATGATTTCCTAGAGGTAGCAAGCTGGCTTAGTGGATAGAACATTGGACGTGGAGCGATGACAGACCTGAGTTCAAATCTAGACTCAGGCTCATGTGACTGTGTCACTGCTGGCCATGAGGTTGGATATGGAGAGTGGCTGCCTTGTGACCCAGTAACTTGCTTGCCTTACTACACTGGAGAAGGAATGACAAAGCACCCTAGTATCTTTGCAAAGAAAATCCAGAGGGGCATGAAGAGTTGGGCATAACCAAACAACTGAATATTAATAATAATAAATGATTCACTATGCCACTCATCACAATGGCTATGGCTAATATGTTTATCCCTCCTTAAAGCAGTGTCTCATCAACCCTTTAATAGATACATGACCACTCTCTAAGCAGAGGATTTAGACTCATATTTCATGGAAAAATGATCCTATTTGTCAAAAACCCTCTTCTCTTTTCCTCATTTCTCATCATTTACGGACTTCCCTGCAATGACTCCTAGTTCACTCCTTTATCACAGGTAATTGTGACCTTGTTGCCAAGTAACAAGCAAAACCTACATAAATAAATGATGTTATTTTGTTTGTTCTGCAGCACATTGCCTCTCTATTATATTATACTATTTCCCCACTCTTCAGTCTTTCCCTATAGAGGATTAGAAGGCTGCTTCTGTCCTCCAACTACACCTTTGTCTCCTCTATTCCTCACTTGCTCTGACCATTGCCACTAATTATCCTTCTTCACTTTTGTGATTAAATTCCTTAAGAAAGCCTTCTACAGTCAGTTTCTTGGCTTTCTCACCTTTCACTCCTTCCAAAACACTTTTGAGTTGGGCTTGGCTGCCTTACCTCCAAAGTTACTAATGTTCTTACAGAAAACCCAGTGGTCCTATCCCAACCTTCATCCTACTTGACATCTACAAACTTGGGAACTGTCAACCACCCTCTTCTCCTTGATCCTCTCTTCTGTCCAGGTTTTCATGACATATCCCTCTTGGCTCATCCATCCACTAGTTTGAAATACTAGCTATGGGTAGTTCCTGGAGTCCTATCCTTAACTTTCTTCTCTTCCCTCTCTATACTACTTGCTGATCTCATTAGTCCCCATGGCTTCATCATATTAACTATTCATTGCTATTATGGATTCATCTCATTTGATTCCTATAGGGAGGATTTTCAGACCTATTTATCCAACTCTAATTTCATTCCTTACATGCAAGTGGATATATAAGACTGAAGATCACAAATCTCTTGGATATCTAAATTGCATGTCCATTAACTTCTCAAAACTCAATATGTTCAAAATATAATTCATTATCCTCCCAAAAAATACCTCCTTCCTCCTGAATTTCCCTTTTACTAATAAGGGCACTCTCATTATCCCAGTCACCTGAGCTCATAATCTTGACGTCATCCTTTACTCTTTACTCTCATTCACCCCGCAAAAAGAAATCTGACACAAAATCTTGTCATTTGTATCTAAATAAATTTCCTCCATACATCACCTCTGCCCTCATATAGCTGCTACTGCAGTGTAGGCCGTCATCATCTCACACCTGGAATATTGCCATAGCCTTCTGGTTGGTCTCCTTCCTTCCCTCCCCTCCCCACTCCATTCCATCTTTCACTTAGCTACCGAATGGATTTTCCTAACGTGCAGGTCTGACCCCATGTTCTTCCACACCAACCTGCTCAAAAAATTCTGAAATAAAATATAACATCCTATATTTGTCTTGCAGTCTCCCCTCATATGCTAGGCCTGTCCTATGTTTCTAGTCTTCTCATATTTATTCCCTTCTATATCTCTATGATCTAGTGTCAGTGGCCTATGGCAGTTCTTTGGACACAACAGTGTATCCCCAAACTTCTTATTTTTATACTAGTTGTTCCCCATGCCTGGGATGATCTTCTCTCTCACTTCTGCCTCCTAGCTTCCCTGGCTCCTTGAAATTCCAGCTCAAATTCATCTTTTGTAAGAGACCATTCCTGGAATTCCCTAGAGCTATTGCATTCCCTCTGAGATTGCCTTCCATCTACTATGTATAACTTGTATGTTCATAACTGTTTTTAGGTTATCTACCTCATTTGAATATGAGCTTCTTTTGACCTGTCTTCCTAGCCTTAGGATTTAACACAATGCCTGACCCACAGTAAATGGATAATAAATCCTTGTTGATAGTGATGATAATATGCCTTTAGTGTACAGTGCCTAGTACATAGTAGGCTCTTCCTCAATAAGTGTTTATTGACTAAAGATAGTGCCCATGGGGAATTAATTTCATTTCTTAAAGCCCTAGTAGTTTCATCTGTCCAATAGGAACTCTATTTCCCCCAATGGGAGGTTCAAATGGGATGAAGAATTTATATAAAAGTCTTTGCAGAGTTTAACATGTGATATAAATGTCAGTTATTATTTGTTTCCTTAAAATATATAGAAAATTGATGATGAAAGTAAGTGAGAAAAGAGAATAACAAAGAGAAGTTTTCTCAAATTCCATTTTTCCTATTTCAAACATCTGATAAAACACATTACTCATTCCCCGAGTAAATGACTATTTTCTGTCTTATGATAAAAACACATTCTATTTTTAAGAAAAATATCTCATAATGATTTAAATGTAATTAAAAAGGAGCTCTGAGAAGAAAAATCAGGATACACTTTAAGGATTTGATAGAGGAGAAATAAAAAATGGAATATGAAGCAAAAATAGGGATGAGACTGTCAGAGGAGCAGAAACAGAATTCAGAAGGGGTTTTTACAATGGTACTTTTTGGGGGAAAGGAAGCATAAAATATAAAATAGAATTGGAAACCAACAGCATAGTAGTGGAACCTCACCTTTCCAATAGGGGAGGAAGCATTCAGTTACATAATCCACTCTGAATAATGAGGAAAGAAAGCATTTTTACCTACAAATATTTTTTAGGGGGAACAACTTCCTTTCAACAATATTTAACAGAATTTGCCTCTGCATTAATTGACTGTGTGTGGTGACTTTGATTCCTTTAGTAACATGTGAAGTGAAATGCAGTAATTTTTACAGGAAAAGGTGACAAAGGTGTCAAAACTCATGCTATGTGGGACTGAGTTTTCAGTCTTTTCTACCAACACTTCTAGCCTACGAGGACATTATTGTCTAGAAAGCAAGTGAAGGAGGGGGAGTGGGGGAAGGAACATATTGTGTCTGAAAAGATGTATCAGCCTATCACATAGTTCAATTAATGTTTATTGAGGATGTGCTTGACTTGGACATTAAAAATAAAGAGACTTGACTGACTTTTGAGTTTTATAAAAATTAAAACAAGTAGTGTGGTCCCTATCCCAAGGCCAGTTGGTATGGGATTCCCTCCTTCTTGGTGAAGATAAATATTTTGCTCTGTAGGAGGGGCAGGGCAGAGATGGGGAGAGTGCAAGAGTTTCAACCTTCTTTAGTTCTCTTTGGGACTCTTCTAGCTTCAAGTCTCCTGTGAGACTCTTCAAGTATCAAGTTGTTTCAGGTGCTCTTGGCTTCCAGCTTCAGGAGGGAATATGGAAAGGGGCCAACCCCACTTCAACTTGCTTAAGAAAGACTCTGGAAAGATGTGAGTGGACCTGGCAGTTTACATCATGTCCCTATCTCTAGTTTGATACTGTAAAAATTTTGAGGAGTTTCCTTTTGGATAAGATTGAGGACTCTCTCTCTTGATTGAGCTGAGCTATTTTGCTCCTGGTGGGAGAGCTCTTTCATTCTGTATCATCTGGTATGCATCTTCCATATAAACCTTCCTTGATTTCACTTTTGCTATTATTTAGATAAATCAATTTCTTCACTACTCGTATATGTGTTCATTGTGGAACTGGTATTTGGTATGAAAAGGGTCAAACCTTGGAAATAAGCCTTGGGATCCTCCTTTCCCCCAATAATTATGACAAAGTAATCAGAACTTAGTTTGAGCCTGATCATGTCCTCTTGACTAACAATATTTAAGAGAGTAGATAGATGTAAATGTTATCTAAGCGGTCCCTTTTTCTGAGGAGAGCAAAGTGGTGGTCTCTGACCCCAATGTTTTACTTCCCCTCTTGGCAAGAATTAAAATATCCTTTGCAAAAGGGTTAGGGGAGAAGAGGCTAGAGATGCCTATTGCACTTTTCTTTAAGCCACACAATGACCCCTATATGTTACTATCATCTCATCTGACCCTTTGTTTTATGAATGAGGATACTGAGTATGAGAGGTGGCAAATACTTTTACCAACATCACACAGGAGTAGAACTCAAGATGGAACACACATTCCCTGAATGGAAACTCAGCTCTGTCTCATGTGAGACTGTGTTCCTCTGATTGTTCAATCAATGATCATCAATTTCACCGGTATCAGGTGCTTCTGGCATAGCAACTCTGTCCAGCAAAGCACATCAAACCCTCTATTTTCAATGATGAAAAACCTCAATTATAAACTCACTGCTATAGTGTGGAAAAGGACTTGCCTCTTCAAATCATTTTCTATTCTATATACCCATACATGTATGTATATACATATAGATACATACATCTATACACACATATACACACATATAGTGCACATATTTATATACACATTATCATTATTTTTGTTAGTGTTAATTATTTACACGTTATCTCTCCAGGTCGAATATAGATTCCCCAATGACTTTTTCTTTTTTCTTTGTATTCTACCACTAGGAGCTTCATAAATGCTTGTTGATGGATTATTTGGTAAGTTTATGGAGCCAAGATCAGAAAGGATAAGATGGGATCCATTGGATCCATAGGATGCAAAAATAAGATCTGTCCTTTATTTTATCACTACAAAGTGAGAATACTTTGAGAAGCAAATTCCTCTCCAGTCCCTGAGATAATCTCAAATATATTGATGAGCCTTTGGCTCACACGATGGGCAAGTACTGATTGTGCACCTGCTTGGTCCCGTAATATGTTCTGGGATTAAGCACCAGGGATAAAAAAATGAAGTAAAACCTTTCCTGCTTTCAATAAGCTTCCCTAGCTCTTCCTGTTGCATCCTGTTTATTTTCTCATGATATAGGTTTATAGCTTGATATTTGAATTTTTCCATATGCTGTGGAATCTTCCAATATCTTCCATTCTGAGCAGATTCCTAAGTCACTGGGGGCTCTAAAAGACAACAAAACTTTGAGGTCTGAGTTTAGCATCTCTTTGGATGTGTGAGCTCTGCAGGACAGAGTTAGGGTCACAGGCACTCCTCCTAGGCCAAAAGGCAAAACAGAAGAGAAGAAAACAGTACAAGTGAGTTGCCAGTGGCCTCTCATGGCCAATCGTGTTGTTTATTTGCAAAACTGAAGAGCAGAGGAGAGCATCAGCAGGCTTGAAATCTCCTCTGCCAGCCTCATCTTTGAAGATGACAAGGCCCTGAGGCCCTCATCCCTTCCAGTCCTCTTTGTCATCTGCTGCTTGTCTGACTGGAGAAAACACAGCAGTTCTATGACCTTGAACAGCAGCATGCGTTCTTCTCTCTCTCTCTCTCTCTCTCTCTCTCTCTCTCTCTCTCTCTCTCTCTCTCTCTCACACACACACACACACACACACACAGAAAGACACACACACACACACACACACACACACACCAAAAGAGAGACAGTCAGTCATACAGGCAAGTGGACAAATAGATACAGAAAGAGAAAGAGGGAGAGAAAGAGAATTTAATGACAGAATTAAAAAGAAAGTGAAATAAAGAAAAAAAAAACAAATAGTAATGGGATGTATTACTAAGTATAAGAATGATATAAATCAAGCAATTGATAAGTATTTATTAAGTAACTTCTATGGATATAGGAATTGTACTGGGTAACAGGGATATAGAGCCAAAAATGAGACAGTATCTGTTCACAAAGTACTTACCTTCTGCAGGACAATCTGCTCCAAATTCCTGATAGACTATTGAAGTGTCAAAGGGGAAGGTATAGATGTGCAATCAAGAGACCTGAAATTTTGTCCCATCTATAACATTATGATATGTATAATCTCTGATAAATCACCTAAAATCTTTTGAGCTTTAGTTTCTAGGCCTCTGAAATGTTATGAGAACAAAGTACTTTAAATCTTAATGAAGCAGGCAAAGGGAAATTCCTAGTGATTGTTCTATCCCAACAATAGCTATTGTGACTGTTAGCAGTGATGCTTGTTGCATTTGGCTGAGCAAAGCTGCATAGCTGATAGAGTCACAGTATAGGTGGCAAAGAGAATGAAAGTGGGCACTAAGCATTTACTACTCCTGGGGTCAGAGTTAGCGTATCAATTTTGAGTCACAGAGAAATCACAATGTGGTTAGTCCTAGCATCACTATATGTATGATATACGTTATATAAATAAATATGTGTGTGTATGTGTGTGTGTATGTATGCATTGCATGTGGGCACTATCCAGATACATAATATACATGCATTATGCATTGGGATATATTCCAAAATAGAATCTTGGATATTTTTGTGTATATATTTTAAAACTTCTTCATCAAATATTAATTATTCCTTATTCTTCCTAAGTGATAAGGCTGCTCCTTTCTATCATTTTTTTACTGATATTTTTATGTGACATTGGAGGGGCAGTTCTTCATAAGTGATATAGTGTAACCTAACCTGTAGTTATGTAATAGTGTAACCTCACCTGCCATTTATTTTTCTATCAGCTTTGCATAATCTAAAACCCATTGCATTGCATGAATCAGAGCAACATAGCTTCCCTGGATCAATATTATAACAAAAATGGTGGACCTTTCCTTCATAGAGAAGTTGGAAAACTATCAGATGGAGAACTCTTCAAGCTGGTCCAGCCATACCTATATCTTGGGCAAAAACTACCTAGAAAAAATAAACTGAACCCAGAATTAAACAAGAGAGAAAGAGTGGGCTGGATGACATTTGTATTTTAAATCACTAAATTGAACATACTGGTATAATCTGTCAACATCCTTGTTGGAAACAGTTCAATTCTCATCTCATTAGTGAAAACCAACCCAGCATTACAGCTGTCTAATGAACCTTTGACGTGAAGAATGAAATTGCCTCTCCAATCATTACTAAATGTTACAATAATTCTAGCAGAAATACATTAGAATTTCACTATAGCATCATTTGATAAACAGCAGAAATAGGTATAAAGCTAATCTATTTGGACTCCATCCAAATGGGGTTATTTGGTAATTTGTCAAAGGCATCTCATTGATGGAGGCAGACTGCAAACCAGATGGTCAGACTCAAAATCTTGAACTCCTGGGTTCAAGTCAGATTTCTGACAACCATTGGCTGGAAAACACTGAATAAGTCTTGAACCTTTCATTTCTTTAGGCAATTCTCAAAAGAAGTTGCTGAGTTGGAACCATTCTGCACCTGAAGGAGTTTCTTCATCAGGGAGATATCTACACCTGTTAACTTACAGGTCTGTGTCAAATTTATTCTCTTTCATAAAATACTTCTACCTCTAAGACATGATATAGAAACTCTCTTCTCAAAGGACATTGTACCAGTAAAGCTTTAGCAAATAATGAAAATACTGTTGAACACATAATGATAATATTAATAATAATAGTTCGAAAGATGCATGAAAACCACCTTTGCTGAACCATTTTTTTAATCCATTGATAATAATGGATAATAATGAGTGGAGTGCTGGCCTTAGAGTTCGGAAGACACATTCAGGCCAGGAACACTCATTATCACTGTCTATGGATTTTCCCAATTCTCTGACCCTTTATGGGAGAAACACTAGAAGAAAAATATTCTCTTGTTTTCCTTCTTTTTCTGTTATATGTGGCTTTTGTCAAAGCTTAATATTTTCATAATTACTAACGGGAAGGAGCCAATTTTTGATAAAGATTAATCTAAGATGATGATAATGACATAGTGGTGATGTTAGTAATTGGTGGAGTTATCTTTTGTGGGGGAAGATAAAACAGTTAATAAAGGCAGAAACAGTAAATGATATCACAATCAGATTTATTTTCTGTTATTGAAAGGCAGTCTGGCATGGTGGCTAAAGTGCTGGAGATTGGGTTAGGAAGATGTGGTTTAAAACCTGCCAATGAAACTTAACTAGCCAAGTGATCCTGGACAAGTCACTTAATCCTCCTATAAAATGAAGTTCACGTCACATATTTCATAAGTTTGTTTTGAAATAGAAGTGAGATAATGTATACTAAGGAATTACCCTCTTTATTATATGAACATTTGGGGATTTAAAAGATTTAAAAAGATTAGAAAAAAAGACACTTGTGTTAGGAATACTGATAATATTCAGTCTGATAATAGAATTCTTTAAAAAAAATATTTATGGAGACACAGACAGTTCTAAGTAACTTAGTGAAAACTGTTCTTCAGATACGTTTACTGAGGGGACCTGTTTTAAAGACAGGAACATAGAATGAATTAAAGATTACTGAAATGTATTGTTATCCATTAGCTCATTTACTAATGATTGTTTTTAGAATTATGAAGGATACAGTTAATATAGTGGATACATCAAATGACTGAGGACTTTGGGAAGATTATATAAAACAAGTGGAAATCTGCTGCCAGAAAGTTGAATTTCTTGAGTTTCATATCATCACTGAGAGATGGATCATTGCTAATGAGGAGCCCTCAATTTGAGGCACTGGTTACTGTAGGAAAGGACCTGATCAGAATGGGTGAAGAAGTAGGAGAGGTAGAGTCCAGGAGTCAGAGGAAGCCAATAGCCATGGCACAGAAAGAGAGAATGGTAGCTATAACTAGAGGCAGAAAGGTGCTGATGACTGGAGGAAGATAACGCTTTACTGAGAGTTTATTGGCATGGACTCCAACTTGAGAATGGAACTGCCTTTTGCCTTTTGCTGCCCTCTTTGGTTTGCGAAGAATATTCAATGAAGGAAAGACAGGCTTCTGATCTAGCATTGATTATCTCAAATTTATCTAAGCTTTTCCATTTGCAGAAGATACTCCTCACCACCCTGTGTTTCTAGTATTTTCCCTGTATAACAGATAGAGAGACTAAGTCTTTGAGAGTTTAAGTGATTTACCCAAGGTTAGTCAGCTAGTGAGTGGCAGAATTATGATCAAAACTCTGGCCTTATCACTCAGTTTTCTGTGGTCTTTCCATTATAGCTTGGTGCCAGATTGTTTGGGGTTATTTGGAAGCAAAGTGAAAAAAAGAAAAAAAAATAATCAATCAGAGAAGAATGGAAAATCTATTTGCACATGGCAGATTGCCATGACAGAAGGATCACAACCAAGCAACTGGGCTGCTTAGTAATGAACTTCTCTGTATTTTGCTAAGCTGACACTCAAAAGGTAGACCTTGGTCACCAGATTTGACTACACATTCAAATCTTTCCAGCTGGGTAGAAATAGATGAAGTCACCCTCTAGGGACACAGTTTGGACACAGTAGGGCTAACTCACCACCATGATTAGGCAGTGGAATAAGATTTTGCAGAAGTAATGAGAGTGGGGGAGAAAGGAAGGACAGCCCATGTGTTCTTTCTGTATCTATGAACATTTATGAGTTCATTCTAGAGAAAGGTCCTTAAGAATGTTCAGTAAAACCTCTGTGTAGATTTATGAAAGGACACTAAGGGAATTCCCTGCAGTTATAAAATGACTGAATGAATTATGATATGTGAAATTATGAAATGAGTGAATTAAAGCATAGGGTACTACCATGAATTAAAGTATATAGTAAGAAATGAGAAGATAGTGGGAAATGGATGAACAAGTTATGATATGTGAATGACATTGAATATTATTGTGCTGTAAACAAATGGTCAATGGTATGGTTTCAGAGAAAATTGGGAAGATTTGCATATACTGATGCAAAATGATATGAGCAGAATCAGGAGAATGAGTTATACAACAACAAACATGGTAAGGACAAATAACTTTGAAAGCACAGTGACCAACTGCAATTCCAGAGGACTTAGGATGAAATATAATAGGTACATCCTGATACGGACATGATGAACTCACAATACAGATGGAGAAATATTTTCTTGACATGACCAATCTGAGATTTTTTTTTGCCATCCTATACATATTTGTAATGTTTTTTCTTCTTTCTTCAATGGGGAGGGGGGCAATAATTCAGGGAGAGAATGAGGAATTGTAAATACAATAAAATTGAATAGTCAAAAGAGAATAAAGTCTAAAAATAAAATAAAGAAATAATTTCAGAGAAACTTGGAAAGTTTCAGTGCATTTAAGTGAGAACCAGGTGATTAATTTATGGAATATTAACAGTGTAAAGACAAAACTTTGAAAAACCTAACTGACCACTATATTGGCCAAATATGAGTTCAGCAGACCAATGATGAAGAATTACACCCACCACTTGAGAGCGAGGGGATGTACTAAATATGCAAAATGATGCACACATTTTAGGGGGGGGTTGGGTGGAATTTATTTACCTAGATAATTCATACTAAATTTCAAGTTTTCTCTACCATCACCATTATGGTTAGGTTGGAGATAAAATACATATTTGTTATTGGAAAATAATAAAAAAAAATAAAGCACAGAGAAAAACCTAAAAAGGGGGGAAAAAGAAAAAAAAGACATGAAAAACAACTTCTTAGGAAGAGTAGAAATACATGGGTTACAATCTCCATTTTTGAAGTAAACAGACTTCCATTTAACCATTCATATGCACATATAGAGTCTAGGTATGGATTTGTTTCAAGAAAAGGTTCCTAGACTTTATTGTGTTAAGGATCTATTTGGCAACTTGATGAAACCTATGCACCATTTCTCAGTCACTGTTAGATTAAAAAAAAATCACAATTGAATTAAGTGATAAATTTCAATTAGAATTTAGTGACAAAGGTCACTATTTGTTATTTTCCATCCAATTTCATGCATTTTCTGTAATCTCTCCACAGACTCTGTAGGGTTCTGCGAGGCCCAGGTTAGCAAATCATTGTCTAAAGGAGAGAAACATGTGGATTTACCTCATGCATTCCCTTTAGCACAATGTCATCCAGTGGATATGTCACAAGCTCTTGATTATGCACAGGAAGTCAGGAATAGTGACTTTGTAAGGTCAATTTCCTGGTGTTTGATTTCATGCCCTCCTAACAGTGAATCCTATCACAGTAATCCTTGAGCTAAGAATCATGGAAGTAAATTGCTTCTTCCTTTCCACATTTCTTGGTTTTTACTGCTTTTCTTGTCCTTAAAATAAAAACCTGGACTAGATTTTTATGTTTTTATAATCTACACACAAGCTTCTTACAAAAAAAAAATTGGGTGTACATATGTCAAAGGAAAGGAAATGCTGCCACTGCTGATTCACTGGCAAACTACTGGATTTAAAGTCAGGACATCCTTAGTTTAAGTCCGGACTCTGACACATCTTAATTGTGTGAGCCTGGGCAAGTCACTTAATCTCTCATTGCTTCAGGCAACTCCAGAAGACAGATAAATTGTAGAGAAGGCATTGACCTATATTGAGAGAATGAATTTCCTCATCTGGGAGTTCACTACACTACAAAAAACAAGCCCAGTCCCTATCCCGATCCTTGTCTTTATTTCTTTTATATCCTTATCTCTATGCTTATTCCCATATCTTTTATCCCTATCCTTTTCCTTATCCCTATTCTTTTCCCAATTCTTATGCTTATCCCTATCTTCCTTCCTAGGATGACTCATAAAATACTCTAGGAAATATAAATCTCTGATTAGCCATGTGTAAAGTTTTCTTTTAAAGCTAATGGGTTAAACAAAAGACAACATTTCCCTCCCTCCTAAACAAAAGTCAGGCAATCACTGCCTGTGTGCTAGAAGGACCTAGCATGCTGCATTGGCTATCCTACATACAGTGGTTTGAGACTGCTACCATTTAAATTTTAGAAATAGAGTGGACTACATCCAAGTTGGGACAGTCAGTACTAGTTTATTAGAGTGCCTGGGGCTTGCCCTCAGTCCTGAAAGAACTATTACTTAAGTCTTAAACAATCTTTATTGTTGTGCAAAGGTAGGAGACCTCTAGCACCCTTTTTTTTCCTGTTGATATTACTGTAATAACAAAATACAGAATGAAATAGCAGGAGGATGCATGATTCTAACTACTGAGCTATTATAAATACTGAATATATTTGGTTCTGTTTTGATGTTTCCCCCCTGAGGAAACAATTGAGGCTAAATGCAAAAATTTCTTTATTAACATTTTAGTGTTTAATCAATGGAATGTTAGAGGTTGCACAGGCATTTTCTTGACCCCCTTGCTGTGCAGAATTGGCACTGAAATAATGTTTCTGATGCTTTCATTGGGCACAAGATGGCACTTTGACTTCAGAGATCAAATAATCGCTTTGTGATTTCCCATTGCAAATAAAATGATGCTGGAGTTCGGATTCTTAAAGGAGAAACCTTACTTCCATAATGGTCAAAAGCAAACAAATTGGCCATGCAGTGGAGAATACGTTTGCATTGAGATGCACGATTTTTGTGGATACAGTAAAGTGAGATTCTATGTACTAGATATGAAAATGGGAATGTAAAATAAATTCTATTTCCTTTTTCCCCACATGAATGAAATGAACCACCAATAATAGCTTAGAGCAAAATATGCATATGTAGGCAGGAATTCATTTACCTCCAACACCACAGAGTTAAGAGTATTCTGAATTTAATGAAATTGTTCTCCTATAGGTAGGTTAGTCCCCATCACTGTCATTCAAAATACTCGATGTATGTGTTCTTTCTGGGCAAGGCAGCATTTCCATTATTTTTGTTGTTGCTGTTTCCTGGGCAAAGTCCTTCAGGAGCCAAATCTCTTTTCATTCACATGCAACATGATGCTTCTGTACGAGTGTGCCCTATAACTGGTTCTCCTCTCTAACACTACTTAGATGTTCTGTTGGGAGAGTACTTTGTATTTTTTTCTAACTTAAGATAACATAACTCTTCTTAGTCAGTCGTACCTTTCTAACTTTCTTACTTTGGGCAAAAATGCTAGATCATAACATGTGCCTTGTTATTCAGTCAGCTGGAATATTCAGATATCCTTGCCAGTGAGAACATGATACTTAGAATCTTTGGAAGATGTCTGCTGTGACATCGCTGCTTTTATATATGATTTATTGTCATATGTATACATCCCTTTTCCAATATGTATTATTAAACAAACAGAGTGGAAATGGCTTGGGTATGAATAAGGTAAGTGATTTATAGGAGGCTATTGGCATGAGTGAAATACATTAAATTAATTTCAGTGAGCACTTACTATGTGCAAGGGTGCAAGGTTATAAGATGCAGTGGAGATAGTCAGGAACATATTTTCAAATCCTGCCTTTGACAAATATTGACTGAGTGACCCTGGGTAAGTCATTTAAGTACTCATTGCTCTTTACGATACTTTAAGACTACAAGTTGCAGAGAAAATGCTTATCTACATTTGAGAGAGGGGAATTTATTCACTATGCTTTTCCATATATCAATGAAATTGTGTCTACTTTAAAACTAAAACCAAAAAAGGTTTCACACTAGGTTCTAGGGAAAGAAATAACAATAACTATTATCTTAGTTAAATTGTATATATGACTATAATATGAATGTATATTTTTCTAATTGTATGCTATTATGAATAATTATTTTGTGGGCAAGCCTGAAGCACCTGAGGGCCCAGTGTGAAGAGCCAATCACTAGGCTCCTGTCCCCCAGCGCATGAAGCTTGAGACAGGACCTCCCACCCCTGTCCAAAGAGCAGAGCTCAACTTTTGAAAATGAACAAAAAATAACAAAGAGCCCTAACCATAGAAAAGTACTACTGCAACAGGGGAAATCAAAATGCAAACTCAGAGGAGAATGCCAATGTCAAAATGCCTACATGTGAAGCCTCAAAGGGGAATATGTATGGTCTTAAGCCAGAAACATCATCTTGGAAAAGCTCAAGAAAGATTTTTAAAAATCATGTAGGTGAAGTAAAAGAAAAATTGGGAAAATAAATGAGAGTTATGAAGGTGAATTATGAAAAAAAGAGTTAACAAGAAGCACAAAAATTGACTGAAGAAAACAACTCCTTAAAAAGAGAATTGGCCAAGTTGGAGGAAAAAAACCAAACACTGAACAAAACAACTCCATTAAAAGTGAATTGGCCAAATGGAAAATGAAGTGCAAGTGCTAGCTGAAGAAAATAATTTCTCAAAAGTTAGAATTGGGAAAGTGAAAGCTACCAACTCTATGAGACATTAAGAATCAGTCAAACAAAATCAAAAGAATAAAAAAAAAGAAGAAAATGTAAAATATCTAATTGGAAAAACAACTGATATGGAAAACAGATCCAGGACAGATAATTTAAAAATCATTGGACTATCTGAAAACCTTGATAAAAATATATCCTGGCATCAAGAAATTATCAAGGAAAACTGCCCTGATATCCTAGATCCAGAGAATCCATGAATCACCTCCTGAAAGAAATACCCAAATGAAAACTCCAAGAAATAGCGAAGTCAAATTCTAGAACTATCTGGTTAAGGAGAAAATACTGCAACAGCCAGAAAGAAACAATATGAATACCATGGAGCCACAGTCAGGATTACACAGAATTTAAAAGATCAGAGGGCTTGAAACATGATATTCCAGAAGACAAAGGAGCTTGGATTACAACCAAGAATGAACAACCCAGAAAAATTGAGCATAATCTTTCAAGGGGAAAGATGGATATTCAGTGAAATAGGAAATTTTCAAACTTTCCAGATGAAAAGACCAGAGTTGAACAGGTAATTCAACCTTCAAATATAACATTCAGCCTAGACTAACAGAAGAGGAAATTTAAAAAAAAAGTTACAACAGAAAACACAACAAGAAAATGTTCAAATTTAACCCCATTTCAGAAAAAAAGGCATTTAGAACTCAAAATCTTATGGAAGTGAATGTTGAAAACTAAAAACAAATAAATAAAATAAAACAAATACAAAATTCAAGAACAGCACAGAAAGGTAAACAGGAAGGAAAAGAAAACAAATTATTCAATAAGATTGAACTTTTTAGAATCCTACATGGGAAGATGATATTTGTAACTCATCTCTATTAGAGTAGGTAGGAGGAATATTCTCAGAGGATGTGGGTATAAGTTGATTTTGATGTAATGACATAAACACAATTAAGGGGTGACAAAAGGGAATGTACTGGGAGAAGAAGAAAGTTACAGGCAGAATGACTATATACAGGGTGAATTACATCACATAAAGATTCCCAGAAGACCAATTGCAATGTAGGGAAAGAAGGGAGGAGGTGAACATTTTTTGAAGTTTACTGCCATTAGATTTGACTCAAAGAGGGAATAACATACACACTCAGTTGGGTATAAAAATTTATCTTACCCTATAGGGAAGTAGGAGGGGAAAGAAAAGGAAGGGGGATCTGATAGAAGGGAAGGTAGACTGAGGAAGGTGGTGGTCAAAAGTAAAACACTAGTGAGGAGGGAAAGGGATAAAGGAGAGAGAAAAGTATAAACAGGAGGGGAAATAGGATGGAGGTAAATACACGGTTAGTAATCATAACTGGGAGTGTAAATGGGATGAACTTTCCTATGAAAAGGAAGCAAATAGCAGAGGGGATTAAAAAAGACAAGAATGCTACAATATGTTGTTTACAAGAAACAAATTTGAAGCAGAGACATACACACAATAAAGGTAAAAGACTGTAGTAGAATATATTCACTTCAGGTGAAGTACCAAAAAAAAAAAAAAAGCAGGGTAGCAATCCCCGATCTCAGACAAAGCAAAATCAAAAATACATCTAATTAAAAGAGATAAGGAAGGAAACCACATCCTGCTAAAAGGTACCATAGACAATAAAGTAATATCATTACTAAACATATATGTGCCAAGTATTATAGCATCTAAACTCTCAGAGGAGAAATTAAGGGAAATTAGGAAGAAACAGACAACAAAACTATACTAGTGCAGGAACACAACCTCTCCCTCTCAAAACTAGATAAATGTAATCACAAAATAAACAAGAAAGAAGTTAAGGAGGTGAAAAGAATTTTAGAAACATTAGATATGATAGATCTCTGGAGAAAATTGAATGGGGATAGAAAGGAATATACCTTTTTTCTCCACAGTTCATGGCACCTACACAAAAACTGACCATGAATTAGGACATAAAAACCTCACAATCAAGTAGGGAAGGGAAGAAATATTAAACACATCTTTTTCAGATCATGAGGCAATGAAAATTACATGTAATAAAGGGTCATGTAAAGATAGACGAAAAATTAATTGCAAACTAAATAATCTAATCTTAAAGACTGAATGGGTCAAATAATAAATCATAGAAAAAATAATTTCATCAAAGATTTTATATATATCTATATATATGTGGGGGATGTAGGGGGTATGGGTGTGTGTGTGTGCTCGTATGTATAATCTCTACCTCATCAATTTCATATGTTTTAAACTGCTATTTGGTTGCATTTGTGTGTTTGTGTGTGTGTATATGTGTGTATTTGGGAGTATGGTAAAACAATTTTGAAAAAGTGAATTTCTGGCTAAAAGGCACAGAAACTTATTCAGGTTGGTCCTAAGATAGGGATCCCCCAAGTAAGTGGTGGGACACTTAGGACATACCTTGACTTTTTTTTCAATTTTACTTAAAGGTGAAGAGATATTTTTTTAATTGAATATTCATATGTCTCAGCTTCCATTTCTCTATAGCAGGTTATATGTTTATCACAAGAATCATTTAAGAGTCACTAGAACATTTGATCTGACCAATGATAGGTACATTTTTCTCAACTTTTGGTACATATTTATGAATATTTTAGAGTATGGTAATCCTTTTGGGATCAACCTAATTCAATTTCAGCTTCATCAATGGAAGCATGGCCATAAAGCTTGGGACATAGTTTTTTATGAAAGCTTTCCATTAAGGAAGGACAGGTTGTGAACCAAATTAGTAGAGGGAAAACTCATGCCATTCAAGGTGTAATTACTTTGACATATTAAAACACAGACTACACTCAATGGCCTCCAGAATATTTGGTTGAAGTAGATAAAAATATTGTTAAGGTAGGTAGCATAAGGAGCATAAAAATGAATTCAACAATAGAATCTAAAGGCAGTAAAAGTTGGGTTCAGTGTGAAAAGAAAGTATTTAAGGTAGATTTTTTTAAATTTCAGTTTTATAGGAATGATTTCTGTAAAATGGGGAAACAAGATTTCCTGAAAGTTTAGCATAAAATGTGTCTTGTATTTGGCCCAATACAGTATTTACCTTTTTTTGATTGCCTCTAGGAACAAGATCTTAATCTTTTTCATGTGTTGTGTACTATATAGCCTCAATGAATCCTTGAAGGGCTTTGAAAAACAAATGTCAAACCAGCATCTTCTGCTTTAATAAGGCTGCTGTTTAGTTTGCATGCCAACTCGCCATTTGTAAATTTCAGACGTAATCTCTGATTTTATACCTGAGGTTTTCCTTAGGGCATTGATGGATATACGTAGGGAACATTGGCATAGTGTGAGTACTAAAATAGAAGCTGTTTGTCAAGCCCCTTTTTGTAGACATTTAAATTGTTTGAGATGAATACATATCAAACCAGATTCTCTCTGTACCTAAACTATTCCCTGATTGTAAATTCAGGGGAAGTATTGTATGCAGAAAGAGTTCTAAATTTATCAGAAGATATGGGTTCAAGTCATAACTGTTTCCTTTTTGCTCAAATGAGTATGTGATATGTGTAAAGGTGATTAGCCTAAATGATGCCTAAAATCTTATTCTGGCTTTAACCCTCTATGATTCTACTTTATATATCTATATATGTGTAACATATAACACATGAATATGTACATATATATACACACATAACACACACACACACATATATATATATATATATATATATATATATATATACATACATATCTACTATGTCAATGAACTCTTATAATCAGTGGTGGTACAGGGATCTCTTCCTAATAATATTATCAGAGGTCATTCATTCCTTAAATAGAAAAATTATTAGTACCTACTTCGTAGAAGGCACAATGGTGGACACTGGAATTATAAACATAAGAAAAACAACCTGATGCCTGCCATCTTGATAATACATACATGCCTACTTGATGGGATGTGAAATTGACACAGGTCAATATAATACAAAAGAGAGTGCCAGAGTCAAGGAGAGGAGAATGGAGGGGAAAGTTAAACAAAATACTCTAGGTAAATTTGAGGAATGAAAGAATTATTTCAGGCAGGTGGATTCCAGAAATGTTTATGTTAAAGATGGAGTTATAAATTCAATCATTTTAAGTTTATTTTTAAATACTAAAGAGCACATTTTATATGTTAATTTTCAAATCTTATTACCTATTTATTTGGGAACAGGCCTAAAATAGTCTATTCCAAAGATTCAGGTTCACAAATTAAAAGGAAAAAAGGAACTTATGGAGCATATAAATGCAATGTGAGCAATTTTACTGATAGGAGATGATGCTAACTTAGAAGGCATCTTCTAAGTGACCTGCACAGTCACCTTGGCACTCAAGCACCCTAAGTAAGGAATGAATTCTCTTGAGAGGATTAAGAGTTCAACTAAAACCTCCAACAATAATTGCCCTGGATAGGATCTCTTATGCCTCAGACAGCAAGGAAATCAAATGGTCTACCCATTTTCTTGAATGACTAGTACAGCCTATATGAAAAGAGAGGTTGTTCCTACTACACTTGTTTTTTTTTCTACTTCCTTTGGTTATATTAGGTCACTTGGATTGAAGTTACATTTTCTCTACAAGCTTTTTGGTTTAACTAATGAAATTTTCTGTCCTCATTGAGGGAGTCTGTGTTTCACTGACATGTTGTGGTTAATACCTGGCACGGGTGTTTTCAATGGAGATGAACGCTGCTAACACTACAGAATCAGTTACTATTTAAAAGTACACACCACTGTGACCTAACAAATGGGCATGGGTGGAATTGAATACCTATCCTGCTGTCCTCTCTGTCTGCACTGCTTGATGTCTTCAGGCTCTGCCCAAGGTTGAACAACTGATGGTTTGTCACATCTATCTAAATGTACCCCATGCTGTGAAGCTATGGAAAAACAAGACAATTTTTAGCTTTTGACTTTTGAGCAATGTCTGTGATTTTTCACTACCTTCCCTAAGATTGTAATAGACAGAAAAAATGAGGACAAACAAGATGGAAGCTGGAAAGCTTTTTCTTTCCATTGGATATGTTTGGAAATCATCAATAATGCACATTACTTTATCCTGAGAAACTATCTTTGCCCTATGACAGTAACAGTGCTATTGTTTCACAATGAACAATGACAAATATGAATCCATGACAATCCAACAAGTATTTATTACGTATTAAGCATTAACATGAAGAATAATACAAAGAAATATGAGAAGAACCCTATGAAATTACTTGGAGTGAAGAAAGCTAAAGTAGAACAAGGTATACCTTGGTTAAAATTATGCTAAACACACACATACATATAGAAGAGCGACAACAAAATACCTTGCCAATCAAATCATGTTTGTATAACTATATATGAATATATACAGGCACAAACATAGACACAAGAGTTCCGAAGAGAAGGAAGCTAGTATTTTCATTTTTAACTGTCTTCTTCAAGAAGACAATATTTGAAAACCACCTACACATGATGGAGTTTGGGATTTTATACGTGTTTTTTCCTTTGTGCTTTTCTGTACTTAAGTGTATTTTTACTGATGTATACCAAGTTTAGAATTTTTTAAAAAAGAAAAACAAATCCCTTTGATGTTGCATCCAAGTTTTACTTTACTCATATTCTATTACAGAAATCCATTTCACATGTTTTATGTTTATCACATAATCATATTTTAATCTCCTTAATGTGTCAAGTTCTTGGAGACCATCGAGATGTGATCTACTTCCTTTCCTTGTCATATGACCATCGGGGATACAAAATGATCCTTTGGCCAAAAATTTTGTAGGAAACTTGAAAAAATCATGTCCTTAATGTATAGTATGGCTCTTTTCAAAAGACTATTCAAATTCTGATTCTCTCTACTACTCTTTCCCCTTCACAAAATATCTGGAAATGTTAAAAAAAAAACAAATATATTTTCATGTTCAGTCATTTGAATTTCCTATTGCTACAAATTGTAAAATGTGGTTTAGAGGTTAAAGCTGTGGTTTGAATGCCCATGAAACTTCCTAAAATTGAAATTAAAAAATATCATGGACCTACATTGGTGGAGAATTTTCATCATGGCTTTTACCTCCGATGACACAGTCCCAGTTTATCCCACCTTTCGTTACCTCCACACAGAAATAAATTGACTGATATCAGAGAAAATGTAAATGAGGCACTAGCGACCCTATGGTGCCAAATAGTATTTCTTAAGGGAACGTTTTTGCCTGAGATATTTCTTGTCTCTTACCTGCAAGAGTGGCTCTGAGTTATTATTCTTTCTACAACTTTTCATTGTCTTTGTTGCTCAGTCATTCAGTCATATCTGACTTTTCATAACTCTATGAACCATATCATGCCAATACTGTAAATAAGGTTTCCTTAGCAAGGATACTGGAATAATTTGCTATTTATTTTTTCATTTCACTCTCATCCACCTGTTTTCATAAAATCTTAGAGGGAATTTTTGTAAGTTGCATTTGTAAACTATAATGGAATTTGATGCATTATTGTTAATTTCATTCTTCTTTATTTCATATCTCCATTCCAAGGGGGAATGTTAAGCCCACTTACCTATCCACAAATGCTATTTACTATGATTGAAGCTTTGTAACCAAGCAAATAGTGATAAAAGATGATCAGATTCAGAAAAATTTTGATAATAAATATTTAAATATGTGGTTAGGTAACCTGGTCTCATCTAGTTATCTCTTAATCCAATTACCTCACCAAGTTAACTAGGGGTAGAGATCTTTCACAAAAGATGCTTTCCGTTATTCCAGGTTGCTTCTTCAATATCTTAATATTGTTGTCATGGATACTTAAACTGGGAAACAGCTGGGATCATCTTAAAAATACCTAAGAAGTGTCAGATTCTTTCCACAGACCAGTGTGTTTTTGTGTAGGCAACAGTTTTACAGTAAAATTTAGATTTTTAAACCATCATGAATTATTAGCATTTTCTTTGTTTCATTGGGACAATGTTAGGGTGTGTGGTGAAAGTGAACAAAGTATAAAATATAACAAATAAGATAATGCAAAAAGAACAGGACTAAAAAAAACATTGTCAGGGAAACACAATACAAAGAAAGACGTAAGAATTACATATCAAGAGTAAGGGATGACAACCTCAGTGCTCTCATGGTACCTTTACAATGTGGGAGCAAGTGAGTTTATGGGCAAGAAGGATAAGAGTGAGTGGATTGAATGCTAAGTCTTTGAAGAGAACATCATCATCGATGAGATTGCAGACTCATTTAAGTATATTAATTATTGGTATGATAGCTATCACATTGGGATGGGAAGAGAGTAGGAAACAAATTATTTCATAGTAAAGTTTTACTTTTATCACATTGAAATTAAGTACATGTATCCAATTAATTTGGGCAGCAAAGTAATGCATGGAATAGAATGCTGGGTATGGAGTAGGGAGTGCATATCTTCTTGAGTTCAAATCTAACCTCAAAAACTTACTAGGTGTATGACCCTGGGAAATTCACTTAATCCTGTTTGCTTCAGTTTACTCATCTGTAAAATGAGTTAGAGAAGGAAATAACAAACTATTTCTTTATCATTTCCAAGAAAATCAGCATACAATTCAGTCAGATCTAAATTGGAAATGATGAATTATATCAAATTACAGTTTTGAAATAATATTCTTTAGGGCATGGGGTTTAAAGTTACGTTCCTTAATATAAATATCTATTGTGGGGTAAGACTCAGCATGTCTTAATGACTAAAACTTTGGAGGAAGGAAGTTCATCATTCAATTTCACACAGGCTAGCCATGTGACCTGGGAAAACACACTCACCCCAAGTGATGCTATAAGATTATATATTGAAAAAAACATTAAAGATCTGAACTCACCTGGATCTTCTTTTCTACTTCTTTTTTATTTTGATATATAATTTGTTAATTTTCAGTTTTCAATATTCACTTCTACAAGATTTTGAATTCCAAATTTTCTCCCCATCTCTCCCTTCCCCCAACCCCAGTACAGTGTGCATCCCAACAACCCCTTTCCCCAATCTGCTCTCCCTTCTGTCATCCCCTTCTCTTCTCCTCCTCCCCTCTATTTTCCTGGAGGGTAAGATAGCTTTGTATACCCCATTGCCTGTACAACTTATTTCTAGTTTGCATGCAAAAACAATTTTAAATATTCATTTTTAAAGCTTTGAGTTCCACTTTTTCTCCCTTTCTCTTTCCCTATGACCCTCATTGAGAAAGCAAGCAGTTTGATATAGGTTTTACATGTGTAGCCATGCAAAACACTTCCATACCAGTTACATTGTGAAAGACTAACCATATTTCCCTCTCTTCTGTCCTGTCCCCCATTTATTCTGTTCTTCCCCTTGACTTGTCCCCCCATAATAATGTTTCCTTCTGATTATCCCTCATCCCAAACTTTTGTCCCTTTTATTATCCTCCCTTTCCTATTCCCTTCCCCCTGCCTTCTTGTAGGGTAAGATAAATTTCCATACCCAGTTGAATGTCTTTTATTCACTCCTAATGCCAAATCCAATGAGAGTAAGGCTCATTTATTCCCTCTCACTTCCTCCCCTTCACCTCCATTGTAAAAGCTCTTTCTTGCTTCTTTTATGTATGATGCTTTAGTACATTCTATGTCTTCCTTTCTCTTTCTTCCAGTACATTCCTCTCAACATTTAATTCGATTTTTATAGGTATCTTCCCTTCATATTCAGTTCACCCTGTGCTTTCTGTTTCTTTCTCTCTACACACACACTACATATATACATATATATACATATGTGCACACATATATACATGTACACACATGCATATATATGTACATATAAATGTATTTATGTATATATATATATATATATATACATTCATAAATACACACACATATAATATGTGTATATGTATGCTCTCTAACTATCCTAATACTGAGAATGACCTCATGAGTTACAAATAGCTTTCCATGTAGGAATATAAGCAGTTCAACTTTAATAAGTCCCTTATGGCTTCTCTTTCTTGTTTACCTTTCCATATTTTTTTTTTATTCTTGAATTTGAAAATAAAATTTTCTATTCAGCTCTGGTCTTTTTCACAGGAATGCTTGAAAGTGCTCTATTTTCACTGAAATTCCATTTTTTCCCCCTGAAGTATTATACTCAGTTTTCCTGAGTTTTTCACTGTCCCATTATATTCTATAGTTTATAGGTTTGTTAGTAAGCAGACACATCAAGGACCTAAGATTTCCTCAGTGAATGCAGTCTTTCTATAATTCATGATCTTGAAGGTTTTTTGGAGTTCATTGACATAAGGTGGTTTAATGAGAGTGACATATACAGCAAACTTCATAAGTTAAACTTAAATCCATGTCTTGTGGGCTTGTACTGCCAAAATGCATAACACAAAGTTTCACTTCTGCCATTATATAAAATTAAAAATGTGTGTGGAGAAACTTATGTATTCAGACAAGAACCACAACAAATTCACCCATGTTGATATTTTTTTAATGGTGGGGAGAAAAGGATCATATTTCTTGGAGTATCCTGCTCTGGGTAAAATACCTTGATTATACACATGTTCTTTTTAACATAAACCTAAATCCCTTTTCCAATACCACCCTGTTTTTATTTGTAAGGTCTTTTGTGAGAAATGCAATAGCATCCTTATCCCTTGTGCCCACAGCAAGGATTGGTCTAAGAATAGCAATACAATGCCCTCTAGGACTGAGGATACAGGCAAAGATTAACTAATGAAAACTCTCAAGAGTAGCACAAAGTAGAGGTGGAGAATGCAGCTTGACTGTAAGTCATGGAAGAACACAATTTTTTTAAAGTATTAATTTTGTGACTAATACAAACTATAAGGGAAAACTACATTCTAAATCTACCAACATAGAATTACACAGAAGGAACGATATAGAAGATACTGTTTGAAAGAATGGAAAGGGAGATAAACCATTCAAGTAGAGGAGAAAGAGAATTAATTGGTCATTACTAAATCAGTGGCCATGAAATATTGATGACCCATGGGGAGGTCCTCAGAACTTCCATTGTATTATCCATGGAAAACCTATGGAAAGGCATAGGCAGAAGCTACGTAGGATCAAAAGGTGGCACTGTAGGAAATCCTTTGAGGTATCTAATTAGTGGATCAGTGAACCAATTAGTGAATCCAAGAATCAAGCCTCTGGTAAAAATATTAGCATTATTTGAGATGTGTCTCCCTCTTAGTAATCTTAAGTACTTCTATAGTGTTTACAATGTGCCAGGCACTCCACTGAGTATCTCATAAGTAGTATCTTATTTCATCCTCACAAGAACCCTGGGCAGTAGGTGCTCTTATTATTTCCATTTTAAGGATGAGGAAACTGGGACAAACAGCCTACGTGACTTGCCTGCAGTCATATAACTAGCAAGTGTTTGAGGCTGGATTTACATTCAGCTAGTCAATATTTTCCTTCTTTCCATTTCTTCTTCTGATACATTCTACATATTTCAATATTTTGTTCTTCTAAATCACATCTGTAATTTCATTATTGTAGAGAAGGCACACTTAGAAAACTCTTTCTATCAAAGAAAATCAGTAACTTCTCAATTTATACTGTTTAAAATGACTTGTCAGGTTAATTATTGTAAAACATGTTTACCAGCTGAATCCCCTTGCCAAAAACCTACAATTCCTTCCTATAGCCTAGATCAGGGGTGGGGAACCTGCAGTCTCCAGGTCACATGTGGCCCTCTAGGTGCTCAAGTGTGGTCCTTTGACTGAATCCAGACTTCACAGAACAAATCTTTTCTACAGCATCTCCAGATGTGTTTATCCAGCTTCCACTTGGTGACTTTCTGTGATTGAGAACTATCACAACTCCCACTACCCCTGTTCCATTTAGCATTATTTTCATTGTTACTATTTACTTGGTAAAAACAAGTCTATATCTGCCTACATGCAGTTTCCTTCCATTGTCCTTAGTTCTGCCTTTGGGTTCAAAGAAAACAAATGTAATGCTCCTTTTGTATGGCAATTTTCAAGAAATTTTTTTTTTAGTCTTAATATAAATTTATTTATTTAACTTTTTACATTCATTTTCACAAAATTTTGGGTTCCAAATTTTCTCCCCTTTTATCCCCATCCCCCACCCCAATACACCGAGCATTCTAATTTTCCCTATCACCAATCTACCCTCTCTTCTATCATCCCTCCCTTCTCTTGTCCCCATCTTCTCTTTTGTCCTGTAGGGCCAGATGACTTTCTATTCCCCATTAACTGTATTTCTTATTTCCTAGTAGCAACAACAATACTCAACAGTTGTTCCTAAAATTTTGAGTTCCAAATTCTCCCCATCCCTCCCTCCCCACCCATTCCGTTTCGGAAGACAGGCAATTCAATATAGGTCCTATCTGTGTAGTTTTGCAAATGCCTTCGATAATAGTCGTGTTGTGTAAGACTAACTCTATTTCCCTCCATCCTATCCTGCTCCCCATTGTTTCTATTCTGTCTTTTGATCCTGTCCCCCCAAGAGTGTTGACTTCAAATTGCTCCCTCCTCCCATTGCCCTCCCTTCCATCATCCCCCCCACCTTGCTTATCTCCTTCTCCCCCACTTTCCTGTATTGTAAGATAGGTTTTCATAACAAAATGAGTGTGCATTTTATTCCTTCCTTTAGTCGAATGTGATGAGGGTAAACTTCTTGCTTTTTTCTCAGCTCTCCTGTTTTTCCCTCCACTAAAAAGTCTCCTGCTTGCCTCTTGAATGAAATATAATTTACCCCATTCCATTTCACCCTCTTTCCTCCCACTACATTTCTCTCTCACCATTTACCTTAATTTCTTTTAAGATATGGTCCCATCCTATTCAATTCACTCTGTGTTCTCTGTCTGTGTATGTGCATGCATGTGTGTGTGTGTGGTCCCACCAACTACTCAGATACTGAAAAGTTTTAAGAGTTACAAATATTGTCTTTCCATGTAGGAATGTAAACAGTTCACTTTTGGTAAGTCCCTTATGTTTACTTTTTCATGCTTCTTCTCATTCTTGTGTTTGAAAGTCATATTTTCTTTTCAGCTCTTATCTTTTCATCAAGAATACTTGAAAGTCCTCTGTTTCATTGAAAAGCCGTATTTTCCCCTGAAGTATTCTACTCAGTTTTGCTGGGTAGGTGATTCTTAGTTTGAATCCTAGTTCCTTTGACTTCTGGAATATCCTATTCCATGCCCTTCGATAATGTAGAAGCTGCTAGATCTTGAGTTATCCTAATTGTATTTCCACAATACTGGAATTGTTTCTTTCTAATTGCTTGCAATATTTTTTCCTTGACCTGGGAATTCTGGAATTTGGCCACAATGTTCCTAGGAGTTTCTCTTTTTGGATCTCTTTCAGGCGGTGATCGATGGGTTCTTTCAATACTTATTTTGCCCTCTGGTTTTAGAATTTCAGGGCAATTTTCCTCGATAATTTCATGGAAGATGATGTCTAGGCTCTTTTTTTGATCATGACTTTCAGGTAGTCCCATAATTTTTAAATTATCTCTCCTGGATCTATTTTCCAGGTCAGTTGTTTTTCCCATGAGATATTTCACATTATCTTCCATTTTTTCATTCTTTTGGTTTTGTTTAGTGATTTCTTGGTTTCTCAGAAAGTCATTAGACTCCATCTGTTCCATTCTAATTTTGAGAGAACTATTATCTTCAGTGAGCTTTTGAACCTCTTTTTCCATTTGACTAATTCTGCTTTTGAAAGCATTCTTCTCCTCATTGTCTTTTTGAACCTCTTTTGCCAATTGAGTGAGCCTATTTTTCAAGGTGTTATTTTCTTCAGCATTTTTTTGGGTCTCCTTTACCAAGGTATTGACCCATTTTTCATGCTTTTCTTGCATCTCTCACATTTCTCTTCCCAGTTTTTCCTCCACCAGTCTAACTTGATTTTCAAAATCCTTTTTGAGCTCTTCCATGGCCTGAGCCCACTGGACATCCACCTGGGATGTCTGGCATACAGAGGCCCCGACCTCCACGTCTTTCCCTGATGGTAAGAATATTTCCTCGTCATCAGAATTGAAAGGCGGGAACATCTATACCCCATCAAAGTAGCTTTCTATAGTCTTATTTTTCTTCCCTTTTCTGGGCATTTTCCCAGCCAGTTATTTGACTTCTGAGATTCCTGTCCACCCCCGCCTAGATCCGCCCAGCTAGTGTTTGGGGTCTGAGATTCAAATGGGCTTTCCTGGGCAGGCGCAGCTGCTATTCAATGTGAGCTTAAGTTCTGGTGTTCAGGTGGGGGCAGGGCCACCTCCCAGGCTCACTTCCCTCAGGGGTTTTATGCGGAGACCTTCAGTAATGGCCCTGAACTTCTGCCTGCTGCTCAGGGAATCCCGGGCCGCCACCACTGCCTCTGCTTCTCCCTCTGCCGCTTCCTCTGGAAGGGGCCCGAGCCACAAAGATACCCCACTCCCCTCTCTGCCAGCTCAAACGTCTCTCTCACTGACCTGTAGCATCTGTGGGTGGAGGGACGTTCTGGCCTCCAGAGATTCCATCCCTGAAGCCTGCTCGGATCTGCTCCTCTGGGGCCATGTGGCCAGAGTAGCACAGGGGTGGACTCCGCTGTCCGGAGCATGATGGAACCCTGGGGACAGCTCTCCAGGGCTCTCTGGAATGGAGATATTTTCCACTGTGTTTCTGTGCGCCTTGCAGTGCTCCAGAATTTGTGGGGAGTTTTTTTTGCAGGAAATATATGGGCTGTGGGTTCAGAGCTAGCATACGTGAATCTTTCTACTTTGCCATCTTGGCTCCTCCCCCTCAATTTTTCAAGAAATTGAAGGAAGAAATGAAATCTTCCCCAAGTTTTCAATTCTCTAGGCCCAACACATTCAATTCCTTCAACAAATTCTTACATGTTAGGGACTTGTGTGTCCTCACCAGTCTTGTAACCCTACTTTAAAATGCTTTAATGTGACAATGCACCCCCTCCCCCATCCTAAAGTATTGCTCCTAGAACCAGAAAAATTCATAAATGATCTGAAAAGGACAGAATCCATTTCTGGTTTTGGACTTTATGCTTCTTTTTAACACCGTCTAAGATTAGATCACCATCTGGGGATGTCATGATGTTGTATTATCAACTAATAATTAACTCCCAGCATATTTAACAGAAGCCAAATTATTTTCACACTAACAACTGTCTGTCCATCTCTATCCCATTTTATAGTTATAAAACTAAGTTTTTGAGTTTAGTAGAAGGATTTATAATTATTTGAATCCATTTCCATGGTCAATAAACATGTTCTGGAGGTACAACTTGAACCCAATATCTTGATGGTTGTTTGGATCTCTATTTACTACACCCTGTTGTTTCCTGAAAAGAACTGTCAGCTGTTCTGTGTGATGCCAGACACATCATCATAGGCCCATGTTCATTCTTTATATGGCAAAGAAGATAACTTTTCAATTAAAACTGACATTTTTTGTATATTTCTACTCATGTTAATTTTGAAGCCATTTGTACTATATCCATCACTGCAAATGCTTAAACATAAGTCCAGGGCTTTCTAAGGAATAGCTGGAGCAATGATGTGATTGAAATATTAGGAGAGTACAAATGCAGGCTGGCATATCCTATCCAGAGGTTTCTTTAATAAGCTTTGGAAAGATATCTTTAATGAGTTCAATGTGACAAGAAATGAAGTTTTACTTATTGCCTGTTCTTGCTTCCTTAGAGAATTCTTATCCTTTGGCTAAATAGGAAAAGGACTCTTGGTTACAGGCCAAGTGGGAGTTTTGGAAGATGATCCATTAAATAAATGAGCAAATTTACTCTGATAACCCCAATATGCTAACAGACAGGTCTCTCTGGACTGCATTTACACTGGGTCATGATAAAGCCTGTCAGTGTAGAGTTCCCAATTTAAAGCTGTCTTCCCTAAAAGAGTAAGTGCCCTACTAGCCAGCCTAATCTGCTTATAATGCCTTTAATTTTTTTTCTAGAATAAAGTCTCATTATTACCAGAAAACATTTACTGAATATCTACAGTGTATTCTATACTGTGTTTGACATTAGAGATTATTATTACATTTTCTAAAAGAAGACAAGGGAGGAGTATCTGGAAGTCCCTTCCCCATTGGGCACTATTTTTGAAAGGGAGAAGATACTAGTTGTTAAAACCATGTTTTGCAAGAATGTATCCTGGAGCCTGATTCAGAATTTGACTCCAACAAGACAGATATTATATAACAATGCTCAATTCAAATAAGCCAATGGTATACAAGATAACAAAGAAATCTTGTTGACTTCGCAAAGAGACAATATTCAATCAGCAACATTTGAGAAGAGAAGGGGAAAATAAATAGAATTATCTGAGATCTGTGATTTTTTCTGAAGATAATTTAGGAACATTTATTCACATTAGCATGTTGGGAGGATTCTGCTAATTGATGAAACAAAATCATACCAAAAAAATCTACTTTGAAAGAACACCCTTAGCATCCTCAATACTCATACTACTGTCCATTCATTGAACAGTAATTATGTGAGAACAAACAGGAAATTATCCATGCCAAGTATCAAGAGGCAGCAGTCAGAGCCATACTCGGGGGATGAAGAAGAATCTAAATATCTACTCTATGCCAGGCACTTGGCTAAATACTTTACAAATATTACCCCATTTGATCTTTATAACAACATTATGAGGCACAGTCTAATATGACCCCTATTTTAAGATTCAAGAAACTGAGATAGGCAGATCTTAAGTGATTTACGTAGGGTCACAGAGCAAGTAAGTGTCTGATGTTGAACTTGAACTCCACTCCAGAGGCCCAACACTCTACCCATTTATGCCACCTAACAGTCTCTAAAGTGGGAGAACTGGTCATCTCAATTTCAATCAACATATAACATAAGAAGAGTGATATAGTGATTGGTGGGAGTTTATTTTGTTCATATTTCTTTTAGATTCAATTAAATACACACACGTGATGTAGGAAGAATTTATATTTTAAAGTCAGAAAATTCTTGAGCAGGAGTGGTGTTATAAGATGGATTGTTTTGGCAGCTTTGTGGAAAAAGAATTGGAGAGGAGAGGTAGGAAGAAAGGAAATGGATTAGAAAATGATTAAAACAATTGTCCTAATTCTCCTACTCCCCCAAGGACCTGGAGTCCTTGAATCTAAAAAATAAAGAAATAAAACCAAATTTGCTATCTACCTTCCATTGCCTCCCACTCATTCCTCAATCTTTTGCACTCTGACTCTTTTCTTCATTATAATTAGAGCAAAATTTCTCTCTCTTTCTCTCTTTCTGTCCGTCTGTCTCTCTCTCTGTCTGTCTCTCTCTCCCTCCTTCTCTCTGTCTCTCTCGCATTCTCTCTTTTTCTGTCTGTGTCTGTCTCTGTTTCTCTCTCTCTCCTTCCCTCTTTTTCTCCCCCAAAAAGGTTCACTGAATTGCTGTATATCACCTCAAATGCAAAGAAAAATACATATCACCTGATAGACTAAACGATGCACATATACTTAATTGTTGACCAAATGTTTAAATATTTATATTTTACAAAAAAATGGAGCACATTTCTGGGAGCAAAAGTAATGAAAACAATTAATAAAATGGTTAGTTCTCCTGCATTGACTCTCTGTGACTATCTATTTAATATCTAAACATGCCTAATTCCATTATTAGTAGGTAAATTAGTTGTTTTTTCAAAGGTTTATAGATTTTGTTTTGACACAGGATGGAACTCCAGGGAACATTTAGCACAACCCTTTAATTCATCAAATGAAAGATAATAAAACTTTGAAAGTCTACATGATTTACTGAAGATGTACAAATCCTGAAAGAGCCTGAAATGTAGCTGAGAGAGAGAGAGAGAGAGAGAGAGAGAGAGAGAGAGAGAGAGAAAAGAAGAAGAAGAAGAAGAAGAAGAAGAAGAAGAAGAAGAAGAAGAAAACACAGAATATTTTCATATATCATTCATGTTCATACATTTTCATATATAATTCAACCAGCTGTTTTGGCACACTGTAGAAACAGTCTTACTTTAAAATAAAAGTTAATTTATTATTGTACTTCATAATTACCAAGTCTGAAATTTCTTCTGTTCAGAGAAATCCTACATAAGCCCTAGGGAGTTTCCCTGGGCACTTAAAGGTTAGGTTAATTGTCCAAGGCCATGTAACAAAACTCCGAGCTCAGAACTCTATTCGATACATTAAGTTTCCTGTCATCTCTATTCAACATCCAAAAATATTAACTTTTGTTAACAAACCATAAAACATAAACCATGTGGTGTGTGTATGTGCATGTGTGTATGTTGTGTGTGTATGTGTGCATGTGTTGTATATGTGTGCATGCGTGTATGTGTGTGTGTGTATGTGTTTGGAAGGGGTGGCATGCAAGCTTGAATGCTAGGAAAGAACTAAGTAGCCATGAAGATTCTGCATCATATGCAGGGGACAGGACATTGAATCTTGGTTGTTTAGAAAGACTGCTTTTTGATTTTGGGCTACTTCTTCATCCAAGAATTTCAATTTTCATCATCTTAGTTTATAAATTTTTATTCTTTGAGGGGGCAGAGTAGAAAGGTGTACAAACTTTAGCTAGTCCTCCATAGCCCATAAAATACCTGTAACAAAAGACTCTCAGCAAATTCTAGAGCAGCAGAAGCCACAGAAAGGCAGCGTGGAGATTTCTGGCCCAGGGTGACCTGAAAGGCTGATGGGAAAGGTCTGTCACATGGGACGCAGAGTGGAGCCTAACCCAGCCCAGCCTTGGCTGTGCAGCTCTGGGAACAGGACTGGTGCAGGCTTCAGGGATGAAATCCCAGGAAGCAGCAGAGGTTTGCAGATCCCTCAACCACAGGCACCAAAGGACAGTGAGAGGGCTTTTTCAACCTGAGCAAGAAGGGAGCAGAGTCCATCCCTGGCCCTGGCCCAAGGCAGCAGTGGAGGCTGGACAGCAGAGGCTTCTGAAGGACCCAGCAGGCAGACAGCAGCTGGTACCCATTGTTCCATTGTTGGAGCACTGAGCATAAAGCCTCAGGGGAAATTGAGCAGCTGATCTGAATCTCAGCCTTGAGCCCTGTCCCGGGGTGTGCAGGAGCACTAGGACCCTCCTCTTGACAAAGGATTCAGAAGTCAAGAAACTGACTGGGAAGATGCCCAGAAAAGGGAAAGAAAAAAATAAGACCATAGAAGGTTACTTCCTCAGATGAGGAAGAACAAAGCATATTGTCAGAGCAAGTCAAGACTTCTGCTTCCACTACCTCCAGAATGAATACACAATGGGCCCAGACCATGGAAGAACTTGAAAAGTCAGCAGCTTGCTAAAGGAGGCCCCAAAATGCTGAGGAAAATAACACCTTTAAAAATAGACTAACTGAATTGGAAAAAGAAGTCCAAAAAGCTAATGAGGAGAAGACGGCTTTAGAAAGCAGAATTAGCCTAATGGAAAAGGAAGTTCAAAAGCTCACAGAAGAAAACAGTTCTTTAAAAATGAGGGTTGAGTTCAGGGAAGCTAATGACTATATGATAAATGAAGAAATTGCAAAATAAAACCAAAGGAATGAAAAAATAGAAGACAATGTGAAACATCTCATTGGAAAAACAACTGACCTAGAATATAGAACCAGGAGAGACAACTTAAAAATTATGGGACTTCATGAAAGTTATGATCAAAAAGAAGAGCCTAGATATTATTTTTCATGAAATGATCAATAAAAATTTCCATGATATTCTAGATCCAGAGGACAAAATAAATATTGAAAGTCATGATCAAAAAGAAGAGCCTAGATATTATCTTTCATGAAATGATCAATGAAAATTTCCATGATATTCTAGAGCCAGAGGACAAAATAAATATTGAAAGTCATGATCAAAAAGAAGAGCCTAGATATTATCTTTCATGAAATGATCAATGAAAATTTCCATGATATTCTAGAGCCAGAGGACAAAATAAATATTGAAAGTCATGATCAAAAAAAGAGCCTAGATATTATCTTTCATGGAAAGATCAATGAAAATTTCCATGATATTCTAGAGCCAGAGGACAAAATAAATATTGAAAGTCATGATCAAAAAGAAGAGCCTAGATATTATCTTTCATGAAATGATCAATGAAAATTTCCATGATATTCTAGAGCCAGAGGACAAAATAAATATTGAAAGTCATGATAAAAAAAGAGCCTAGATATTATCTTTCATGAAATGATCAATGAAAATTTCCATGATATTCTAGAGCCAGAGGACAAAATAAATATTGAAAGAATCTCCTGATCGCCTCATGAAAGAGACCCAAAAAAAGAAACCCCTATAAATATTGTGGCCAAATTTCAGTGTTCCCAGGTCAAGAAGAAAATATTGCAAAATACTGCTATTACAGCTAGAAAGAAACAATTCCAGTATTGTGGAAATACAATCAGGATAACACAGGATCTGGCAGCTTCTACATTAAGGGATTGAAGGGCTTGGAATTGGATATTCCAGAAGTCAAAGGAGCTGGGATTAAAACCAAGAATCACCTACCCAGCAAAACTGAGTATAATACTTCAGGGGGAAAAATGGTCATTCAATGATATAGAGGACTTTCAAGCATTCTTGATGAAAAGACCAGGACTGAAGAGAAAATTTGCTTTCAAACACAAGAAACAAGAGAAGCATGAAAAGGTAAACAGGAAAGAGAAATTATAAAGGACCTTCTAAAGCTGAGCTGTTTACATTCTTACATGGAAAGATAATATGTGTAACTCTTGAGACTTTCTCAATATTTGGGTAGGTGGAGAGATTATACACACACAGACACACACACACAGACAGAGAGCACAGGTTGAGTTGAATCAGAAGGAATGATATCTATAAAAATAAAATTAAATGGTGAGAAAGGAATATATTGGGAGGAGAAAGAACAAAAGGGAATGGGGCAAACTATCACTCATAAAAGAGAAAAAATCTTTTTCAATGGAGGAGAAAAGAGAGGAGGTGAGAGGGGAAAAAGTGAAGCTTACTCTGGTCACATACGGCTTAAAGAGGGAATAACATGCTCACTCAATTTGGTATGAAAATCTAGCTTACACTACAGGAAAATAGGGGAGAAGGGGATAAACGGGGTGAGGGGAATGATAGAAGGGAGGGCAAATGGGAGAAGGGAGAAATTAAAAGTAAACACTTTGGGAAAGGGGCAAATAGAATACATGGGGGACAGGATAGGATGGGGGGAAATATAGTTAGTCTTATACAACATGGCTATTATGGAAGTCTTGTGCAAAATGACACATATATAGCCTGTGTTGAATTACTTGCCTTCTCAGTGGGGATGGGTGGGGAGGGAGCAAGGGAGAGAAGTTGAAGTTCAAAGTATTATGAACAAATGTTGAGAAATGTTATTGAATATACCTGGGAAATAAGAAATGCAGGTAATGGGGTGTAGAAATCTATCTTGCCCTTCAAGAAAAGAGAAATGATGGGGATAAGGGAAGGGTGGGTGTGATAGAAGGGAGGGTACATTGAGGGAAGGGGTAATCAGAATGTAAGGTGTTATGGGATGAGGGGAGGAGAGAGATGGGGAGAAAAACTGGAAATCAATTTGGTGGAAATGAATGTCAAAATCTAAAAATAAATAAAACTATGAAAAAATTTATTCTTCTACATTGTTCTGCAAAATAAAATACATGATGAGTGAAAAGCAATTATAGAAAGATGAAATCTTTCATGCAAGTGAGGTGAGTAGCACAATTTTTTTGCTCAAAATTTCCATGTGCTGGTATTTATCACAGAATAAAGAATCTATTGCATTTATTAGCATCCTCTAAGTTTTCTAGGCCAGATCAATTTTTCTTAGTATGACTGTAATTGGGTTTTTCTCCAAGGATTAAGATTAATTCCTACTAAGTCTTTCTGAGCAATTATGGGAGGGAAAGAGGGAAAGAAAGAAGGGGGAAGAAAGAAAAGAAGGAAGAAAGGAAGCAAGAAAAGAAGGGAGGGAAGAAAATGATAAAGACTGAGAAAGAAAAGACCATACAATCATCAGATGGTGGTTTTTAAAGGGCAGGAAGAGCTTCTTCAGGATCATTCAATTGTATTATAGAAAGCATTCCTTAATAAGCTAGAAAATCTTCAACAATGATGACAGTTGAATTTTGGAGGAATTAGCCCGGTAAATTAAATAAATTTTAATTAGGGATATTTATTAGCGTGCCAATCAAACAAGTGCTGTGTCGATAACTTTAAAAAATGGTATATGAAAATGGTTCTAGATATTAAAATTCATCCCAAAATCTTTTGAAAAAAATACATATATTTCAAAGGTCAAATCATGTTGGACTGAAAAATAAGTCACATCAAAATTGCTGTTAAAAATTCATTAAAAGAAGTAGAATATTACAATATAGTGTTAGAATTTCAGGGATGTACTCCTTAAGATGAAAATTAGAGACTTGAACATGGGGAATCTAGGTATTATAAATCACCAGCAAAATTAATTAATGAGATCAGCAAATGACTATAATTATAGTTTCTAAAAATGTAGGCAATTGGTCAAATCCAAGAAATCTAAGTACTTTAATAAAATCCATATTCTTTTAGAAGTTAAATAATAATTTTATTTTATAATAACTTCTCTTAGAAGTTACAATATTGATGTAGAAGAAATATCTGCCGTGTGTGTGTGTGCATATGTGTGTGCATGTGTGTGTGTGTGTGTGTGTGTGTGTGTGTGTGATCAACAGCCCATTTGGGCCCTGACTGAATATTTTCCGTCTCACACCAGAGTTTCCGCTACTCCATATTTCTCACTGCCTTCCTCCTATTTGCACTTACTTATTTTTGTATATGTTGATTTTTTCTAGCAAAATAGAAACTACTGTAAGGAAGTGATGGTTTTTCATTTCATCTTCATATCTCTAGAACTTTAAATAATGCCTTGTATATACTTGATACTTGATGAGCATTTACCTGGTTTTTCAATAGGCATTTAAAAAGTGATGGAACCATGGATGTATTTAAAAGATTTATTTCCAGTCTTAGATATCTATATAATCCCTCAAAGCAAGGTAATGAGGATAGATCATAAATGCTTTCCATGATACTTATGTTCTCTTGAAAACATTTGATCAACATGACAATACTCATAAAAATACTTCATTTTAAATAAAAAACAGGGCTGCTTTTTAAATTCTCTAGGTCTCTTTGTAAATTATCAAGACATGTGGCAATATGAATAAAGCTGAAGCTAATTATGATGTACTGATTAATTTCACCAGACAAGTGCAGAAATTCTGATGAATATTAATTTCATTTCAAGTCAGAAATTTTTGCAAGAAGAATGACTTTCTGCTTGGCTAACAACTGTGGCAGAATGCTGCAAGGTTGGTCAATACATCCTTGAGTCTGTATAGCACTTTTTCAAATGAGGTTTGTAATATCCCTTTCTAAAATACTCTGAGAACCTATAAATCATTGACCATAGAAAATTATTCATTAATACTACATATTAATGGTTCTATGTCTGTTGAAATTAATTGGGTAATAAGATAAACAATGCCCTCATTATGTTTGCTGTATTAATGATGAAAATAACAAGAAGAGCAAGTGACTTATTGAAAACTGAATGATAGTATTTGTAATTAAATGAAATTTTGAGAATATTTACATTATCAAAATATAATTCATAAGGAAGTAAATATCTTCATAGATATTGACATAGTGAGGCATATCTTTGTCAACAGTTTAAGCGTAATTGAAAAGTCCTGAGCTCTAAGAAATCAAATAAACAAAACCAGAAAGCAATCAACCAACCAAAGAAACAAAAAAACACCTCTGAAAAAATGTTGCTAACTAAAGTCATAGCTTTGATCTAATCATGGTAGAGAGACTGTCAGAAAATATGTTGTATGTGTTCTCATATACAACCTCATCAAACACAACTACTGATGTTTCCCTAAGTACAACTCCCAGAATGCCATTGTTTCACCAAATTTAATTGTACTGACACAAATTTTCTTGGTATAGGGTAGTTCTGTTTTACATATGGGGGAGAAAGGTTGTTTGGGTGAAGAATATTGAAACCTAATTCTACCTCAAATGTGATTTTCCATTTTCTAAATGTAAATTCATAATAAAAATATGAAATATTTTTGAATTTATGAATATTTATGAATAATAAAAATGAATTCATACATTATATGTGTGTTTCACACATTTGTGTCAGCATATATATACATGTATGCATATTTAATGCTATATACATGTATTCATGAATATAAAGAATCTTGTACATGTAATCATGGCATACATATAAATATAAATCATGAACATAAATCTTCACAAATAATATATTTCATATACAAATGTTAGACAATGCACACACACACATATTCCCACACTTCATTTTACAGATGAAGAAACCGAGGCTCAGAGAAGCTAATTGGATCTCACCCTGCATTGATGGAGGAAATTTCCACAGCCAAGAAATCACCATCTTTTGGAAATTCATTGTAAAACTATTTAATGTGGCCCATGGTAACTAAGAAAACGTTTTTTATAATTAAAATCCAGCTGTAAAATGAGGTTAAGCAAAATGATCTCTGAAGTTCTTCAACACTCTAAATTAATGATCATATGAGCTCATGAGCATCTTTGACATAATCGTTGGTTTTTAAAATTTTTGTGGGATAAAAAGCCATCATCCTTTGAACAGACAAGCAGTGGATCTCTTTAGCAACAGCTAAGCTATAGCATCACCACTTACCATCCACAATTGAGATCAAACTTGAAGCTTTTGTAGGACAAATGAGAAGTTGTACAATCTTGGTAAAACCTTCAATATTCAAAGTTACCTCTATGCCATGAGTAGAATGAACAGAAAGACCTTAGTGACGATTTCTGTAATCAAATTTATTTTGAAAATTCTATCTGTCATCATAAAATACTGCTATCATTTGCTATTGGGGTAACAGCATAGAGTAAGCTGGCTATAAGAAAATGCCATTCGTATAGTCGGTATGGCTCTATTCATTTGGTTGAGAATGCTCAGAAAGACACAAAGATTTAATGTTGTTTAGAACAATCTGAGGAAAAACAGTTTTATTAGTGGCAGTTTGCAAGACTGAAGTTGCCTGCTGCAGGAATAACCTCTGCTGTCTACACAGAATCTATTGATCCAAAAGAAGAGGAAATCCCAGGGGTGTAATTTAGTCATACGGTAACTTAATGAGCAGCTTGTGTCAAAACCATGTTCTTTGAGATCTTTCTTTTCTGAATGTTGAAGAGAAACAATGCCAAACATCAAGGTCACCTTCTCAAAAACTGCAGGAGGAAGAAAAAAAAACACAAGAGAAAATCACAGGAAATATTGGTGGGAGCCAGTTCAGTGCAGAGAATTAGGATCCTAGGTCAGTAATTAAGGAGAAAAAAGTCAAATACTGCAATAAGATAAAGCCACCCAATGGGCTTCTGATGTTACATTATAAGACAAATCATTTCTAAGTGGCTACAGATAAGGCATCAAAAAAAAGGGTCTAGAGAAAGGTTATATAAGTTCCTTGATAAGATTAGGGCAGCTTGGTAGCCAAGTGGATGAGGAGTTGGATCCAAAGTCAGGATGATTCATCCTTATGAATTCAAATCTACCTTCAGACACTTACTAGATATATGATCCTACGAGAGTTTCTTAACCTATTTTGCCTCAGTTTCCTCATTTGGAAAATGAGGTAGAGAAGGAAATGGGAAATCACTCCAGTATCTTTTCCAAGAAAAACTCAAATGGAGTTTAATAAAATTAAGGAGAAAACTGAAAGAAGGTGATAAAGTTAGAGCTAGGATGGACTTCAGAGACCATTTTGTTCAACTCTTTGTAGAGATGAAATAAGTGCCTAGAGGGATTAAATAACTTGTCCAGGACAACACAAGCTTTTTATAAAGGATTTCACTCCAGGCTTTCAGAGTTCTATTATCTGTACCATCTAGCCTTTACAGCTCCTTTTACTGTCAGGAATTAAACTCATTCGTTTATATAATTTGTAGAATTTATTCTCTTGTTTTGTTTTTTTGAAAATCACAAGTCTTGACTTTTTCTTGTACTTTTGGTCTTACTGATTATCCATCAATCCATGAATTGATGATTCATGGTTCAGACAGAGATTCAGCAATCATTAACTATCAGTTCATTCAATAACAGAGGCAAAGATTCATCTTGTCCAGGTGACTTGATCTTTCAAGGACAGCTATTGACTCTGTTACTTTCCGTAGGTATCAATTTTCTAGGAAACAGTCCTGTCCTTTACTTTCCTGTAGAGGGTGGCTGGGAAGGGCAGTACAGAGAGCACTGGGTGTCAGGAAGACCTCAGTACAAATCCAACCTAAGACACTTACCAGCTTGATCTGTGTAAGTCATTTAGCCTCTATTTACCAAAGTTTCATTGACCGCAAAATGTGGATAATAACAGTGCTCACCTTGCAGGGTTGTGATAATCAAAAATGACATATCATCTGAAAAAAACACCTAACAGTGCATGACCCATAGTAGACACTATATGATTTTTCCCTTCCATCCCTTCTTTCCCTTTCTTCTTCTCCCCTGTGTAAAGTTTAATAGACAAGAGTCTTTTAGGAAGAGAAAGTATGGTTGGTCTATGCTCTATACAGTTAAAGGGAATGCCTGAATAAATGAGTTTCATCATCTTTGTTATTGTTGGGTTATTTAAGTCATGTCCAACTCTCTGTGACCCTACTTGGGAGTTTCTTGGAAAAGATGCTGTAATGGTTTGCCATTTCCTTCTTCATCTCATTATACAGATGAGGAACTGAGTCAAACAGGGTTAAATGCTCAGGGTCACACAACTAGTAAATATCTGAGGCCAGATTTGATTCGGATCCTCCTTACTCCAGGGCCAGTGGTTTATCCAGTCCATGACCTAGCTGTCCATTTACCCATAGAATCATTGAAGGAAAAGAGTATGTATTTCCACAGTCATGTCATGACAGGATATACTAATTAAATTTGAAAGCATCAACACTAAGACAAGTCACTATGCTGTTATTCCTTTATATATTTATTACTTTGTGGACAATTGCAAGTTGATTTTGTCACTATTTTTTAACTCATTAAAAAGTAATAAGATTGTAGTTTCTCTTCTGTAGGAACACTGAATGCATCTTTGGGACAACTCCAGTATCTGAAGGAAAAACAGGAATATTATGTACCTCATCTTGTTCATCTTGCTTTGATTTCTTATTCTAGGGTCTATATATTTTGATAGCTTTTGATCCCATGTGGTTTAGAGGGACTATTTAGAATGAAAATTTCTATCAATAAGTTGCTTTGGGACTTTTATGAATCCATATTTTTAAATTTTTAATTTATTCTGAACTTAAGAAATAAAACAAACATTTCTCTAGTATACTAGAACAGAAAAAGATAATTGCACATGAAAGTGCAAATCTATTATGCACAACTTGATATTCCTTTTAAATACACAATAAAGATCATATAACTTTCTTTTTTTCTTCCCTCTCTCATTGTAGCACCAATACAATAATCACAGCACCTGCAGTGGCAATGACTATCTCAGCACAATTCTGAATCATGAAATACAGCAAACTCTCCATAGGGAAGACAGAACCAAAACGTTTATTCAGGCACCAGAAAGTTAAATCTATCATAACAACAAAACTCTATTCACAATAACATTGCAGAGAACAGCATCATCCCCAAGTCTTCCCCCTGCTAGACTTCCTACAAACCAACTCCATTAAACTAATCACAAGCACGCTCCCTTAAACAAAATCACAAACAAACTCTATCACTCATTCTAGCCAGCTGCCTGCTTGACCGTATCCTTCCTAGCTTTGACTGCTCTCATGACTAATTTCCTCTCAGTTCTTCTCTACCCTTCCTGTTTCACCCATTCAGCAAGTTCTTCCCACCAAAAGTTACTTAAGCTTCCATGTGATTTAAGCAGGTCACATAGGTCTATTAATGAATGAGAAAACTCTTCTCATTTAAATTACCATTACACTTTTCCACCCTAGAAACGGCTTCCATTAGACCCAAATATGTGCATGTGTGCATATGTGTATATATGTATGTATTTACATGTATATATACACATACATGCATACACACATACAGACAGACACATATGCATATGTAAAATCATTCTATACATGCTTCTATCGGTTCCTTCCCTGTATGAAGATTTTTTCCAGATGATTTTGTAACAGATTTTGTAACAGAGTAACAGATCAGTATCTGATAAAAGTTAAGTTTCAGTACAATTTATTGGTTGAGTCTTACAGGATATTTTGAGTTCTACATTTATATTATGGGGATTTTTCATCTATCAGTTGATGAAAAATAGTGAGTTTCTAATGCACAGTACCTATTCACATTTTACTAAGTATTTGGTAAGTATTACATTTTACAGACAGTAAAGATGTGCTGCATAGTTATAGAATTTCATCTCCTTACATAATCTATACTATTTGATAAGTCTATGTTCCTTAATACAATTCCATAATTTATGGTGGCAATAAATTGATCCTGAATTCTGTTCCCACAAGCAAATATGCAAGAATCAGCTGGTCATTGATATATTATTGACTCAGTTCATGGAGACATTTCTCAAAGAGGTCTTTTGATTCCTTTCTTAAATCTTTGCTGCTTCTTAAATTCCATCTGGAAGCAAAACATTTTTGGTAGCATTTGATAAATTTAATGTGCAATACTTCTGTCATCTTTTACTCATTGAAGGGATGGCTGCTTGAAGCATTTCCATAGATTTTGTGAAGTGTTGATGATATACTCTAAGAATTTCTCTCTTCTTTTTGATGAAGTGTTCATCTTTCTCCAGCTACTTTAAAGTAATCAATGTCGTATTTGATTAATATTGCACAGGTTTTTGTTAGGATACCACTTTACAATTCTGTTATGTTACAATTTTAGAGTTCTGGAAAAGCACATTAATACTGTTTTTGATTAAGCATTAATTGATTTAACCATCTTCCTCCTCCAATTTGATTTTAGAATTCTAGTCATTTTCATGCTTTTAGCCTCAAATATATATATATATAATGTACATACACATGAACATATATACATATATATGTGTATGTGTATATACACACATGTACATATGTACATGTGTATGTATTTGTTTCTTTATTATGATCAGTGTGCCTTGCCTTCATGAGACACAAGTATTTGTAGATACTACCTTTACCCATTGGGTCAACATGACTTTTGAATTGAAGTTCAAATCCTTCAGTCTAAATCTTACCTTGTAATATATTAAGATTTTTATGCATATTGAGTCCAAATGACATTTTGAGACCATTAGAGAAATATTCTGTAGGGTTAAAGAACTGTTAATTGTGTGTTTTGGTAGCAATATGAGCTTGATGTCATCCATTTCAAAGAAGTGATTAATAGGATGTTTTGGTTCTTTAATTTGGTAACAATAGTTCTGTCTAGGAAGGAACTTAATAGATTTTAAGGTAGAAAGTGGCATAATAAGCTCAGACATTTTCCTTGAAAAGTGTCAGACTATATATCAATTGATATTGTCAGACTATATATCACTTTAATGTGCTGTTGTATGTTTTGAATAGAGAACGGATTTGCATGTGGAAATCAAATACCTTATCAGTCTCACTATACTTATATCTATATCAGCATTGCATGAATTAGCCACAAACCTTGAGATAATCAATAAAGATGATATATAAGTTCTTGTGCTTTGGGTCACCTTTTAAAATAATTACTGAATCAACAGTGTTTCTCTATACCATGTTGGACTGCTTGGAAAACCCCCTTTTCTTCTCTTTGGTCAGTATAGTGTCCTCTCATAAGTGTGTGTGTGTGTGTGTGTGTGTGTGTGTGTGTGTATGTGTGCATGTGTGTGATAGCAGCTATGATTCCTTTATTTTAAAAATAAAATATATGAATATAATTGACTTGTATTTGGAGGGATCTTCAGTTTTCTCATCCTTTAATAAGTGATATGGAATTTTTCTCATAAGAAAGTGTCTTAAGTCTAAAAGAAAACTGGCAGTGCCTGGACAAATTATTCATGTACCACTGTGAAGCATTTAAGACAGCAATTATGGATCTTACATGGTCCTACTCTTTTAATTTTAGCAGAGAAATGAGAGATTCAGTCATTTCTCTGAATATGATTATTCAGTTTTTCATTGTATTTCTGACATGAGCACTCTTCAAGCCTCATTTGATCCAGCTTGGATTTTCATTGAATTGGAAGTCCTGAAACTGTGTAGATGAAGAGAACTTTTTCATGTTTTCTGCTCTGGAGTTTCTGGCTGTCCTTGACTTATTTTTTTTGTTTATTTTCCTTCAATTCAAACATTTGTGATTAAGTGTTTGATTGATGTTGTAGGGTTTAGTTTGTTCTTCTTTGCTTTGAATCCACATATAATACCTTAAAATGTTTACTTTTGATTTGAATTAAGGGAGCCTGGGAGTTTTGATAACCTTGTGCTCTTTGGGTTCCTTCCCAGCCTCGATAAGACCCTTTCATATCAGCCAGAAGTAATATGCTGCCTTTCTTTAGCTCTTTAATAACTCTCAAGTAGTATCTGCCTTGGTAATATCTGATGCTTATCATTAGGGGTATTGTTATTACACTACTACATCGCCTCATGCTTATTATCATTGAAAGCTTCTCACATATACTGCTGTATCCACAGCATAATGTTTGTGAAATATATTTTTTGTTCAATATCAGTGAAGAATATATTCATTTATGAGATTTAGAGCAGAGACCAGTTCTTTTGAATTTTTATATATGTGTTTAATTTGTCAACTATTTGCATTCATGTCATCAAACTCAAAAGGTTCTTTTGTTTTCTGGAATTCCATTCTGTGTATGCTTATCTCCTATGCAAAATCATTTGAAGAAGGTAATATATTTTGTTCTTTGTTTCTTTATTTTCTATAATTTCTGGAGGTTATGGTAGCATATGAATTTTTCATGATGTCTGAGTCTTCAGCTTTTTAAGCTTCTGGTTACTAAAGCTAATCTAGTCTTACTAATGTATTTTGACTGGAGAACAGAGGGGAATAAACACTTATATAGTGGCTACTGTGTACCAGGCACTATCCTATGCCTTTTACAATTTTTGTTTCATTTGATACTCACTATAACCCTGATAGGTAGGTACTATTACTATCCTCATTTTTCAATTGAGAGAACTAAGGCCAAAGGAGACTAAGTGACTTATCCAAGGTAACAGTGAGTAAATGTTTAAGACTGGTTTTAAACTCAGGTCTATCTGACTCCAGATCCAGTGCTTTATCCACTGTGCAGCCTAATTGCCTTGTACCAGTCAGAAATATATTGCATGTATTACAACTAATGATCCACTGACAAATGCCTTTGGCTTTAATTGATGAGTTCTGTTTCCAATTTTGTTATATATATGAGCATACATACATGAACACACACATAAACACAAGCTACATATATGTATATGTATGTACTATATATGCATGTGAGGTATTGATACATTATAAAAATATTCGTTCTTTCAATTCTTTCCATGTGTACTTGCGGTTTGGCAGCTTTTATGGTATGTCCCAACTGCATTGAAATGTTCCCAGTAGGTAAGAGATTAACATTTCTGATTTCTGATTATTTATTAAATTATTGTATCTCTTGTACTACATCATGAATGATCACCATTTCCACTGCTATCCAATATGTCAAGCTGTTCACCAGCAGTTTTGAATAAGACCAACTTAAACCCTACCCTTCTATTTTGTTCATTCACAGGACCATTTTTATTACATGGACTTGTGGGTTAACCTATGAAGTGGTACCTCTAGAAGCAACTGATCAGAATTTCAAGATTTTGGCAAGGTGTTTACAGCTACCACATTGGTCAGTTCCATAGCCCACTGACTATACATTACTCTGGTTGATGTCTTTTTAATTTAAAATTGCACTTTTCCACATTGCAAGATAAGCAATGGGTTGGTCTATAAAAGTTAGTAGTAGTCATCTATTAGACATAATATTCAGAGTAGCTGTATTAATAGTGACCAGGTAGTGCTTGGGCTGGGACCTATTGTTGGACAACCAATGAGAGCCAGAGCAATTAGGGTTTAAGGCATGGTCCTTAAGGAAAAAAATCTAGCCCATATCTTGTGAGGTTTCAGAGATCAAAATAACGTTCCTTTCTTGTATGGAGAACCTGCAGGGCAGAGCAGAGAATGAGGGACAAAGAACTGCAAATAAGGTAGATGCCCATCAACTGGGAACTGGTTAAGCAATTTATGGTACATAAATGTAATGGAATATTATTGTGTCATAAGAAATGATGAGAGGACTCTCACTTAACATGAACCCTAATGGCTCAGAGTGAATATAAGTAGAAACTTCTTCTGTCTTTGCCCAGGAACACTGAGGGTCTTCCCTCCCAGATTGATTTTATTTTTTAACTAGGCAGAAGAGAACATTCTTTGTCTCATTTTTTTAAACCTAGTTTTAATCACCGAATGGGTGTTGTCTAAGTCAAACTGAGACCTTGGGAAGATCTTAGCTTAGAAAGACCAAGGTCCCCCGCTGTATCCAGGGTCATGTCTAATCATGCTGATTTATATCTTTCCACTGAGACTAGATGGCTCTGGGGGTCGAAGTGAGACTGGTAACTTTGCTCAGACCTCTCTCAAATAGATCCAATCCACTTGCAGGTCAAGGTATCGCCCCCCTGCTGCCATGGTCCTTTTCAAGAACAAAGTACAAACAAGTCGTGTCTATGATTGTAGTAGTAACAACAGCAGAAGTAGTAGCAGGGCAATAATATTAATTAATAATATTAATAACAATAAATAGAAAATGATTCCAGTATAAAATCCAAACACAGTATGGGGTAATGGAAATGTATGTAGCCTTAGAGTCCAAATATCAGTCAAATATTTTCTAGTTCTATGACCTGGGTCAAGTCACAAAATTTATCATACCCTCAGTTTCCTCATCTATAAAATGGGGATGATATTACTTGTAATATCTTATATTGTTGTGATTCAAAAGTTTATAATCCTTAGAACCTCAGGTTATATACAAATACGATTGATTGTGAGTACAAGAGAGCTGTTTAGCATCTATATAAACTATTTACTGCCCCTCCTAAAGAAAGAAAATAACCACCTCGAATAAATTGGATTTCTTAAATAGAATTTTATTATGTACTGAAACCTGAATGGTCCCCAATCTACCCACAAATTCTAATCTTACATCTATCAATTTAGGTTTTAAACTGGTAATAAATCTCCCCAGGGGGCCACTGTAGAACTTCTAGAGGACAAAGTGAAATTTGAATGAGAGTAAAATTGAGCTAGGATTATAGTTTTACAGAGAGTAGAAAGCTGATTGTGAATATGGAGATTTCATTAACTGTGCTTAACGTTTCACCTTGACAAAGCCCCGGGAAATGGCATCTCATGCCAATGGAGCTGACAACTATCTGGAAGACATTCAGTATTAAAACTTCTATCTTCTCTTTAGTCACAAGGAAACCGATAAGGACAATACATCTTGTTCCCTCCTTCTAGAAGGTGAATAAATCCAATCTACTTTTCTTAGTAAAGATCTTGCTGATATAAAGCTAGGTAAAAATTAGGAAGTGGAGAAAACAAAATGACCTTACTTCTGTGTTATTTACATACACTTTTTCTCAATTTCTGCATTCCTAATGTCCATAGAAGTAGTGTTTAAATCAGAATAATTCTTTCAAGTTTTATAATCATATAACTGGAGCTAGTTTTTTTTCTGGCTCTTCAATATTTGAAGGATCTTGGTCAAACCTCTCTTCCAAACTATGACACCCTGGTGACTTGTCTCCAGTTTGGGGTTCCTTTAACTTATCTGGAGTCAGGCACTTGAAGAACCCTGTGAGGAAGGCACATTGTTGACTCCTAAACTCAACTATGGCTTAATAAATCTTCAAATATATAGTCTCTTTTAAAATATTAAGGTAAATATTGGAATTTTTAAAGCCAGTAGACAATAGAAGTTGTACTCAATAGAAAGCTGGCCTTGGAGTCAGGAAAATCTGGGTTGATATTCCAGCTCTGATGCATACTGACTGCATGAGTGGGCAAATCAATTTACTTTGCAGTGTCCCGGGCAATGCTTAGAAACTATAAGATGCCTATAATATATGGACCTATGCTCTTAGAAGAAATTTTCTCAATGAGAATTCTTCACACTAATTAACAGGTTGAAAATTCTGCTACCCCTGCCTGCCATTCTCTCCTCTCAAAAAAAAAAAAAATAAAACTTTTTTGGAGTTTGAGGGAAAGCTATTTTTAGTCTAAGGTCAATATAGACCTTATCATCATTTATGATTAGGCTGTTAATTGTAGTTTGCTACAGTCTATTTTTTAAAAAGTAACTCATGAATAAAGGAGTAAATCTTTGTGTTGTCTCTGTAACTCTGTCATGTTTTTAACCACACCATAGTCTAACTCTGAGGCCTTGTTATTGTATTCATCAACCATAAATCCTCATGGAATTGCCAAATATGTACTATGTGTCTGATGTTCTTCTAAGGACTAGGGATAGAGACAAAAATCAAAAGTTCCTGCCATTTAGGAGATTACATATTAACGTGGGAAATAATATGTAAATAATCTAATAAACACAGGATATATACAAGATATGGGAAGGCAGTAGATGGTGGACCAGGAAGTGCTTCTGTAGAACCTAGGATTGATAGGAGTCTTTAAGAACACCAGAACTCAAAGACGTTGAAGTATGGGGAAAGTAATGGAGGTATGGAAGTAACCCTGGGTTCCTAGAGACTATGTAAACTCTAGCAGGTTTAAAAATTTTGAAAAGAATTTGAGTTTAGATTTAATGAAAGATTGTATAACTGTTATCTAAAGACAAGCCTAGTCAAATTTAAAGAAACTCATTCCCACGTGAATCACAGGGTAATGAATTATTCAGCACTGGGGAATCCCAAAGAATATACAATTTGCATACTAAAATATATAAAGGTTTGTAACCGCAAAAATAATCTGAATGTTTATGCAAATTAATGTAACTTCCTTTGAAATATGGAGATATTTAGGCAGTATCTAGAATTAGAAATCAGATTATTTGAGGATCATTGATAGAGTTAACATTTGTCCCTTTTCTGAGCTTGGAAAAAAAAATTGCTCTGGAGATTCTGATGGGAAAGATGCTTGAATATTTGCTTTCTTCAGGCTAACTTGAAAAGTGACTATACCTTGGATATGGAACTATACTAGCTAAATCCACAAGATTACAGAACTATCACAATAAGCAAAAACCAAACATAGAAACAAAAGTCCCTCTTGAATTAATATAATTTATATAACAAAAAAGTTCTCACATAGGAATCCTCACTTATCTATATTACATAACCAGTTCTATGACCACAAACAAATTTATATGCTTATAGCTCAGTGTATGGATGTAGGAATTGCCTGTGATGGTAAATCTGCCTGAACTGTTAGACCCTGCAAGAAGCAGGAAAAAAAGACTGAGTATGGTGTTTGAAGTCACAGATTAGAGGGGTCCATTTGACATAAAGGACATCTAGAAATTGGGCTAAAACCAATATTTCCCTTCTGGAGCTATCCTGGGGCAACAACTTAAACAAAGTTGACCACGATATTCTCCAACACAAAGCTGAGGCTGCATAGTCAACAAGTTTGGGATTTGTGAAGCAAAAAATGAGTAGTAAAAGAGTGAGTAGGACTTACAATGAAAAGTGAAGGTTATAGATAGTATAGAAATAAAAGATAAATAGAAATTTGAATAATCCAAGATTATTCCACATTCAAGTGACATGTCAGAGATAATATAGTCTAAAAGTCAAAACTACAATAAAAATGGCATATCATGAAAGCTTGAGCCACCACTGAAATAAAATAGATGTGCAACAAAAGAGAAACATCTCAGGCATTCCTGAAAGGGAAAAAAAAGTAAAGCAATTAATTGTTCAAGCGGCAAATGTCCAAACCAGAAGAATCACAAAAAAGGAAAATAAATACAATTATCAAGGTAAGACTACATTAAAAAATCATATGTTTATAGTTTATTGTGTTGTTAACAATGAGACAGATTTATCTATTGGATCAGAAAAAAAAAAGATGTACCGAAGTGACATGGGCATCAAGGGATAAAAACGTCCTGAGGAGCAAGAGTTAAAGAATTAGGAGTTGAAGCAGAAGAATTAAAATTCTATAAAGTACATCTCCTGACTAGTTTTACATGAACCTTTTTTTTTGAGGGGCATAGGATAATGTTAGGATGTGATATGGTTATAGGAATGGTAAGACAGTAGGTAGATGACAGATGAGAGTAGATGACACCTCTCTTAATCCCAACAATGATATTTAAGGAATCATGATTCTCACGTAGAGAGAAATGGATGAAGGAAAACTTTTAAGAGGTTACTTTTGTAGTAGAAGAATATTATATGAGCCTTGTGTCAGGGTGGTATGAGGAAATAAGAAGACAAGATGAGAGCTAGTGATACTGGAGATGAAGACTCCATATAAAATGGGATCTGATAGTAGATAAGAGGTGAAGGAGAGCACAGAGGCTAAAATGACATAAAGACCAAATTCTTATTGATTAGTGGTAACAATGACAAAACTATTAAAGGTTAGATAGCATTATGAAGAATGTAGCATTTTAGCTTGATCAAATTCATGTTTAGGTGCTGATGGAATATCTATTTGTATGCCCTGAAGCAAGTGCAAATATGACTTTGGAACTGAAAGAGAAGTTGACATTGGAGATAGGGACCTGGAAATCACTTTCATAGAAATTATGGCTGAAATCATGGAGTTGAAAGGTATTGTCAACAAAGAGAATTGGTAGTTTGTCCTTCATTTGGAAGAGAACCAATGACATCTTGGGGTGATGACAGTTGTGAATTAAATTTAAGTAAGGCAGAGTTGCACAAGGTTATTAGCCTCATTCTTACTTGCAGAGTCATTGAAGTCCAGTGACAAGACAAGTCAGGAAGACTGGCAATGGCCCAGAGTGCAGTGGATGAATTTGGCATCTTCAGTGTCTGACCAAGGTCTAAGCAATTCACAGTGCATGCTTCAGCTGTCTTCAAGGATGTTGGATTACATTATTTTCCACCTGCCCATTCTACCATGGAGAAATCTTCACATCTGGGGTAGACATCCCCTAAGCTTACCAATTAGTTTGAGGATTGTTGGTTATCGTCAACTTGGTTTAGCCAGTCTACCAAGAAGGTTTAACCAGGGTGTGTCTGCTGTGCCTTCCTGGCGGTGCTTCTTAAAGCCACAGAGGAGGGTTGGGGGAAGGTGGACATGAAATATGGAAGAAAAGTTCTGAAAAGGGCTAAGCAAGCCCTCGTACCAGAGGTGCTAGTGCTCCCTGAACACTCCACACATAAAAGGAAAGAATGCAGATGACCAAAGCTTGACTATTTCTGATTTTAAGGGCAGAAGGATGAGTAGGTTTAGATGTGTGTGTGTGTGTGTGTGTGTGTGTGTGTGTGTGTGTGTGTGTGTGTGACTGAAAATAATAGTGAGAAATAAGGCCAGTGGATGAAAATGAGATAAAGGCAGATTTTGGCTCAGTGAAAGCTTTCATAAAATTAGTGCATCCCCAGAATGGAATGGACAGTCCTATGATGAGCCACTCAGTCATGAAAGTGATTTTCCTAAAGTCCAGCCCAGATCGGACCATATCACCTTGCTACTCAATAAAGTCCCCTGGCTTCCTATCACCTGAATAAAATACGAAATCCTTTCTTCGGCATTTGACAGCCATCATAACCTAGCTCCTCTTAACTAACCTAGCTCCTCTTAACTATCCGGTTTTCTTATAACTTTCTTATCAAGTTCTCCTCAATCCAGTGACAGGGACTTGCTGTTCCATAAGGAAGACATTGCATCTCTCAACTCCAGGCCTTTTCTCTGAATGACCCCTTAGCCTGGAATCCTCTGCCTCCTCCTCATTTCCACCTTCTCTGGTTTTCTTTAAGTCCCAACAAAATAAGAAACCTTCCCAACCCCTCATTTCTAGTTCCCTCTTCTATTCTTTTCTTTTTATCCTGCTGTATATAAGGTGAATTTTAGTGTAAGTAAGATGTATTTTAGTGTGTGTAAAGTGAATTTTTATTATTATTTCTCAGAGTTCAGTTTCCCGGGATCCATATCCATAACAATCAATGGTTCCCAAGTACTAGATAGGAGTTCCCACACTTATGATTCAAAACATCTCCACCGTGTTTACACAGAGTTATATAATGGTAAATAATATAAACATCTACTGTGGCTGCATAGTAAGATACAGTGATGAGATGATGTAAATTTGTAAAGCTGTTGCTGGCAATATGCCTTCTTTATCTGTTGGGCTATAAAAAGGGTGGTCATTAGATAGTGAATGGGAAACCCTTAGAGTTGAATGTACAAATGCTATGTGTGCTTCAACTGCCCCCCCCCATTGAGGCTTGGGGGAACCCTTAGGATTGAGTGTACAAGCTGGGATGCTATGTCTGCCTTGAATGACCCCCATCAAGGCTTGGGGGCAATCTGTGTTTGCCTCAACTGACCCCCATTGAGGCTTGAGGGGATCTAGGAAGCACAAGCTGTTCATGTCTCAGTTGACCCCATCCAGACGTAGGGGAGGTTATCCCCGCTTCTCAGTGGCCTGTGTGACTTCGAAGGGTGATTAGAGAATGCTGTAAGAGTTTGGGCTCTCATTATCAGCAATCCTCTTCCAAGAAAATTAGACGAGAAGATTATTAAACCATTCCCGGTGTCTTTCCTTATCTGACCAAACGAAGAGTGAACCTGTGCTTTCATCCCTCAAGTGTGCAATGTTTATCTGTCTTACACCTGCATATAGTTTATTTATACAAATTTACTTGTTTAGAATCTCCCTCATTAGACCATGAGCTCCTTGAGAGCAGGGACTGTCTTCTGCCTCTTTTTTGTATCCCTATTCCCTAGAACACTGCCTGCCACATGACAGGCATTAAAAAAAAAGGTTTATGGATTAAATGATAATAGTAAGTTACTGTCTATCACCAGACATATTTAAGAAAAAGTAGATGATGAGCCATCTCGTGTTCAGGGAATATCCTTTGAGTTAGAGGGGAAATTAGTTTACTTGCCTTCTACCTAGTTCAACTATAAGATTCTGCGAATAGCCAAAAATTGCCAATTAAAGACAAAGAACATTTTGGCAAAGTATTCTGCACCCATTTAACGCGGTCTGTCAAGAAATATCTTATACTAATTTCCTTCTTAGTTTCACATACATTTTCCATTAAAATAAAACCCAAACACATCTTCTAGCTTTCTTAATAGATGCCTTTAATTACATAAAATTTCTCCTGTTGACTTTAAAAGTGTTGGTCATGCTTAAATAACCTCCCAAACTTTTGGATAGGGGTTAACTAGTGAGGCAGATAAAAATGTGACTAAGGTAAACAAACACAAATTTCCTGAGCAAGATAACAGTTTATTAACAGATTCATATAACTGTTAATAAAATGAGTTGGACTGTTCTCCCTCAGTGGGTCTGAAAAGGCCATACTTATTGAGACCCCAAAAGAAGGAGGGAGTCAGGTAGTAGAAAAGCCTTATAATTAGCTGCAGCTGAGGAAAGTGGGCTCACCTTTACATGTGGCTGTGACCACACCTCTCTCTGACAATTAAAGAATGCTAATTGCTTTATGAAACTCAGCTGCCTCTGGTAATCTTGGCTAGAGAAGCAGAACCACCCCATCAGCATTCCTGCCCTTCTTACCTTTAGCTTTTCCCCTGGAGATCAAATTATGAGGGAACTTTGAGGATGAGGGAAAGTAAGGATGTGAGAACATTTCCCTAGGAAAGATCCCTGTCCAAGCAGGCAAACAGAAGCAAGGGACCCATTTTAACCTGCTTATTGAGCAGACATCTTAGAGACTGAGAATGATCTCATTCATTCCTCAAACATCCCTTTAGTTCAAATTAGGAGCAATGGGATCTGACAAAGTGGGGTTTAGGATGGATTATAGAATGACATTGGTTATTAAACAATACAGCTCAATATTAATTTTCTTCACCAGCGTATAAGACTATGTATATATTTTTAAACATGGTCTATGTCAAATGATTAATCAAAACGATGCATTCACTCGGGTTGTTCTGTCATGATGAGGACAGGTATTTGAAACAAAATCTCCTGCCAGGATCCTGATGGGTCACCCATAGTCTGTTTCCTACCTTGCCTTATTTAGAAACTTATATTAAAACTTCCTAAGAAACACAATAAAAAGAGAAAACATACCCTCATTTTAATTCAATATAATACAGTTATATATGGGTTAGTACTCATATGATGGGGATTCTTAGATCATTCTGGGGACTCTTAGATCATTCCTATTAATGAAGTCAAATGGGACATGACTGAATTATTTGATCATTCCAATCCATGATGGGAAGTCAATATCCTGGACAGGGGTAAGGGTTCTGAGAACTGTGAGATAAGATAATTGCAAGGAATAAAACAGAACTGCTCCTAACTGGGCTATATTGAAATTTACTTGTGGGCATATAGGGGAGGTAGCAAATGGGGGATTCAATGAGAAAGAAAAGCGAATGTTATTGTTAAGAGTTATGAAGTAGATTCTGTTGGGGAGCTTTGTGTTGGTTGACTTTAACCTTGGGAGTCTGCTCAGACTGAGACGAACCTTGAGGATTCAGGGAAGTTGTGACACATCCTTCCTGAAACATCCTAGGAATTCATCCACAAAGTGGCAACTCTTGCAAAATGCCATGAATGTGTGTCTGTGTATGTGTGTGTATACATGCACGTGCCCACACTGGGAATTTGATGATCTTAAATGTTACATAGAAAAACAGACCTGTGGTAATTCTAGGCTCTGGGAGACTAAACCTACTGCACTGTCCCATTGACAATTGAGACATATCAAGAGAAATCAGTGAATAAAATGGCCAGATCTTTTAATCATGTCACTTATGCCCATAAAGATTCAGCTTTAGGATTATTTTCTAAAATATATTTCAAATGCATCATTAAGCTACATGTATTGAAATATTCTTTAAGAAAACTCAAAGTATTTACTCTTTTAGTGACAGTGAGGGGAACAAATTGACTTTCAAAACACATGAAAACAACTTTTATTAAGCACTAGCAAGAGATATGGATGTAGTGGTGGATGGAGTTTTACTTATTTAAGATAAAATAGTCCCTGCCAATGAGCATTCTGGATTTCATAGAATTAGCACAATGCTCCCAAGCCATGAGAATATGGTCTTATTTTAATATGAAATGATGAAAACCAAATAATATGTAAGCAGGACATGAAAACACAGGTGATAGATAAGTAGGCAAACATTCCATCAAAACAATGTGAACTGCCCATATGTTCTCTTGGTAAGAATGTGCACTTTAATGGCCATCACTTGATCCTTCTCATTTTTTTATGGGAGATTTTGACTGCCTCCTGATTTCTGATTGAATTACATGCATTTTTAACCTAGATGAAACTTTTGGCTCTTAGCAAATATTCAGATTAAAGAGTTTTAGGTTTAAGGGTAATCTTCTCTTGACTAAAATGTAATCTTTCCTTCCTTGTATTCTGGCTTGGTCTCCCTCCTTCCCTGCCCCATGGCATTTCTATTAAGTTTTTGAAATATGATATCTTTTCCTAAACCAGATACATTTTCCCAGTTTGAACAAGAAACCAGTTATACATTTCTTCAAGCTCATTTTTCCTAAAGCAAAAGACTTATTGAACATGGATAAAAATTTTGAGAGAGACAGACAGAAACAGATAGAGACAGATACAAAGACTGTCTTATTACAGAAGAATTATTTTCAGTCATCATTAGGTGACTGAAGATTCAGCCGCAGGATCTGAAGGTGAAGAACTTCAATATCTCAAACTCATCTTTATTCCTGTGAGCCTATTTCTCCGATGATGTTTTTTCATAAAATGAGTTGTTAATTCTCTAACTTTTTAATGTAAAAATTTCTCTTTATACTGAATGAACCATTTAACCCAGAGACATCGAATACTTTAAATTTCAAGACCTTAGGGCAAGTGTGTTTTCTGATTTTTTTTGTGTGTATGTCCTTTTTTTTAGCCAGGACTTTGCATTTGATATTTTTTCTATGCTTTAAAATGACATTTTTATGTCAAATATCTTGCATGAACATAGTTATTTGCATGTTGTCTTCCACATTTGTGTGTGAATTCCCTTAGGGCAGGGGTCAAATTTTTATATTGCTTTGTATCTCTAGCACTTAACAGTGCCTGAGACAGAGAAAGTATTGAATAAATGTTCATTAATCAGATAAATAAAAACATAATTTAAAATATTTTCTGAAATAATGATGAACTTATATTTTTATTTTGTAGAGAACTGGAAAAAAGTTACCATTTTTACTTCCCTTAAATCTTTTAAAAATAGTTCTCCTATGTTTTTATTATCACTAAATCAGCTGATTACATTTAACATACATTTGAAAAGAATGTATTTTATGAACATAACTCTATTCAGTGACATTTCAGAAAACGTTACACATTTGTGACATATCTCAAGAATATTACTGTGCTAATAACAATAAAGATGGCATTTGAAAGATATATACAATTCTAAGATTGGTCATCAGTAGAGATATTACTAAGAATTGTCTACTAAGGGGAAAATGTGCTTCCTAACTTTAATGCATTGACATACACATATAACATTGATGATATCTGTCCAGTAAAACAAACAAGCAAACAGAAAGACAGCAACACAAAGATGCTCATTATCTCTATTGTCTAGTCTGTTGTAATTTTTATTTTGGACCATGAACTCGATAGGATTTAGCGTGATCTGGGTGGCAAAACCAACCAATATCATCTTGTAATACATTGTGAGCCATACTGTCCCGATTTCAATAGGGGATAGTCTCACTGTCCTTTTGGATTACATAATCAGAACACATCTGGAATAATATGCTCAGCTTTGAGTGCCATACATTGGAAGGGACATTAATAACCTGGAAAGCACACAGAGGATAATGATCACAATGTCAAAGAACATGAGATAATGCTTTATGAGGATTGTTTGAACTGCCACAGGATATTTATGCTATCCTGTCCACTTAGGAAGAAATTAAAGCTCTCTCCAAGCATTTAAGACTGTTACATAAAGGCATAATTAGACTTGTACTGCTTAGTCTAAGTTTAGGAAATTTCCAGGGTCAAATATAGATATAATAAAAGGAAATGAATCAATAGAAACTATCGAAAAGTAAAATGGGCTGCTTTGGGTTCAGTGCCATGTCACATTTAAAGAGGTTGAGAGAAATAATTTCTGATTAATTTAACTACGTTATTGATAATGACAATGTGCTTATTAATAAAAGAATGGTCATTTGTCCATCTCTCCCATAGACCCAAGGACAATCATGGTAGCCGGCTCATGACTTGTATGCCCATTGGAAGAGGAGTGTTCTTGAGGGTGGCATTCAACTCTGATTGGCTAGCAATTAATGCAAAAATGAATATTACAATGAGAGGCTGTGCCTATTTAAGTGAACTTTGATTATGTTACTTATTTCTAAGTTATCTCCAGGCTTTGGCAATCTATTCAAAGAATATCCGCACCCAAACCTGAGTAGAGCACAATGGTTTTTCTATCTGAGTGGAGTCTGGACAAGATTGTTGAGAAAATTAGGCCAGTCTCATTGTCAGCAATGTCCATCAAGAGAATTTTTGAAATCAGGACTTTAAAAAAAGGGTAGAACTCTGGATCTTCCCCAATCATTGGTTATTAATAACCATTTCTCTCAGCCATTACCCCAGTCAACTTCAACCAAGACTGAAGGTAATCAATCAAAGACCAGTTGACAATTTGTAATAAATGCTGTTGAGGGGTTTCTTGATCAAGATATGACAAGATAGTTTCTGAGATCCCTTCCAGTTCTGAGATTCTGTAAAAAATCTTATTTGCTCTTGAACTTAATGCTTTTCTGATCGGCTTTCCCTTTTAATCTATCAGCAAATTGTTGGAGAGTCCACTAACAAGTAGAGATTTAGAATTTTACTTTGATAATGAATAAGTTGGACTTCCTGTCCAGTTTCTTGGAATAGGTTTATGTGTGACTTCAGTGTTCTTCAAAATGCTTATCAGCTTAAAAAGTTCATATTTAATCTTGGATTTTAGCATGCCTAATTGTGAATATGGTCTTCAGAACAATATGTTGTTCATATTTCTTTTTACATGAAAAATCCACAAAATAATTCAATGATTTATCGGATGTCAAGAACCCTTTAAACAATTTAGTTTTCATTCCTTCTATATCTTAGTCTTTCTATATCCTAGTTATAAGGCCTTTAGCAAGGTAATGAAAAAAATAATTGCTTGACAACCACTTTGCTGATCTTCAACCCTTTTGGGGTAATTAGAATAATCTGATAATAGATGAATAGTCTATTGTAGGTCTGACTTTTAATTGATGAATAGGTAGCAAGGTGGATAGAATGCTGGACATAGAGCCAGGAAGACTTGAGTTCAAATGAGGCTTATGACATTTACTAGCTGTGTTACCTTGGGCAAGTTATCACCTCTGTATGTCTTAGTTTCTTTATCTGTAAAATCAAGATAAAAACTAAATTGAGCTCTGAAGGCTGCTATGAGGATGAAATGAGGCAATATTTATAAAGCATTTTGCAAACTTTAAAGGACTAAATATCATCATTATCATACCATCACCATCATCATCATCATCTTCATGCTGGAAAAGTGTATGTTGATCCATTACTTTTTATTCAGTCTGGTTCTGTCACCTTGGGCTTCTCTTTTTAGTTTTCTCATCTGTAAAAGGCAGGGTGGGGAGTGTGGTTTGTGGAAGGCAATTATCTTCCCTCTGTCTTCCATTTCTTGATCTTAGATAACCAATTATGTCATGGGTACTGCTACCATATGATGAGGAATTAAGGTTGTAGAGAATACACCTAATAACTGCATTCTAGATACAGTGGGATGATATACTAAGGATTAGAATTCTTTGGAGCCAGAACAGAAGTCTATAAATACTTTCTTAGCCAATTATCACTTGTGGCACAGTAACCTTTCTCAGGTCTCTGCTTCCTCAATTATTTTTTTTTAAAGAAGGAGTTGTAATAGATGACTTGCAGAGTGCCCTTCAATTCAACATTGATGAATCATAGAATTTTACATTTAGAAATAGACTGGAAATTTGAGGCTATGTAATCAAGTACTTTCAGCTTAAAAGGAAATTGAGACCCAGAGATGTTGAGTGACTTGATTAAGATAATATGGGTAGCAATAAGGCATACCAACTTTTAAAGCGCAGGATAAAAATAATTTGTCATTGTAAGGTACAAAGGAACACTTCAGAAAAAAAGATGCATTTGTCTTATGATATATTCATAGTAATAGTTTATCTAAGGTATGTAATAATTTTATTTTGCTTTTGTCTATATGTGAAATATTGACTATCTATACTTTTATTTGAGTTTGGTTTCTTTTTTTTTTCTTTTTTTTTTTACTTTATTTTTTTTTTTTTGTTTTATTTATTTATTTATTTATTTAGCTTTTTACATTCATTTTCACAAATTTTTGGGTTCCAAATTTTCTCCCCTTTTCTCCCCTCCCCTCACCCCAATACCCCAAGCAATCTAATTTTCCCTATCTCCAATCTGTCCTCTCTTCTGTCATCCCTCCCTTCCCTTGTCTCCATCTTCTCTTTTCTCCTGTAGGTCCAGATGACTTTCTATTCCTCATTAACTGTATGTCTTCTTTCCTAGTTGCAACAACAATACTAAACAATTGTTCCTAAAACTTTGAGTTCCAAATTCTCCTCATCCCTCCCTCCCCACCCATTCCCTTTGGTACGGCAGGCAATTCATTATAGGCCATATCTGTGTAGCTTTGCAAATGACCTTCCTGATAGTCGTGTTGTGTAAGACTAACTGGATTACCATCCCTCCTAACCTGCCCCTCATTGTTTCTCTTCTGTCTTTTGATCCTGTCCCTCCCCAAGTGTTGACTTCAAATTGCTCCCTCCTCCCTTTGCCCTCCCTTCCATCATCCCCCCCCTTGCAATATCTCTTTCTCCCCCACTTTCTTATACTGTAAGATAGGTTTTCATACCAAAATGAGTGTGCATTTCACTCCTTCGTTTAGTCAAATGTGATGAGGGTAAACTTCTTGTTTTTGTTTTTGTTTTTGTTTTTGTTTTTCCTCAGCTCTCCTCTTTTTCCCTCCACTAAGAAAAACTACCTGCCTCTTAAATGACATATAGTTACCCCCTTCCCTTTCCCTCCCCCTACATTTCTCTCTCACCATTTACCCTAGTTTCTTTTAAGGTATGGTCCCATCCTATTCAGTTCAATCTGTGCTCTCTATCTCTGTATGTGTGTGCATGTGTGTATGTGTGTGCATGCGTGTACATGTGTATGTGTGGTCCCACCAACTACCCAGATACTGAAAAGTTTTAAGAGTTACAAATATTGTCTTTCCATGTAGGAATGTAAACAGTTCACTCATGGTAAGTCCCTTAAGACTTCTCTTTGCTGTTTACTTTTTCATGCTTCTTCTCATTCTTGTGTTTGAAAGTCAAATTTTCTTTTCAGCTCTGGTTTTTTCATCAAGAATGATTGAAAGTCCTCTGTTTCATTGAAAGACCATATTTTCCCTTGAAGTATTATACTCAGTTTAGCTGGGTAGGTGATTCTTGGTTTGAGTCCTAGTTCCTTTGCCTTCTGGAATATCCTATTCCACGCCCTTCGATCCCTTAATGTAGAAGCTGCTAGATCTTGGGTTATCCTGATTGTATTTCCACAGTACTGGAATTGTTTCTTTCTAGCTGCTTGTAAGATTTTTTCCTTGAGCTGGGAGTTCTGGAATTTGGCCACAATGTTCCTAGGAGTTTCTCTTTTTGGATCTCTTTCAGGTGGTGATCGATGGATTCTTTCAATACTTATTTTGCCCTCTGGTTCTAGGATGTCAGGGCAGTTTTCCTTGATAATTTCATGGAAGATGATGTCTAGGCTCTTTTTTTGATCATGACTTTCAGGTAGTCCCATAATTTTTAAATTGTCTCTCCTGGATCTATTTTCCAGGTCAGTTGTTTTTCCCATGAGATATTTCACATTCTCTTCCATTTTTTTGTTCTTTTGGTTTTGTTTGGTGATTTCTTGATTTCTTGTAAAGTCATTAGACTCCATCTGTTCCATTCTAATTTTGAGAGAGCTATTAAATTCAGTGAGCTTTTGAGCCTCTTTTTCCATTTGGCTCATTCTGCTTTTGAAAGCATTCTTCTCCTCGTTGGCTTTTTGAACCTCTTTTGCCAATTGGGTGAGCCTATTTTTCAAGGTGTTAATTTCCTCAGCATTTTTTTGGGTCTCCTTTACCAAGGTATTGACCTGTTTTTCATACTTTTGTTGCATCTCTGACATTTCTCTTCCCAGTTTTTCCTCCACCTGTCTAACTTGCTTTTCAAAATCCTTTTTGAGCTCTTCCAGGGCCTGAGCCCACCCACCACCCCCCTGGGGTGTCTGGGGTACTGAGGCCCCGCCCTCCATGTCTTTCCCTGATGGCAAGAATACGTCCTCATCTTCGTCAGATCCGAAGGTCGGGATCATATGCAATTGTTGGAAAAAACTCTCTAAAGTCTTATTTTTCTTCTCTTTTCTAGGCATTTTCCCAGCCAGTTAACTTGTCTTCTGAGATTCCTTTCCACCTCCGCCTGGATCCGCCCAGCTAGTGCTTGGCCTCTGAGATTTAAATGGGCTTTCCTCCTGCTGGCTGTCAGTCAGTGAGCTTTAGTTCAGGTGCTGGGGTGGGGCCAGGGCTGTCTCCGAGACTCTGATCCCTCGGGGGGCTTTATGCAGAGACTCTCAAAAATGGAGCGGGTGGGGACGGGGTGGGGGGCCCGCCTCCCAATCTCAGCTCCCCTGGGGGTCCCGAGCAGAAGCCTTCAGCAACAGAGCGGGGTGGGGGCAGGGCCGTCTCCCAGGCTCAGCTCCGTCAGGTTTTATGCGGGAATGTTCCGTAATGAAGATCCTGCCTGCTGCTGGGGGATTCCTGAGTCCTGGGCTGCTGCCGCCTCAGCCACCGCCCACGCCTCTGCCGCTGCCCACGCCTCTGCCGCTGCTTCCTGCCCCCGTCCCCGCTGCCGCAGCTTCCTCCCGAGGGGGCCCAAGTCACGGAGATGCTCCACTCCCCTCCCCTATCGCAGCCTTCTTTCTTACTGACCTGTAGCTTCTGTGGGCGGAGGGACTTTCCCGGCTGCCGGAGCTTCCCCCGGAGCTTCCCTCTCTGAAGTCTGCTCGGGTCAGCTTCTCTGGGGCCGCGGCCAGGGGTGGGGGTGGGGTCCGCTTTCCGGAGTGCGATGGACCCCGGGGACGGCTCTCCAGGGCTCAGTGGAACGGAAATCTCTTCCCCTATGTTTATGCACCCCCTGCAGAGATTCAGAATTTATGGGGATCTCTTTTTACCTCAATTCCATGGGTTGTGGGCTCGGAGCTTGTAAATGTGCGTCCTTCTACTCCGCCATCTTGGCTCCGCCCCCTTGAGTTTGGTTTCTAAACTTTAATTTATATAAGAAGAAAAACAAATTGCTCCAAAGTTTTACCTATCTTAGCCATGCAACATTTTCCGTTAATTTTGGAAAGACAGATCAACTAATTGGAGAAGAGGATGATGATGTACCACAGCAAATTCAAATTCTAGTCAGTCAGACCTTGAGTGAATCACCCAAACATTCCCACATCTGGAGAAACTTGCACATGTTATAAGAGATTTTTTTTTTTTGTAGATGAATAAGGAAAGTCCCTTTAAGTTCTAACATTCTATGATTGATTCTGCGACTAAGGATGAGCAATGAAACTGGCATTTCATTGTTATAGGGAATTCCAGGAAAAGAAAATCCCCTCTACCAATGCAAATGGACACCTTCTATGCAACTTATAACTAGAGAGATTTTCCTAGAGCACTGAAATGTGAAGGTATTTACCCAAGGTAATAGAGCTAGTATGTGTCAGAGATAGGGACTAAACCCAGATCTTCTCGGTTCTAAGTCTAGCTCTCCCCATTGTGTCATACTGCTAATGATTTAACAGAAAAAAATTTTCTCCTTAAAAAAATCCTGAGAATTAGTCATATAGCCTAGCGGAATTGCTCAAACATCTGGCACTTTAGTTTCTTCCATTGTAAGATGGAAAGGGTTTGTCTATATGATGGACAAGACATCTCTTAGCTCCAAAGTTTATATTTTAATTGTTATTTCAGAATCCACTAATGATGATCCACCTGTTAAAATGGTTTTACTCTGAGAGGGAGGTGATGGCACAAAGGAACAACAAGTTTTGGATTTGGAGTCAGAAGTCTGGGTTCAAATCCTAATATTTCCAATTCTGTGGGAGCTCAAACAAATGATTTCAACTCTGTAGCTAATTTCATCATCTCTAAAGGGAGAGTGCTGGACCAGGTAACTTCTAAAGACCCCTTCATTTCTAATCTATCTCAACTCTAAAACTATTTTCAATTTTTATAAGGATTCAGTGGAATAAAATCAGCCTTAGGTTTTTGGAGAAAAATTAGAGTAGATGTCTAACACGTTTGATTTCCCTCCCCCCCCACACACTGGTACCATATGATCTAGACATCTTAATAATCATTGTTGAATTTTGATCACTTCTTGCCCTTGTGATCCATTTTCTGGAGTCAATCTACATGTGCTTCCTGGGTCTATTTATAATCCACAATCTAATTTATAATCTGATTTATGATCAATAATAACAAATTTTCCCTCACCTCATTTCTCAAGTCTGCTCCTGCCAGTAGTCTAGCTTATGTTTTAGATGAATCATTTTATTTAAAATACCTTTGTCTATTATCCACCATACTAATTCTTCACCATATACGTAGAGTGAAGCATCATGTTCCTTCACAATCTGATCCACTGCTTTTGGACTGTTCTGCCACTGGTACAGTTCTAGGTCCACAAACAAGGTTGTCTTTCCCTTTGTTTGAGTTGCTGTTAATTCTGTCTACTGAGAGTGGTCTTACAAATATTCCATGTAAATTTTATAAAAATCCAAAATGTATCCCAGAAATATTTACCAGGTAAGCAAGTATTTAACTTAACTCTTTCTTGGTTTCCTTGAGAGAATGATATCATCATTGGTGATAGAAAAAACTGAAAACAACATGTGGGGTCACTGAAAATTATATTACTTGATCAAATGTTGGAAACACTAAAAATGAAATAAAATAATCCAGTTCATGAGTTATGTTCACTGTTTTTTTCTTGTGTCTTATCATTAGCCGGGGATAAGGTTTTCAATGAAACACATTCTCATCAGTCTTTCTCTGACAGAGCACTTATATCAATTGCTTGCTGCACTTGTGTGTAATAGATCAGCATGTGTGAACTTGACACTTTCATCACATTAGATATGACTCCCTTGGAAATGGTGTCTAGCCCAGTCACAAAAACTATATACCAAAATTACTGTAGGAGCATGGATACTGGGAAGATAATTGAATAATGCTCTGTTCACCTTCAGAAAGGAAATTCTATCAACATTTAGAAGGGAGCACAGTAAACAGTAGTGTGCTCCTCTGTTTACTTGGCACCCTTATAAGGATGATAAATTAAAATAATGGATTTTATGTGGGTTTTTTCTTCCTTTAGAGGAATTAAAAGTGAGGTGATGAAACTGAGCTCATGAAATCCAAATCATTTTTTTTTCTAAGCAGCTTAAATGATTAACTTACTTTGAAGATATGTCTTCACATGTAAGGTAAAGCAGAGGTCATCAGATCATAGATCTAGAATAAGAAGGGATAACAGGGACTCTGTAGTTTAAACCTTGCATTTTAGAGAGAAAGGATGGAATTTAGTCCCACAGAAGTAAAGTGGGCATAGAAATAGTAAGCAACAGAGGGAATATTTGAATAGAGATCTTCTAACTACAGGCATTGTGCTGTTTGTTCAGGAATACATATCCTTTCCAAAAACGCAATGTTTGATGACTTTAATTGAGATATAAAGACCAATATTTATCTATAACCTTTATATAATATCATATATATGCTATTATTATCTCCATTTTACATATGAAAAGACTGAGACAGATGGAAGTTTAAAAGTGACTTGATCATGACGACCCAGTAAGTGTCCGAGGTCAGATTTGAAATTGTGTCCAAGCCCAACACCCTATCCACTGTGTCAGCTGATTACCATTGATTGCCATCCATCTCTCTCTCTCTCTCTCTCTCTCTCTCTCTCTCTCTCTCTCTCTCTCTCTCTCTCTCTCTCTCTCTCCCCCTTATATCTGTAATCTATATATTCATCTATTTCTCCATCCATCTCTCCAACCATTAATATATTATCTATATATTCCTTTTATAATTGCCTGGGATTACTGTACATTCTTGATTTCCCTTCCACAGAATTATAATATAAGGGAATTCTAGGGTTTGGAATGACCTTAACATCCCTCACATCCAACTTATACACAATAAATGATCTCCATTATCCTAGACATGGAAACTCCTCATCCACTGTCATTTGACATAATGACATTAAATGTCATTGGAGACATTTAATGAGGGGAAACCAGGTATGTCCCACAGAAGCCATTCCATTATAGATAACTCTAATTGTTAGGAAAGTTTTATACCTGTCCAGACCTCTTCATCTCTTTGTGTATTCTGTGCTACAGTTGTTTTTCAGTTGTCTGGGACCAACACTTGCAAGTTTTATCTTTATACCATGTAAAAACCTTTCAGATACATGAAGATACATGATACATGAAGAATCATATCCCTCCTATAAAGTTATGTGTTCTCCAAGAGAAACATCCTATGTTCCTTTAAATGACTTCTATAGAACCTGCAAATGTATCCCTTCAACGTCCTGGTTTCCCTCTTCTAGCTCCTCTATCTCTTCTCAATAACAATCTTATCCACCCTTCCCCCATCCCTTCTGGGAACCTAATAGAAATTGAGCTGAATCTCAACACAACTCATGATTTTAGAAAGAGACAAGATAATTCTCTGCCTTTTTAATGACTGGATTTTCAGTTACAGGGAGATAGCTGACCTGTTGTATTCCTCTATGGAAATGATCATAAAGCTTCTAAAAGCATAGAAGAGGAAGACTAGCCAAAGTGAATATTTATATTTCAAAGAGAATATTTTTCTTCTGAAATTAAGTATATTAATACTTTTGATAAAGGCAAAATTTGAGCTAATCCAAGAAGATCAGGTCACAATATCAAGGTTAACACATTAAAGTTAGAATATGTAAATTAAAACATGGGCTGGCAAACTATGTGTAGCTAAGTGGTAATGTGAATAGAATGTCGGACCTGGAATCAGGAAGACTCCTCTCTCTGGGTTCAAATCTGATCTTAGACACATTAGCTGTGTTACCTTGGGCAAGTCATTTAACCCTATTTTCCTCCATTTATTCATATGTAAAATGACCTGGAGAAGGAAATGGCAAACTACTCCAGTGTCTTTGCCAAGAAAACCCCAAATAGTCAGACACAACTGAAATGACTTTACAAAACAAAGAAACAGCAAAAATATGCAAATGGTGGCCTATGGGTCAGATTCAGCCCACTGCTTATTTGTGTATGGCTCATGAGCTAAGAATTATTTTTACATTTTAAAATAATTTTATTGTACTTCAAAATTGTGAAAAGTTTCTTAGTTCAGCAATACAAAACCAGAGATTTAGCCCTTTAGCCGTCTATAGTTTTCTCATCACTAAATTAAACCTACATGGACAATCCTATTTATGACTGATTAAAGATTTCCATATTTCGAAAAAAGTTATCATGAAATTTTGTTACTTCAAAGAGTGGCAGGAAACGGAGGAGAAGGGGGTGAAAGAGGAGAAGAAAATGGATGAGATGGAAAAAGAGAAAAGCATAAAAGAGAGAGGAGAATGTAGAGGAGGAGGAAGAGGAGAAGAGGAAGAAAGGAAAAAAGAAAGAAAAGAAAGAAAAAGAAAAAGGAAGAAATATTAAAACATTCTTCATAAATTTTTAATTAAAAGAAACATTAAACTTCACCTTAGATTTCCTAGTTCTGACTGGGATATAGCAGCGTTCTACCCATCACAACTAGGAAAGTTATCTGACAAATATTTTTATTCTCTGCTCATGACAATCATAATGTAGAGTGCATACTGTGTCTCTTATTTGCAGAGTAAAGAGGCTATGAGTTTGACAGAAAGCCACACTAGTACACTTTCCATGTTGAAACTTTCATTCTGGAAGGTGTCATTTCTAATGTTGTTCCTAAGGATTTATTGAAAGAGCTTGACAGCTCAGAATATTCCACTGTCATTAATACTATGTATCTGAAATAATAGTTGTGCTGTGTGTGATACAACACTTTCATCCATTTAAAGTAAGTTTATTGAATAATGTCAATCAATGGGAGGAAAGCAAAGTGCTTGTACTTAACACCATCATTGGGAGACCTGTAATTGACAAGAAATAAATGTTCTTATTTTAGAAGCAGAGAGCACTCAGAAGGCTGATGAAGCTGACTGCTTGTATTCACACTGAATTGTTTCTATGTCTGGAGCCTGGTTAATGTTTGTGGAACATCAGTTCCCACCTATAACAGATCCAGTGTAGAATCCTAGATATTGACAAATAACACTGATTGCTAAAGTATAATCTTCTCAAAATAATGCTTTTGAAAATTTAAAGCATCTCCAAGTTGTAAGTCATACAGTATTTGAGGAATAAAAGTTGAGAGATATATCAATACTTTAATATAAATATGTTAGGTATGATTATCTAAAAAGAAATGTGTATATATGTAAATATATGTGTAGTATATATGAATATATGTATGCATAAATATCTGAGGTATATGGTAGCATATTGGACTGGAAGTCAGGAGGACCCAGGGTCAAATACCATTTCTAACATAACTCACACACTTCATGCACACATGTGCTCATGCCTATGCACATACAATAGTGTGCATATACATGTATGTACACACATGTTTTTGCATACATCATTAGTTTCACCCATATTTGTGTATATCTATATACACATATGTTTCACATATATACACATATTACTTTCTATCCACTATCCCACAGTGAATCTCATATGAATGTGTTTATTATGAATCTCATACATGTTAATGATCTATTTTCATAGGTTACTGATACAAATCTATGTCATAGCCTGTCAAGGATAGTTAGTTAATTAGATGCAGCCATGTATCTAGAGATAGAAATAGAGTTAGAAAGCTAGCCAAACATGGTGGATTGGCAATGAACTGGATCACAATTTATTAAGTAGATGAAATAGGGTTGTATTTAGTTTAGGAGGTACTGAAATACACCAATTGTGGGCTACTTCATGGTACAAAATCTCATCTTTCTAATTTTACACTAGGTTTGTGAATAATGAATAACCAAAAATCTATATTGAAAAAAAATACGGACCTAAAAGCAAAATGGAAAGTCACATGGAAGGCAGAAATAGGTGGCAGAATTGTACCAAAGATGATTTTTAAAAAAGAATTGCTATAACAGATAGCATTAAATAAACTTCTAGTTTAAAAAAATGAAGTAGGGTCATTGACATCTAAGGAAAAATAATGAAAAAAAAAGAACAAAATAGGTCCAAAATAAATAAGTATATACCTAAAGATTATCTTCAGCTTTTTAAGTGAACTTACTCCATTTCTCAATAAAGCATTTCCTTAATGAGTGCTTTTATAATTTTTCTCTTTATTGAGACTAAAGTATACTAAGAATAATCATAATAAAAAGTAGCATTTATAGAGCTCCTTTAACTTTGGAAATTGGCTTATATATGTTGTTACGCTGTGCATTGTAATACTTTGAACAATCATGAGCTGCTCCATGGTGCAAAATCTCACGTTTTGAATTTTGTACCAGGTCTGTTAATAATGACTGCTAAAATCTGTATGGAATAAAAATTGTGGAGCTAAAGGGGTGATGGAAAGACACATATGTTGTCTCATTGGATATAAGAAAGCCTTCAGCATGTTGGAAAGCTCCTCTGTGGGAGACTGATAAAGAACATGAGCAAGACTTGTATCAAAGTTATGGATAGACTGGATTTGATGTGAGTCACTGGAGGTGGTACCCACATTTTGATGATATCAGAGATCCACTGTACTGTAGATTAGTTAGTCATCCATGTTCATGTCCAATGCCTTCCCACTGACCCTCTTAAAGAAGACACAAAATCTGAACCATGGCCACCCTCTCTTTTGTTGAGGCAGAAAGGTTAGCTGACTTGTCCAGGATCACACAGCAATTAAATGTCAGAGGTTGGATTTGAACTTAGGACTTTCTGACTCTGGGCTCAGTACTCTATCCACTTTGCCATTTAGCTGCCATTAGTCATAACTGTTTATTAGTCATGTGTTATTGCTTAGTGGAATAGAGTGCTGGATTAGACAGCCATTTGACATGTATGCTGTAGAGACTTTCTATAAGGACAGAACTAGAAACAAGCACTAATTCCATCATACTATGCTGCCTTTCACTGGTTCATGCTGAGTTTTTCACAAAGAATGATTGCATTTTGTTGCATAAAAGGCCTTAGTGAATATATTTCTATAGATATCTATTAGTCTATTCATCTACCTACATACATTTAGATCCATTTATATCCTTATCTTTCTATCTTTATCTCCATTTCTATATCCATATTTTATTCATCTTTATGGCTATATCTGTATCATCTAAATCTGAAGCCTCTATATCTATATCTAACCTATTTTCATCATCTCTCTGTCTGTCTCCCTATATCCTTCCATGAAGCAAGAACAAAGACATATTTTCATTCATGGCAGCTAAATATGAATTCAGACTAGTAACTAGTCAGAAGCCTGATGAGAGTTAACTACAGAACTCAACCCTTAGAAGTGACAAAATACATCATAAGCTCTGCTAAAAATTGGCCTTTTACAGTTTAAAAGAATAACTTCCAGGTTATGAAATAGTTCTAGAAAATTTCTGCTTCCTATGTCCTCTGTTTCTGTAGCACTTAAAGAATTGCTCGTGCACAAGTAAATGTATCTGGATTTCACTGTCTGTCAAGCCTACCTGTAGAATACTGACATATTTATTCCACTGGGTCGGCAGGTGGCTTGGAATGTTCTCATATGCTTGGTTTATGGCTTCTGTAGAGGAGAGAATGAAAATCCATCTGTGTGGATTGAATAGATTTGAATGGAATGAAAGTCCATCCTGTGGACTTAAAGGGACAAAGCCTTTCTAGTTTAAGTCAAAGGGAGACAAGGGAAACTTAACCACTCAATTAATTATCACTGGATGTGGTTCTTTTTGTTAAATTGTTTCAGTTTTTGGTTTTCTTCATAGGTAAGTCCAAAATCCAATTTGTTGTTTTGTCTTTAGTGACCTTCTTGTTGAAATATGAGATTATTCTGTAGTATGGGTGAATCTGTGACCTCCCATCACTGATGCAGATCAGCCCTCCACATCTTTTCTTGTTTTCTTTTGTCAATGTCTTCCTCTAAGTTCTCTCCTGGTAATCCATCCACATTCTGGGTACCTTTCTCTAACTCTCTTTTCCCCAGATGGTTACTAATTGAGCATATGGATTGTGCAATGGTTATCCCTCCATCTTACTACATAACTTACTACATAACTTTCATTTTTTACAATTATTGTTTTCTTTGGTGATGTTAATTATGTTATTTTCCCTTTGGATTTTTGTTTTTAATATTTTATAGATTGATCATCACCACTCTGTGCCTTTCTATTGAAGTTTTGGTTCAGTACCCATGAATTTTTATATTGCATTGATTTAGACCGAAAGGGACTTCAAGGACCATTCAGTTAAATGTCATTATTATGAGTGTGAGAAAAATAAGTTAGGATTGGATTTGAACATAGGTCTTCTGATGTTAATAGAAGTGTTTTTTGCATTCTTCAATACAATATTTTTTAAATATGATCACTTTTTAGAATTGTGAAGGTCCTCTTTCCCAACATGTTTACTTTGTAGCTTTTCATTAAAACATCATTCTTCATTTTGCTATGAAGTCAAAGCAGAAGTAGAATAGGTCATAAAAGATCACTCGGACACTTGCTCGGTGATACAATTGTTTATCTTACAATTTTGTTATAAGGATCAAATTGAATAGTTAGGTCGTGTCTTTCTAAATCTTTAAGTACCAGATAAAGGTGAGTTGTTTTTAATATGACCACTATCATAATTATTTTCATTTTATATTCATAGAAGTTCACTTAAAAAGACCAGGGATCAGTTACTAAATGTTGATACAAATATTTTTTTTTTTAAAATGTTTCGGTGGACAGTTGCACATGTGGATAAAATCACCACTCTTTACAATGGAATATGTGGTGGTATAAGACCATCTTCATGTAGAATATGCGAGAAATATATAATATGTATACAGCAGATGTACAAGACAACTCCCATAGCATAGAAAACAATGGAGGCGTGGAAAACATTTCCACATGCTTTGGAATTTCCCCCCAACTATTTTAATATAATTGCCATGCTTTTTAATGGGGTTCAGAGAGAAACAGTCATAGGAAAACATTATTATGGCATTACTCATATATTTAATATTCTAAGCATTCTTAACCAGGAGGATAAAAGCATTGTTTTTAATAGGTGAATACAATTATTATAATGAAAGCTCATCATCTACAGGTTCAATAAAAGCACCCTTGTCTCTCCTTCCCAAACAGTTCTCTCATACTAGGGGACTTCAACATGCATATTGACTTTTCCCCAAATCCCCAGAGAGCTCAGTGCCTCAACCTACTCACTTCCCATGAGCTCCTCCTTAGGGCCACTCAGTCACACATGTAGAAGATCATACCTTGATCTTGTCATCACTCATGATTGTACCACTTCTAAGCCAACAATTCCAAAATCCCTATATCTAAAAATGATCTATTAGTTTTTCATCTCTCCCTCTGCCATTCTTTACAAACTTTACTCTTCATTCACATGATGACTTCCAAACCCTCTCCCCATCGTAACTCTTTGGTGAGTCAATTCTACTCTGCACTATCCTCCTCTCTTGAATTTATAGACTTCTTGTTATATCACCAATTGTTGCGTTTGTCCTTCAAAGAAGACCATGACATCAGAAAAATGCCTAATCAAAGGCAAGCAGTCTTGGATCATTCCTATCATCATCACTTTTGGTCTAACACACGTGGTGCTGAATGAAGATGGAGAAAATCATTCAAACATTCTGACTGAGTTCACTACAAATTTGTGATATACAACATCAACTGGGCCCTCACTGCTGCTAGGCAACTCTACTACACTTCCTTTATCAAGTCACCATCCCACTCTCTGCAGCGGTTCTTACACATTTTTTCATCCCTCTTCAATTCTCCCATGACTTTCCTCCCCACTCTCATATTTTACAGAAAAAAAAGGAGTCCATTCACTATGATCCCCATCTTCTGTCCCCTTCCTGTATCATTTGAATGCCTTCTGAATTATCTCTTTGACTTCTGCCTTATGTGATGAACTGATCCTCCTTCTTATCAAGGCTAATTTTTCTATTTTCAATATAATCCAAGTAATATTTACTAAGCATTTCCTATGTCCCAGGTACAGGGCTAAGAGCTGAGGATTCAAATGATAAAAAGACAATCTATTTCCCCAAGGAGTTTTCAGTGGAATGAGAGGGCAGTCCACACACAAAAGGAGGCAGGAAGGCAGGTGTGGGCAACACCAGGGAGTGCTATGCTTGGGGGCATCTTGTTCTCTGAAGTAGAAACCAAGTAGAGCAGCAGATGCTGAAGGGAATAGGTTGAGAAGTGCAGGTTCTGTCCTCTCTAAGGAAACAAAATCACTAGGAGGAATTTGGCACTCCACCCTCCACCTCTTAAATCTAGGGAGAGAGAGAGAGAGAGAGGAGGGACTAAAGTGGGTGGTGTCAGCCTAGACTTGAGTTAGCTGCAGCATGATGAGATTAGAGATGATGACCTTGCCCAAGAAGGATCATCTTGTTCCATGTCCTCTCGTAGATTGATCCTTATATCACCTTCATGGATCTCATTGTTCAAATGGAACACATTATCTTTCCTCCAAAATCTGTCTCTCACACCTTCCTGTTTATTGCAGAGGACAACATCATCCTCCCTGTCCCCTCAGTATTACAAACGAGAAGTGATCTTTGACTGCTCACTATCTAATTTCCCCAAACCAATCTGTTTTGAAAGCCTATTAATTTCATTTTTGTAACATCTCTGGAAAAGGTCCCTTTCTCTTTTCTGATACTACCACTCTTCTAGCTTAAGCCTTCATCACATATTACCTGGATGCTGCTGGATCTGCCTGCCTCAAGACTTTCCACTCCAATCCATTCTCCGTTCAACTACTAAAGTAATTTTCCTAAACTGCAAATTTAATTACATCATCCTCCTACTCAATAAACCCCAATGGCTCCCTATTGCCTCCAGGAATAAATACAAAATTCTCTGTTTGCATTCAGAGCCCTTCATAACCTCTTTATATCTTTCCAGTCTTCTTTCACCATTCTCCCCTTTGATACTGACCTTTTGTCTGCATCATGCACAAGACAATTTCTTGGCTCCAGGTCTTTTCTCTGGCTATCTCCCATGCCTAGAAGGCTGTCCTTTCTCTTCTCCAACTACTGGCTTCTCTTACTTTTAAAATCTCATCTTTTACGGGAAGCCTTTTCCAACCCATCTTAATTCTACTGCCTTCCCTCTGCTAATTATTTGCCCTTTATCTTGTATAGAGCTTTTTTTTTTTACATAGTTGTTTGCATGTTGTCTCCCCCATTAGATGGTAAGTTTCCCTTAAGGGCAGGAACTATCTTTTGCCACCTTTTGTGTCCCCAGAATTTAGCACCATGGTGGCACACAGTAGACCAACACTTATCAAATGTTGATTGATAGCAGCAGCCTTAGTTATAGTAGTAGAATGTTTTGTTCTGTTTTTTTTTTTTTGTCTGGAATTATAACTTCAGTAGGATAAGGAACATCAAGGGGAGCAAAATCTATTAACTGATTGAAATTGGCAGTTCATGCACAGTTGATATTTTTACATAGTCATCTGGGTATTAATCATGTTAGCGATTTGCAAATGGTCACACATTTAGTACATGTGAAAAAGGCAGTCCTTGAATTCACATCTTTCTGTTTATGAGACTGGTCCCTTGTCTGTCATCGGCCATCTGCCTGTCTTCCCATTATCATCATCACCATCATCATCATTTTCCCCTAATCCTAAACACGTGATTCGTGCTGGCTCTCTAATCCCATCTTCTCACCATGTTTTCCTAGGTCATAAGTCCTGCTTTGGCAGCACTTTCCTCCTTTAGTTCAGCTGTGTGCTAATACGCCCCTTAACTTCACTCCCCGTTCTGTCCTAGGCCTGATTTGGTGTTGTCCAGTCATTTTTCAGTCCCATCTGACTCTTTGTGATCCCATTCAGGGTTTTCTTGACAGAGATACTAGAATGGCTTGTCATTTTCTTCTCCAGCTCATTTTATTGCTGAGGAAGTTGAAGCAAATGGGGTTAAGTGCCTTGCCCAGGTTCACACAGTTATTAAGTGTAGGAGGCCAGATTTGAACTCACCAAAAATGAGTCTTCTTGACCCCAGGCCTGGAATTCTATGCACTTTGCTACTTAACTTCCTTTAATCCTGATTACCCTTTTCTTAATCCAGCTGTGTGTATCTGCCACCATCTCTTCAGCTCCTAGTTGTATTGTTTTAAATAGTGCTGGAGAAAATCATGCAAAGATGAATACTAGGTCCACTGGAAATTTATGATATCTTATCTTACCTAGGTAAACTAGGCAGTTAGGTGGCAGTGCAGTGTCATTCCTATAATCAGGAAAACTCATCTTCCTGAGTTCAAATACTCCCTCAGACACTTACTAGCTGTGTGACCCTGGGAAAGTCACTTAATCCTATTTGCCTCAGTTTCTTCATCTATAAAATGAGCTGGAAAAAGAAATGGCAAACTACTGCAGCATCTCTGTCAAGAAATCCCCATATGGGGTCACAGAGTCAGACATGACTCAAAATGACTGAACACCAAATCTGACCTGAGCCTATACTCCAGTGTGCCAATGACTTTGTCCATTCCTGTTTGACTTTATGGCAGGTCCTTGTAATGTCAATGCCATATCATTCTCAAGAGCCCTGAAAAAATTCACCTTGCTCTCAGCAGAGGATCTTATCATCTACTTTACTAAGAAAATAGTGACCATCTTTCTTGAGTTCCTACTCCCTATGGTCTTCATTGTCTCCAGCAAACCATTACCTTTTCACATAATCATGCCTGTTCATGCTGGGTCCTCCTCCTCCAGAAAAAGAGAAGCTCTTTGAGGACAAGGCATTGTTTTAACTTGTTTTTTGTCTTTCTACGTCCACCCTCTGGCACAGCACTTTGCACATACTAAGGTTTTTGTTAAATAGAAATTAATGGACTTGATTGTCCATGGTTGGATGCTATCAGCTGCAGCTGCCTTGCATTTACATGGTCAGCTGTTTTCTTAGCACTTATTTTAGCTCTACCATACCAACAGATGTTGTGCTATTTAGATGATGGCATTTAAAAGTAATCTCTAGAATCAAGGGTCATTAAGCAATGGTTTAATATAATGTGTTCTGAGGAAATAAATGAACATGTACTTCAAGATGACTTAATATCTAATTAATGCATTTTTATTATCGAATCATAGAATACTAGAGCTAAAAAGAAGTTTAGAAATCAGTTAATTCAATCTTATTCATTTTATAGATGAAGAAATGGTTAGGCCAAGTTCAAATAAGAGTAAATGGATACAACCCAAGACTAAAACCTTCACTTATGCAAATCAATTGAACAAATATTCACCATATGTCTCTAATGTCAATTTAAGTGTTCTAACTTGTGAAGAAAAAAAAAAAGTTTCCATTCTTTCAACGAGCTTATTATCTACTGGGTTTCTTCTAGGACAAGTTCCTGAGTTCTTAGGCAAAAATTTTTAAGGCAAGTATTTTGAATAAGAGTATATTTCCAAATTTTCAGCAGACCTAAGAGACTATCCTACCTCCTTATTGTGTAAATGAGGAAATTGAGGCCCAAAGGTTAAGTAACTTTCTCCAAGTCATTCACTCACAACATAAATATCAGAGACAGAATTTGAGGCCAAGGTCTCTGATTCCAAAGTCAGTGCACTATTTTTCTCATTGCATTGCATTTCATAACTCCTGGTTTGTTTGTTTTTTAAAATAAACATTTCAATTCCATGACCAAAGTTAGAATCCCTAGTTTCGTCCACCTTCAGTTCAAAAACCACCTCTGATGTGAGATATTTCCTTATCTTAACTGGTGATAGTTCTTTTCCCTTAAAAAAATGTTACTATTGATTTTATATATTTTCTGTACGTGCTGAGAGATATATAGGTTTATCTCTGAAGAATAAAATCCATTCAAGGGTAGGGATTGATTCATTCGTATCTTTGTTCTTTTTCATCGCAGTTCTTTGCGGTTTTGACCCTACAAACATCATGCCTCCTTCAGTATAATTTTGTCACCTAAAATCTCATCATCAAAGAGATTAATTCAGTTTTGATACACATCTCCGCAGCTACTACTTCCCTCTTATTTGAGGGTTGAAAGTGGGAATTTAAACTTCTCCCAAAGTCTCCCTTTATACTGGGCTCAGAATTTTCTCGATATCTTCATTCCCTATCATTTGCTCTGCTTGGTTTCAACTCTATAAACATGATACCCTCAGACCACTTATTTTCTGGCAGCTGACGCCTTCTCCTCCTCTTTGCAGCTTCCTTTCTTTCTCTTTCCCCACTAGATTGCAAACTCCTTGAAGGAATACATTGTCTTTCTTTTTCTTGTTTGTATTCCAGCACTTTGCACAGTGCTTGGCACATATTAGGCCTTAATAAAGGTTTAGTGAATAGTGACTATTGTATCCCCAAAGCCTTTCACATTGTCTGTCATATAGTAGATAATTTGATGAGTGTTGATTGATATACGGATGTATTGATACATTGACTGTAGCAAAATATTTGATATTATCATTAACAACTGAGGAAAACTGGTGTTTAAAAAGGTAGTGACTTATCCATGATTACACAGCTATGTGTGCAATCCTTGGACTCAAATTCTGATCCTGTAGTTCAGGGGTGGAGAACCTGCAGCCTTGAGGCCACATATGACCCTCTAGATCCTCAAGTGCAGCCCTTTGACCAAATCCAAACTTCACAGAATGAATCCCCTCAATAGATGCATTTGTTCTATAAAACTTGGACTTAGTCAAAAGGCTGCATCCAAGGACCTAGAAGGCCACGCGTGACCTCAGGGCCACATGTTCCTCACCCCTGCTTTAGTTGTAGACCCTATACACTTGGTTCCTTCTAAATCATGCTGAGGGAGAGCATTCACTTCACTCCAGCTCTGCTCCTTACTCTCCAGATTCCTTCATCATCTCATCAGTATCTTTGCCCCACAAGGCTATCTTCTTTTTCCCATCTCACTTTCTAGGTCCCCTTTATCTGTTTGGTGTCTTCTTCCATTAGAATATGTTTCTTAGGAATAAGACATGTCTTTTTTCCCCCTGAGAGTTATATCCCTGGTGCTTAGTGCCTGGCCCAGGGTAAGCCCTTAATAAGTGCTCTGTCTGTGCATCTATTTACCGACTGGAGGGTGGTGGTATTTTTCTTGATGAACATCACCTTTCAAAGCATAGAGTCAGGTCTATTATTTGGTGGTCCAGTTAGCACATTTTTAGATGTGCTTAATTGTAACCAGAAGAATAGATATGGACCTTAAATAGGAAAAGGATTTTGATGTTTCAGAGAAATTTATAATTAATTAATTTTATTTTTTTATCAGTGGGGAGGGGCAAAGCTTTTAGATATTATACTAGTGCCTAGGCAACAGCGACTGTGTTGTGTACATTTTAAAACAGTGGCTATCTTAACAGATCCTTTGAAAAATTCCAAACTAAAAGAATTACATGTGATAATGGAAGAAAAACCATTACTATCCTAATTGCAGGACAAACTGGTAATTCTCATTTTAAATTCCAGCCTTAAAGAACTAGACTTGGTTATGCGCTATTTCTTCCATGCTAAAAGTCTTTCATTATGAATAAAGTCAAAGGCAGCATGGTGTAGAGGATAGAGAGAGATAGCCTTACAGTAAAGACTCAAATGGAGTTCAAGTGCTATCTCTGACACATAATGGCTATGAAACATTGGACAATTTACTTAATCTCTCAGTGCACTAGAAACTCACTAATACTACAAATTGCCAGGCAGATGCTAACCTGCCCTGTAGAGGAAGTTTTCTCCCTAGGAGTTTTTCTATATTAATGGAAATGACAGATCTTTTGCAAAACATATATAAAACCCATGAAGTTAAGAAAATGGAACTATTTATTAAATGTGTACTATATGTCAAGTCCTATACTAAGTGATGGGAAAGCAAGACATAGGAAAAAACCTACAAAGATGACCTTCCTAAAGGAGATTTGTTGAGTCCCTAGAGAGATTGTAAGCTTCTTTTGAATAAGGATCATTTTGTTCTTTGTTCCCACTTCCTAGAAAAGCTTCTGGCAGAGAGTTAGTGCTTAACAAATGCTTAGTGATCTATTAATTACATGACTGAATGGAAAAAGAGCCTGAGTTGTACTTTGGTGGCCAGTTAGTATCTAGAGGTCAAGTGGAAGATTTGGAATGTTGGGGAGCCCTTCAGGAGGACTTATTTGAAGACATGACCAGGAGCTGCACAAAATGAGAAGGTGCAGATTGAGTGCGATCTGTACCATTGAATAGTGTCCACATGGATGAAATTATGAATCATTAAGGTTTTGAAATATGGTCCTTAGGATGTGAAAACAAGTGCAACCTGATCTGATGCCAATGGGGCTGAAAACGTGAGTAATTGAAACTGACCCTGGAACTCAGTCCAAGAAATTCAAGCCACTGTCCAGTTGTTACTGGGTCAAGAAATACCCTGGTAAGATTTTGTTATTAATATTCCTCCTCCTCTTTTTCTCTCTCCTCATCATAAAAATCAACTGAGAAGTATCTATATGAGCAAGGTGTGATGTCCTAGAATATTCCGGGAAAGTTAAACAGGAATTACACTTGTTCTTAAGAATATAGGAATATATGTTTGCTAGAACATAAAAATACTTAAATTTTATACAATAGACAGCTTTGTGGAATTATTACATAGCAGTATTAGAAGACCCTTTAGAAACCATAACTCTCATGTTTTGGATGAAGAAACTGAACCAAGTTCAAAACTCAAGATGTTTGAGTTTTCAAACTTCTATTTTCATGTATGTGTGTATATGAATTTAAATATAAATATACATACCCACATCCATGGTTATGTGTGTGCCTATGCGTGTATGCATTCATTCATTTATTCATTCATTAACCATATATAAATGTTGATCTTTTAATGATTGAAAATCAATGCTACACAACATTGTTTTGTGAAAGAATCTTTTCTTAAGAAGTAGGAAATGAGGGAGGTGGAGCCAAGATGATGAATTAAAGTAGGAATCTGCCCAGCTTGTCCCCGCAAACCCCTCAAAATACCTGTAAAAAAATCATGCTAAACAAATTCTAGAGCAGCAGAAGCCACAAAACGACAGAGTGAAACAGATTTCTAGCCCAAGACAATCTGGAAGGCTGATAGGAAGTATCTATTGCACCAGACTCAGAATGAGGTCTGGCCCATATTGCCCTGGTACAGATGGGACTGGAGCAGGCCTCAGGGTGCTGAATCACTGGCAGCTGTTGCTATTTCCACACTTCTGAACTTACAAATGTCAAAGATAGCTTCAAAGATCAGTGGAAAATTTCTCTTACCTGGGTAAGAGAGGAATACGGTGTGGCACCAGTCCCAGCCCCAGTCCCCAGTCCCAGAACTGTGGCATCCAGAGACTGCTTCTGGAACTCTCAGCCTTCAGATGGCATAGGAGGTGAGAGGCTGATATTGGTCACAGTCCTGGGTGGTGGTCCTGAGGTGAGGAGGAGCCCTGGCATGGCACAGCTGGTGGTGACTGTGGAGAGGGAATCCTTTTCACTGTTCTAGGGCAGAAAAGAAGGCTTGTGGTTGTGAACAGAGGAGGAGAGAAGTAAACACTTCCCCTTTGATAATACCCCTTTGAAGGAACTGAGAATTTACAGGTCCCTAGAGATAGTTCTTAAAACAGCTGCACAAAACATCTGAAACTTGGGGCAGTACACCCTCCACTTAACACAGAGCTCAAAAGTCAAGTAATTGCCTGGGGAAATGACCCAAAAGTGGGGAGAATAAGACTAGAAAAGGTTACTTTCTTGGTGAAAATGTATTTTCTTATGATAAGGAAGATCCAAGAATATAATCAAAGGAAGACAGCAAAGTCAAGGTTCCTACATCCAAAGCCTCCAAGAAAAATATGAAATGGTTAGGGAAGAGCTCAAAAAAAGATTTGGAAAATCAAATAAGAGAAAGTTGAGGAAAAATTGGGAAGAGAATCGAGAGTGATGCAAGAAAATCATGAAAAAAGAGTTAATAGATTGCTAAAGGAGACCCAAAAAATGGTGAAGAAAATCACACCTCTAAAGATAGAATAACCCAAATGGTACAAGAGGTCCCAAAGTCCAATGGAGAGAAGAATCCCTTAAAAAGACAGAATTGGTCAAATGGAAAAAGACATCCAAAAGCTTACTGAAGAATATAATTCCTTCCAAATTAGAACTGGAGCAAATAGAAGCTAATGACATTATGAGAACTCCAGAAATTATAAAACAAAACCAAAAGAATGGAAAAAAGGAAGACAATGTGAAGTATCTTATTAGAAAAACAACTGACCTGGAAAATAGATCCAGGAGTGATTAATTTAAAAATTATTGGTCTACCTGAAAAACCATGATTAAAAAAAGAGCCTAGACATCATCTTTCAGGAAAGTATCAAGGAAAATGGCCCTGATATTCTAGAATCAGAACTGGAATTGGAAAGAATCTGCTGATTACCTCTTGAAAGTGATCCCAAAAGGAAACCTCCTAGGAATATTGTAGCCAAATTCCAGAGTACCTAGGTCAAGGAGAAAATATTATAAGCAAGAATTTCCAAGAATTGGAAAGAACCCACTTATCACCTCCTAGGAATATTATAGTCAAATTCCAGAGGTCCCAGGTCAAGGAGAAAATATTACAATCAGCCAGAAACAAACAATTCAAGTACTGTGGAAACACAATCAAGATAACACAGGATTTAGCAGCTTCTACACTAAGTGATTGAAGGTCTCAGAATATGATATCCCAGAGGTCAAAGGAGCTAGTATTAAAACCAAGAATCAACTACCCAGCAAAACTGAGTATAATACTTCAGGGGAAAAGATTGAATTTCAATGAAATGGAGAACTTCCAAGCATTGTTGTTGAAAAGACCAGAGCTGAATAGAAAATTTGACTTTCAAATGCAACAACCAAGAAAAACATGAAAAGGTAAACAGGAAAGAGAAGTCATAAGGGACTCATTAAGGTTGAAACATTTACATTCCTACGTGGAAAGATGATATTTGTAACTCATCAGACCTTTTCCAGTATTAGGGTAGTTAGAGGGGATATGCGTGTGTGTGTGTGTGTGTGTGTGTGTGTGTGTGTGTGTGTGTGTGTGTGTGTGTAGAGAGAGAGAGAGAGAGAGAGACAGAGATGGGAGTGGGGCACAGAGTGAGCTGAATATGAAGGGAAGATATCTAAAAAATAAAATCAAGTGTTGGGAGAAATGTAGTGGGAGAAAGAGAAAGGGTGAGGAAGAATGCAGTAAATCATCTGACATAAAAGAGGCAAGAAAGAGCTTTTCCTTTCTTTTTTTATTAAATAAAGATTTATTTATTTAACTTTTTACATTCATTTTCACAAAATTTTGGGTGCCAAATTTTCTCCCCATTTATTCCCTCCCCCCACCCCCAATACATCAAACATTCTAATTTCCCCTATCACCAATCTGCCCTCTCTTTTATCCTCCCTCCTTTCTCTTGTCCCCATCTTCTCTTTTGTCCTGTAGCGCCAGATGACTTTCTATTCCCCCTTAACTGTATTTCTTATTTCCTAGTAGCAACAACAATACTAAACAGTTGTTCCTAAAACTTTGAGTTCCAAATTCTCCCCATCCCTCCCTCCCCACCCATTCCCATTTGGGAAGGTAGGCAATTCAATATAGGCCCTATCTGTGTAGTTTTGCAAATATCTTCGACAATAGTTGTATTGTGTAAGACTAACTATATTTCCCTCCATCCTATCCTGCCCCTCATTGTTTCTCTTCTG